>JALAZF010000768.1:1296438-1944657 GCA_022829125.1 Lathyrus tuberosus
CTTTTCTTGATTTTTCTTGATGAATGATGATTCAAATCACACATTAACATCATTTTAGGGTTAAAAATCCATTTTTGTGAAAAATCTCAAAAAGTCAAAGTTGACTTTTGTGCACAGTTGACTTTTTATCAGATGAATTCCAAACTGTGCAATTCTTCAGGAAATCATGTCCTTAACCTAAATCAAACTTAATGGACATGTTCCATGGGTGGTATAGAGTATATTGATGCATGTCATAGGGCTTGGGAGCATGTCCTGGTCAAAAGTCAAAGTTATAGTTGACTTTTTCCTTAAAACCCTAACTGTGGTGCAGATGAAATTGAAACTTGTTGCTCACGCTTCTTGGATCAATCCATTGTTGCAAATGGATCAATGTAGTGTATTAGAGACCCTCAAATCCTCCTTTGAGGTCTTGGTTCAAGATTTGCCCTAAAAGTCAACTTAGGGGTGAATTAGGTCAAGAAACCCTAATTCCTGATTTTTTATGAATGCATCCCCTGAGGCAAAATTGACTAGATGATTGGGTCCATGAGGTTCCATGGAGTATATTAGGTTATGTTTTGGATTATTGGCTTGTACCCAGAGGAAAATTTTCATCTGGAGGTCCTGGTCGACCAAAACCCTAATTTGGTGACACTGTCGATCTTGAGACTTGATCCACCTAGAAGGGAGCAACCTTGTGCTTAATCCTTGAAGTGGGAGTCCTCTTGATCCATTGTGGATGTTTGAGAGGTTAGACAAGTTGAAGATCTTGTCATTCCTTGATTGACCCTTTGTCTAAGCACTCAGAGAGGGCTTGAAACCCTAATTTTGATTGTAGTGGATGCTCACCCATCTTTGGGGAGACTGATGAAGTATGATGGTACATCCATATTGTGATGATGAGTTTCACAATGATGGGAAATCTTAGTGGTCAAAATTTGGGGTATGACAGTGAAGATGACTTCTGAGTCAGAAGGTATGACTCGGATTTTGGCCTATCTGGCTGAAAACAGAAAAATGTCGGCACTCGAAAAAGACGAGACTCGCCAAGCAACTCAGGGAGCCAACCATGACAAGGAAAATCAGAGGCTTGATGGTAATTACGATGATGAGCCTCTAGGGTTTGAAAAGGGGCCAGATCATGAACTACAGAGAATGCAAGCCCAAGACCCGCTCGAGGAAGTCGACTTAGGGGATGGAACGACAAAAAGGCCCACCTACGTGAGTACCAAGGTAGGACCGGCAATGAAAGCTAAACTGGTTAAAGTGTTGAAGGAATACAAGGACTGTTTTGCTTGGGATTATGGCGAAATGCCTAGTTTGAGTCGGAGCGTAGTCGAGCATCGCCTCCCGATCCAGCCAGGCAAGAGGCCAGTAAAGCAACCCCCTAGACGTTTCTCCCCAGAAGTGACGTTGAAGATCAAGCAAGAAATTGAAAGGTTGCTCAAAAGTCGGTTCATCAGAACTGTGAGGTATGTAGAATGGATAGCAAACATAGTTCCTGTTATTAAGAAAAATGGGACCCTTCGAGTATGTATTGACTTTAGGGATTTGAACAACGTTACTCCTAAAGACGAATATTCAATGCCCGTGGTGGAGATGCTAGTCGACTCAGCTACGGGATTTGAGTATTTGAGCATGCTCGACGGCTATTCCGGTTACAATCAAATTCTTATAGCCGAAGAGGATGTCCCCAAAACTGCATTTCGATGCCCTGGAGCTTTGGGGACATATGAATGGGTGGTGATGCCTTTTGGATTGAAAAACGCTGGGGCAACCTACCAAAGGGCTATGAATGCTATATTCCATGATTTTATTGAGAATTTCATGCAGGTATATATCGATAACATAGTCATAAAATCGTCATCAGAGGATGGCCACCTCGACCACCTCCGACGCTCATTTGAGCGAATGAGAAAATATGTATTAAAAATGAATCCACTAAAATGTGCCTTTGGTGTTCGTGCAGGGGATTTCCTGGGTTTCGTAGTCCACAAGCGAGACATCGAGATCAACCAGAACAAAACAAAGGCAGTCTTAGATCTCAAGCCTCCGACGACAAAGAAACAGCTCCAGTCTTTGTTGGGGAAGATAAATTTCTTGAGGAGGTTCATCTCAAACTTAAGTGGCAAGATGAAAGTGTTTTCACCACTGCTCAAGACCAAGAAAGAAAGTGAATTTCGCTGGGGGCAAGAACAACAAGAGGCTTTCGACACGATCAAAGAGTACCTGACAAAGCCTCCAATCCTACTACCACCTAGTATAAATAAAAGCATGAAGTTGTACATTGTAGCGTCGGACACGACCATAGGAAGTATGTTAGCACAAGAGGATGATGGTGGCGTCGAAAGACCCATCTATTACCTTAGTAGGATATTGATAGATGCTGAGACTAGATACACTATGATTGAAAAGTTGTGCCTATGTTTGTACTTCTCATGTATGAAATTGAAGCAATATATCAAACCAGTTAATGTTTATGTTTCGTCGCATTTTGATGTTATTAAGCATATGCTGTCCAAACCTATTTTGCATAGTCGAATTGGGAAATGGGCACTAGCGTTAACTGAATTCTCCCTGACATTCGTCCCTTTAAGGGCGAGGAAGGGTCAAATAGTGGCGGATTTCATTGTCGACCAAGCTGTGATCGAAACGTCAGTACATAGCATCGATGTCGCCCCATGGAAATTGTACTTTGATGGGTCGAGCCATAAAAACGGGGCAGGTGTCGGAGTCCTAATAATCTCCCCGCAGGGAATTCCAACTACCTTTAAATGCAAAGTCGATGGCGAATGTTCAAATAACGAGGCAGAATACGAAGCTTTAATTACTGGTCTCAAGATACTCAAAGACTTTGGAGCCAAAGAGTTGGAGATAAAAGGTGATTCAGAATTGGTAATTAAACAAATTACAAGAGAGTATAAATGCGTAAGTGAACATCTTTTAAGTTACTTTTCGCTAGCGAAGCGTTGGTTGGAACATTTCAAAGTTGTTAGCATCTCGCATGTGCCAAGGATGGAAAACCAGAAAGCTAACGAGCTGGCACAAATTGCGTCTGGGTATAAAGTGTTGAAAGGTAAATTGAAAGGCTTCGTTGAAACTAGAAAAAAGATGGTGTCGAATGTACGCGCACCACCAAGTTGGTCGATACCCAAAGAGTCGACGAGTTTGGTCGAAGGTTTAGAAAGTTGTGAGGTTTTCGTTAACGATATGCCACCAACAGACTGGCGAAGGACAATTATAGAGTATCTGGAGAACCCACTGGGCAGCACCGATCGAAGGACCAAGTATAGAGCCATGGGCTATGTCCTAATGGGAAACGAGTTACTGAAGAAAACTCCATAAGGGGTGTTGCTAAAGTGTCTGGGGGACACCGATGCATATCTGGCAATCTCGAGGGTTCACAGTGGGGCTTGTAGGGCTCACCAGGTTGGCCAAAAAATGAAATGGCTTTTGTGTCGACAAGGTTTCTACTGGCCCAGCATGCTTAAGGATTGTATAGATTTTGCGAAAGGGTGTCAGGATTGCCAAAAGCATGCCAACATCCAACATGTCCCAGCCAGCGAATTACATGTAATTGTCAAACCATGGCCTTTTCGGGGATGGGCTTTTGACGTAATGGGAGAGATTCGGCCAGCTTCGTCAAAGCAGCAAAAATTCATCCTCGTAGGAATAGACTATTTCACGAAATGGATAGAGGTTGTGCCTTTGGTGAAAGTGGATCAAGAGGCTGTGATAAACTTCATCCAAAATCATATCTTGTATAGATTTGGGATACCCGAGACAGTTACAACAGATCAAGGTTCTGTGTTTGTGGGACAGAAGATGCAAGAGTTTGCGGCAGAAACGGGTTTCAAGTTGGTTACTTCAACGCCATACTATGCCCAGGCGAATGGTCAGGTTGAAGCAGCCAACAAGATAATAATTGGCTTAATCAAAAAGCACGTTGCAAACAAGCCAAAGAACTGGCATAAGACGCTGAGTCAAGTGTTGTGGGCTTGTCGGACATCACCCAAAGCGTCGACAAATTTGACTCCATTCCGTCTAACCTACGGACACGACGCTGTGTTACCCGCAGAAGTACACTTGCAATCCGTCAGAGTGCAGCGACAATATGAGATTCCGTCAGAGCAATACTGGGAGATGATGTTAGACGAACTTGTAGACTTAGACGAGGAACGAATGGTAGCTTTAAACGTGTTGCTACGCCAGAAGGCTCGAGTCGCCAGGGCATACAATAAGAAAGTCCAGGAGAAAACCTTTGCCGCAAATGACTATGTTTGGAAAGTGGTGTTGCCCATGGATCGAAGGGGTCAAATGATGGGAAAATAGTCGCCTAACTAGGAGGGACCATTTCAGGTGACGCGAGTGTTCAGTAACAACGCATACGAAGTACAGGAGTTGGGGGCAGACCAACGAGTATTAAGAGTAAATGGGAAATATTTGAAAAAATACAGACCCATGCTGCAAGAGGTTCACATCAAAACATAATTTTCATTAAATTTAAGGCCAAGAATGGCTTACAAGATGGTGCATTACATTGTATCAAAATAAAACCTAAGGGAATTCAGGGAATCTAGCTTTAAAATCATCGAAGAGGACCCTTTCATGAGTTATTTTGCTCTCCAGAATAATCTTTCGTCGTTGCATACGGCTGATAGCGTCCTTAATCTTCATAGCCGCTTCGACATGCACAAGGCCTTGAGCGACATCATGGTCGATGGTTTCTTGAGAGGGCAAGGGCTCGGCTGAGTCCAAAGGGGCTTTTTTATGTTCGACCTCAGCTATTCTTTTCGTCAGTTCTGTGATC
Source organism: Lathyrus tuberosus (assembly GCA_022829125.1). Classification (NCBI taxonomy): domain Eukaryota; kingdom Viridiplantae; phylum Streptophyta; class Magnoliopsida; order Fabales; family Fabaceae; genus Lathyrus; species Lathyrus tuberosus. The sequence goes on from JALAZF010000768.1 coordinate 1,301,231, forward strand.
TGGGCTTGATACTCAGATATCTGCTGATCGAAGGCTTGGCGTTTGTTGGAATGCTCTTGTTTCTTGGATTCATAGTCTCCAAGATTCTGTTCACAGACGGAGCTAAGATGCCACTCGCGCTTTATGTCTTCATGTCGAAACCGAATTTGGGCGTCGGCCTGATGATGCGTCGAGAGATCCTTGGCCATTTGAGTAAAGAAAGCTTCGAACTCAATTAGATAGGTGGCCATGGGGGCAGGAAGCTGGAACTCAGAGAGTTCACTCAGGAGGTTGAAGACGTCATTAGCTATGTCGGATTCCTCAGCAACGGCCGCCAGAAACTGTTCCTCAAAAAGGTAAAACCGCAGCTGCTGAAGTTTGAGATTGAAAGAAGTATCCACTTCTGGAGTGGGGATTGAGGTTGAACTGGTGGGTCGAATCTCTTCGGCTGTCTGTCGAAGTTTGTGTAGCGCTCTTAGAGTCGCAGCTGGATTTGTGGCCTTGTCTGCTAAGAGTGCCTCTGGAGTAGGAGATTCCTCAGCAGCAGGTGAGGCCTTCTCTGGTTGGTGTTCAGGAATCTGGAGTTTCTCTCCGGCGACAGTGCCCACGGTAGGCGAAGGAATGATAGTGACCCCAGGGAGTGTATCATCAGGCTCGACGTTTTCAGTTGAAGCAGGAGCTGTCTTCGCCAAGTTTTCCTCATGCATGAGGGAATGAAATTCATCAATCTTTTGGGGACTTGGTGTAATGGTTACACTAGCATTGGGAGCATCTGCAGCCGATCCGGTATCACCCTCACCAACAGTGGTCGAAATGACCACATTTTCCTGCCAAAAAATAAAACACCAGTGAGTCTCGTCACCCCCAAGGTCAACTGGGACGTAAATAAAGTCGAATTACCTGCGCAGGAGTCGTTGTCTTGGGGAGGGAGACAGAAGGAATTGGTTCGAAAGCATTCTCAGGGTTCCGCGAGACGACAGGGGCCACTGTCGAGACGTTGGTTTTCGAAGGTGTCCTTCACGTTATAGCCTTTTTCTTCCTCACCAAAGGTGCAGCAGGAGGAGACGATGGAGCTGTTGTAGTGAAGACTCAGGAATGAGTACTCTCGTTCGATTCAGTCCTTTCGGGGGACGTTGCTTTCTCAGAAACCTGCGCAGAAATAATATGAGAACAAGGGGATGACAAAGCCACAGAACAAGAAAATAAATATACCTGTACAAGGTTGGCCCTAGGTTTTTTGGTAGGTCTGGTGGAAGTTGACCCAATAGTTATTTCCCGTTTGCGCCCCTGAAAGCAACACTGCCACTATTTAGTCCAGACTTACGAAAAAATAAAATCAAGAGTCTAGGATCTACCTTTGTCGAAATTTCATCTGCAGGATCGACATCCACGGTGGTCGACGGTTTAGGGATACCAGCTGTAGAAGCAAAGGCGTCGACCACGTTTTCCAGGAAGAGGTTGGGAGTGAAAGCTTGAGTTTGTTACACCAACCACCAAGCCTCAAATTTCTGAGTGGTGAAAAAGGAAGGCCGGGAGGAGAAAACCGGTAGCTCTAAGTGTTGAGAGGCTCTGACAAACCTCATACAAGCTTTGTGGCCAACGTGAGTTAGGCGTCGACCAGACCGGACTATGTCATCAGGATGCCTCACTAAAGGTTTTGGCAACATTTGGCTCAAGCCAAATTGTCGGGCAACCAAATTTGGACAATAGTTCATAAAACCATACCCATTGTTCCCTGTTTCGATATGGAAAGAAATCATGGTAGGAGTAAGAAACGCCCGCCATACAACATTCGACAGTGCAGCAGCTTGAGGTGAGACTCCATGGAACGGGTTTCTGAACCAGTCAGGCCCAAACTTACGCTCCACAAATGGCGCCATGTCAGGAACGAAAGAGGAAGTTTCCACAAACATACTTAGTTACCTCATAAAGAGGGCTTGTCTTGGAGCTTCTTGAGTGGTCATCAAAGCTAGTTGCAGCCCCTCGACAGAATGCGTTTTGTTGAGAATCTCCATCTTTGTAGAGGCTGGATATCCTAGTTTGTGCTCGAAGGTGGCGTTGAGCCAATGCTGCAACAACCACATAGTCCCTGAGATGTTTAAGGCTTTAGTGGTTTGATGAAGGAGTTTTAGTCTCATGGCCGACAGGCCAAGAGAATGATAAAGAGAGGCCAACAGGAGTTTGGCCAGAGATATTTGTCGGCCTTCATGAATCTGAATGGCCAAATTGATGAAGCTTTTGGCTATTTGCAGAGAGCCAGGGCAAAATATGTAGTATGATAACCAGAGGGTTAAGAAGGCAATATGTTCTTCGTCGGAGACTTCTTGGGAGTCTTTGTCATGGTGATCCTCGATGTAGTTTTGGAAACTGGCACCCTCGAAGTCGAAGGCGTTCTCCGTCTCCCAAGTCGGGTCGAAAGTTTCACCCAGTGGCGAAAGGCCAGTAATGGCCGCCACATCAAAAAGTGTCGGTGTGAACATGCCGCAAGGAAGGTGGAATGTGTTTGTCGACCCTTCCCAAAAGTACATCGACGCCAACAACAAACAAGGGTTAACCCTGTGGGCGGTTCTGGAGAGTTGGATGGCGTCGAAGATACCATAATCCTTCCATTGTTGTTGACGTTTCCCTTCAATCTTGTCGAGCCAGACGAGATAATCCTTGTTGCCTGGAGTTGGCATAGACCTGAAAACTCTAGACTTTGGTGCCATGTATTTGAGATCCAAGGTACCCCCTTTTTCGAAGGCGGGTGGGATCGTTTGGTCAAAACAAGGGAAGAATTTTTGGAGTTCTTGAGGACTAGGTTTGTTGTCTGGGAAAGGACCATGGAAACCACACAACGTGTTTTCCACGGTGAATAGAATGACCATTTGACGGCACCAATTGGATACCACCGTCTCGTCAGCTGAAAATGGTTGAGGAAGAGAATGATGTGTTTCTGCTTCTGAAAGTACATACGCAACCGGGTTGTTGCCAGTGGTTTGAGGAATGCGAGTGGTAGTTGTTCTTGATGAAGCCATTGGAAGAAAGAAACGCAAAAAGGTGTAAAGTGTCAGGAAAGGAAAATATCACAAAGCTGATGAGGGTTTTCGTGAAAGAGGGGTTGCGAAAAGTGGAAAGGGTTTCTAAAGAGGACTATTTATAGGGCGCATGCAGAAAATGAAAAATCAAGACTTTCCAACTTCTGAAAGTAAGTGGGGTTTGGTGTCAAAGCCCATAACTTGGATGAGACTAGCCATCATGGCGTTTTTCTTGGAAATCGTGGGAGGAGATTTCCATCATCATGTTAGACGGCGCTTGCCACGTGTTGAGAAAGAAGACAAAATGATTGGCAAAAAAGGAAAGTCGTCGAAATCTTGTGAGAAACCAAAAAGCCAGATTTCTCCATCGACGCAATACTCAGTCGAAACTGGCCTTTTGAGGGGGCAATTTGTTGGCACTAGATTTCGACTAGCAGTGGTGTCGGGAAACTTCCAAAGCGGGTCGGCGCAAGAAAGAGGTACAATGAGGTGTCGAGTCGACACCAGCAGAAAGGCGTGTTGGAGAGCCAGCGACAAGTTTTGACGTTGGGGGAGAATGAGGAGACGAGTTGATGTCGACTTCAAGAAACAAGTGTTTAGGCGGGAAAAGTTTAAAATGTCTAAGACTATGGGAAGTTGAAAAGAGAGTGGGGTGCCACGTGTCAGCTTCAGAAAAAATTTTGGCAGACAAACAGTTATTTTTTAGGGCTATATAAGGCATTGTTTTTTCATTTTAGAGGTCGCATTTTTTCAGATTGTAAGGGGAAAATACTCAAAGTACCAAGCTTAGAGAGAAACGAGTTCACTCCCGCAAACAAATGTACACTTGCATCCAAATCTTATTTAGTGCAATTTATTTTTCGCATATAATTTAAAGTCTTTACTTCTCTTGTTTTTCCCGCTCAGCTTTCCCTTGCATTTCTTTGTTTTTCTTGCATCCAACTCGCAACCATTAAGACACTTTTTGCGTCACCCAAGTCACTTAAGCGTGACACTTAAACAAACATAAACTGAAACGCAGTATAAACATACGCTTCCAATTCCAAGTTCTGGGATTCGCCTGGCCGATCCCGCAAGCGAACCTACGACGGAAGGCCAGCGGTTGTTTGCGCAGGCGAACAGTGGTCGGGAAGAGTCTGCACTTGATATCCCCCCGGACATTCCTGTAGTCGAGCATAGCCTCGAAGCTCTCAACGTGGTCGTCCGGGTCGGCAGTGACGTCGTACGTCGCCAAAGGTGGGGGCTTCTCCATCCCGACGGGTATAGGCTTATCCATAATCTCCTTGGACAGGGGGTGCATTATTCGTCTTCGTCACTCCTAACTGGTGACTGCGAAAGGGAGTGATCGCCATGACCGCGCTTGTTTTGTCGGGAGGGACTCCTTGGTCGGCTCTTCGGCTTTTCACCGTCAGCTCTGCTCCTCTTTTGGACAGGGGAGCGTCGTTGTTCCCTCTAAGCGGGGGAGAAATTGCGCTTCTGGGTGACCACAGGCTGGGGTCATTCTAGGCGCGGGCGGCGTCCCGCAGGTTGGGGGGAAGGAGTCCGAGAATCGACCTGCGGTGTCCTCCGCAGGGGAGGAGAAGGGTTGTGAGACGTGGGACGACGATATCTCCGCGGGGGATATCGTCGTTGTTGTAACACCCCGATTTATTTTATTATGTTCGTAATTAGAATTAAATGATGTTGTGTATTTGTGTGTGATTATGCGTGTTTTTGTCGTGTTTTGGAATGCCCTTGGTATGGGATAGTGACCTTAGAATTATAAAGATTAAGGTGTAGGAAGGAGTGGTGTGGTTAGTAATTAGTTAATTAATATGGGGAATATTGATTAATAATATTAACGCAAATTATTAAGAAAAATTGTTATTATTATTTAATTAGTAAGATGATGATAATAATAATAATAATAATAATAATAATAATAATAATAATAATAATAATAATAATAATAATAATAATAATGGGATAATAATAATATATTGGAAAAACAAGAAGTAGGGGGTAGAGTGGTCCATTCCTGGTGGTTAGTGAGGATAGAGAAGGAAAAACATAAAAAGGGTCTAAGGGATATAGTAGGAAAAAGGAGAAAATTTGGAAAAGAGGAGAATCAGTTGGAAACGATCTTATTCTAGGAGAAAAGAGGAACGGAAGAGAGGAGCAGAGCTAGGGCTTAGAGAACCTTCGAATAATCGTCACTAAGGTAAGGGTGGGGTTCTTTAATCTCTACGGGTTGCATAATATTTGTATGAGGGTAGATAAACCTTTAGGATCATCCCTTATGTGTGGTTTTGTTGAGTTGGGAATTGGGGATTTGTATGTCGGAGGTTTTGATAAGAGGAAAAACACATAAATTTATCGGTTGAAATGTGGCTTTTGTATTTTATACTTGTTTGCATGTTAATATGTGATTATATGTGTGTTTTTGGACTGATCGTGAGTGGAATCGGAGAAGGATTGAGGTCTGAGTCGTGCAGAGTTGCAATCGCAGGATTGCTGATTCGCGAAGTTTTGCCAGGCAAAAGGAGAATTCGCCAGGCGAACTGAGAGGCGAGCGAGGGGTGAAAATAAGGGTCTCTAGAATTTGTATGGGGGAAGGAGATTCGCCTCTGCTTTGCCAGGAGAGTATGAGGCGAAAGGGGAATTCGCCAGGCGAAAAGGGATTCGCTGGTGTCTCGCTGGGCGAACATCAGGAGAGCAGAGCTGAGACGAACCGAACTTTCTGAGACTTTAAAAATCCGTATCTTTTGATCCGTAGGTCCGTTTCAGTCGCCGGTCGAAGCGTTGGAAAGCTGGTTCCGCATACTTTTTATAAAAATCAGTTTCAACACCAGAGTTCCAACCCTTTGACAAGTTAATTTTATTTTTGTGTATGTTGTTATGTGTCATGAGTTGAAATGATGAATTCAGTTGCGTGTATGCGTGTTGTGGTTGTGGATTGCTGTCATTGTATGTGTTGGCAGGCTTATGCTGCATGTTGGATAGTTGTAGTATGATGTATTGACGCATTGTTAGTCATATGCATTTCGTTGTCGTTGTATGTTGTCGTTGTATACATGCCATGTTGCATCAGTTGTGCGATAAGTCGTGTGCCCATGTGGCGTGAGCGTCTTATCGGGATTCTTTGATAAAGAATTGTGTTGTTGTTGTTGTTGAGGTGATCGTGTGCCCATGTGGGGTGTGAGCTATCACGGATGTCGTGTGCCCATGTTGGGTGTAAGCGACTGTTATGGAAATTTCGACGGGAATTATGATCATGAAACAGGGATCGAATTGGTACCACATGCATTGAGTCGAGCCGTGGGTCTCATTGCATTGCATCATATTATATTACATTGTGAATCGTAGGATTATCTATTATATGTGTGAAATGGTAGTTTCGTTGATGTGTAGGGTGAGCTGTCTATGGATTATGTTCTTTCATACTTATCTTATGCATTTCTTATATTGATTTGAGAATCTCACCCCTTCTGTTTGAATGTTACCTCCAAGTGGGTAACGTGCAGATAAGCATGATTAGTGCGGAGTTGAAGTTAGTGGAGACGGAGTCTTCCTTTTTATCTCGTTCAGTCGGCGTCTGCTCTAATTGTAACACTGGGTTTTGGAACGCTTGTCGTTATTTATTTTGTTATTTGTCGTTGTTTTGCTTACTTGCTGATGAGTATGTGGCATTACACGCATCATGTTTTAGTTTAATTCCGCTGCTTTACGAGGAGATTAATTAAGTATTGTTTTTATTGACAATATCTATGTGTTACATATCGTATGCATGAGCAGGTGTTTGTTGAATGTAGCATTCTAACTGATAATATGTTTTAATTTACTCTGATATTTAATTATTAATTGTCGTGGGGGTTTAAGGTGTTACAGTTGTCGCCCCCTTTCGAGCGCTTCTATCCGCACGTTCTATTGGGAGATCAACAGGTTGGTCTGATTGACCAGTGCAAACAGGGCCACCGTGTTTGGGTCCGCATTTGGTAGCGCGGGGACAGGCTGGTAGACAGCTGGGCTGCTGTTATGTTGGGCGGCGTTGTATGTCGCATCGTCAGAGGAGGGGGAGACAGTACGCCCATCCGTCTCGTCGCCTTCTTCGACGTTAACGACCATATTGGGCTCGTGGTCATCTCCGTTGTTGAACTGTACGAAGGCGGTGTCCGGAGTCTTGGCCTCAGGTTGAGGACTGACCATGATTGTTAGGAAATGGAAGTTACTTTGGTTTTACGAGGAGAAAAACGGAGAAGCAAAGGTTCCCATAGACGGTGCCACTGATCGTACTTGATCAGAAAGTAGATTAGTAGCCAGCAAACGTCGTGAGCTCCGCTACTCCGGTGATGATGAGACGGTGGGGGGGTGTACCTGCAAGGTACTCCGATGCCAAAGTCAGGAATAGAGCAAGTAAGTACATAAAGTGAGAGTAAGAATGAGAATAGAATACCTAACCCTCTCGTGAGAGAGGGTATTTATATTGTGCCCCCAGCGCTGGGCCAATGGTCGTCTGCACTGGGTTGGGTCGCTAGGCCCAATGCAGATAACTGCTAGGGCTTACGTGGCGTAGGGAAGACCAACACGTGGTCTTCGCCCTAGATTAACTGCCCCTAGATCTCCGGAGAGTGGGTAGACCAACTCTTTCGGAGGTGGGTAGTTACCTGATGACGTGTGCCCGCGGGGAGAACACATGGAGCACGCGGGGAGAACGTTCGTTCTCTCCCCGGCCCATGTAGTGTCTGCTCGACGATGATGAGATCTGTTCGTGCCCGACAAAGAAGAGGATTGGGTCTTAATGGGCTGCGTAACTTGATATTGGGCTGGGCCTGCCCAACTGATGGGCAGGTGCTGGCCCAGTCCAAAACAGTTTTATGTCATTTAAATACCAAAAGCAGGTGAACTGCTGTGAGTTTGGGCAGTGGTTTACCCTTGTTTTGGTAGATTTTTACAATAACTTGAATTGCTAAGGTTTTAGAAATTCTGAGCTATTTTACACACTTGAGGTAGTGTTTTATTTGTTTACAGGGCTAAAGAGTAAAGAGGAGCTGGATCAGAGAAGAAACTAGACGACAATGCATGAGCGGGAGAAAAAGAGAGAAAAATGCACATTTTCGACCCATACGCGTATGAGGCCTCGCATACACGTATGCCCACTCAACAGAACCTCACAGCACACGCATAAAAGCAAGAGTGAAGCGGAATTCAATTCTCTACTCATACACGTATGGGAAGGCCCATATGTGTATTAGGCCAGCCAGCCAGCCCCCTTTACGCATCCAAAAACCTTACGCGTATGGTTCTAGCAAGGCCATACGCCTTACCTTAGGCCATACGCGTATAAGACAGTTCAAAAATAGCCTATACGCGTATGGTGTAACACCCAAATTCCCATCACAAATAAATAATACATAAATAAATCAGAGTGAATAAAAATTTATTTTTCCGACAGAAACAAGGATGCCACACTTAAAGAAAGAAAACACAATCCCTGCTCATAAATTTGATACATAACACAAAATGGAATAAACATAAAAGGGAAACTTTTTCCAACAAATGGAAAGTTCAATTATGGAATAAAGCGGAAAGATCCATAACTGACTTATTTTACAAAATAAATTATTTTATAACATCAAAATATTCATACAAAGGTAATACAAAATATATCCAACAAATGTATACATATATAACAAAAGCGTTCCCCGACTCCCGTGTTACGTATCAGAGCAGACAGACCGACAAAAGGATGGACAACTAAGCTTCACAAAAGCCTCCAAGACATAAATCTGCAATTGCCTCATAGAGCAACAAACCACAGCAGAAGGGTGAGAAATAACAACTAAATCAAGATTGCATAATAATATGCAAACACATAAAATTTCACATGCATAGTTAATCTCACCACATGCATCACATACCATTACATATAGCAAGCCACAAATACATAACATATATCAATTATACCAACATAATCACATATTCACACATAAGGCGTACCAAAGTTATAACATATGGAAACACACCACCACATCACATAGCATATGTCTATACATAAAACATATCATCCTTAACCAAGGCATTTATCACATATGCACATCAATTCACCAATCCAATCACAAACTCAACACATAATCAATCAATTCATAATTTCCCACACATAATCAATCCATTCATGATTTTCCACACATAATCAATCCATTCATGATTTATGCAAATGCAAAGAGACCGACACAACGACTCTATGCAAATGCGGTACCATCCATCCATCATTCTCATCATTAGTTCACTCAGGAACTATTGGAATCATCGCTTGTTACTTAGTGTAACTCCCCGTCGGGAAAACGATGTTCCCCATCGCTTTAGGTCCTCTTTGTATAAGTCACACGATGTTTATGGATCGCTTTAGGTCCTCTTTGTATAAGGCACACGATCCGATCGCTTTAGGTCCTCTTTGTATAAGGCACACGATCGTCTATAATCATCGCTTTAGGTCCTCTTTGTATAAGGCACACGATGTTATAGCGGATTCCCCCTGGAACCATTTCGTCGCTCACACAAACTAGGGAACACGACATCACAAGAATGCATATCATGATGCTTGGCATACCATGACTCATGACATTCAAATACACACATATATGCAACCATAATCATGCATATACAACCAAACACAACACATTACATTTACTTGCCTTTAGGCCACAAACCATCATCAAAACAATTACAACAACTTATCACATGCTTCAACATCATATAAACCACATAAAAGCTCCACGTTATATAACAATAGCACAACACACGGTAAAATACCAACCGCACGCATTTAACGCTATAAAAACCCGACAACCCAACACTTTTACAAAAACACGACTTAAATAATTTATCTAATACCCTCCAAACCATTTTTAATAGAAAGAATATTTCATTAGCTTTCCAACACTTCGAACGGGGGTCAAAACGGACATACGGTTCAAAAGTTATGACGAAAATACAAAAACAATATTTTTGCTGTACCAGGCAATTTCGCCTGGCGAATCCCTGGCGAAGCAGACTCGCCACTAGCTCGCCTGGCGAATCTGGACGAACCAGAATTCTCCCAAAACGTGTTTGGGACCTAAAAATAATCAAAACCTTCAACCCACATGATATTATTGCACCCAATGACCCAAAACAACATGTTATAACACATTTAGGCATGCATTTCATCGATTTCTACTCATTGTTCATAAATCCAACCTAATTGAAACTAGAAGAAAATAACCAAAACAATCCAAGAAAACATACACATATACATATACAAGCAAGATATAATCGAAACTTCTCACCCTTACCCGATTAATCGCGATTGAAACGGAGTTTCTTCGCTTTTTTCCTCTTTCTCCTCTTCTGTCTTTTTCTTTCTCTTCTCTTTCTCTTTTCTTTCTTTTCTTTTCCTTTCTCTCTTTTTCTCACTATTCCTCTTTTTATATAAATATCTAACTAATCAAATGACCATTTTGCCCTTACGCTCAAATATCTCCCAAACGCTCTCAAAATGCGATAAAACATAAACATATCGATGAAAAACATATCGTGCAATAAAAGTTAAAAAGAAAAATATAATGTAATGCAAATATTTTACCTATCAGAGAAATTAACCAATTAACTCAATTAGCAGGTAAAATACAATAAATTCACACATTTCAAAAAATTCACATAAATGAAATAAATAAATACAATTAAACAAATCGGGGCGTTACAATTCTCCCCCACTTAGACATTTTCGTCCTCGAAAATATAACTGACACGAACAACTCCGGATACGACTCTCGTATCCGACTAACAAACTATCATGCCAACAAAAGGCACACCACAAATAACACAACTGACAAATCACCCTGCTAACAACAACTACAACAACGGCACGACAACGACGACAACTACAACAACAAGGTGCAAAGCCCATACAATGCACTTGACGACTAATTCACGACTCAAAGAATACCCAAGTTACAAACACACAAGTTCACTCTTGACCCGAAACACAACAAGAACATAAAGTTCCACGACACAACGTCGTTCAACAACCTCTACATAATCACAATACCAACATCCTTGTCACACAACAATATTACAACAATGCTACGATTCACCAATCGAACCTACAACCAAAACATCTATCTACATAGTAGCCCATGAATAATATTTAAACCTTTCGCCTAACACTTCCATTCTGAAACTTCCAATGGTCTCATCATTCCTACATGCTTCCAATGTCCAACCTATGAACTCTTACAAGTCACACACGCATATACGAAATGTGCCACATCACGCTTCCGCTGGGCACTCTGATTACTCGTAACCATCAAAACTACTAATCTCACGTCCAAAGTCTAACTCTTTCTCATATTCACCAAAAATCACTGTTCACTTTTAATATACCCAACCTCACACTCTACTGTGTTATCTCACACACCAGACACGAGTCTATAAACTGCTCAAATAATTATAACTCCCTGACCAACAAAACAGCCATATGCATAAAAACTTTCAACTTAACTCTTCAGGCACAACCTTAGCTTTTCCCGAAGGATAATCCAAGCCAAATTTATAAATCGTCACGAATTCAACCCCTCCTCGTTGTCTCATACTCTATTCCTTCAGACCAAACAAGTACTCTAAACTCTTGTGATTACTAAACACTTCGAACCTAGAACCATAAAAATAATACCTCCAAATTTTCCAACACAATACAACCGCAACCAATTCCAAATCTTGAATAGTATAGATCCTCTTATTAATCCTCAATTGTCGTAAAGCATAAGCCACGACTTTACCATCTTGCATTAACACACTGACTAAGCTCATCAAGGACACATCACAATACCTCACCAACAGTTTATTAGGATCACACAAAATCAAAACTGAAGCCGTAGACAAATTATACTTTAACCCTCTCAAACTTTCTTCACTATAAACATCCAAAGCAAACGACTTGCCCTCTGCAAGTCAACTGAGATAACAGAAGTACTAACTTAGCAAAGTCTTCCATAACCTGCAGTAACAACCAACTAAGCCCAAAAGTTTCTAATCTCCTTAACCAACTTCGGAGCCTCTCAATGTAGAACTGCATTTATTTCCGATGGATCCATAACAATACTATCATCGGAAATAACATATCCAAGAAAACTAACCTTTTCAACCAAAATTCTCACTTGAATAATTTAGCATAAAACTTCGTCTCTTTTCAACACTTGTAATTCAAATCTCAACACTCTACCTGTTCTTCATCTAAGTTTATAACAGATCCGAATATCCTCAATCAAAGCCATTACAAACTTATCCAAATGAATATAGAAGATATGATTCATCTACTCCACAAACATTCCAGACGCATTACTAACACCAAATAACATCATTTTACGTTGTAATGCCCAACCAAACCAACCCTCATCCAAACTTGTCCAGACTCACATACAAGCTTAATCGAGTAAATAACAACCTATTCCGATGATAACAAACCTAACCATTCACATGAAATCGATTAAAGTATCAACTCACAAAATTCACCACTGTTATCGAACGTTCCAACCAAATTCCAAAAGATATAAATTCTTAAAGGTTTTGCAAAATTCTTCACTGGGTAATTCTAACACCAACATCCAATATTCCATCCGGAAACACATCTGGAAATCACGTACAACTGGCAGCCCTTCACTGTGGCTTTCCTGTCAATTCCAGAACACTATTATCACAAATATAACAAACACCTTGGTTTCATCGCCTAAGAGTTTTTCTACTCACTTAGAAGATCCAAACCTCAGATCTTCACCTTCGTCAAATTTGAGTTCGCACTCTACTCTCTGAGAACAACCATTAACGATACCCAATCGTTCTCTCTCAATGACTTCCCAACTTGACCAATATACCAAAACCTCTAATCCGTCTCATAAACAATAATTTCACTTTCCACTACATAGAACACTTTCATAGCTTCATATCGATATAAAGAACGCTTAAATCGGACTCCCGAGTCAAAAGATATGAATTTTTGAAGGAAAGTCAATTATTGGAAAACAGCCAGGTCCGCCTGGCGAGTAAGGATTTCGCCTAGCGAATACCTCTTCGCCAGCCCTTCGCCTGGCGAACCAGCGGCGAAACCTGATTTTTCTGAAAACTCAAACTTCCAGTAGCTACACATGTTCTGTCTCTTGAATTTCGCCTGGCGAATTAGAATTCCGCCTGGCGAATCCCTCTTCGCCAGCACTTCACCCGGCGATCCAATGGCGAGACCCCATTCGCCTGGCGATTCCTGATTCGCCTAGCGAATCGCACTAGAAACAGAATTTTCTGCTGCGTTTTCATGGTTTCCACACCTCAAAATCCAACTTTTCCAAACCAACACATTTTCAAATTCCAAACAATTCATTACACGCACTATCAAAGCCGGAAAGACACGTCTATCCCATCCAACATAATTTCGTCTACTATCAACAAGAGATTAAGGGTGATCAGTTCCTCAATTTGTCAATAGACAGCCGACAATCATGATAGGGCATAAACCGTCTTTACCAAACTATAATAGCATTTCTTGCATCTTGTGCACAAAACTACCTAAGGCACAAATCCTTGGTTGACATAACCCTTACCTTCGCATTCCCTCCGGAACCGGAAATAACACTGTCCAAACAACACTTATAATTTGGAAAACAGCGACACACCAAGCCAACGCTCCACAACTGAAGCAACTTGGAGAAGCACCAGCTTCTCCCCCACTTATCTCATTCTCAAACCTAAAGACAAGGATTAGAAAAACCAGAAAGTACTGATAGTGTTTCACACACATATCACATACTAAGGAACAAACAACATTGACAGTATTCAACCGTCACACCAACTGACTCAACAACTTGACCGTACGGACCGACCTGCTCTGATACCACTTTTGTAACACCCAAATTCCCATCGCGAATAAATAATACATAAATAAATCAGAGTGAATAAAAATTTATTTTTTCGACAGAAACAAGGATGCCACACTTAAAGAAAGAAAACACAATCCCTGCTCATAAATTTGATACATAACACAAAATGGAATAAACATAAAAGGCAAAATTTTTCCAACAAATGGAAAGTTCAATTATGGAATAAAGCGGAAAGATCCATAACTGACTTGTTTTACAAAATAAATTATTTTATAACATCAAAATATTCATACAAATGTAATACAAAATATATCCAACAAATGTATACATATATAACAAAAGCGTTCCCCAACTCCCGTGTTACGTATCAGAGCAGACAGACCGACAAAAGGATGGAGAACTAAGCTTCACAAAAGCCTCCAAGACACAAATATGCAATTGCCTCATAGAGCAACAAACCACAACATAAGGGTGAGAAATAACAACTAAGTCAAGATTGCATAATAATATGCAAACACATAAAATTTCACATGCATAGTTAATCTCACCACACACATCACATACCATTACATATAGCAAGCCACAGATACATAACATATATCAATTATACCAACATAATCACATATTCACACATAAGGCGTACCAAAGTTATAACATATGGAAACACACCACCACATCACATAGCATATGTCTATACGTAAAACATATCATCCTTAACCAAGGCATTTATCACATATGCACATCAATTCACCAATCCAATCACAAACTCAACACATAATCAATCAATTCACAATTTCCCACACATAATCAATCCATTCATGATTTTCCACACATAATTAATCCATTCATGATTTATGCAAATGCAAAGAGACCGACACAACGACTCTATGCAAATGCGGTACCATCCATCCATCATTCTCATCATTAGTTCACTCAAGAACTATTGGAATCATCGCTTGTTACTTAGTATAACTCCCTGTCGGGCAAATGATGTTCCCCGTTGCTTTAGGTCCTCTTTGTATAAGGCACACGACGTTTATAGATCGCTTTAGGTCCTCTTTGTATAAGGCACACGATCCGATCGCTTTAGGTCCTCTTTGTATAAGCCACACGATCGTCTATAATCATCGCTTTAGGTCCACTTTATATAAGGCACACGATGTTATAGTAGATTCCCTCTGGAACCGTTTCGTCGCTCACACCCACTAGGGCACACGACATCACAAGAATGCATATCATGATGCTTGGCATACCATGACTCATGACATTCAAATAGACACATATATGCAACCATAATCATGCATATACAACCAAACACAACACATTGCATTTACTTGCCCTTAGGCCACAAACCATCATCACAACAATTACAATAACTTATCACATGCTTCAACATCATATAAACCACTTAAAAGCTCCACGTTATATAACAATAGCACAACACATGGTAAAATACTAACCGCACGCATTTAACGCGATAAAAACCCGACAACCCAACACTTTTACAAACCCACGACTTAAATAATTCATCTACTGCCCTCCAAACCATTTTTAATAGAAAAAAATATTTCATTAGCTTTCCAACGCTTCAAACATGGGTCAAAACGGACTTACGGTTCAAAAGTTATGACGAAAATACGAAAACAATATTTTTGCTGTCCCAGGCAATTTCGCCTGGCGAATCCCTGGCCAAGCAGACTCGCCACTAGCTCGCCTGGCGAATCTGGACGAACCAAAATTCTCCCAAAACGTGTTTGGGACCTAAAAATGATCAAAACATTCAACCCACATGATATTATTGCACCCAATGACCCAAAACAACATGTTATAACACATTTAGGCATGCATTTCATCGATTTCTACTCATTGTTCATAAATCCAACCTAATTGAAACTAGAAGAAAATAACCAAAACAATCCAAGAAAACATACACATATACATATACAAGCAAGATATAATCGAAACTTCTCACCCTTACCCGATTAATCGCGATTGAAACGGAGTTTCTTCGCTTTTTTCCTCTTTCTCCTCTTCTCTCTTTTTCTTTCTCTTCTCTTTCTCTTTTCTTTCTTTTCTTTTCCTTTCTCTCTTTTTCTCTCTATTCCTCTTTTTATATAAATATCTAACTAATCAAATGACCATTTTGCCCTTACGCTCAAATATCTCCCAAACGCTCTCAAAATGCGATAAAACATAAACATACCGATGAAAAACATATCGTGCAATAAAAGTTAAAAAGAAAAATATAATGTAATGCAAATATTTTACCTATCAGGGAAATTAACCAATTAACTCAATTAGCAGGTAAAATACAATAAATTCACACATTTCACAAAATTCACATAAATGAAATAAATAAATACAATTAAACAAATCGGGGCGTTACATATGGCACGACCTAGATCTGAAAAAGACCAGAATTTACCTATTTAGCAAAAAAAAACGCGAATTTCCAAGGGTTAGACGATTTTGGAGTACAGAGAACGCGTTTTGAAGGCTGGAGCACTGGAGAATTCGTGGTGGAATAAGGGTTTCATGAACTATAGTGATTGAAGACCTTTTTTCTTCCATTAATTTGTAATGTCTACACTTTTATTTTGGTTTTCTTTATGACTATGAGTAGCTAAACCCCCCAATGCTAGGGGGTGTCTCTGATTTGGATTTATGATACAAATCTGATTTGAACCTTGTAATGACCTTATTTTGATTACATTTGAGTTGCTTACTTTTTGTGCTTAATGTTTTCTCTCTTAGCAAAATTGAGTCTGATCTGTGGTTAACACTTAGATCCGCCAACCATTGTTAACGCTTAATTGTGAGCATTTCGTAGTAGATATCACCTAGGCCTGGGGATACCCTGTGGGAACCAGAATATTCTTAATTAAAACATTGCTTAATTTTATCTGTAACTCACTATGGCCATAGAGATTAATTTGAATTATTAAAGGTTTTCTCACTAAGGGCTTAGGAGTAAACACCCTTAAGGACCGGTACTCAGTATTATTGAACTAAGTCGTTACAGGATCAGATTGATGTTGTTCATGAATCCAATCACACACCTTTCCTAGCATGTTCACTCATAATCACTTTTAAAACTGTTTAACTGCTCCATTTAGTGTTTATTGCATTTTAATTTCTACTTTTCAAAACCCCAATCCAAAACCCCAAAGCTTTTGTTGAACTAAAATACAATCGGAACTCTGTATCGTCAAGCAGTTCTTGAGAATGATATTTGGGATTTCCCCTTCATTACTACATTGGCAGATAATACACTTGCTAATTTACCAATCATGTACTTAGTCACGATTGATAATATCCTCCAAAACAAAGTCACCATCGAAGTTGGGGTTAAATCTAAAATTCTTGTTGTTAGTGTTGAACATGTGACTCCATACACAAAAGGGGGGGGGGGGGGGCGTGAAATGTGGAGGTTTGAAAAGAATTTGTTGAAAAAAATCATTTGAAAAATTCGAGTTTGAAAACATTTAAAAAAACATGGAAAAATAAAATAACTGAATAGTAAAAGAGATAAACGAGAGAGAAAAACACCATAGAGTTATACATAAGGGTGGCAAACAGACATGTTTGTCCCATTTAGACTCGCCCCACAAAAGCCGGAAAAAAATTGGGTTGGGGCGAGGTGGGCATTGTGTAGAGCGCAGACTTAAAACTTTGACCCGTCCTACAAAAAAATGAAGGCAAGCGGGGCCACACCGCAAAGAACATGATGGGAAGTTTAGATGGTGCAGACCTAAAATCTTGGCCCTCCCCACAAAATATTGCGGGTAAAGCAAGCATGTCAAACCGTCTGGACCCGTTTTATCACCCCTAGTTATACACTTTCGATCTAATAACTTGGCCTTCTCGTGTCTCCAAGAATTCTTCTTGATAATATCCACTATCTTGAGAGATTTCAATAGGATATACCCACAAACATCCTCTAACAATGTTATGAAGTTTTTCCAATGGCTAACTACCAATTAAAACAACAAACAGAGTTTATATTGGTTATCCTCCAAGTGACACAAATATTTTGCACAAGCTGATCTCAAACCAAGATGAAGTTTTATACTGGCTATCCTAATATATGAAGTTTTATAAAGCTCATTTGTGATCAGTTTGAGTACACCAAAGCCATCAAACAGATGCTTTCCTCAAAATCTCCTTCTTCACTCCAAAATTGCCTTCCAAAGCAAGTCACTATCGGGTTTTTAGTTTGAGAGCTATTCCAACCAAACCAATCACACACACATACCTGATAAACATCATATAGAAGTGATCCAAACACTTAAACAACATCTGGAACACTGATTTCACAAAATCACCAGCCAACTGCTCAAGGTTTTAACCAAGTTGCAGTTGGGATACCATCTTCAGTTCCAACTTGTTTCAAACCATTCCAAGCACTCAGGCACATCACTTGGCACCTAGGGAAGCTATCCACATCATTGGAACCTAGCTGTAACACCTCTAACACAAAACACGATCACCAGCTGCAAGAGGTAAGCATGAGCTCTTCTAACTCTATGATCCATGCATTTTTTCTTGCACAATAATTTGGCCATATGTTCATAATCATGCATGGAGTGTTTTCCCTCAATCAATTGCTTTGTTTGAATCGTGTATGGAATTTCTGAGCCTTCATGCAAATTTTAGGGTTCTTGAGGTTTCTGTTTGATTTCTTATTCCATGCTTAAAATAAATGAAATTAAAGACCATAGACATGATAGTGAGGTGAAAACGAGCAAATTGATATGTAGATTGCATGATATAGTCAAGTATTCAGTGAGATTGGATAGAAAATGCAAATCTACAGAAATAGAGGGTGGCGCGTGTTCTTGCCATGTTCTTGGCGCCCTTTTTGAAAATTCAAATATTTGAATTTTTGTGATTTTATTTAATTGATTCAAAAATTAATTTCTCTCTGAGTTTTAATAATTTTGAGTTGATTCTTTTTTTAATAATTGACAAAAATGTTAAAATATTTTATTTTACCAAAAAATCCCAAAAATATTACTTATTTCATATATTTGATATTTTTGTAAAGAATTAATGTTTTATTTGTTTTTAATATTTGAAATATTTTTCTCCCTTGATTTTCCAAACTTAATTGATTTCCAATTATTTTGTGGGTATAAACATGGTTTTTCAAACATTAATCCAACACCACAATTTGTTTTTCACACATGTTTAACAATTTTGATCATTTTAATTGAATTTTTGTTCAATTAAAATACATTTTGAAAACAAATAAGGGTTTTGATTAATTCAACCCTCATCAATCTTTTTCAAACATTTTGGGCCTCTAATAGAGTGTAAGACCCAATCCCTTTTGAAAATCAAAACCTTTTTGGGCCTCAGGCATTGTATAAGACCCACTGCGTTTTCAAAAATCTCGGCGCGATCGTCATTTCAAAACAAAAAACAATTAGGCCTACCCTCGTGTTATAAGCCCCATTTCCTTTCTTTAAAACATTTTGAGCCTCTTGGTAGAGTGTAAGACCCAACCCTTCTGTAAATAAAAACCTTTTTGGGCCTCACTGTATTGTATAAGTCCCGACACCATCAAAAAGTTCGACGCGATCGTCTCCTTTTTAAAAACCTTTGGGCCTCTCCTTGAGCTATAAGCCCCACCACTTGTACAAAAATAAATCATTGGGCCTCTAAAAGAGTATAAGACCCAAACCCCTTTTAACCAACACTTTTTGGGCCTCGGACATGGTATAAGTCCCTTCGCGTTAAAAAAGAAATCTCGGCACGATCGCCAGTTCAAAAACAAATCATATGGGCCTACCCTCGTGTTATAAGCCCTATTCTTTTTCTTTAAACACCTTTGGGCTTCTTGAGAGAGTGTAAGACCCATCCCTTTGTACAGAAAACCTTTTTGGGCCTCAGTCACTTGTATAAGTCCCTGTACAATTTCAAAACAACAGTGCAATCACTGATAAAACCTTGGGCCTCTCCTTGAGCTGTAAGCCCCAACAATCTTTTCAAAGCACTTTCTCCTTTGAATTTGAATATAATATTGTTATCAAAGCTTTCTTTGTTGAAAAAACTAACAAAACAACATGGAAGCTCTACAACCGAGTAAGTGTTTACCCGCTTTCTTTATCCGCTTTCATATATATATATATATATATATATATATAACTGTATTGTAGGGCTGCTCACTGTAAGTCTTCTTTCACAAACTTTTATATACTCGTCATATATCCACTGTGTAATACTAGTATAGTTATTTAGAGTTTTCCCCGGCAACTACGTCTAGCACTAGGTAAAGCCATGTTGGTCACTCTTAAATACAAACAAAACTAGATCCCCATAGGATTACCAGACACAGTCTTCCCTCCTCTTGGGGTTAAACAATATGGAGACGTGAAAGGCAGCATTCTCAGTGAACCCTTTCTCAGACTGTCACCCTTAGAAATTTTCAAAGAAACTCTAACTCCCCAGAGATGATCTTTTCTCTGTGAATGACATCTCTTGAGTTTCTTCCAAATTATCGGACTTTCCTGGCTTGATCTATTCTCGGTGAATGGCATGTCTTGAACTTCTCGGAGTTTGGGGACCCACAGGCTTCCTAAAAGCATCCCCGCCTCCTCTTGGGTGTTGTACAAGGACCCTTCGGCTTCTTAAAAGCTCTCATGCCTTCTCTTGGGCTTAGTACAAGGACCCAGAGACCTCTACAGGTATAGGAACAGAACCTAGTCATCAATTTGCTAGAGTTGTCTTTCTGAGTCAAGTGTCAGACCAGTTAATGGGTTGACCTTCATCCCTTAACATACCAGCCTTCTCTTGGGCATCATACAAAGATCATTCACTATCTGAGAATCAATTTCTCAAAACACCGGTAGACTTGGACAGTCTCAATACCCTTTGGATTTTCCATTTCCTTAAAAAACAGGAAATAACCCTGATCCTCTGATCAATCCCAAAGATCATTCCCTTTATTAGAACTGATTTTCTCTTTTATCCAACATACCGGACCTGTTACTAAACTGAAACAGTCACCAGCATAAGTAGCCTCCTCTTGGGCTTTGTACAATGATTCTCCCCAGCGGAGCTAACTTTTTCACACTCTCTTGTTGAGTATAAAAGACTCTCTTGTTGAGTCAAACCTGTTTAGCCTCCATCTCAGGCTTCGTACGAGATACTAAACACTTTCTTGTTGAGTATAAAAGACTCTCTTGTTGAGTCAAACCCCCTTTTAGCCTCCATCCCAGGCTTTGTACGAGATAAAAATCACTCTCTTGTTGAGTATAAAAGACTCTCATGTTGAGTCAAAACCTTTTAGCCTCCGTCTTGGGCTTCGTATAAGACACATAAAAGCACTCTCTTGTTGAGTCAACCCTTTTAGCCTCTCTCTCGGGCTTCGTACGAGACACATAAAAACACCCTCTTGTTGGGTCAATAGCCTCCTCTTAGGCTTTGTATAAGAAAACCCCGGTTGAGTCAATCAACCTTTTAGCATCAAAATTTGTGCCTTGCTCACAGTATACAAACATCAACAACTCCTTCATCTAATTTCTATAAGCGGCAAGCCTCTGGATTATTTACATCCACGCCACTGTCCCTCTTTTAGCATGAGAAATTCCTAAGGAAAGATGGCATTGCTCTAAACAGAGTTAAAGTCTTCTCCTTCAGGTTAAAAATCCCTTATAAAGGAAATTATGGCATTGATGGATTCACATATCCCAGTTAAAGTAATTCTCCTTTATAATCAGTCACCCAGCAGTTGTGACAAACAGACCAAATATCCCCTTTTAGAGATGATAAATTCTCTCTCATCGATAAACCCTTTAGCTTCACATCTTGGGCTTCGAACAAGATACAAATAGACCCTTCAGCTTCACATCTTGGGCTTTGAACAAGATACAAACCACATTTAGCTCCACGTCTTGGGCTTTGAACAAGACACCAAAACAACCTTTTTTCCTCCCATAGAATAGGAGGAACTACGATCGCTCTGATTTCCCCGTTTCATCAAACGGGAATACGTGGACATAAGATTGAAAAAATCTTAGCGAGCATACTAATCAAAAACCCAAAATCCAGTATCTCCACCAAATCAACCCAAAATCATCAAATCTAAACACATTACCAAAAACCTCACAAATAATCCAGACACCGTGTTCTTAGCTAAATAATCAAAGATTGGGCCCCACATCCACATAGCATCTGTAACCTAACAGACCGCTGTTCAAACTCATTATGCAAGCAGGGTTAATTGGAGACATCTATTTCCCTTCCTTAATCAGCTCAATAGGATAAAAAATGAATCAAACTGTAGTACCCCAAGCGATAGTGACTCAGGAGCACAAAAATCGCGCTACACATGTGTATGCATGTTTGTGTAAGCGAGCGCGTGCGCGTGTGTGTGTGTGTGTGTATGTGTATGTGTGCGCGCGTGCGTGCACGCGTGTGTGTGTCATGGATTCCATATGAATTTTTCCCAAGAAGGCTCAATGTGATCCATCTTGATACAATTGTAGGAAGCTTTAAAAAATAGATCATCATTTATAGATCTTGTTTAAATGAGTTCATCAACAATAGTATTATCAAATTATAAGTTAATGTTCAAAATGTCTTAAAAATAATGATGAGCCAAAATGGATAATCCATGAGGAATGTTCCAATTGATGTCTATGTGTTAGCCTGGAAATTGTAGCTGGTGAAAAGTCAACAAAGAATTGTAATAGCTACGTTGAAAATGCTAAGTATTAAGAACTTTAACTAAAAGCTTAGACATATTAGCTATGTCGACTATGTTGTTCGACTAACTTGTCAAATGAGTTGAGACAAAGAATGTTTTGGAGGAGTCTCAGGAACATATCTACAAGATTAAGATCACTCTTTCTTCCGAACATGTTTAGAATCTTGGAAAGGGTTTCACAAGTCATACTTTCAACCAGTGTCAAAGTCGTCACGTCTACTAGGTTTTGGAGACTCAGGATGTTCTTAAGTCTAAAGACTATATGATATGAAGATATATCAACATCATATGGATAGATCAAGGGCTCTCGACAGAGGTAGTTAAGGTGTTCAAGTGTGCTTAATAATGCAGTTATCAGTGTAGTGGTGTGTTTTCAGCAGTTTTTTCCTTGAAAACACGTGGAAGCAAGTTAAAGCAAAGTTTCCTAAGCAGTGGGAAATGTGTCAGATCATTAGGATCCATCCGTTGTCGACGGTTACTATTGTATTAGTATATAAGATATGCCTAGTTTATGAGTTAGAGGTCGCAAATTTTCACTGGTTCTTGTTAGAACTAAAGTATCTGAGTCACAGAGAGAAACAATTTGTGAGAAATGTTAGTCTGTGTCCACTCTTTAAACTTTCTGTAAATCTTTTGTATTTGAAGCATTTAATTTAATGTCATTTATCCTCGTTATTGTTTATTACTTTCATCCAAAGCATATTGATTGCGTCCAGTTTTTCATTATTCAAGCATTTAAATTCAAGTCACGCACATTTTTCTTTGAATTTTTCTCCTGCACAAATTGCCTTTGAGATTTTTTGAATTAATCTCTTAAGTGTACTAAACTCATGATTGTTTGCTAAAAACACCAGTAAATAATAGGATAATTGAATTGACCTTAGCAATTTGCATAAATTGAATATCCCTAAAAATTACTAGGTGTAAATTGAATATCCCAACCAATTAATTGTCAGCCCATAAATTAATTTTTTTTCTCATTACCATTCTGCCATCTACTATGTTCCTTCAGAAAGAAAAATGAATACTTATGGTCAAGCCATATTGAAGAATAAATATGATGCATGGTTATTCTGTTGTGCCTGGAGTATCTACTAATAAACATAGAATCATTAATTATTAATAGTCTGCAACTTCCAATAAAGAGATAAACAACCAGCATTGTTTATTGTCTTAATATCTCTGAAGCCAAAATCTCCTTCAGGAAAAGATGAGCAAATAACCTTCTAAGATGTAGTTATAAACTTTCTATTACTTTTTTATAACCGAATTAATTATAAGGAGATCACTAGGGGTACTCTGACCCTTACAAACATAGTCAAACAGACCCAATGAAAACAATAAGAAACTAAACTAGACCCAATGAGAACAATAAGAAACTAAATCAAACTAAACTACCACTTGCAAGTCACCAAGGCAAGCTAAAAGGATAAAAAACAAAAAAACAGACCTTGCAAAATCACCCAACCAAACCAAATCCTACAGTTGAAAACAAAAGAAACTACTACTAATGACTTTGAACCGACCCTTCCACCAACGAGAGCGCCAAAAACATGCCTCCGAGCGAAACAACAAAACCACCAAAGCAACCCAGCCACCAAATATGTGATAGAGCCAACCGCTGATATTATCAATACCAAAAACAGCAACAACAACAACCAGTAGCAAAAAAATTAAAACCATCATTTCATTACTTTCCTTCATAAATTTTTGTTCTTCCTCACAAGACCATAACAATGTCGTCGCGAAGTAAAGTTACATTCGCACACCACCACAACTCCGACCCAAATACCGCCGTGAGATACCTCCATCCTTGCAACCTGACATCGTGAATCACAACAAACCACCGTAGACTAAACCAACTAAAATCGACGATAACCCAACTGGAAGCAAAGCCAACTAAGGGGTGATGTGGATGATCTATACTTTCTTCACACAACCAACAATAATATCTACAAGATGAAGGCTAGGGTTTGAATTTTAGGGAGGAAGAGAAAAGATATGAGAAAAGAGTTAAAGAGAGGACTACTAAAATTTCTTTCTCTCGTTTCTAAAATTTTCCCTTTTCATAAAGCTAAACAAAGTTTCTAAGGTCATTTCCATCTTTCTATTATATATATTATTTGTCGACACAAATATTATGATGCAAGAATATAGTTTGTTAAGAAGATTGATTGACCATTCCTAAATTCCAAGACTTTAAAGAAGCATGTCTTATATGATTGACTGGATCAATTAGACCCTACCCATCATAGAAACAAGGTGGCTCTTTCAAGGAGCTAGCATTGCCAATAATTTATCTACTATGATCTGGAGATGATGAGTTATAGGTTTGCCTTTAAATATAGGAACTCAGAGTAAGTTAAATGGTGTCCGTCCCACAATGTGCCTCAACTTAAATCCAGAACTACCTCCGCCATAAAGCTTACACTTAGATTAATTGATGTTTTGACTAGAATTCTTACCATCTTCTAACATATACTCCATGCTCAATTATGCACTTTAAAAATTCCTTCTCCCTTATAAAGTTATATATCTTCTTGTTCCAAGATCTTGGAGCTTGCTTAAGTTCATACAGGGCTTTAAGCAGCCTGTATACCTTGCTTTCTTCGCCTTGTTTCACAAACCCAACTGGTTGTGCAACATAAACTTCTTCATATAAGGGGCTATTAAGGAATGCACATTTCACATCCATCGTGCCAATTGTTAATGATTGCTAGACCAACAACCAACCTGATTTTTTTTATCCTAGCGACATGTGCAAAAACATCATCGAAGTCGATTCCTTCTTTCTGAAGAAATCCTTTCGCCACAAGTCTTGCCTTGTGTCGAGTTACTTCTACTTTGGGATTCAAATTCACCTTGTATGCCCACTTCACATTGATTTCCTTCTTGCCTTGAGGCAATTCGACAAGTGGCCAGGTGTTATTGACTTCGATGGACTTCAATTACTCATTTATCGCTTTCTTCCACTTCGAATCCTTCAATGCTTCAATTGCATTGAATGGTTCGACATCTGCATAGAAAGCATAATGTACCAACTCACCTTCACCATCGACCACATTATCTGATGCAATCACACATTCTCGCAACCTTTCAGGCATGTGTCTTGTTCTTTAAGGCCTGCTTGTGCTTGCTTGACCTATGACTTCTTCCTGTCGAGCTTCTCTTTTGACTTCAGTTGTTAGTTCTTCATATAAGATTCTCACTGAATCTTTCTTGCATTTTGAGTCCAATCTCATTCCTTAAGCTCATCTATGATCACGTCCCTGTTGATCACTACTTTCTTATTAACTGGGTCAAACAACATGTAACCTCCAACCGAATGATATCCTATTAGGATCATTTGACTCAACTTGTCATCAAGCTTTCTTCTCAAATGATCTGGCATATGTCTATTTGTTATAGATCCAAATACCTTCAGATGACTTAAGCTAGGCTTGACATCAGACCAACAATCTTTTGGCATGATTCCTTCTAGCCTTTTCGTCAGACATCTGTTCAAAATATATGTTGTAGTTGACACTGCTTCTCCTTATAATTTTTTGGGTAGATGCTTCCCTTTCAACATACTTCTCACCATATTCATGATGGTTATATTCTTCCTTTCCACAATTCCATTTTGTTGTGGAGTATAGGATGGCACAACCTCTTGCATAATCCCTTCTTTCTCATATAATGTGTCAAAGTCTTTTGACACATATTCTCGACCACCGTCAGTCTTCAGAATCCTGAGCTTTCGATCACTTTGTCTTTCCACCATAGTTTTAAACTTGGCAAATACCTCGATCACTTCACTTTTCTTCTTGATTAGGTAAGTCCACATTTTTCGACTGAAATAATATATGAATGTGACAAAGTATCTGTTACCTCCAATTGAATCCACCTGGATAGGTACACACACATAAGAGTATATGACTTCAAGAACTGCCTTTGACCTCCTTCTTGCTTCCTTGCTGAAGTTGTTCTTGTGTTGCTTTGCTTTCACACATTTTCACACACTTCGTTAGAAATTTCGATTTCTGGTAACCCTTAAATCATATTTCTTCTCTTTAGATATGTGATATCTTTGAAGTTGAGATGGCCAAGTCTATAGTGTCATATTCATTCATCCATACTAGCTGCAGTTGCAAGGCACTTGTGCTCCATCACATTTAGTTCAATCCTGAAGGTTCTATTTTGAGACATAGGTGCCTTCAAGATTAACCTTCCACCTGAGTTGAGAACTCTCATCATCTTGTCTTCAATTGACACTTTGTAGTTCTTTTCAACCAACTGTCCTATGTTGAGCAAATTACTCTTCATGTCTGGTATGTACAATACA
Source organism: Lathyrus tuberosus (assembly GCA_022829125.1). Taxonomy (NCBI): domain Eukaryota; kingdom Viridiplantae; phylum Streptophyta; class Magnoliopsida; order Fabales; family Fabaceae; genus Lathyrus; species Lathyrus tuberosus. The sequence goes on from JALAZF010000768.1 coordinate 1,328,147, forward strand.
TTAGAAATTACTGACCTCTTGCCATCTTTCCTCATAATCAGAACATCACCAATACCTTTATCTGCTAGAGTATTGTCATTTGCAAATTTTACCATGTTTTTCATTGAGGGTTTTACGTTGACATACCAATCCTTCCTACCAGTCATGTGTGATGAGCATCCTGAGCCCAAGTACCATTGGTCCTGGAATCTTTCTTCATCTATTATTGTGACCATCAGCAACATATCTTCTTCTTCATGCTTTGCAAACTTTGAATCATTATCTTGGTTCTTTTGTTTTTCTGGAAAATCACTATAGTAGTGACCATACTTTTGACAATTGAGACAATGAATGTGACTTTGTCAGGTTTTCGACCACCACCTTTTTCTCTGCTTGCAGTACCACCTTTTTGTTTGCTGTGGTATAAGGACTTTCTCTTATTTGACCAGCCTCCTTCTTGGTGAATTCGATCAGTCGAACTGTTTGTAGCCTCATCTACTTTTGCTGTTGAACCACTTCCCTTTACCTTTCGTTTCTCTTGTCGATTGCGCCTGCAAAGCCACATCACTCTTCGACTTGCTTGCAACTCTTTTAGCCATTCTTTGTTCATGAGATTCAATCGTCCCTTGAAGCTCCTCCTTTGTCAATGTTGACAAATCTTTCGACTCTTCTATGGCTACTACCACCTGGTCGAACTTTGGAGCCAATGACATCAAGATCTTTGCAACAAATGATATTAATGTCAACACTTCTCCACATACCTTGATTTGATTCACCAGCTTTGTAACCCCTAGTGAAAAAATATGTTATTCTTTCACTTTCTTCCATCTGAAGCAATTCATATGTCCTTTTGAGTTTGTAACCTCACCTCTTTCACCTTCTCTGCGCCTCCAAACGATTTCTCCAAGATTTCTCATGCCTCTTTCGCTAAATCTACATCACTGACCTTTTTGAAATTGTTTGGATAAACACATTGATGAATTATAAAGAGAGCTTTATAATCTTTCTTCTTCAATTCTTTGTATGCAGCGTTTTCTTGATCAATGTGTTTCCTACAAGTGGTGTTACTACTTCCTTCACAAATCCCAAAGATCTTGACAACAGAGAACAACCTTCATCTATTTACACTAATTCTCATATTTTGACCCTTCAGAATTGGGAGACTCGTCAGCAAATGTCCATTCGGATGATTCATCGCCATTGCCATCGTGTTTTGCTTCCAACGAATCGTTTAATCAGTGCTCTAGATACCAAATGTTGGAATTAAACCCCAAGACTTTGAGTAATTCCGAATTAATCTTGATAAACAAAATTCAATCAACCGATCGAATTCTCTTTTTATTCTTCACTCTTCACTCGAGTGAATCAACCAACCTTGGTTGCAAGATGATTATCTCTGCACAATGACAATGAAAGGAGAAAAGATGAATACGGGAAGAAATAGAATTAGGGATTAATCAATACAAAATAGGGGAAGAAGAAGAATTTCTGTAGAGTAACTCTCTGCTATCAAAACTGCAATTCTATTCAAGTGAATCATCTTACAATAATAAGGTTACTCCCTATTTTTAGATTTAACTTGCTTGCCCCCTAAAGAAAGCCTAAAAACAAAAAGTCCAAAATACTTAATTCTGCTAACACTACAAAGTTAGGTTTTAGACAAATTTCATGTCGAGGTTACTCCTCGACACTTCGACAACTAGGTATTTCAATATACACATTAGACTATTTCGACAACTTCATTATCCCTATCGAACAACCTGCTTTGACACAAGAAATTACAATTCAACAATAAAAACTAGCTTAAATACTAACCTATTTAAACTTAAAAAAAAAAAAAACTATAAACGCATGAGAACACGACGATTATCATACATATTCTTTGAATAGGTAACTTTTTAAACTTTAAAATATAATTCAAACACTATTCTTTCAAACAAAGATTATATATCTTATGTGCACTAATATTTTTCATCAAAAATTAGTTATCATTAGAATATTAATAAAACATTAATTATTTTTTAATATTGTATTATTTATTAATTTATTAAACTCATCTAATTATTATATTAATTAAAATAAATAATTAAATTTATTTTATTATTAAAATCAACACAACTAATATTTTTTAAATATGTAGTAGTACTCAAATGAAATACAGTACTCCAGTATTGTATTAATAATGGGATTGAGAGGGCAAACTAGTTTCCTACATACATTGCTCTAAAAATTACTCCTAGTATTACTATATGATTGAGGAATATGAATATGAATATAAATATGTGCAGCTTACCTAGGTGGCTATAACTGAAACCAAGAGAGGTGGAAGGAGGATTGTGTTCCAAGACACAATGATTACGCAGTCTTGGGGAAGCAGAAAGGGTAGCCTACCAAGAATATAGAATAACGTGGGGGGCTTGACCGAGGTCGGTATAGCTACTACCAGAGAAAACCCTAAGGGCTCGAAATTTGGAAATGCCACTATTATTTGAAAACTTCAACTAAATTTCAATAAGGGAAAACAAAATAGGAGATGGAAATGCCCCCCTCTATAATAATATCATTTTAAAAACTATTTTTTTTAAAATAAGTATAAAATTAATGTTTTTGAATATCTTAAAATAAGTTTTTTAAAACAAAATTCCAAATTATTGAAAGAAAAAAATGAACACAAAATGAGGTAAGTATAGCAAAATCATTAAAAAAATTATGTTATAAGAACAAACCTAACCATTATTTATTTTCTATTATAAATTTAATAGTGGATCATATTAACAATTGTCTTAAATATATTGTTTAAAGAATTTTTAATGAAATATTTTTTTACATCAATTTTTACTTATATTTTCTGAAACAATATTCTAAAAATATTTGTTAGAAAATTTTTTAAACTATTTATTATTTTCTCCGAGTATATATATATATATATATATATATATATATATATATATATATATATATATATATATATATATATATATATATATATATATATATATATATATATATATATATATATATATATATATCATATGAAGATGTCATTTTATATGAGAATATGATAATGAATCTGACCCACTAGATTTTAAAATAAATGGTGGAGATTATGTGTCAGTTTTTCTCTCTTTTCCATCATTTATTTTAATAATGGAGGACAGAGAAAAACAAAAACCACACATAATCTCCACCATTTATTTTAAAATTTAATGATTCAGATTCATTCTTATGTTCTTATATAAAAATGACATTCTCATAGGATATGCACTATATATATATATATATATATATATATATATATATATATATATATATATATATATATATATATATATATATATATATATATATATATATATATATATATATATATATATATATATAATATTCATTTATTATTTTATAAATTTATTAAATAAGTTTTATTTGAATATTTATATTATTATAGTATTTTTGAATTTTAAAATTTCTTTTTATTACCATATTATTTATAAATAAATTTAGTGAATAATAATTTTGAAAAATAGTTTTTTTAAATGTATAGGACGGATGTAGCATATCTTATTTTTTATGGAGGTTTAATACTTCTCCCCAAAATTTTATCTTAATTTTCACACTTTTTTTAATGTATACTATGTTATTTTATTTTTCCACCAACAACATATATTTAGTGGTGTATGAGTTTTTCTTATAAGTAAATTGTATTAAAGGAATATGAGTATTTAATTATCCTGAATAGTAAATACACACAACAAGAGAAAACAAAGAAAAGAAAAGACAAACAAGAGAGCGCTACGCATTATCAAAACAAAAAAGCGGCTTCAAATTCCACTCATCCCACTTATGATTCGTTGACCTTTTGAAGTTAACTTAAAATGTTCAAGTTAGATAAAATACTACATTTGAAAAGAATATCATTACAACAAAGCCATAGCACCACCACAAAGAAAGAATAGGTGTTTATGTCTAAATTCCTCAACGAAAATCACAACAAGAGAGAAAGTGAGATGGAGTTGTCTATACTATTAGAATAATAATTTATATTTTATTTTATATTCACAAACTTAGTCATTAAGTTTGTTAGAGGGTATTTTAGTATTTTATTGTTGCTTTTGGTAACCCTAATTTTAGCTTATAAATAGGGTAGTTGTCATTCCAATCATTTGTATCCTTTTATCCTTTTGTAGCCGTCATTCAATATAATATATTCTCTTCTTCATCTTCATTATTTTCACCTTGTACACCAACAATTGGTATCTAGAGCTCCGGTTAGGATCAACGGGAAACACGAGTGAAAACGTGGGGATTTTTTCTTGTGTGATTGAATTTTGTTCTTGATTTGTGTTGAATCTTGAACGAAGTTCTGATCGGAATCATAAATTTGTGATTTTGTGGGTTGGGAAACACTGTGTGCGGTGAGATTCTGAGCGTACTGTACAAGAAGGTTGAAGATGATGAACGGCGGCGGCGGCATGAACACCAAGCTTCCAGTATTTGATGGCAAACACTGGAATCGTTGGATGATTCAAATGCGTGTACTGTTCGGTGCTCAAGATGTTCTAGATCTTGTCACCGATGGTTATGTTCCGGTAGCAGCAGATGCGACGGAGGAACAGAAGAACGCGCAGAAGGATACAAGGAAGAAAGATCAGAAAGCATTGTTCTACATCCATCAGTGTGTGGATGCGAATGTGTTTGAGAAGATTGCAGATTCAACGACGGCAAAGGCGGCGTGGGACACACTGGTCAGATGTTACGGTGGTGACGCATCAGTGAAGAAGGTGAAGCTTCAGTCTCTACGTAAGCAGTATGAGAATCAGAACATGAAGAACAATGAAAAAGTTTCTGAGTACATCTCTAGAGTGATTGTGATCACTAATGAGATGAAGGCGTGTGGAGAAACTCTTTCTGAACAAGTAATCATTGAGAAGGTATTGAGATCTCTTACTCCTCAGTTTGATTACATTGTGGTAGCAATAGAACATTCTAAAGATCTGAGCACCATGAGAATTGAAGAGCTGCAAAGCAGTCTAGAAGCGCAAGAGTTGCGTCTGACTGAGAGAACTTCTGAAAGGGAAGTAGAGCAGCAGGCTCTGAAAGTAGTTTCTGATAAGAAGCATCAGAAGCAGAGAAGATCTGATGGTGGTCAGAAGTCAGAAACCTCAACTTCTGATAGGCAAAAGAATGCTCAGAAGGGAAAAGAGAAGTATGACAAGAAGAAGATCCAATGTTACTGTTGCAAGAAGTTTGGTCACTTTGCTAGAGATTGTTGGTCAAACAAAGAAAGGAAGTCAGAAGAAGCAAATATAGCCAGAAGTTCTGATGATGAATCTGTGCTACTGATGGCTTCTGAATCTGATGATCAGAATTTGACAGACTGGTGGTATATGGACACTGGCTGCTCAAATCATCTTACTGGAAATAAGAAATGGCTGGTTGATTTTGATTCTGAGAAGAGGACAAAGATCAGATGTGCTGATGACAAATATCTTAACGCTGAAGGTATGGGAAATGTCAGAGTTGTTCTGAATAATGGGAAAACAGCATTGATTCAGAATGTGTGGTATGTACCTGGCATCAAAAGCAATCTGATGAGCGTAGGCCAATTAATTGAGAAAGGTTTTTCAGTTACCATGAAGGACAATCTTCTGAAGCTGTATGACTGTAATCAGAAGTTGATTATGGAGTCAGAACAAGGAAGGAATAGAACATTCAAGGTGAATGTCAGAACTTCTGACTCTGAATGTCTTAGTGCAACAAGCGTTGTGAAAGAAAGTGAGCTGTGGCACAGAAGATTTGGTCATCTGAATTTCAGAAGCTTAGAACATCTGAATTCGAAGAAGCTGGTACATGGAATTCCTACAATTAAGAAGCCTGAGAAGTCATGCAGAGTGTGCATGGAAGGAAAGCAACCAAGATTGCCATTTGCGTCAGAAGTTGCTCCAAGAGCAAAACATGCCTTGGGAGTAGTACATTCTGATGTGTGTGGTCCATTTCCAGTAGAATCGTTCGGAGGGAATAAATACTTCGTGTCATTTGTTGATGAATTCACAAGAATGATATGGGTATCCCTTATTAAGTTCAAACACGAGGTGTTTGGTGAATTCAAGAAGTTCCGAATGAAGGTTCAGAATCAGAGTGGTCAGACTCTGAAGATTCTCAGAACCGATGGTGGGGGTGAGTATAACTCCAAAGAGTTTCAGAAGTTCTGTGAGGAGAATGGAATTGAGCATGAGGTTACTGCTCCTTACACTCCTCAACACAATGGTCTTGCTGAAAGAAGAAATCGTACTTTGCTTGATATGGTGAGAAGCATGCTGAAGGAGAAGAAGCTTCCTCAGAACTTCTGGGGAGAAGCTGTTGCAACCGCAGCATATGTGCTCAACAGATGTCCAACGAAGAAGTTGAAGGAAATAGTTCCTATTCAGAAGTGGACGGGAGAAAAGCAAAGTGTTAGTCATCTAAAGGTGTTTGGTTCTGTTTGTTACAAACATGTTCCAGAAGCTAGAAGACAGAAGTTGGATGATAGAAGCAAAGTAATGTTACTGGTGGGGTACCACAGTACAGGTGCGTACAAGCTCTATTGTCCAGAAACTAATAAAGTTGAGTTCAGCAGAGATGTTATTGTGAAGGAATCAGAAGTTTGGAATTGGGATAAGTCTCAATCTGATTCTGATGTGAGAACTTCTGAAGAAAGGTCAGAAATAAGAATTTCTGAAAATGATGGTGATTCTGATTCTGAAGAAGACTCAGAAGATGAAGGTGATTCTGATGATCCAGATTCTGATGATGATCAAGATTCTGGTGGTGATTCAGATTCTGGGAATATGCCAGACTCTGAAGGTGGTCAAGGTTCTGGAGGAAGTCCAACTTCTGAAGCAAGAACTTCTGAAGGAGAAACTTCTGAGGACAAAACTTCTGAGGTTCAAGCATCCGGAGAAAGTTCTGAACGAGGTCAGAGGCCACAGAGAATCAGAAACATTCCAAGAAGATTTGAAGAGTTTGACATGTTGCAAGACACTGAAGTAGATTCTGAGGGAGAGATTATTCAGTGTGCCATGTTAGTAGACTCTGAACCCGTGAGTACAGAAGATGCTCTCAAGCAGAAGTTCTGGCTAAAGGCCATGAAAGAAGAACTTGAGGCCATAGAGAGAAACAAGACTTGGAAGCTGTCAGAACTTCCAAAGGACAAGAAAGCCATCAGTGTCAGATGGGTTTTCAAGCAGAAGCTAAAGCCAGATGGATCAATTGGCAAATACAAAGCGAGGTTGGTAGCAAGAGGATTTCTACAGAAACCTGGGCTGGATTATTCTGAAGTGTTTGCACCTGTAGCGAGACATGAAACAATCAGATTGGTGATTGCAATAGCTGCTAACAGGAATTGGCCTCTGATGCATTTAGATGTGAAATCTGCATTTCTGAACGGTCCATTAGAAGAAGAAGTTTATGTGTCACAACCTCCTGGATTTGTGAAAGAGAATCAGGAAGGGATGGTGTACAAATTACATAAAGCTTTGTATGGATTGAAGCAAGCGCCCAGAGCTTGGAATCAGAAGATCGATTCATTTTTCAAGAAGCAAGGGTTTCAGAAATGTGAGATGGAATACGGTGTTTATGTTCAGCATATTTCTGAAGGAAATATGATTCTGGTGTGTTTGTATGTTGATGACATACTGTTGACCGGAAGTTCTGAACAAGAATTAGCGAAGTTCAAGAAGGTGCTGATGAATGAGTTTGAAATGACTGATCTTGGGAAAATGACATACTTTCTAGGGATGGAGTTCAGATATTCTGAGAAAGGTATCATTTTGCATCAGCTGAAGTATGAACGAGAACTTCTGAAGAGATTTAAGCTGCAGAATTGTAAGGCTGCTATCACACCTGCAGATACAAATCAGAAATTAGATTCTGATTCTGATGGTGAGGATGTGGATGCTACAACCTTCAAACAGTTGGTTGGTTCTCTGAGGTATTTGTGTAATACCAGACCTGATATTTGCTATGCAGTTGGAATGGTTAGTAGATTCATGAGTAAACCTAAGTGGTCCCATTACCAAGCTGCTGTCAGGATTCTGAGGTATATCAAGGGAACTCTGATGTATGGAGTGTTGTTCCCTTCTGGAAGAAAGATTGAATCAGAACTTCTGAGTTCTGGAAGGAAGATTGAATCAGAACTTCTGAGTTACTCAGATTCTGATTGGTGTGGAGACAGAGTTGATAGAAGAAGTACTTCTGGATACTTGTTCAAGTTTCTGGGAGGTCCTATTTCTTGGAGTTCTAAGAAGCAACCTGTTGTTGCGTTGTCAACCTGTGAAGCTGATGATTGATAACAAGTCTGCGATCAACCTTTCCAGAAACCCAGTGTTGCATGGGAGAAGCAAGCATATTGAGACAAAGTATCACTATCTGAGAAGTCAAGTTCAGAATGGAGTGTTAGAAGTTCTGCACTGTAGTACCCAGAAGCAGTTGGCAGATGTTCTGACGAAGGCTATCAAGACTGATCAATTTCTTCGCTTAAGGGATGGAATTGGAGTTGTTAGTTTTGATGAAATATAAATTAAGGGATGGTATTAGAATAATAATTTATATTTTATTTTATATTCACAAACTTAGTCATTAAGTTTGTTAGAGGGTATTTTAGTATTTTATTGTTGCTTTTGGTAACCCTAATTTTAGCTTATAAATAGGGTAGTTGTCATTCCAATCATTTGTATCCTTTTATCCTTTTGTAGCCGTCATTCAATATAATATATTCTCTTCTTCATCTTCATTATTTTCACCTTGTACACCAACATATACAACCGTTGCATAGAGTTTAATTTAATCGATGATCTAATTCGTTGAATTTTTTAATGGATTGGCTTCATCATTCAATCCATAATTTTACAAACAAAATTGAATTGAATCGAACTAATTCAATCATTCATAAATTGGGTTGAATTGAGTTTATGGGTTAAAATCACCGGCTTGAGAATAAAATAATGATCTTTTGCAATTTATAAAATAATTTATAACACAGTTTTGAATTTACAACAATAATAAAAACAAAAAGTCTAATGTCAACAATGGAAACATACGTCATTGGAGAAGAAAGTTGCAACTAACTTGCAACAGAATTGTATCAGAATTGTGTAGAGATAATAGAACAATTGTTTCATTGATTAAGAGATAAGATACATGTGGTAGTTTATATATACAAGCCAAGATAAAACCATAGCCATTTGATCTAATTAATCTAACTATCTCTATTTGTTAAATAAGCTATCAGACTAATATAGTAAGCTAATGTCTGTCCTCAAATTGGACTATGGATACTACAAAGTCCTAACTTGGCCAAAATGGAAGTCAAGGTTGGAGAATGCAAGAGTTTTGTAAACATGTCTGCAAGCTGATCAGTGGTGAAAATAGGAAGAAGATGAATCAGCAGCTTAGACTGAATCTTTTCACGAACCACATGACAATCCAGTTCAATGTGCTTACTCCTCTCATGGAATGCAGGGTTGTGAGCCAAATATATAGCTGACTTGGTATTACAGTAGACTGAAGTTGGCTTGGACATGGTGATGGTAAGGTCTTTGAACAAATATTGCAGCCATTGAAGCTCACAGGTTACAGATGCTAAAACCTTGTATTCAACTTTAGTAGACGATCTACAGACTGTGTTTTGTTTCTTGGACTTCCAAGACAGAAGAGAGGAACCCAAAAGAACACAAAAATCAGTATTGGATCTTCGAGTATCAGGGCATCGTTCCTAGTCAGAGTCAGCAAAACCATAGAGCTTGAAATCACTAGAAGAAGAAAATAAAATACCTTTGGCAAGGAAAAGCTTGAGATACCTTAAGACCTTTGTGGCTGCATGATAATGTGAAAGTAAGGGGTGAGAAACATATTAGCTCAACTGTTGCATATCATATGATATGTCAGGTCTAGTGTTGGTAAAATATATCAACTTGCCAATTAACTTGCGATAGGAAGAGGGATCCTGCAATTCCTAGCCATCTGAAGTAGACAACTTCAGTGTGGGATCAAAAGGTACAGAAGAAGGTTTGTAAGCAATAAAACATGTTTCTTCCAACAACTCAAAAGTGTATTTTCTCTGATTCAAAAAAATACATTTACCAGACTTGGAAATTTCAAAGCCTAAGAAAAATCTTAGCTGACCAAGGTCCTTGATTTTAAATTTCTTGTCTAGGACACCTTTGACAAACTGAATTTCATGAAGGGAGTTCCCTGCCAAAACTATGTCATCAAGGGTAAAGGGGAAGTACTTGTAGACTGAGAAGAAGGTACAATAGGAGCAGTAGGGACATGAATGGTATTGTGGGATAAAGGAACATAACTATCACATGAAGGATTGATGGATAAATGTAAAGGTACATTAGATGTACTAGAAGGACTAGAGAGAAGGGTGAGGTCAAGTGAAGAACTGGAGGATAAAGGAGAAGAACAAGTACCAATGGGTGATAGGGCAATGCTACTTGTGTCAATGGACGGGACCATATCAGAAGGGAGAGACACATCAGTAGTACTAGTGTTTTCAAGATGAGTAGGTGGTTGAGGCATGTCAAGCAAATCATCAAGAAAATGATGGATAGGTGCAGGAAAGGTAGAAGGTAAAGAATTAAGTTTGAAAGGGAAAATGTGTTCATAGAAAATAACATTTTTTGACATAGATATAGCATGGCTATGAATGTCATATACAATGTATCCCTTGGTACCATCCCTAAAACCAAGAAAGATGGAATTCCTAGCTCTAGGATCAAACTTTGTTCTATGTGCTTGCAAAGTAGAAGCATAGCACAAGCAGCCAAAAACTTTTAAGTGGATAAGGGAGGGAGGCTTGTGAAAAAGAACCTCATATGGAGATTTGGATTTTAGGAGATGGGCGGGAAGTCTGTTTATAATATGGATGAAATACTGGACATAAAAGTTCCATAAACTCAAAGGGGCATTAGAATGGAAGTACAGGGATCTAGCAACATTATGGATATGTTGATGTTTTCTCTCTACCACCCCATTTTGTTGGGATGTTTCAACACAAGACTTTTGATGGATAATCACTTTAGACAAAAGAAACTTATTTAGGGCAAGAAACTCTATACCATTATCATATCTAAGGCACTTAAGGGAGGTATGGAATTGGTTTTCGATATATGCTACAAATTGAATGAAACTAGATCTAGTTTGGTCTTTGGTTTTGAGGAATATGACCCAAGTATATCTAGTGTAATCATTAACTGAGGTCAAAAAATATTTGTGTCCCAAAGTGGAAATAGTAAAAAAGGGCCCCCATAAATCAACATGAAAAATGTTAAAAGGAGAAGAAGAATTAGTAGTACTAATATGAAAAGGAAGCTTTGTTTGCTTAGCAAAGTGACAAGAATCACAAGGATCAAGTTTGTTATTATAAGTAATAAAGGGAAAAATTTTGGAAATTTCTTGTAAGCCCAAATGAGGTACATGACCAAGTCTTAAATTCCATGTGTTACAAGAGCTATTATTAATAGAAGAAAAGAAAGAATGATGGCTTGTGGATTCAAGAGTATAGAGTCCCTTTTGCATATTAGTTATACTAATCATTGCCTTGGAATTGTTCTGTAGTATGTGACATGTATTAGCATTGAATTGAACAAGACAATCATTGTTATCAACAAGTTTTGCAATAGAGACAAGGTTTACATGAATGCTAGGTATATACAGAACATGATGCAATGCCAAGGAATGGGAGATTATAACGGTGCCATCAATGGAAGCAACTACTTGAGAGCCATCAGGAAAATTAACATGAATAGGCACTATGTTTTTATGGTCAAGAAATAATGAAAAATTAAAGGTAATATGGTCATTATCACCAATATCCAGGATCCAAAGAGTAGGATTCTTACCATTAGCACGAGTAGAGAGAGAATTTAGGACAAATGGAGAAGTGGAAATGGAGTTGGCTTGGGAGCTAAGTTGTGATTGTTGTAACAAACATCAGGATGTTGTTGTACCGCTCTTGAGTTAAACCAAACGAGGTTGTAGTGGAGCCTGTGGATTGATTCTCAGAGGCACTATTAGTTATGGCAATTGGTTGAGAGTTAGCAACACCATCTGAGACCTTACCTTTACCCTTGTAACACGGTTGGAATCCATGCTTGAGAAAACAAGTCCCAATGGTGTGGTTGGACCTGCCACAGTGAGTGCATACCCTAGCATGACCCTTAAAACCATAGTACCTTTGAGAGTTCCCTTTGATGGTGTTGCTATATCCAGACTTGCCATTGGAATTATTCTGAGAAGCTTGAATATTCAAGGCTGTGGCCTCTTCAGTGGTGAAAGCATAAGGAATAACATTGGAGACTAAGCTATTCAACTCCCTTTCTTGTTGGATAACAAGAGAAAAATCCTTATCAATATTAGGGAGGGGATTCATCAAAATAATCTGAGTTTTCGAATGAGAAAATTTTTTGTTCAAGCCTTTGAGAAGTCGTAACACATAATCCTGCTCCCTATACCTCTAAACTAAAGCAATAAGATCACAAGAAGAAGGAATAACACATTGTTGGTTATTCTGTAAATCAGCTTAAAACTATAGTGTCACAAGCAAGTATACATGTATGTTTAATTGTAGCAAGTAATAAAGTAAGGATATCGCACCCATAGGGAGTGGAAGAGATTTAGATTGAACTTTTGTAAATAATCTTTGTTTAAAAGAAGTATGAGCAAGGTAACAAATAACAATTGATAACAAGTAAAAGGAGTCCACACTACAGAACTAAAACTTCTAAATAAGAGGAAGAAAACATCAAGAGAGTGAATGATGAGCTAAGATCCATTAACATATTAGTGATCTAAATGTGTCACTGATGTGAAGTTCCGTGCCTCAAAAGGTCAAAACGTGATCTCATAGTGTATCTCTACAACATCAAAGCATCTATTTCTAGGGAAAGAGAACAAATCTCTAACCCTCACTTATAACCCTAAAATACGTTTGGGTTTAATTTTGAAAATTCTTTATGGCCTTAGCTTCTTATCTCTAAGCAAGCTAATTTAAGTGAATATTTCTATCCTACTTGTTTAACCAAATTTGTTATGATATCCACTTGTTGTTGGATCTCTCACAACAACAAGCTTTTACCTTTGTCTAAGTTGATCATTCTGAGAAGCAGGTTTATAGCATAAAAACACATAACAAAATAAGGCACTTAACAACAGATCAATTTAACATAAAGACAACATTATATTAATTTCACTTTGCTCACCAAACAAGTGTTTAGCTCATAGTGAGTTGAGTACAAACTACTGAACTGAAACTAGTAGGAAACATACTTAAACAAAAGATGTAAAAGAGATGACAACCTAATAGTAACTTGGAGTTCCTTTGCGTTGGATAAACAACAACTGATATCTCCAGTCACGCCAGCTCTCAGCAGTGAGTACAGGATTCGATGAGAAGAAGAACACTCTCTATATCTCACTAATCCTCTAAAGAAAATAAACTACTTAAGAATATTCTGATTGTGTGAATTTTCCAACTCTTTTCTTCTAAAGTTTAAGGTCAACTTTTATAGGCTTAAGTGTGGATGTGAAAGTTGGTAGGCTTTAGATCATGGGCCTTTGATTCAAATGAGGTTTCAGCCCAAATCAAATCTACAAATTCTCCAGTTGTCCCTCATCCTTAGTGAACAAGTTTCCAGTATAAACAACAATAGGAGACAAAGCGTCTGCTGCAGCAGATAGTGTCGTAGAGAAGCAGGCGGCAGATGACTGGTGCAAGGCGCACTTTTGCAGACGTGGTCCCACTGTACTATTCTACTGTCCATATGCACAATTGATCTTATCCTTTTGCTTCTTCAGTTTTTCCAAGCATATTCCTGCCACGTAGGCCCTAGCAACGAATTCCCTCCAAATTCTTGGTGAATTGTTGATTGTGATCCTTAGCAACTTCTATTTCTTCAAATCGTTCTCACTCCATACTCTGTCTTGACCAGTCATGCCTTAGCTTGCCTTAAAATTGTCTTTCAAAACGAAAACACACATAAAAACTACAAAGGGAAGCACCTAGCGTGCTTTAAACAAAATAAGCTAAAAATAGAAAAATTAATTAAACAAACGTTAAACTTAAACTAAAAACCTATAAAAATGGATCATAATGACACACTAAAAGTGTGTTATCACTCCCCCAAACTTGAACTATCACCTGTCCTCAGGTGATGCGACAGTGATCGACAAAAGAAAATCTCAAACCAATCACGATCAGAACAATGAGGCAACTCAGATTTTTCTAGATTAATGGTCTGCTTCAAAAAATTAGATTAATTCAGCCGTGCACTTTCCTTAAAGTGATCACAAGCTTAAGCTCACTAGCTTCCTACTGTTACGCCGATACTCTTCAGAAGAGAAGGGTAGTCTTATTTTTGTGATTCCAATTAATCAATCCTGTGATCCAAGGGTCATCTTTATGGTTTCAAGAGGGGGTTTTTGTCTAACTCTTCTATTGAATTTTGACTCAAAACAGCTGGGACTTCACTTTCCACTTATTTTCTTTTTCTTTTTTTTTTTTTGCACAATGCTTCACCTTTTCACTCGACGAAATCTCACTTGAAATGAGTCCAACATGTTATTGTGATAAAGTCATTGGTTGTTCCTCCAGTTTTGGGCACAGGAACTTTTTATTTTACACACTTTGTGTGTTCATTCATCATTTATGGAATGTGTCAATTCTTTGAAAAGAAGTCAAGTCTTTATTAGAGTCATATTATCCTCCCATTAATGATTCCTTAAGATTTCCACTTGTTTCTCATTTTTAAACAACCTGGTTTCTAAATGAAGGCTTTGCTAATTCTACTAACTACCAGAGGCCTGACAGAGGTTATCAGTAGCCTCTGCAACGATACTCTAAGTCATTGCTCAGCTTTATTTCCAAAAAGTATAACAGCCCTATTATCTATTATTCTGAGTGCAAAAGGATATTCTCCCTGATCTTTGGGTTACAATTACTTAACTCTCTTCTCTTATCCTTATTGATCACACATTCAAAACTAACAATCTAACTAAACATGCAAAACTAACTAACATAAAACAGGAATAAACTAAACCATGTAAATTAATCGAACATGCCCAAACCAACAGGGCCAAAACACTGCCTACCAAATCCACGAAAACAACCATATTCAAACCATTTCCAACAAAACAGCAAAAATAATCCATATCCAGAAAGAAAATCATTCTAACCAAAAGCAGATAAAGAAGGTAAAAGCAGATGAAGAAGGGATAATGAAGCTCAGGCTCAACTCACCTTTTCAAAACTTAGAGTAATAACAGTGTCCCCACTGTCAGTTGATAAGGAGAGGCAAAACTGTGCTTGCATTCTAAAGATACCACTCTAGGCACGAAGCCTGTTGCTTTTCTGAATGGCTCCATCTTGCAACTTCTTCTTCCTGGTTTCCTTCTTTGTAGTCACTTTGACATCAACTTTATTTGGCTGCTCTACTTTGTCAACTGCTTCAGAGACGACCTTAGTCATGACTGCCTCTAGCTCTTCATCTTTATCCACAACTACCTTCACAATTTCTTTCTTCTTTGGAATTTTCTTCAGGGCCTTTTTTTGGGGGATTTTCACATGCACTTCAGCAGGCTTGACAGCAGCTTCCTTTGCATGGGATTGCTTGACAGGAGTCACTTCTGGAGTAGTCACCGGAGTGGCTACTGCAGTCTTTTCTTCACCTACCTCGCTACCAGTTTCCTCTTCTTTATTCTCCCCTTTAGAATTTTTCTTTACTTCCATTTTGTAGGACTCTGGGGAGGTCTCCTTTGTACTTGAGTAGTATCTCGGAAAATCCTCCACAACATGATCTTCTTCTGGAAAATTGTCTTCAAAAACTTCATTTTCCACAGTTGCTTCTTCTTTTTCCTTCATACTGACATCAGTGACAATCTTCTCTTCTGGAGTCCTCTGCATTTCTTCGTTATCTTTGTCACCTCCGTCAATCAAATCTTTAAGAATAGTGTCTTCTTCTTGATTCTCTGGATCGGTTTGGTTTATGTTAAAAGTCCTTGACCGAACTATCAACAGTTAGGTCAGCAACTGGATCTTCTTTCTTTTGTCTCCATTCCTTCTTCAATTTTTTCTTCTTAGGGGGGCTCAGCATGTCTTCTGCAAACATGGGCTTGCTCGCCTTCAAATCATCAACAACCTTTTCACTCTTTTTCTTTTGGGACGGGACTGGCTTGCCCTTTTCAGACACTGCCATGCTCAACCCTAGTGCTTCTACACCAACCTTCTTCTTCTTCTCACCCTTGCTCTTCTTTTCTTTCTTTATCTTCTTAGATTCCTTTTTTCTTTTCAAACTTTTGCTTAACAACCACTGGTACAGATTCTTCTTTTTCCTCCTCCAACTCTCCCAG
Organism: Lathyrus tuberosus; assembly: GCA_022829125.1. Taxonomy (NCBI): domain Eukaryota; kingdom Viridiplantae; phylum Streptophyta; class Magnoliopsida; order Fabales; family Fabaceae; genus Lathyrus; species Lathyrus tuberosus. The sequence continues at coordinate 1,344,512 of JALAZF010000768.1, forward strand.
AATGTGATTTGGAAATGATGGAGGGTTTAACAAACTTGACGGGTACTGAATAACACTTAATCGTTCCTTCCACTCAAAATTTTCTTTCTGGAACTTGAAAAAGTCAAACTGATCCTTTTACATTTGCAACAACACATCCCTCCAGTCTTTCCATGTCGCACCTCTTCAGACCTCTTCCTAGCCATTGGCTTCATCAGAGTTTGAATTGCCGCTTTGTCAAAAGCAGCTTGAGGCATGCAAATCTCATTAGTGACCTTTTCAGGCACACCTTGGCGCCTGCACAACATGGTAATCAAACAATGAAAATAGACCATTATGTCTTTCTTCCTTGAACAAGCTTGGATCTCCTGAACTATGATTCTTCAAACATTGATCTTGCTTAAGGATGTGATACAGTGGAGTAACAACAATCTAGACTTACTGACTGTCTCACTGTGTGTTGTTGGCCTTAAAGAGTGCTTGAGAAATTGATACCAAACCTTAGCTTATGGCTGCAAATCCATTCTTCTCACTGTTTTCTCAGAGCTCGACTCAAGCCAAGTAGTTCCTGCATTGCAAAGATATTGCATGTACACTTTATAGTCTTGATCATCAGATTTCTCCAACAGTTCTTGATATTCATCATTCTTCTCCACTAGGTTTAGAGTAAGGTTGATCGTTGTCAATATATTCATACTAAATAGCAAAGCTCATAAAACTTATATACAAATTTATATATTTTGATGATATATTCAATTTTTCATATATATTAAAATTATTTTGCATGTTTATTATTAATACATTTACTTTTATTGAATAAAAATTAATTTAATAATATAATATAATAAGATAACGGAATCACCTATTTCTTAATTAAAAATGTCCTTTTAGGTCATTTTGTAATTATCAGCTAGTGTAACAGCTAATTTACCAAACACTCAAATTAATTTATCAGCTACCAGTCATTAGCTATAAGCTATAAGCTATCAGCTACCAGCTATCAACTATAAGTATAAGCTATCAGCTACCAGCTATAAGTTAGTTTTACCAAACAGAACCTTAGTGGGTTAACAGATCGACAACACTTATACATATATGTGTTAAGTACTGAGTACGCGTTTCACATAATAATTTTTATTTAGTTAATATTTATTTATTTAAATTTGTGTGAAATTTAAACGCTACAATACTAAAATTAATCTGAAATATAATTTAAAGCATAGAATTTAAAATATGACAATAGGAAAAAAATAGTTTAGTGAAACTAAATAATTATGATCAACATAACAAAATAATACTATTAATGAAACAATATTAAAAAATGTTTAATAAGTTAATTTAAACATAATTTAAGATCCATCATCTTTCTTTATTCTTCGTCAAATTTCAACAACTCCCCTAATACTGGAATACATTTTGTCAACAAACTTAAACTGTAGAGTGTCACAGACTTTAAAGCCGCTTATCTTATAGAAAAGTATCCATAGAATATCAATTTTGATTGATTTTAGGTTTTCATCTCTATCCCTTTTATGATCATACAAGTAAAACTTTGTTTTACATCGAGATGATCTAAAGACTTTTCAAGGTTTAATGACCTTGTTGCTATCTGATCAACTCGTAACGATTAGTTATTTTATAGTGTGCCAACAATTGTGAAAGAGATGGAGGATAAACGTAGTTTTTTGGTGTGGAGTTGATTCCCTAATAAATCCCCTAGGACCTCTTCCTCCTTCACTAATTGACTTTAGAACCCTATCATGTGTTTAAATCAATAGTGGGTCGAGAATTTCTTTCATGTCTTCCCAGTGCTTAGTGGTTTGTTGATGTTTCCTCGAGATTTTGGCATGTTGATGGTGGTTTGGCGCCTGAGCTCTAGCTTGTTTGTCGTTGATTGGTTTCTGACTGTCTGTGGTTCAACGGAGTTTTTTTTATCACGTGTTGTATTTTGTTGTTGGTGGCTTTTTGTAGCTCTTTTCTACAATTGTTTTTTTGTTTATATTGTTTTTCTATGACTTTTTTTTTGTTGACTTGACACTCTTTGTGTCCGTCTAACCTATTTGTACTTTCTTTGAGCTTTCTCCTTTTATTATATTTATTTGGCTATTAAAAAAATGTGACATTCACTACTACAAAATATATCTAAGGTAACACAATAGTACTACGTCCATTTTGTCAACCGTAGTAATATCTTATTTTTAATGCGCATGGTTTTTTTAGTAAAACACTTTTCACCACGGGTCCTAGTATCAACCGTGGCCATAGAGTATGAGTAACAAGCTTCTAATCTCACTATCAACGTTTTTCCATTTTTTTCAATAAAAATAAGCGTGTGTCTCTTAACATTTATTGTTATATAAATATTGAAAGTAGAATAACAATGGTTATTTCAATCAACCGTGGTTATATTTTTTATATTTCATTATAGTTGATGTTTGATACCGTTGTGAAATTCTTTCCTACAAAATTAAAACATAACATATTTTTTATTTCGTTCATAACACATAAGGGTGCCCTAGCGAACGAGTCGACAGTGATAGTGAAATCTTCACCATCTTCATTCATTTCTTTGAACAAATATCATTTATTGCTCTCTTCCTCCTCTACAAAGTAAGGTACGTTATCTTTCTATGTTAATTATTCATTGTTTTCTTGGTCTCTCTCACGCGTTGTGGTGTGGTTTTCCTTTATGTGATGTGAATTTTTGTTTTGCTGCAATTGGATTACTTTATGTATTGGGTTTATTCATATTTTGTGATGTTTTTGTTATTTCAAAGCTATGTGTTGTTGTCATGTGTCCTATTCTGGCGTTGAGATGTTTTCGTTGCAATGATTTTGTGATGTTTTCGTTGTTTTTGTTTTGGCGTTATAACTTTACTGCAAATGAAGAAATAAATATGGTTATGAATATGCTTTAGATTTTGGTGTTATATTTTTGTGATGTATGTTGTGTGTATAGCATTAGTGTGCCATTCACATTAGTCTTTTCATATAAATTTCATAATTTGTTATGGATCGTGGTTGGATGAAAGTTGATAGATTGGGTTTGGTGTATGAGAAAAAAGTTCTAGAATTCCGCTGAAAACAATCTTCCTGGCAATAATGATGTCTTTTATTTTCCTTGTGTTAATTGCGAGAATATCAAAAAACATTCAAAGAAAGAAATATTACATCACCTATGTTGTGATGGAATGTGTCAAAAATATACAACATGGATGTGGCATGGAGAAGTGGATAAAAATCAAAATTCGATGTCACAAATGGATGAAGATGATGAATTTATGGATGATCGACTAGAAGATATGATCCATGATATTGGAGAATCGTCTTATATGAAAGCCCATATTTATGATACTTTATGTAGTGATAAATATGAACCTTTATATAAAAGGTGCACAAGTTTTACACGATTGTCTGCTTTGTTAAAATTGTTTAATTTGAAGGCAAAAAATGGATGGTCGAATAAAAGTTACACATAATTGCTTGATTTGTTGAAATAAATGCTACCAGAATATAACAATTTGTCGAATCGTTGTTATGGAGCCAAGAAGATATTGTGTCTAATGGGTTTAGAGTATATCAAAATACATGCATGCCCTAATGATTGTATATCATATAGGAAAAAGTATGAAAATTTAGATAAATGTCCAGAATATGGTGAGTCGTGCTACAAGTTGAAGGACAACAATGATGATGACAATGATAATGATAGTGTTAGTAAGATGCGTTCTCCTGCTAAAGTGTTATGGTACTTGCCTATAATTTCAAGGTTTAAGAAACTTTTTTCTAATGCGAATGATGCAAAGAATATTATATGGCATGCAGATGAAAGAAAATGTGATGGAAACATTCACCATATATCTCATTCTTTGCAATGGAAGAAAATTGATTTGTTGTTTCCATATTTTGTCCATGAGCCAATAAACCTAAGGCTTGGGCTTGCCACAGATGGAATGAACCCCTTTGGTAATTTGAGTACTAACCATTCTTTGTGGTCTGTTCTTGTCTTGATTTACAACTTATAGCCAGGGTTAAGCATGAAAAGTATATGTTGCCAAGTATGGTGATTTCTGGACCAAGACAACCTAGAAACGACATAGATGTTTATCTAAATACATTAATTGAAGATTTAAGACTTTTGTGGGAGGAAGGCGTTGACGTTGATGATGCATATTCTGGTGAAAAGTTTAAGATGCGTGCAATGTTATTTTGCACAATCAACGACTTTCCTGCATATGGTAATTTGGTTGGATACAGTGTAAAAGGACATAAAGCATGTCCTATATATGAATCTAATACATGTTTTTACCAGCTTGAGTTGGAAAAAGAGATTGTTTACTTTGGACATTGGAAATTTCTAAAACCCAATCATCCTTATCATAGATTACTAAAGGCTTTTAATAGAGAGTAGGAGTTTGAAATCTCCGTTAAACCTTTATTTGGCGATGAAGTTTATCAATGGAAAAACACCTTACTGTTATCTTTGGAAAGAATAAAAAATGTCACATTGAGAGAAATATTTGGAAAAAGAGATTGGTGTTCTTTGATCTTCCATATTGACCTAGCCTCGATGTAAGACATTGTCTTGATGTGATACATGTGGCGAAAAATGTGTGTGATAGTTTGATAGGAACACTTCTAAATATTTCAGGCAAGACTAAATATAACAAGAATTACCATTTAGATATGGTGGAGATGGGTATAAGACAACAATTAGCTCCAGAAGATAAAGGAAAAAGAACGTATTTGCCTCCAACATGTCACAGTCTATCTAAAAAGGAAAATAAAAGTGTTTGCATGGTAACAAAGTTCCCCAAGGTTACTCATAAAATATCAAGAAACTTGTATCAATGAAAGATCTCAAGTTAATTGGCTGAAAATCTCATGATTGTCATGTATTGATGCAACAACTTCTACACATGGCTATCCATGGCATCCTTCCAAAAAAATTAATAGTAACTATAACCAGATTGTGCTTATTCTTCCATGTTATATGTAATAAAGTTCTTGATTTAAAAAAATAGATGAATTAGAAGATGGGGGCTGCAATAATCTTGTGTCAATTGGAGATGTATTTTCCTCCATCATTTTTTTGACATTATGGTTCACTTGTTCATCTAGTAAGAAAAATCAGATTTTGTGGTCCAGTTTATTTAAGCGGGATGTATCCAATAGAGAAAAACATAAAGATCTTTAAAGAATATGCAAAGAATCATCACCAACCAGAAGCCCCGGTCATTAAAAGGTACATCACAGAAAGATCTATTGAGTTTTGTTTAAACTAGTTGTAGGAAACAGAGTCTATAGGAATTCCAAAGTCTCGTCATGCTGACAGATTTGGAGGTAGAGGTACTCAAGGTTTAAACGTTAAATCAATGGCTCAGGATGTAGTTCTTTAAGCATATTTCTATATATTGCATAATCTTAGTGAAGTTGAACCTTACATAGCTATTGACAAAACAGTTATAAAAAAAAATACCCCGAATGAATGAAAAGTGGTTAATGACATAGTATAACAAGAAATTCATAATTTGGTTTAATAAGGGGATTTCTAATGATGATAGTGCATCCGAGATGATTAAATGGTTATCGTACATGCCAAAATTTAATGTGATAACTTGGACAATATATGACTTCTAATTTTTCATTTTATACAAAAGCATAAGATGGTCATAGTAGAATGTAAAATAGTGGGGTTATGGGTATTTCTCTAGTTTGAAAGATAAGAATCTTATTTTGGCAACCAGCGCGTTCTATGGTGTCATTGAGGAGATTTTGGAGATTGGTTATGTTATTTTTAAAGTGTATTTATTTAAATGCAAGTGGGTTCCCAATAACACTGGTGTACAAACTGATGAGTTAGGATTCACATGGGTTGACCTTGGCAAGACAAATTATATAACCGAACCATTCATCATCAATACTCAAGAAAAACAAGTTTTTATGTGACAGACCCTGCGGAATTATCGGGGAGATGGTCAATTGTTCTCCAAGAAAAATACATTTCTTATAGTGATGAAAATTTTGATACTCCTTCCACTATTTCTTACACTACACAGGTGCCTACTTCATATGAAGAAGTTGATAGAGATAATGTGAATGTTATTCGTAACGATCATCAAGAAGGCATATGGGAAAATTAACAAGTAAGTATTTTATACTCTTCATTCTTAATTTATTGGAAGTTATAATTTCTATGGTTATTTACTAACAAGTATTATTATTTGAAATTACAGGTGTTTAAAGTCAAGACACCAAGAGACATGACACCAAGACACCAAGATACTATTATTTGATGTAATGATGTGTAGATTGTAGGTTTTTTTATGCCTATTTGATTTTAATGTAATATACAATTTTTTGTTCTTAGTTCAATTTTGGCTTTGATGTCATACAATGTTTTGTCTGATACGATTCACAAATAGATGTGTTGGCATTTCTGGTTTGATACAATTCAGAAAAATCTAGGTTAAAAATTTGGGAATTCTCTAAAATAATATATATATATATATACACACAAAACTTCACAACGTTTGTTTAATAAAATCGTTGTTATAAGCAGAGCGCTATCCAGAATAATAAACGCCAAAAATGGCATTCCTGGTTGTCGAACCCAAAACCTATAAATTATTTCATAACGGTTATTTATAACAATCGTTGTTATATGCAACACACTATCCTATTTATTACAATGGGTAATAGGTCATTGTTGTAAACTACACACTTATAATCCCACCCAACCTCACATCCTTTTACCAACCTTTGTGAGAGGGGTTTTTCGTAGTAGTGCTTGTTGCAATGAAATTAGTGAGTTTAACATAGAGTAATTTCTTTGAATCGTTCAAACCAAGGAGCTATGTATCGTTTTGGGTAATTTTGTTGTTTTAAAATCAATATCATTACGAATTGTAATGTAAAATAAATTTGTAAGGATTAGTGTAAACAATATCATTCTATTATCATCAATCCCATAAAAGTTTCTCAATTGTGGAAATCTTCAATCAAAAGTGGGGGATCACGCCTCATATTGTAATCACAGTAATCTGTTGGTTATGAGTATCATCATATAAGTCGTAAAAATAATATTGTTAAGAATTTCTTCATACAACTTGTATACAAATAAAAATTATAAGTATTAAATGATAATAAAAGGAACACAAAAATGAAGAAGTAGTGTGTAAAAACTTACACGTTTTAGGCACTATTATAAGTAAATTTGACTTTTTTGGTTCATTCAACAATTGATATATCTAGTTCTTACATAATTCATATGCATTAGTTATTGAATGAATCAAAAAAGTGATTTTTTTTATAATAGTAACTAGAGGATGTACGCATCATACAATGAACGTCTGATAAGCATAAATTGATATAAAAAATTATCGGGTATGCAATGAACACCTAATAAATATACAATGTAAAAACTACGAAGAAGCAATGTGCAAAAATCATAAGCATGTAATATATTGATAAAAATAATAAGCATGTGATAGAATGTTTCTTTTTATTTTGAGAAACAATTATGCAGTATGAACAAATAATATTTTACTCATCATTTAATACATATATGCATTTGTTAATATAACTTATTTATTATGCATCATTGACATAGTCAGAGATGAGAATAGGCTTAGGCAAGTCAGGCTTTGTCAAGCATAAGTGTGGCTTGTTAAAAACTTCAAAGCCTAAACCTTGCCTATAGCCTATTATAAGCTTATTTTTGGGCCTGAATCTGGCCTTTTTGAAGGCCTGATTGGCCTCCTACTTAAAAATCCTATATCATTATAATATATGTAAATAATAAATTTAACTAATGTTTAAATAGACTAAAAAAATCAAAGGAATAATGAGACTAAATGTTTGTTTACAGTGATTTATCCGAGCTTATCTAATTGCATAAGTTTTATGAGACTATTTGTTTGAGAGAACTTAAGAAAACAACTTATGACATTGTTCATATGGTTTTTTCAACTTATTTTCATAATTTCTTCAATATAACTAAGTTTTACTTTTATACTTTAATATAAAATACAAAATATAATATAATAATAATAAATTTATTCATATTTATTAAAATAGGCTAGACCGATAAGCTTACAAGGTTTTTTTATGATCAGTGACCTAGTCTATTTAACTAAATAGGCTTATAAAAAAGTCTATACATTTTCTATTTTAAAAAAACATGACCTAGCCTTGACTAGTGTATGCTAGGTCGTAGACCCTTGTTAGTTGGTCTGTTATATTCCCACCCCAAGTCCTAGCACATATGACATAAAGAATAACATCAATTTTTAATCATCAACCTTATGAAAAGTCATTCAGTGTAAAAAAATTATTCAAAATAAATAACAAGATAAGTAGTGATAAATTGTATCATTTTAGTTTGGAAAATAATTATGTATGTGTTTATGGTAAGTACAATACTATGAACCCTTTTCATGTTATAGAACGCAAGAAGGATTTTTTGGATTCTGATTATGTAGGAAGTGATCCCTTTCCTAACCTTATAGCAAGGATATTTATAGGCTTAACCCTTAGGTCAATAGTTGCTAAAGAATCGATTCAAACATCCACTTGATTGGCTGAATCGTAGGAATATGAGGAACTAGTCTTCCCTTTTAATAATGGGACTGATTTTAATCTTGGACAAATGGTGTTGTGGTTACCTTTCCTCACATGTAACTTGACACGTCTTTGTGCGCTTGGGCTGATCCAGGCGATCCATATTCAAGGTGCATTAAGCTGGATTTGGCGAGCTTACAGGCTCTTTTTGTGATTTAGCTCTTTTGCGCCAAATCTTCTCTTTTGTTACTCATGGTTCGGGCATGCTATGTGTCGACTTATTTAAGACCAAGCAAAGACCCTCTGGTTAGACCATCGTGTGTAAGTCCCTTAGGTAAGGCACGAGAAGGCAAATCTCTCAAGCGACACCTAGAAGGTTCGATCTCTCAAAAGAGACATCAGAAGGAGGAGCTCCCCAAGCGAGGTATAAAAGGGAGAGTCCCTCAATAAAGGCCTTAAAGGTGCATTAGAGTTAGATTCCATGTGGCAAATAATATATTTAGTGCTACATAATGATGGAAATGCCTTATAAAGGTCCAAACAATGTAGATTATTGATATGTATGCATGCTAGCATTGTCGGCAATTGATGTTCTTCTCCTACATTAGTAGGCTATCTACTATCTACCCATTACTAAAAGGTTCCATGAACTGTCCAAATTGCCCTTCCACCAAAAATAAAATACACTATGTAAAGGTTATTTTGGTAACTAGCAAATTCAGCCAAAATCAAAAGTAGTTTTTCACAATTGCATATCATGTGTTGACTTAACATTGACTACTATTTACTATCTTCTATTTACCCATTCAAATTAAATATTACATACACTCATTCTCTCTCTTCATTCAAATTTCAAATCATTTTCACTTTTTTTCCCCACACTTTCTCACTTTCATTTTAATTTTTTTTCACTATATTTTTTATTATCGCTAAAAATACTAATAATCTATTTTTTAATTTTAATAAAATAAAAAAATTATTTATCTCACGGGTCACTATCAACATAATATTTATTTTATTTTAATTAACCATTATCTTATATTTAAATATTAATCTTATGATTCATTTTTTTTTCTTTTTATGTAATTATTTAATACAATTTAATTTATATGATTATTGTTCATTTTACAATTAAGCATATCATTTTAAATTTTGTATTTGTATCTAAATATATTTTATATCGCACCAAATAATTTATTTATCTCACGGGTCATTATCGCATCAAAATTTTCTTTTTGTCTTTCTTCATCTCACGAGTTTTTTTTTGCATGATTATTTAATACATCTGTATATAAATACATTTTATATTGTATCAAATAAACTTTCTATTTCACGGATCACTATAAACGCAATACATATTTTATATTAATTAATAATTATCTTAACTTGAAAGATAAAATCCTTATGATCAAATATTAAATATTTCTTTTTTTTTTATCTCAAGAATCTTTTGTTTTCTATTTGTATTTTAATACAATTGAATTTATATAATAATTGTTTGTTTTATAATTAATAGCTAATTTAAATTTAAACACGTATATAACTATATTTTATAACGTTCCAAATGTACATTTAAATATATTTTATATTGTATCAAATAATTTTACTCGTGCGGTAGCACGGGTATCTTACTAGTACTCTACTATATATTGATGATTGCCTAAGAGGCCTAAAGGGATTAAAATATCTATACATAGATGAGTCATAATTTTATTTCTTCAATTGTCATCTTTCTAAGTTTGTATTATGCACTTCCTTAGGGAATTTCCTCCTCTAGATCATCTTCATCATCCACAATCATTTCAAGTATTGAGCTCCTTCTCTCACTCATATTTTGTCATTCATTGTTTGTAAATGGACATTATTATAGAGTTAGACGAAAACAATTTTGTAATAAAACCTAGCACCCATTAGGGGTTTGGGAGATGTGGGGAAAATGCGTAGAGAATTTGAAATGGTCGGGCGAGAAGGTTGACTAGAACCTTATAGAGTTAGGAATGTTTGGGAGTTCTGATAGTAGTTATTATTCCAACAACCATAGTAATAGTGATATTAACCCTCTTTTGGCATGGTCTTTCCTAAGATAAGCAACATCTTTAATGGGGCTAGTATTATACTCCCTCAGTCCCAAATTATAAGACGTTTTAGGCATTTCACACGAATTAAGAAACATAATTAATTTTGTATAGGAAAGAAAAATTGTTCATAACTTTACAATATCATCCTTCATTTATTACATATGAAATAGAAATTTAAAGACTTGGATGTAGAAATAATAAAAAGTGATAGAGGGTATATTGAGAAAAATATCATTAATGTTACATTCAAATTGTAAAATTACTTCTAATTTGGGACAATATTTTTTGCAAAGTGACTTATAATTCGGGACAAAGGGAGTAAATTGTGAAGTCGTTGAAGATTTCAAAACCCTCTACACTAATGTGGATATGGTGGCCTCATTTCACAAAGGATTAAATATGTCTTCTAATGGTGATGAGGGAGATATTATATTGGATCCCTATACCAAATATGAAAGGTCAACATAGTGGCCCCTCTTTAATCAGAGGGTGAGTTATTTCATATGTATCTCATGGATATCTATGATTTAAGGGTATTAATTACATTCAATGTATTCAAGTCCTAGGTTCTTAGGCTAATTAATTTTTCCCTTTTTGAAATACTGATGACTTCTCGGCAAGTGTACCAATAATTTCGCAGTAATAAAAAGATCGAATCCATAGGGAATGCTATTTAACAAGACAATATTGCACAAAGTTTTAGATAATGCTAAATTGGGGGGGGGGGGGAGTTTTCGAGTTTTAATTGCGAAAAGAAAATAATGTGTTCTGTTAATAATACGGAAGAGGTCAGGTTGAGTATAGAATCCCCTATTTCTCTACTATTGATGTTCAATGTATTACATGAATGATATCATCACTATAATCCCAAGACGAATTAACAAAACCATTATACCCAATCCCTTGGTGTATAGCTCACTAATCTATACTCGGAGTTTTTTATCTCTTGTCCACCAACGTAGGCTAGATTAGGCAATACAATAGAACGTTAATTCCTAAGCCACTACTTAGAGTTTCCTTCTTATCACTAGTCCACCAGCGTAAGCATAACAATTGCCATAGGTCTAACACATAGACTAATGGTCAGTATTCTCGATGTGCCAAAATTCAGATTAAATGAGTATCTCACATAAAGAGCATTAAGAACAAGGTGCAATTGAATAGAATTATAACTCAAATTATTCATGCAATATCAAATAAAGCATATGTCCCAACAATATAAAAATAGATTCATCAAACACAACCTAATCTAGAGAGATTTAGCTACTCATAGTGCAAATTACAATAACAAATACAAATTAGATTGTTGCATAAGAAATACCTTGAAGAATTGACCTCTAGTGGCTTCCAATGCTCTCCTAATATGCCCTATGGTGCTGAAAACCCTTCCTTCACGTGTAAAATTCCAGAACCCTTGAAAAAGTACCAAACTTTCCCTTTTAAAGCAGTCAGAACACGATAGAAAAGCCCAAAAAAAAGACTCATCGCGCGCGTGATACTTTTTGTCGCACACATGATTTTGCACACGTTTCATCACACGCGTGATACTTTCCATCATACGTGTGATTATTCGGGAAGTTAGATATTCCTTTTAGCTTCATTTTGAACACAAAAAAACGTCTCAAAATGAGTTACGAAACTCCATATATGATCAATTTACTAGACAGACGTTAAGATGTAGATTGTGATGAAAATACCCGTTTCTTCATGATTTCTTCTCGATTTCTTGGATTTGCTCTGTTTCTTTGACTTGTTCACTTTATTCATATTTATCTCATCTTAACTTGAAATTCCATTAAACCCATTGCGTATACTAATAAAAATCATGTAATGACAAACTGTCATCAAATACAAATTGAACGATTGGGCTTTCATTAGGGTTTTTGAGATCATATGTAGGAATTTGGAGATCACGTCTATAATATGAATTTTTTTTAGTTCTATGGTACCAAAAACGTAGATAAAGGTAGTCGAGTATCTATAGAGGGTCTAGATAATATGGTTCTACTCACCCTACATTCATCTAACTATAAAACTTGGAAATATAAATTTTTGATGGTGCAGGGAAAAATAGAACACTTTATGGTCATATTTGAAAAGACTATTGCATTTATCCATAGTGATCATGATGGTGAATTCCAAAATGAGCAATGTAAAAGATATTGTAATGAGTATGTTATTCATCATAATTTCTCCACTCCATAAACCACCCAAAAAATGGCGTAGTGCAGATGAAGAACAAATATGTGGAAGAGCTAGCGAGGACGATGTTCAACGAGACAAATCTTCCTGAATACTTTTGCTCTGATGTTGTAAACACTGCTTGCTATGTAATGAGCCGTGTCTTAATAAGACCAATTATAAATAAAATTTCCTATGAGTTGTATAAAGGAGTAAAGCCAAATATTTCTCATTTACATGTCTTTTGGATGCAACTTATTTGTCCATTACAACAAGAAGGATAATCTTTGGAAACTTGACGTAAAAGATGATGAAGGCATATTCCTAGTATATTCTACTTCTAGCAAGGATTATTTTAGAGTTTTTAACAAATAACCATGATGATAGAATAATTAGTTCATGATACAACAACGAACACCAAAATAGTAGTAGAAACATCAACTAGTTGAGGTGAAAAAGCTCCAACATTTCTCCATCAAAAACCATATCAGATGCAAAGATGTTGGACACAATGTCGAAGACATCTTTCCCAACATTCAGAATGCAACTTAAATTCAGAAACCCAGGAGAAATACCATCATCATTCTTAATTAATTTAGGAAAACCAGATCCATCATTCAACATTGTCTTCAAATACTGAGCATCAGTAAAAACCTCCACATTTTATTAATATTTCAGTGCTTTAACATAATGTTCCTTTTCAAGATCCATTTTCCTATGATGAGCGACATTCATTTTCTTCCTAACTGATTTCTTACTAACAACCACATATTTCTTGTTCTTCTTGGGAATCTTCTTTACCTTGGTAGGAGTAGGGATCTTCTAGTAAGAATTCCTTTTACTAAGACCAACATCTTTAGTAACACTTTCATTGACAGGAACAACCCCATCATGAACTTCATTGTTCTTGGAGATAGAACCTTCATCAGCACTGACAGGATCATTAAAAACATCATTAATGTTGTCACTCACATTATCATTCACCTTATGAATTTGAGACTCCGTCTCTAACATGTCAAATTGGATGTCCAACACATCTGTATCAACATCTTGATCTCTTAAATTGGTTTCCTGGGTATAATCAACAACAACAATGTATGGGACATGTTTCATGACATACAACTTGTCACTAAAATTTAACAGATTAAGAACACCAATTTCGGCTTCACCAAACATAAAATCATGTTTTTGAATAATCAAAATTCCAGAATTATGATAAGGAACCCCAATAGGAAGAATTATGTCATAATCACTAATATTTTGTATCTTCTTCTTCTGAACCACTATAGAATGCTCAATGTTGGGAGGATCTATGGCCTGACCATCAACCTTCCCTTCAATGACAATTCCTTGCATGAGTCACATAAAGTCCATAAGTGGTAATTCAGAAATAAGAGTATGATGTTGAAGCATCTTATATGACATATTGGTTTGCTTCCCAACTTGACACACATCATAATTTTTACCTTCTTCAATCATGAGTTTTGGAAACCCTTTGACAACATCTTTATATATGATATCTTCCATGCTCTTAACCTTGGTTCAGGGCTAAGACATCCACATATAACAATTGTCTATGGATATAGAACCCTTCATTAACACCATTAGATCCTTGCTAGAGATAATACATTCAAACTTTTTGTAGCTAGCATTCAAACCTTGATCACATAATTGATTTATGCTGATCAAATTAGCAGTTAATCCTTCTACCAAAAACACATCATCAAGACAAGGTGAACCTGGAATAACCAATATGCCAATGCCCTTGATTCTTCCTCTAGCTTGATCACCAAACATAATTATAAGAGTAGGGCCTTAACTCTTCAAGATAATGTTTTTCACCAGTCATGTGCCTTGAGAATCCGTTATCAAAATACCAATCTTCTCTTGAGGAAACTATAAGAAAAGAATGTGTTATATGACAAGTGACATTTTCTTTGGGTTTCCAAACTTTCTTGGCTTGAGATTTCTTCCCCTTCTTCCTTTTAGGCCTTGGTTGACTATAAAACTAAGGATAACGATACAGTCTATAGCAAAATGGTCTTATATGGCCATATCTGTCGTAGTGGAGATACCTCCAAGATGATTTTTTGTTGCCTTTGTTGTGAGGGTACACATGTTGAGCAGGATGCTGGGACATGTGGTCCTTCATCAGAAACTCATATTTATTTTCAAGAGCAACACAAATTATAGTGGGAATTTTGACCTTCTTGTTCATGGCATTATAGTCAAACCCTGTAGCCTTCTTTTCCCCAATATCCAAGATCTCATCTAGCATATCAGAACCACTGTTCAACATGCCAACATATTTTTTCATATTGTCAAGTTTGAACTTTAACAATGTGACTTCTTCTTCTTCTAGACATGAAATAGTTGAACCAAGCTTCTCTTTTTGTAGGAGTGGAGCACTTATGGTCTTCTTTTGTTTCTCTTCTCTCAGGCAAGATTCCTTCCATTCAGTGAACAACTCTCTATATGTTTTAGGAAGTTCTTATACTGACATTTCTTCATCACTAGAATCACTACAAGAGTTATATTTCCCCGTAAAAGTCATCACTTTATCACCTACTTCTCATTAAATCTCTTTATCAGATTCATACCAAGTGATTGACGATCGCTTTTTCTATTTCTTTAGAAAAGTAGGATATCCAACTTTGATATGACAAAACCTTTACATTCAAAACATCTAGCTCCTTTGTCTTCTTCTTCTAAGCTCTTTCTATGAGGACCAATGTAAGACATAATGTATTGCACATATGTCCTCCATTTTCTGTCCAGATTCTTCAAAGCTTTGTTGAACTTTCTTCCAACATAAGCTATAGCATCTGACAAGTTTTCTTCACTATTCGTATCACCTTGATCTTCATCCTCTTGAGTGTTGGATACAAATGATACACCTTTGTTCTTCTTTTCATATCTTTCATTTATAGAAACTTCAAAAGTTTAAATAGAACCAATGAGTTCATCTACCTTCAAGGTGTTTAAGTTTTGAGCTTCTTCAATTGTTGCTACCTTCATGTCAAATTTCTGTGGCAAGGATCTGAGAATCTTTCTAACTAGTTTTTCTTCTGACATCTTTTCTCCTTATGTAAACGAATTGTTGGCTATGTCAAACAACTTGATGTTGAACTCAGACATGGATTCATCTTCCAATATTTTTAGATTCTCAAACTTGGCTATGAGGAGCTGCAACCTTGACATCCAAACCTTGGATGTGCCTTCATGAGCAGTCTTGAGAATCTCCCAAGTTTCTTTGGCTACAATACAAGTGTTGATTATTTTGAACATGTTCTTGTCCACACCATTGAATATAGCATTCAAGGCTTTATCGTTTCCAAAAGCTTCATCATCTTCATCTTTGGACCAATCTGCTTTTGGCTTTAAACTTGTTAGACCATCTTCAAAAGTGATTACATGATGTTTCCAACCTTTAACCAAAACCTTCCAAGTTTTCTTGTTAATAGATTTGAGAAAGGAAATCATATTTGCTTTCCAATAGTCAAGATTTGTGTAATCCAACACAAGTGGCCTGTTGACTGCCCCTCAATCCTTATCTTTGTCCATTTGAACAGAAAATATCTCCCTGGAGCTCACCCAAATAGAATAGGATGCATGCTCTGATGGCAATTGAAATTTTGCTCCTCAGGGGATAAATGTTGGACCAGATGCCTGGGACAACAAATACAACTGGTGTATGATAAATTACAGCTTCTAAGAACATATGTCAAACTCGATGTCTCAGACATTGTAAGCCATAAACAAAAACCAGTTTGCAAGCAAGATATGACATATTAACTTATACAAGATGATGAAGCAGAAAAGCAGTAAAGAACATGCGAGATTGGTAACCCATTTCGGTGAAACCACACCTACGTTTGGGGGAACTTTACACAAGAAATTAAATTTACTACTTCAAATTAGAACAATTAGTCTTATAAGAACCATCAACCCCAATGAAGTTATATGTCTATCCCTAATCCTAGTGACTTTCTATTTTAGCCTCCCCCTAAATATGAAAACTCCTTTCACTTTTTCTCAATCACTAATCCCAACTGATCAACATCAATAAACATAATGATGAGTGTTAAATACAACTCAACTAAAACAAACCAACAACTATGCCAAATTATTGTAACATAGAGTGGTGTACACAAACATGTTGAATTTACAACTCAACTAACACAAACTAACAATTATATCAACTTACTGAAACATAATGTGGTGTACAACAAATATGTTCAACACTAATTCAACATTAGCGTGGAATACAAAACTCAAAAAGCCTTAGACACAAAGAACTTAATCTTATGTACAAACCCTTAAGTAAAACATGATAATTGAGTCTCCTTATATAACAATGTCTTATGGGTTTTTTCCTTATGGATCTCTGTTTTAAATTCGTCTAGAAAAATAGACAATCTTGTTGGAATTGATTGCTCCATAAAAGTATCCAAAAAATATGATTTGTTACACTCAAATTCAAATTTAAATCTCCATTTAAATTTGATTTGAATTTCAACAATTGTTAAACAAATCACCACACATTGTTAACAAATCTGCAACAAATCTGATTGAAATCAAATCAGAAAATTCACACCAAACAACATCATTCATGACTTGCTGACAAGACCAAATGTTGTACTATGATGGAACATCGTGTTCCACATGTTGCACTAGTACATCTAATTAACTCTTCACCATGAATTGTAGATCTTCTATATAGAGATTATCTTGAATAAAATAATTCTGAACCAAACTGCAATATCATATGTCCATTGTCAAAGACCATATGTTGCAGCGCACATGTTGGAACTGTTGGGGGGGCGGGGGGGGAGGGGGGGGGGAGAGGGGTTACTAGGGAGCATTGATACATAGTGTAGGACTAGACACCTTTGTGAGAGACACACCACTTGTCCACCTAAAACCTTAAGGTGATAGGTGAGTGGGTTCTCCCACTTATAAATGCTCAAGTCACCACATTTCTATCTAATGTGGGACTATTTCTCCACTTACTCACACTTGCTTATATTATTCCAATAAGAACATCGTGTTCAACATGTGTCCTTTCTGCACTAGAATCAGATTGAACAACATCTATGTTATTTTGCATAATGCATCCAATCCCAAAAGAAACCGACATATACTTAAGACCAAACCTTCCAAAATCAATCTAAAAATACTAGATATTTTAACTTCACGTGCATTGATTATGTAGTAACAAAACTTAATTTTGAGTAAATTTAACTATGTAAAATTGATTTAATTTAAAAATAAATTTAAAAAATCATTTATGTTTAGATAGATTAATGCAAAAATAATTTTAAAGTAAAAGTAACATTTAAAGTTAAAAAGTTACAAATCATAAATTCAATAAATCAATTATAAAAGAATAATTAATTCTATCTTAAAAAATTAAATATATTAAAATCAATTTAATATCAATTCTATTTATTTAAACTTACTTTTAACTCTTCATACACTTCATTTTCCTTTCTACATCATTGCATAACCCTATTAGCTGTTTCTTCTCCTTTATTTTTCCATGATGCAATCCTATATCTTTTTAACATACTGTATCTAAATGATAGTCAATGCATGAGTAATTATTAAATTCTTTTAAGAAATAGTTAACCTACAAAGTAGAGTATTTTGAAGCATAACAAGAATAGTAATAATGTAATTTTCTACAAAAATGAGTTTCCTGAAAGTATACTTCACCCTTAAAAAGAAAAAAAGAAAAGGTTTGGGTAAGCATTTTTAATGATGATGATAGTAACAGCCTTTATGGTCGTCTTTGGTCGGTCGACAATCTGTGTTGTATGTTCACTATGTTTTGCTTGTGTTTCCCATTCTCATCTCTCTTTTTTTCTCTCTCACACAGATAATGTAATTGAAATGATCGATCACAAACACAGACTTTTACTTCTAGTAATACTATTACTATACGGTTAATTAGGTTATACGCGTGCAAATCACAACATTTTCACATTTGAAATAATATTATATATTATGGTAATATGTGTAAAAAGATAATACTGTTTATGTGAATTTCATAAAGTTAAGCATAGATATAAATTAAGGAGTCATATTGGGTGATTTAGATGAAGACATATATAGAGATTAAAGGGATAAAAAGTTGATTGATCCAACTGTCTCAATAAAAGAATATCAATTGAAATTTTATTTAGTAAAAGTTAAAATATCCAATATATAATTAATAGCAATGAATTTAAAAAAAAAAAATTTTTTTGTAAGCAAATAATTTCATTAAAATGATAACTAAGGGTTCTCGAACCTGATTACAAAAAACGAGAGTAAACTCTCGACCAAAAAAAGATATTGAGAACCAATTGAGCCAACGATAATTGATACGTTTTCATTAAAATTTTGTTAATTATTTAAATAACAAATCAATAATGATATATTAAAAAGAAAAAAAATCAAATTTAATTTTAAAAAATACCAAAAACAGTCAATAAGAAAAAGAAAAAAAAAGCACGAAAACAACACAAAAAAGAACACACAAAAATAAAACAATCCCAAAAGGAAACTAAATCATCAACCAACAGAAACCAACGAGGCATATAACAAACCACATCCAAAAGAAAAAAAGAACAAAGAGGAACCAAACTAAACTACACATTATCTGATCTAGACTAAAATCATCGCATTAAGGATCTCTTGAGAGAACCACTTAGAGGAAAGAGATCCCAAACACCTGCAAACAAAAGAGGGTTGTTTCGTGTTTCAAAGCGAAATTGTCATCTTGGAAAGGCCAGTTGTTATCAATGGGTGGGAGAATCACTTTAATCAATTATGTACTTACCAACTTACCTATACATCATTTCTCATTCTTTAGAGCACCTGGCGCTATTATTCGGGAATTAATCTCTATTCAGCGTCCGTTTTTGTGGGGTGGGTCGATTGATAAAAGTGGTGTTGCTTGGGTAAGTTGGTGTAACGTATGCAAGGAGAAGAAGTATGGTGGATTGGGAATTAAACACTTGGGGTTGTTTAATAGAGCATTAGTAACCAAATGGCTATGGCAGATCGTAAACGAGAGGAACACGGTTTAGGCTAAACTGCTGACTATAAAATACGACAATGTTATTAACAGGATCATTTCAAGAGTGGCTACGGGAACAAATAAGTATGATTCTTTGTGGTGGCGAGATTTAATGGAGATACGCGATTCAAAGGACGAGGGCTGTTTTGGAAACAATCTAAAATGCAAATTAGGTGATGGTGGATCTATTCCGTTTTGGTCGGGTCGATGGATTGATAATGTAATACTGCAGGATTTTTTCTCAAATATTTTTGTTGTTGCAGATGCATCTGCTGTTATTAAAGATATGGGAGCTTGGAGTGGTGAGATTTGGTCGTGGAATAGTTTCGTAATCAACACTGGTGTCGTGTCATTCAGTTCTACTGAGGCGCGGGATTTAGGCGACATTCTGCTTGACATTCGGCCCAGTAAGCAGGTAGCGGATAAATTTTTGTGGTCTGCTAGTGAATCAAGTGTGTTATCTGTAAAATCCTGCAATACAGGCTTGTTACTTTATGCGGGCGCGTTGGTTATTGGTCTGGATCTGGAGGTTGCTCTAGCAATATTATGGCGGACAAGAATACCTTTGAAGTCCAAGATGTTTGGGTGGCACCTGTTGCTTAACAGATTACCAACGCGGTCAAACTTGGTTTAGAGAAGGATTATAACCAACCCTCACGAGATGGTTTGTGCGTTTGTTTCAATGTCGACGAAGACGTTAATCATGTATTTTACTGTTGGCCTATAATTAAGGTGGTGTGAGAGCGTATTTGTATCTGGTTGGGCATCTGTTGGATTGACGAAGATTCGATTATTAATCGCTTATTGGCTTGGTTCTTAAAGGTGGGTAAATTATGCAATCATAGAGATGCGGGGTTGATTTGGTTCGCTGTGTGTTGGAGCATATGGTGGTCGAGGAATCAAATTATGTTCAACAACAAAATCGGGGACCCTTCAGTTATTGTTGACAAGATAATCTTGTTATCCTGGTGGTGGTTAGTATTTAGGGGGGGCAAAATCTTCTTGTAATTATTATGACTGGTTTAAAAACCAGACTGATTTTGTAACTCGTTAGATTTAGTCGGCGCTTGTATCATGTAATCGGGTTGGAGTATCTCTAATACTCTGTGTTGAATCTAATTGCTTATAAAAAAAAAGGTAGTTGGCCACCCAACACACCCCTAAATACTAAGCCAAATGAAAGAGTCTTGCTCCCAGTCTAACAAGGACACATCAAAACTTCGAGCGTATACACGAACCCACTTCCATACCAAACAAATAATCGACGACATCCGGTGATTGAGTGACAAGCGATCTTGTCTCAAAATGATTTTATTCCGCATAATCTAAATAGACCATACCATAAAATGTCATATCGAAACCAGACATAAATACATCAGTTTTCCCTCTCCTATACCTCACACCAGATCAAACACTCAATAAATCGACTCCGATAAAGGATCCAACTTCCCCAACTATCTAAACACCATATAACCGATGACAAAAGCAAACTCACAAGACGCAAAGAGGTGATTAGTCGACTCCTCATGCCCTCCACACACCGCACACACCACAACACTACTCCTCAACACTATCTGGCACCTCAAGAGATTGAGTCTAGTTGGCAGCCTATTCTGAAGCAGTTGCTAGGAGAAGACAATGATTTTAAAGGGTGTCCAGCTCTTTCATACCCTAGCAAGACCATTGACCACAGACTCAGGCATATCCTCCATCCACCCAGACAAAGAAACAAGAGTATCATAAGTCGATCTCACGAGAAATCTACATAAAGAATCTGAACTCCAAATCCAATCATCCTCCTGCACTAAACCAAAAGGGTGCTATGACAATATTAATAATAGGTTTAAATTATCCTTTTCAGTTTACACACCAAAAAACAAATTATAGTAAAATAAGATAATTTTAGTATATCTTGTCTCCTTATCTAACGCGTTAAACAAACCTTAAGAGTTGGTATGAAGTTTAATTAATTAAAGAAAGAGCTTTAAAAATATGTGTTATAAATATATTTAACAAAAAGCTTAAATAAATTTACTAAATAATATATATATATATATATATATATATATATATATATATATATATATATATAACTTTAAGATATAAAAATTAACACTTTATTACCTTTTATTATTGTTATAGTAACAATTATCAATTGAGTTTAAAGATAGTATAATATCAGTGCAAAACAATACTATTATACATACATTCAATAAAAAAATTTAAATTAAATTATACCATTTTTTAAAGTTAAAAATGTAATTTAATGGCATACAGGCTTCTCATTAATTATCAGTGTAAATTTTTTTTTTTTAGTTAGTGCATATTCCTTTTCTCTATCACATTTAAAAAAATAAACATGTCATCATTTTATATAAAGTATCATTATCTTTTTTAATAAAAGACTGATCAAATTATATATAAAATTAAAATACTAATTTTTTTAGTTATACTTTCTTACTAATATTATATTATTTAATTTTAATTATTTTTTTCGGTTTTATATATAATAGTTTAGAATCAACAAACTATTAGCACAATTAATTTTTAAAAACTTTCATTCATGTATAAAACACTTATGAAGATAAAATTACAATTAACCATTTTAATTTTCCTAATTATTGTAAAGAGGATCACAACAAAAAAAGAAAATAAAATACATCCATACACACATGTTAGAATATACTAGAAAGACAAGATTGTCGTAAGAAGAAAGTAAAGTAAACTAGCATCACTCAAAGAGAGTCTATACATGTTTAGAGAGTGGTGGTGGCCAAAAGGCTGCAAAGACAAGTTTTAAGAACAAGAAAAATAAAACCAAAAAGAGACCAACAAAGCACTAGGGTAAAAGAAAGTTTTTGTGTGTTGAATGTAAAAAGATATCACTAAGCACAAATGTTTGTGGCAGAAAAAACCTACCAAGTGAAAGAGATTTGACATTCCAATATATATTACAAGAAAAAATAAAAATCTATAACTTTGGACTTTTCTTTCGCCGCCCACCACCACAACAAAATAAAACAAAGAAAATAACTCATTCTCCCCCACCATTATATAATCATTATCAAAGTTTTTTTTTTCTTAATTATATATATTTATTTATTTTTTCATCTTTTCACTAACCCATTTTGTCTTTTTAAATACCCTAGTAAAAAACAACTCTTCAAACTCTTTTGTTCTTCCTTGTTTTTCTTAATTGAAAAATATATATTTATGCAAAACTAAACCTAGCTATATTAATATTATATATATCTATATATATTGCTACCTTAACTTTCTGACATTTGAATCTTTATTTTCACTTCATCATCATTATCTTTATATATAAAGGCTTGGAGTTTGGATATATAAGCAGAGAGAATATGATACAAGAAGATCAAGGACAGTGTTCATCTCAAACAATGAACAACTTTGAAACCTATCAACAAGAACAGTTTCTTCTCCATCAACAACAAATCATGCGGCAACAAAACAGTTTCACTTTCCCCGGTGGTGATCATCATCAAGTTGTTTCACCAATCTTGCAACAGCAACCATGGTCATCTATGTCTATGCAACAATTCCATGTCCACGACCCTTTTGTTCTTCCTCAACAGCAAACGTCATCATCACCTTACGCAAGTTTATTCAACAGATCTTCTAGGGTTCCGTCTCTTCAGTTTGCATACGATCATCATCATCATGGAGGGTCTGAGCAGCATCTTAGGATCATATCTGATACACTTCACCAACACGGATCCTTTGGTGGACTTCAATATCAAGGCGGTGATGTTGGAAAGATGAGCGCTCAAGAAATCATGGAGGCTAAAGCTCTTGCTGCCTCCAAGAGTCATAGTGAAGCTGAGAGAAGACGCAGAGAGAGAATCAATAATCATCTTGCTAAGCTTCGTAGCTTGTTGCCAAGCACAACCAAAGTAAGTCAATATTTCAATTTAGTAAAGTAATGAAAAATGCAAACAAAAACCAAAGATCTCAATTCTCAACTCAACTCAACCACATATAATAATAGTGAGTTGTGAGTGTTTTTTTCTTAGTGGTCTTTTGTAGAATATTCTATATTTCTGTTACTTTAGTGCTATAAACAACAAAATCAAAATCGAATATAACCTTTTAGTAGAAAATAAGGTGCAAAGAATGTTATAGTTTTGTTTGCTTTTTGTTAACAACCTTTTGGCTTGTTTTGTTTACATTCTAGTTTCTCATTTTATTTTTGATAACTTTATTAATTATGTAACTATATGAATATGTGTTGTTTGGTTGGGAATGTCTCTCTCTCTCTATTTCTCTCTCTATATCTATATCTATATCTATATATCTATCTATGATGTGTGGTATAGTTCCGAGGAAGAAACTAGGTGGCTAAAGAAAAAGTAATAAAAAGTGTAATACTAGTGTTAATGTCGCTTGGTATGATAAAGAGGAACCAAAACAGCATGCAGATGAAAAGCTTCGCATGAAAATATACTTGTCTTTGCGGGTTAATATGTTGATCAGTCAAATAAAGTCACAGACAAAAACTAACACCTTTGTCAGTCACACACTATATACCTATTTTTCACCTCTAAATTATCATAAGCTCTATAAAATAATTATTATAATAATTGAGTGTGTTTTTTTTTTCGTTGGAATATTTTTTTAGACGGATAAAGCATCATTGCTAGCAGAAGTGATACAGCATGTGAAAGAGTTGAAGCGTCAAACATCATTAATATCCGAAACATGTCAAGTTCCAACGGAATGTGATGAGTTAACAGTAGATGCTGCAAATGATGATGATGATGATGAAGAATATGGAAATGGAAATGGAAATGGAAACAAGTTTATTCTTAAAGCCTCACTTTGTTGTGATGATAGGTCAGATCTTTTGCCTGAATTAATCAAGACATTGAAAGCATTAAGGTTGAGAACAGTTAAAGCTGATATAACAACACTTGGAGGACGTGTTAAGAATGTTTTGTTCATCACCGGTGAAGATCATGATCATGAATATTGCATTAGTTCAATACAAGAAGCACTTAAAGCTGTGATGGAGAAGAGTGTTGGAGATGAATCTGCTTCTGGAAGTGTTAAGAGACAAAGGACTAATATAATATCTATATCTAATTAGAGTTATTGGATTGAGATTTAAGGTCTTTATAAATTTTATCTAATTAAAGACCTATTATTAATTATATAGTATTATATTAGTATATGGTATTTGGTTATTTTATATTTTTGATTATGTTTTATTTGGGGGTGTTTTTTTTTTAATTTTTTTTTCTTTTTTCTTGTTTTTTTTTTCTTTTTTCATGGTGTGTTGTAACATGTTTTGTATATGATCTCTTTGAACAATGAGGTAATGATAATTTGGTGGTTTTTCTTTTTACATGTGTGGTTGTTGTTGTTTGCTTGAATCCATTTAGCAGAAATGAAGTAATGTTTTTGTTTAATTTGTTTTGAAGTTCCTCTCTTTATGTGGCAGCACAAGTGCATGACATTATGATTGAAACCATGGGAAGGGGATAAAGTATTGAAACCATGGGAAGGGGATAAAGTAATGGCATGCTTTCAGGTGAGTGTATACCACGCACTTCACTTCACAAGTTGTTTTTTTTAAAGTGGTTTATAAGGGTTTGTTTGCAAGATAGATTTTAGAGGGAATGCTTTAGAAGGGTAAGTATATATTTTAATATAGTATATGATATTTTAAAAAATGAAGAAAAGATTATATATATATATATATATATATATATATATATATATATATATATATATAAAACTTCCCCATCTAATATATTTTAAAACTCAACTTGCAAACAAACCCTAAAAGACTTTAAATAAATAGTAAAAATATAGTGATATTCTTAATTAGAATGATCAAGGAGTAAAATTACTATTAATTTAGGTTCATATACAAATTATGAGTTTGTTGCTAAGGTGATGGTAGCTAGATTTGCTAAGGTGATGGATAACCTTATTTCAATGTGAATTAGTGAGTCTATCTTTTTTTTTTTTGATATGCCATGTTGTATTTAAGGGAGAAAAAGGGGTTCTTCGACCCAATATAATCACCAATCAAAAAGAACTAAGAGGCCTAAAAAGAAGGGGACCCTCTAAAACAATTATACAAAATCAAGGGGTTGTTTCAACCAATCATAAAAACAACATTTCCTACGGCCTATCTCCAGCCATCTCCAAGAGACGGTTACGATACGGAAAAAAAGCTCTTCAATATTACAAATTTCGTTGTTGAAAATGATATTGTTCCTCATACTCCAAATACTCCAAATCGTAGCAAACCATACAAAGCAAGCCATGTCTTCCTTACACCTCTCTACCAACGCCAAAAACCAAATCAAAGCATGCTTAGAAATGGAATCCGCTCGAAACGGACGGATATCAAGCCAAGAGAATAATTTCCTCCAAAGAATCAGAATTTTAGGACAGGTAAGAAAAAGGTGAAAAAAGTCATCTTCCTCTTGAAAACACAGAACGCAAACCTTATCGTGCGGAGAGTCAACGATACCTCTAATAGCAAGGTTTTTGCGAGTTGGTAACCTGTCAAATGCGAGCCTCCAAGCAAGAATCTTACTCTTCAAAGGGATGCAGGATTTTCACACAACCTTAAGAAACAAATTATCCTCTTCTAATAAATTAACAACAGTGGCAGCAGACAAAAAATAGGAATAGATGGATCTGACCGAAAATAGTTTGTTCGCTTCCAAAGTCCAAACCCAGTCGTCCTCTACATTGAGCTTAGGCTGAAAACCTGCCAGGAAATTTTAAAAAAAAGTGATAGAGCCATCGTCCAGCTTGGACCTGTCCAGCTGGAGCAACTCAACATTCCAATGCCAAAAGTTGTGCTCCCAAAGTCCCACATCTGCTACGCTGCAGACTTTAACAGCAGCAACGTCAAAAACAGAAGGGAAGATGGACATAAGGGAATCGCTCCCACACCACAAAGAACTCCAAAAAGGGATGTTGGAACCACTGCCTAGAACAGGAATCACCAACTTCTGAAAATTAAAACCGACGAAAAAGTTTTTGACTTTAAGTATATCTCTAAACCACAAAGACGTAGTATTAGGAAGAAGAGCAGAGTCGAGATCCATCACCCAATTATTCAACCTTCTGTATCTACCAACCAAGAAACTCCTCCATAATTTGTTACCATCGATAAGGAATTTCCACAACCATTTAGAAAGAAGAGCTTTATTGAAAAAACCGACATGCTTTATACCCAAACCACCTTTAGTTTTAGGCTTACAAACGTCGCTCCACTTAACCCAAGCTAAAGAGCTCTTAGACTTAGAACCAGAACAAAGAAAACGCCGTTGAATGGCAATGATATCGTTTACAACTTTCGAAGGGGCCTTATAGAAGGACAAGTAGTGAATAGGCAAATTGGATAAGACCGAATTAATAAGAGTAACACGGCCACCAATCGAGAGATTTCTACAAGTCCGCGAGTTAAGTCTTGCTTTAAGACAAGAAAGAACCGGATTCCAAAACAAAAGTTTTCTGTGGTTACCACCAATTACAATTCCTAAGAATTAAAAAGGGAATACTCCTGACTTACAATAAAGAAAAGATTCCGCAGCTTTGAAAAACCCATGATCAATTCCTACACCGTAAATATAACTTTTTGAGAAGTTTATTTTCAGGCCTGAAACCATCTCGAAACCACGTAAAATGGACTTGAAAGCCCACAAACTAGCATATCCTCCATCACTGAATAAAATCGTGTCATCGGCAAACTGGAGCAGATCAATAGAGGAACCCTCTTAATAACCAAAACCCGAGAAAAGGTTTAGTTGAGACGTCTTTCTAACCAAAACAGCCAGCATTTCAGCCACCAAAGCAAAAAGAAACGGAGCAAGCGGGTCGCCTTGTTTCAATCCTCTCGTAGCCTCAAAATCCTTAGTCGGACTCCTATTGATCAAAACGGAAACAAAACTAGAACAAACAACTCCTTTAATCCATTTGATCCAATTAGGTCCGAAATTCATTGTCGTAAGGACTTGAATTAAAAACTTCCAGTCTACGCAATCGTAGGCTTGGGCAAAATCAACTTTGAGCAAAAGACACTTTCTCTTATCTCTTCTGGCCGAATCAACAACTTCGTTGGCTAATAAAACACCATCCAATAATTTTTTACCTGGAATAAAAGTTGTTTGGGAGGAAGAGGCTAGCCCAGAAATGACAGCAGATAACCGTTTAGACAGTAACTTGGAAATTACTTTAGACACGCAACCGACCAGGCTGATAGGTCTATAGTCTCCAAATCCTTGTTGTCCACCTTAGGAATTAAAGCTAGAAAGGAAGAGGAGAAAACCTTAGGCAACTTTCCAGACAAAGAGAAATGTAGCACACAGTCAACAAAGTCAGGTCCAACGATTTCCTAACAATCCTTAAAGAATCCAAGTGAAAACCCGTCCGGCCCCGGAGCTTTAGAATTGTCACAGTCGAAGATAGCATTCTGAATTTCAATAGCAGAAAAGTTCGCATCCAAAGAAAACCTATCCTCGTCACTCAGTTTCTGAACAGACCTCATGTCCATAGAAGGCCTAGCAAATCCTTCCTTTTGGAACTTGTCATGAAAGAAAAGGAAAGCAGCATCCTTGATAAGTCTAATATCCTCAATCAAATTGCCTGAAGATTTGATCGCAGAGATAGAATTAACTCTGGTCCTAGCCTTGAGAACGGAATGGAAGTAACGAGAGTTAGCATCTCCTTCTTTAAGCCATTTAGATCTCGCTTTTTGACTAATCATACTCTCTTTAAATCGAAAATCACTTCAAAACTTTTCCTGGATAACAGCCTTTTTCTTGATCACGTCATCCGACAGACCCTCGAAACTATTGGCCAAAACCAAATCCAAATAATTAAGTTCCTCGACAGTAGTCTGAATCTTAAGGTCAACCCAGCCGAAGACATTGACATTCCACCACTTCAAACTAGTTTTGAGGGCCATAAGCTTTTGCTTAAAAACATACGAAGGAGTACCTTGAAAGTGAATCGAATTCCACGAATTCTTAAGAAAGATCATGAAATCCTTGTGCTGCATCCAACAGTTGAAAAACCTAAAAGGTTTTGGACCCGAATTGACAGAATTAGATCTGATCCAGATAGGACAATGGTCCAAAATGTCACGCTTCCCCACTAACTGAGCCTTGAAATCCCAGATATCAATAAGAGATTCATCAATGAGAAACCGATCCAACTTACTACAACATAAACCATTCGAATTATACAAAGAGAAACTGTTTCCCACGAAAGGCGGGTCCACCAGATCCAAACCTGAGATGAACGAATTAAATTCCGAACACTCGCGGTTAGCAGAAATACGTTTACCTTTTCTCTCATCAGGAGATTTAACCGAGTTAAAGTCTCCTCCTATAATCCACCTACCTCCAACATTATCTTTTTTGAATTTAGTAATGTTAGCCCAAAGGATCCTTTTATCTCTCAAAGCACAGAGCGAATAAACGTTGATAACAAAAAGATTAGTATCTCTCCATAGAAACTGAGAGCACAAGAAACCCTTACCTCTAAAAGTAGATAAAGGTTGAAACAAATCCTTACGCCAAATGGTGAGAAGACCACCAGATGCTCCAACAGAATCACAGGCGGTCCAAATGAAATCCCCTTGACCCCATAAGCTCCCAACCCAAGTGTCCTTCATAAGAGGAATTTTTGTTTCTTGAATAATACAGAGATCAGCTTTACCTTCAACCAAAATTTGACGGATTCTCTTTCTTTTAAGAGACAAACCACACTCACGAACGTTGAAAGAAGCAAAAATCATTGGGCACACTTGTCTACACCATGCCTGAGATCAAACTGCTTCCTGTCTCTTTCCTTAAGCTTCCTTACCACGCCCTCAAAGACTTCATCATCTGCATCAGCTTCAATACCCAACAAATTAACTGTGTTCCAAATATTTCTCGGGACATCTTCCATCGCCTCCAAGCATATGATATTACTTCTCCGAATATCCGATTCATCGACAGAACAACAAACAGAACCTTCAGGATTCCCTAAAGGACCATTAGGGCCAGGAAAAAGAGGGAACGGTTTATGCATTCTAGTCGAGACTTTGTGGATAGGATGGTTACAGTTAGTGAGTTGGTGGGCTTGACAAATAAAATATAAAAAGTTTGTCTTATTTTTAAGTTGTAATTTGAAAAGCTTATAATTTAGTTAGTTGAAGTTTTATAGATTATATGTTTATTAGGTTTTGATTTAATGCAAAGTGGATCTTGGATGCATACTTGTGTGTTTGTTGAAAACCTTGTGAAAATTAGGTTTCGGGATTGTACAATCGACAAACTTAAATATGTTCTTCATTTTTTGAAAAAGATACATTGACCCGAACCAAATAATAAGAAGGTTTACGAAGAAGAAAACAAAATCACAAAAGGAGAAAAAATGAATTGGGAAAGTGGAATTGAAAATTTTAAAGTATTTTTCGAATACAATTAGAGAAATTAATATGAATCATCTTTTTATATTGAATAAAATATCACTTTAATACAATACAAAGGATTTTCTCTTTTATAATTAAGAGAAAACCTTTAGAAAAGGAAAACAGTTAACACACTAACATCCGCAACAACTTAAAAAAATGAAAAACTAATTAACTGATTAGTAATCAAAATATAATAGTAAGACAACTCTAATTATTAACAAAATAACTTACAAATAAGGATTAAATAATAAGTCTAAAAATAATCTCAAACACAATCTAAAGCGACCATAATTTCTGACCATAGTTCCAAAGGCACAAAATTGTGTTCGATTTTAGGAATATTGTTTGTGTGGTGTGTGTGGGGCGGGTAGAGTCAGATGATCATCTCTATGTTTTATGTGAGGTTGCTTCGATGATCTGATATATAGTTTTAAGGTGGGTGGGTCGGTCGGGGCCTCTTCCACTGATTCTAGGGGTGTTTGAGCTGTTTTGGGGTTTAGGTCATGGAAAACAAGCGTCTTAGGTTGTGAAAAAATGTTCATCATCTATATAAGTTTAGTTTTGATAAAGAAAAAATCTTATCAAAGAATAAATTTAAAAGAAGAAAAAGTTTGGAATCAAGAATCATGAATGAATAAACTTATGGATATTTTGGAAGAAAAGGAAATTGATATTGATAGTAAGGTATTCAATTGCAATTTAATATGTATAAATTTTGGATGCTAAAAATACTCTCATTCATTCATCTCCAAAGTTTATAAAACAATCATGCATCAAGAGATTTCGTGTCAAGTCTTTTAAAAAGTAAGAAAAAAAATCAGTTTTTCTATAAATTATGACATTTGGAACTTCATAATCACACTTCTAAAACCACCATATTTTTTTGCTTTTGTGTAATGGATATATATATATATATATATATATATATATATATATATATATATATATATATATATATATATATATATATATATATATATAATTGAATACATGTTCATTTTAAGAGGTGATAATTGATTACACCATTAAGGTAATCAATTACACCCTACGAATTTTTTTTAAAAATTTTGAACCATTGTGTACCAAATGCAATGCAATTCTTCATAAAACTTATTCATTAAATTGCATCTAATTCAAGAGGTATTCTAGGATGTATTTAAGGCAAAATACATTGGTTTTTCAAATTATTCTTTTCATACAATTCAAATTTATTTCAAGTACGTGTTCACTCAAATATCGTTGAAATTTTTTCTGCATAAATTGGCATATCTTTGCAAAAAGTTTCTAGGCAATTAAAATTATTACATATGAATTGTATATTGAAATAGAATATCAATTTTCTATATTGGAATTGATTCAAGAAAATTTAATATATTCAATGTATGTTTCAAGTTTTGTTATAATCATCTAGCGTGTTGTAACAATTATTTGTAATAAAAAATGGTGTGCTTTCTAAGTATTGTAAACAAAGAGTGGTGTGATTTCTAGTTTATTTGAGAATCATCAGTGTTTGATGATTTTGGAAAAGGTCATTTGATTTAGGGAGATTCAAAGTATATCATATATTTAGTGTTATGTTAGAAGATTATAACAAACGTCTAGGTATGAGACTTGTGTAACAATCTAACATAGAGGAAAATCCTTCAAGGTGTGAAGGGACTAGAAGTATCATTGGTTGATAAGGGGAATTAAGATATATCCTTGTGTCATTTACATTTTTTTCACTTTAATTTTCCGCACTTTATATTGCTAAGAACATATCATTGTCATATCAAAAGAAAATTAAGATCATAATGCAAAAATGAGAAAAATCAGGTAATCATAATTCACCCCCCTTCTTAGGTTGCATCTTATAGTTACATTGGTTAGGTTTCTCTCTTGCATTCAGTGGTCTCGATAATTTAGAAAATGCATAATAAAATATTTTTCAGTCGGGATAGCGCTTACTTGAATCATTAGATGTCTATGATTATTATTTTGGCGTGAAAGCCCGTGCTCCGGGTTTTGGAGTTTCTCTGACAGACTAGTAGCGAGACTCGCTCAAGTGGTTTGGAATTTAGAGGTGTGTTTGGGTGTCAACTGCCCTTTTTTGTGTTGTGTTTGTGTGCATGTGGTTGTGACTCCTTTCCTCCAACCTGCTATCTCTAAAGGTCATTTAGTCAGAGGCTTCAGGTTGATTTTTAGATTGACGGTCTAGTCGGCTTGTGTTATATTAGTTGTAGTTTGTTTTTTCTATTACAGTTTTTTCATTTTGTTATTTTTCATCGGTTTCTAACTCCTTCTCTTGCGCATTTTTGGTGCTCTTTCTCTTTTGTATTTGTTCTTGTCCTACCATTTTCATTTTTATTAATATATGAATATTGCTTTGTTATTCAAAAAATAAAATAATAATAATTGTTATTAAAAATATTTTTATATTAGTGTATATTATTAAAATAATTAAATAAAATGCATTTTTCTGTGTTCCAAAATTATTTTTATTTATGTTTTTGTTCGAATGTTGAGTTATTCATCTCTAGGTATTGCTTTATATAAGTTATTTTTGCTCAGTAATATGAGACTTGATTTTTTAACTTTTTTTTCAATAATAAGTGCATAATTTATTAAAAGAAAAGATAAGGTGAAAAAGGTTGTTCTAGCGATATGCATTTGTTTGGATAGACATCTATGTAGTTTCTATCCATGATTCACCATTTGTTTGGATAGTTTTTGTTGGAAAATTTCCAAAATATACTAAATATATATTTTGGTTAAGTAACTAAAGAGGAACAAAATGACATAGTGGTAGAAACACTTGATGGAAATGTTGATGGCTTGGGTTCATGTTTTGGTGTTGTCATTTTTATGTATTTATTTGTATATGTATTTATTTGTTTTACTGTGAACAATAAAATATTGAAAAAATATGCACCGACCAGGATTCGAAAAGTGGTCACCACGGATGGTGGGCAGGCACCCCAACCATTGAACCAATGCACCTTTTCGTGTAATGTGTGTCTGTTAATATTATGTAAGTGTTCGCCAATGATCATTTTGAATCAAATGAAACATTGTTTCTCCACACCAATCGGTACAAGTTTTCTTATAAATAGAGATACTTGTCAGCCATAAAGATATACGAAAATAAATATTTTAAGAGCAAAAAATTATATCTAAGTCATTTCTTTATTTTTCTTGTACATGAGAATAAATGAGGAAACTTTATTCAATAAAATATCATTAATCGATATGTTTAATGTGAATATAATGTTTAAATTCACATAAAATATGTTGAAAGTAATGTTTTTATGTTAATTTTAACATGTTGCATTAAATTTAGATATGCATGATTTAAAATATTTTCAAGAATGTGAAATTATATAATTATGAATATGTTTGGTTTATGTTATAAACTTGAATGTAAAATACATGTTAAATGTTATTCTTTAATGCAAGTAAATTATCATAATTAATAATGCAAGAAATTTATTTTAATTTATTTATGGATGAAATGATTTGGTAAAAATTAAATTTAAAAAATCATCAATTTGAATTCATGGTGTATGTATTGGTAATATAAAAAGATGTTAATAAAATGTTAAAAATATCAATGACGTGTTTTAGTTGTATTTTAGTTAATGCAATAATTTATTAAATTAAAACGATTTATCTCATATCATATGTGTATCATAATATGAAAGTATTTTTTTTCATCTTGATATTACAAGCAATTTGGATATATTTAGATTATTGAAATTTATAGAAAACTTATAAAAAATATTAATGATGTGAATTCATTGTTTATTTTGTATTGTGTTTTTTAATTGGATATACCATGGAGCATTGTTAAATATGAAACATAAATATTTCACATAGAATTTGTGATACATATATTAGCTATACATGTAAATGTTTATCTTAAAAGAATATAAATGAGTTATCACTAGTGTTGTAGTGAAGTTTATGTGGTATATAAGATTTTTATGATCATGATAGTTGTTGCAATACATATTTAATGTATTGAATGTATATTAATTGGATATATTAAAGTGGAAGTAAACCTTCAATTTAAAAAGGTTAGTAAATGAAGAATGATATAAAAGTTTTGTATATGGCAAAATGAATGACAAAAGTGTCATGGTGATAGTTTATCAAAACTATCAAGAATATAAATATATTTTGTATATGCTAATTGTATTAAATGTGAGAAAAGTGTCATAGTTTGATGATAGTTGGTGAATACTATCAAGAGTACATAAATTAATTACATTAGTTGAAAGATTGAATATTCAAAGTTGGTTAAATTTTGAAAATGTTGCAATTCTTTGACGAAAGGATTGACAAAGATATGATGTCTTTGGACATAACATTGAAGACAATGAAGACACCATTATTTAGGGATGTGGTACAAGCTCATATCTAATTAATCACCGATAGCGGAAACTCAACTCACACTTTATTAACATTAATTCTTGAGTTCAATGATGAAAATACACTATTAGAGTCATTGAAGTACTTAACAAAAGATACATTCCAAGAAGTAAAAGTACTTGAACCATAAGAATAAATGTGTCAGGATGAGGTTTTCCTCATAATAGACATATATCATATGTTTGCTGGAATGCATAATTATGGGTGAATTTCTGATATAGTCTACCTATAGGAGAATGAAGTGGTGCCGCTTCATAGAGTTCAAGGGCTTGACTCTTAAATTCTCACGAAAAGGATATGAGACACAAGGCCTTATTTAATGTGTCATTTGATAACTCGGCCAATGATACCGAGATTCCATGTGAGTTATGCACACCTGTTCTAATGAATAATTAGTTTAAAGCTTGTTTACTAATCTATTCGAAGATGAGTTGAAACTTAACTTACTAAGTAATGGTTCAAATAGTAAGATACCTTTATCTGAAACCATGAAATTTCCTTAATAATGGATTTAGATATATTTTGAAAATGGTGGGAGATTGTTGGAAAATTTCCAAAATATTCTAAATATATATTTTGGCTAAGTAACTAAAGAGGAACAAAATGATATAGTGGTAGAAACACTTGATGGAAATGTTGATGGCTTGGGTTCATGTCTTGGTGTTGTCATTTTTATGTATTTATTTTTTTATGTATTTATTTATTTTACTTTGAACAATAAAATACTGAAAAAATACGCACCGCATGGGATTCGAAAAGCGGTCACCACAGATGGTGGGCAGACGCCCCAATTATTGAACCAATGCACCTTTTCGTGTAATGTGTGTCTGTTAATAATATGTAAGTGTTCGCCAATGGTCATTTTGAATCAAATGAAACATTGTTTCTCCACACCAATCGGTACAAGTTTTCTTATAAATAAAGATACTTGTCAGCCATAAAGATATACGAAAACTAATATTTTTAGAGCAAAAAATTATATCTACGTCATTTCTTTATTTTTCTAGTGCACGAGAATAAATGAGGAAACTTTATTAAGTAAAATATCATTAATCGATATGCTTAATGTGAATGTGTGATTCATGTTAAGGTTTCCAAATTATCCTAAAGGGGATTCGCCGGTTAACCCTTTTGCATCCAATTTGTGTAAATTTATGGGGGAGAATTGAACCTAAAGCTTAGTGTAAACACACGCTTTGGAATTATTTTGGGAAACTTTCATCGTACTGTGTAATACCCCGTATTTTTAATTGCTCTGGATAATATTAAGTTGTGATCGACTGAGCTCTGGTGTACTCTGAGGAATTATCTGCAAAGATAATTAGAGTAACTGTTGAACCCAGAGCCGTTCAAATTAATATTACCCGACACTAAGGTTTTAACTATTTGGAGCAGTAGAGACTTTTTGGACATTTAGTAGTAGTACTAACTAATGATATTTTTTCCTATATCATTTCTTTTTCCCTCATTTCCAAACATAGAACTTTTGGAGAAGAGAAGGAAAGAAAGGGAAAGGAAAGGAAAGGGAAGAAGAGAAAATTCCAAAGAGCTCAAGATCAATATCATCACCTCTTCTTCATCAAATCATCTCATCTTCTTCAAACTCCTCTTCAATGCTAAGGTGGGTTCTAGTTAGAGACTTTAGTGTATAATTTCTTGAGGTTTTAGAGTTTGGTTGGATTTTGAGAAAAATGAGTATTTTTGCAAAATCAAAGAATCTAACGGTTGAATTGTGTTATAAATTGAGTAGTATGATCAATATATGTATGGAATCATCTGTTGATAATTGTTATATAGTGTGATTATGTTTTGAAAGAGTTCGAGATGGAAGAGTATCATTTAAAACAAGAATTTTTGCCTCTAAGCCCAGAGTAACCGGTTAACGTGTGGTGGTTAACCGGTTACCCTTTTAAAATTGGGGTTTTGCGCAGTTTTTGAACTAAGTAACCGGTTAACGCCTGGTGGGTAACCTGTTACCACTGTTTGTTTTACAAAAATATTTTCTAAAATTCATATCTTTTAACTCGGGTGTCCGATTGAAACATTCTTTATATTGATGTGAAGCTATGAAAGAGTTATATGTTGTGGAATGTGAAAATATTATTTATGAGATGGATTTTTTTGTCAATTATGGGAATTAATCAGAATTACGTGAATTATGTAAAATGGAACTTTTGAAATTTTAAAAGCTTTAAGAGGTGAGTTAGTGAGGAACCCTTAGTACAATAGAATGACTTAGAGAATTGCGCGGCAATGCTTACATCGATACTAGAAGGGTATCTTTGTTAAGTGGTTGTTAGAGGGGGACCGTATTTCCTCCGGTTTGTTCGTGTTCCTTAATAAATATTAGTGACCCGTGTTTAATCCTCTGGTGTAGGATGGTCGGGGAAAGTATTTATTAAGTGTGTGTTCCGTAATAAATATTAGTGATCTGTGTTTAATCCTTTGGTGTGGGATGGCCGGGGAAAGTATTAATTAGGTTTGTGTTCCTTAATAAATATTAGTGACCCGTGTTTAATCCTCTGGTGTAGGATGGCCGGGGAAAGTATTTATTAAGTAGGTACCGTGACCCGTGTTTAATCTCTTTGAAGAGGGATGGCCGGGGAAAGTACATTTGTAAGTGACCGTGACCCGTGTTTAATCTCCTTGTGCGGGATGGCTGGGGAAAGTTACTTAGTGGTTGGTATTAGTGACCCGTGTCGAGATCCTTTGGTGTGGGATGGTCGGGGAAAGTACCAATTGTAGATAACCGTGACCCGTGTTTAATCTCCTTGAGCGGGATGGGAAAGTTATTTATGTTAAGGATCCGTGACCCGTGTTTAATCTCCTTGAGCGGGATAGCCGGGGAAAGATTCCTTAACTAGTGGTCGTTTTGTGTATTATTGCGATGACTTCTCTAGTCAGAAATGTTTGAACTCAAGGTCTAGTTCCTTTTTCCCCGACTTGAGTTAGGTTTTGGTTAGAACCTTGTAAAGCCGAGAGAATCCATAAGATAGAGAACTCACTGAGATTTGATGTATCTCACCCCACTATTGTTGAATATTTTAGATACTTTCGATTTCCCGAAGGGTAAGGATAAAGCCGTGTGATTATCCTTACTTGGTTGTCGGCTTAGCTTCCGTTTTAGAGTTTTTGAGATCGTTGTCGGTCTAGTTCTTAGTATTTATCTTTGGAACATCTTGTATATATATTTATGCCATAGTTTTTTTGTATTGGTCTTTTTGGGCATGTATATGTATAATGTGTTTACTAGGGACTAATTGGTATTTCAATACCAAACGTGGAATTCATGTATAATATATGCCTTTGTTGTGTGTATTTATATATGGGCGTTACAGTTGGTATCAGAACAGGTCGTGTCCTCGACCTAGCCTTGAAACATCATAAGTAAATCTTTTCCTGCCTCTTAAGTGTGTCTTGCCAGCATGAAACTTAATATCATACTATGTAGTATTGGGCCTGATCAACCTAATATTATGTACGTGATAGGTAGGATCATGGTTGAGCGACCACGAGGATTCCGAAGTGTTTTCGGAACTTGTGCTTTGAGGGAAGACTCAAGCCAAGAGTTAGTAGTGCGAAGTTTTGGTCAGCCCCATTGAGGTTTGAGTAGAAGTTGTGTTTTGGGTAGCATGGGATTTAAGAGTGTTGTGAGGTTCGAGCAATCCTTTGGAATGGATGGACTCTAAAAAGTTAAGAATCTCTAGCGGATGAATGGTTAAGGTACTGAGGAATATGTAAAGTCGCTAGTAGAGCTGGATTGACCACTTATGTGGATAAAGATTTCAAGTAATCTCATTTCATGGAAAAGAAAGTTGTTTTGTGGAATGTGTGACGTAAGGTCCGAAAGTGAGATAAATTTTGGTGCTTTAGTTTCTAAGGTTGCTATGGTATCTTGAATGGACGAGAGTACCTGAAGGAATGTGTTCGGAACAATATCTTCCAATTGGTTAGAAGTGAGAGTTAAGGACGTTCGGCTTTTATGGGAACCTAAAGTAATAGTAGAGAAGTGTGTGAAGGAACACAAGGATGTGTTTACATGCATCAAGTGAAATAAGTACGCGCCGGACGAAGAATAGGAGATAAATTGTTTATCTTCCGTTATGCAGAGAGATTAAGTTCGAGATGATACATCAGGATTCCTGTTTTTAGTAAGAGACCAAGTTGGAATTGTTAAATTATCCAAGGGACAATATAAGGATTGTGTTGGAGAAAGAATGAGCTTTATTTAGTAACAGGAAGTGTAGTGATACGAATTGGAAGAATTTTGTGTTAAGAAATAGAGTAAGTACCTTGGATCTAAGGGAATCTTAGTAAGATGGTTTTATGTTCGGACCTAAGAGGATTACGATGGAGGGTGAAGTAAATGCTGTGTGGAAATCGGTATTAACGGTATGTTAGGAGTAAGTGACAACGAAATGTATTTTTTGGACGAGTGTGCAATAGAGTTTTAAGGTGTTGATGAACCTATAGTTAAGGAAGTGTAATCAAAGATGATTCACCCACGTGAACCCTAGTAGTACGAGCTGAACTGAGGAAATTACACATTGGTATTAAGAACGAGGGTAGTGGTAGCACCGTGGTCACAAGTCTACGTGGTGGATTCTTATTCTTGAGACAATTGTGAAGGGACGTACCTTGTGGAACAGTGAGCATTGTGTTCTAAGATGTAAGATTGCGGTAAAACAACGAGAAACAAATCAGGACTTATTACAGACTAAGTGTAAATCATGGAACGATCTACACCAAAAGGGTTTGGTAACTACTCGATGAGAATTATTGGTTGTGAATCTTCCATTAAGTAATTTGGTGTAAGTGTGATTGTCACACCTCGAAAAAATCGCTTCATCGAAGACACGACCCTCACGCGAAAAGCCCGGAAAACGGTTCGACAGAGTCGCCACCGAACTTTATTTATCCCAAAAAGAGGGAAAGGAAAATATCGAGAAAACCTTTAAGGGAGATAAGAACATGGTAGTCGCAACCATATTCTGGGTTCGGGAGTCGGTTACGTGAGGGGAAGGTACGCGCACCCCCTCACGTCCGTTGTACTCAACAGGAACCTCTTAGTTCGAATTGTGATGAACGTTATCTAAGCTTGTTTGTTTTCTTCTCAACGATATATGTGAAAAGGTAAAGTAAAAGGTTTCGATTACTAAGGGAAATGGGGTGGTTTTAGGATAGGGTGCTCAGCAAGATCATCGCGATCTCGGGCCTACTATGCTCATTCAGACGAGAATGAGAAATCAGAGCAATCGTAGTTCGACTACGGGGAGGGATAGAGGGAAGACGGAAGATAGAGGGAAGGTAGCTCGCCAATATCATCGCGATCTTGTGCCTACGTATCTTTACTCATACGAGAATAAAGAATCAGAGCAGTCGTAGTTCGTGGTACGCCCACGAAAAGAATGGGGTTAGTGTTTTTAGGAGACGAAAGATTGAATGACAAACAACCCAAGGGGCGTGCCTCGAGAGCAGTCACTCAAGAATCCAAGGAATGCGAGACTCCAAGAACTCAGTTCTTTTGTGATTGATTGCAAAAAATATTCGATAAAGATTAAGTGTTTTAAGACGAAAGGGTGAATGAACAACAACCCAAGGGCGCGCCTCGAGAGCCATTCATTTGAAGACCCAAGGAATGTTAGACTCCAAGAATCTCCTTCTTTCATAAATTAATTAAGAAAGCGTTTGGAAAAAGATTGGGTCGAATTGGGTTGCGACAAGAAGGGAGGATTGATACTAGTCCCAAGGGGTGCTCCTAGTAACGAAACCTCGAGATGTGCGAGTGTACGTTTGACGACGAGGCAAAAGGAACTCGACTTACGAGAATGTTTTGAAGAGTGGCTCGACGACGAGTCGAGAATTGGTTTGGAAATGGTTTGATTTGTTAAGTGTTTTAGGGAGAATGACGATTATTCGATAAACGAGACGTCGACCTCGCAACCAATTAATCGGGGCATTATTGGGATGCTGGATCCCAACGACGCCTTTTTCATTCGATTGATTTACGAAATATTGTTTGATGAACAACAAAAGTACCACATGGAATGCTAGACTCCAATGGCATTCCTTTGTCCAAATAGTTAAGGCAAGTGTTTTAAGAGCGAAAGGTCGAATGATCACCACCTAAGGTGTGCGCCTCAATAGCGGTCACTCAAGAACCCAAGAAGTGCTAGACCTCAAGAATTCAATTCTTTCGCGATTTAATTAAGAAAAATGGTTTGATTATGTGTGTTAAGTATTTTAATCAGAAATTAAGTGCTTAGGCATTTCGATAATTTTAGTGTGTTTTGATTAAGTGTATAAACAAAGAAAATGGTTAGCTGAATAAGATATGAATATGATATGAATAATATGAATAATAATGTGAACAACAATATAATCAAGATAATATGAATAAGATATAATATTGGCATAAAAGTAAATCAAGAAAATATTGACGAAATGTAAAGTTAGTGGTTAATCGGATGAATCGGGTCCAATGTAGCGTTGAGCCATCGTAGCATGGTCTATGACGGAGATCACACTATAGGAGGATGCGCCATTTGATCTTTGTGCTAAAACACGATGGAGAAATGATATTGAGGATCATTCTCCAATTGAATCGTGCCACACGAAAAGAAAAGGTGAAGATCTCGTCTTAATCACAAACTTTCGTCGATTAATCGAAGGTAACCTATCACGATTCCAAAGTATAGAAAGAGATCTCGATGATCACTCACTACAGATTTGAAATAATGAAGGTTAATCGCTTCAACCACCAACATTCGTGAATAGAAAGACTTCGTCGATCGAAGATGAAAAAGAAGATAGAAGAAGATGTGAAATGAA
This sequence comes from Lathyrus tuberosus, assembly GCA_022829125.1. Classification (NCBI taxonomy): domain Eukaryota; kingdom Viridiplantae; phylum Streptophyta; class Magnoliopsida; order Fabales; family Fabaceae; genus Lathyrus; species Lathyrus tuberosus. The sequence continues at coordinate 1,386,069 of JALAZF010000768.1, forward strand.
GTTAAAATCGAAATGAAATCGAAATGGTCTCGTCTTAATCAAGATCTTAAATCGATAATCGATGATATTTGACTTTCATTGACCAAAATTGAAAAGAAAAGATAGAAATCAAAAATGAAAAGATATAATCGAAAATAAGATGGAAAAGGAAGAAAGGTCTCATCTTTACCAAGATTTTAAATCGATAAATCGATAATCTTTGGTTTTAGATTTTCATCGACCGATAAAAGGAGAAATAAATAAATAGAATATGAAATGAAAAGGAAATTTAAATTAAAATAAAATCGGTCTCGTCTTAATCATGATCTTAAATCGATAATCGATAAGCTATGATTTTTTACCTTCATTGACCAAAAGTAAAAATAAATGAATATGTGAAATGAAAATCATAAGAAATGAAATAATATCGAGAAAAAAAAGAAAGGTCTCACCTTTATCAAGATTTTAAATCAAAAATCGATAAATCTTTGATATTTGGTTTTCATTGACCCAAAATGAATGGTAAAAACAAATAAATCGAAAAGAAAATAAATAGGCCTCATATTAACCAAGATTATAGATCTACTTGAAATAAATCCACAAATCATGATATTTTTGATATCATTGGCCCAAAATTAATAGAAATAAAATAATGAAATAAATCGAAATAATAAAAAAAAAATAAAAGGTAGTAGGCCTCAAATAAATCAAAATTTAATCGGTTTGACTAAATCATGAATATTGTTGTATCATTGGCCAAAATTGAAAAGAAAATTGTAATAAAAAAAACAAATAATAACCATGAAATAATCAAGACAAAAATATGATGGGGTGTGTAGGTATTGAAAAAGATGTGTGAATCTTCGTGGGCTTTGAGCCCATTCACCACCATCCCACACGATCAAGAGAGGCAGAGAGAAAAAAAAAATAGAAAAAGGTTCAAACAACAACACGGCTTGTTCAACACAAGCCCTACTTTACCAATAACACTCCCATTTTTTAAAATAAAAGAAACATAACATCCTGAACATCAAAACAAAATCAATTACATGTTTTCATCTCTTAAAAACCGAAAAAAAGAAAGAACATAAAAAACACAGCAACACCACGATTCGTAAAACAAAAATTAATTGAAACAACATAGAGAAACACAGTGTTATCATCAATATAAAGCTGCGGTGGCCATGGAATCACCCCAACCTTTTTTTCGACTCCTCCGTCTTTCCGCTTCCGTCTCTCACTCAGATTCAAATGGTTTTGTTCAGGTTTATGAAATTGGTTTTCGATTCATGGCTTGCTTTAGGTTTCTCACTCTTCGTCTTCAATTTTTGGTTTTAGGTTTCGGTTTGATTTTCTGGGTTTGAGTGTTGGTTGATTTATGGTGGTGTTGTTGGGTTTATGCGGTTTAGTGACAGACGGGAGAAGTTGTTTTGCAGTTTGAGTGGGTTTGTGGTTTGATTGAATCGGTTGAAGTTGTTGAAGGTTAAAGGTTTTTAGAGAGAATAAAGTGGGTTTCGGTGAAGAAGAAGAATAGGGATTTGGGGAGATTTTGGGCGGAGTGATAAAGGCTGTGGAGCTTCCAAAAAAATGAAGCACCAAGTTCAATTTATAGGAGAATAAGGGTGAGTTTTGATTTCAATTCGTCTGCCGTTTTTTGCGATTTTCGTGATGTTTTGAGAGTGAGTGAAATTGTGTATTGGTGACGTGGTTTTGTTTTGTGTGAGATCTGGAAATTATGGTGCAGGGTGGGGTCATGTGGTATTCGGAATCATGTGGTGCATTGTCTATTGAAAAGTGGCTTGCTTCGCAGATGCGGTACGTTTGGCATATTGTGATGGTAGCTGCTGTGGATTTTATTTGTTGTGGCCTGATGAAATTCATTGCGGAACCTGGAGTCATTAGGGCGTTATTGGCTTTGTGAATATGGCTGCAGGTTAGTGTTGTGGCTGTGTGTAGCGTGGGACCAAATCAAGGCTTTGCGAAGTGACTGAATTATACTGGCAAAATGCAACTGATTTTTCCTTATTTTTTCCTTTTGTAATATGGGCTCTTGTATGATGTCAAGTTTCTTGTAATATGGACAAAAATAACATGGGCCCTTCCTACTTTTGTGTCTTGTAATTTTTGATGGGCTTGTTTTTGAAATATGGGCTTTGGTGGCTATTAACATGAAAATTGCAAATGGGTTTTTGAAAAGTAATACGGATCACTCGATTAAAATTGGCTAAAATGGAGAATAAATTGAAAAATGGGGAATTGGATGTTGAAGAATATAGTGGATTAAAAAGAGTTTTAGAAACTATAATATGAATGGATAAATGGATATTTATGGGTTATGGATATGGACGTGAAATGGATAAAAATAGATAATAAAAACTTGAACCTAGGATGGGTAATGGTTACTTGGATGGGATAATAAATGAGAATGGAAATGAACTACCCTCGATGATCTTCAATTGTGAAATAACTGATAACCTGACATAGCCCGACAATCTGATCCACACAGATGACTTATTTTAGCACAAAACAAGCCTCAACTGAAACCTCAAGCCCACATCACTGGGACCACGCAAATCCTGACCTTGATGACCTCACCACAACACTGAGTTTAGCCACATATTTTTGGATTTTCTGAATGAGAGTTAGTGGATGGATGTACAAATGAAGATTATACACAGGTAGGACAAATTTGGGGTATGACAGATGCCCCTATCTAAATGGCTTGGACCGAGTAAGATGAATTGCAACGGCGTTCATCCTTTTGAGGTAGAAGACTATTGGATATAAAGAAGACCACGAATTTGTCCGAAAAGAAAAAAATGCTTGGGAAGTAGGATAGCAGATCAATATTTACCCCCGAGTAGACACTGAATAATTTGCAAAGGTCGTTATCACCAAAAGGATGATGACAGGAGAATCTGACACCAAAAGGATGAGAGACCTATCACCAAAAGGATGATGGTGAACACACACACACAGACCCTTCCATCAAAAGGATGGAAATGAGGTCAAAGCCTGCTATTATCAAAAGGATAATAGGGCACACACACACAGACCCTTCCACCAAAAGGATGAAAATGAGGTCAACGTCTGCTATTACCAAAAGGATAATAGGGCACACACACACACAGACCCTTCCACCAAAAGGATGGAAATGAGGTCCAAACCTACTATTACCAAAAGGATAATAGGGCGCACACACACAGACCCTTCCACCAAAAGGATGAAAATGAGGTCAAAACCTGCTATTACCAAAAGGATAATAGGGCACACACACACACACATACCCTTCCACCAAAAGGATGAAAATGAGGTCAAAGCCTGCTATTACCAAAAGGATAATATGGCACACACACACACACCCTTCCACCAAAAGGATGAAAATGAGGTCAAAGCCTGCTATTACCAAAGGGATAATAGGGCACACACGCACAGCCTGCAATTACCAAAAGGATAATAGGGCACACACACACACAGACCCTTCCACCAAAAGGATGAAAATGAGGTCAAAGCCTGTTATTTCCAAAATGACAATAGGGCACACACACACACAGACCCTTCCACCAAAAGGATGAAAATAAGGTCACAGCCTGCTACTACCAAAAGGATAATATGGCACATAACACACACAGACCCTTCCACCAAAAGGATAAAAATGAGGTCAAAACCTGCTATTACCAAAAGGATAATAGGGCACACACGCACACAGACACTTCCACCAAAAGGATGAAAATGAGGTCAAAACCTGCTATTAACAAAAGGATAATAGGGCACACACACACAGACCCTTCCACCAAAAGGATGAAAATGAGTTCAAAGCCAGCTATTACCAAAAGGATAATAGCGCACACACACACACAGACCCTTCCACCAAAAGGATGAAAATAAGGTCAAAGCCTCTGCTATTACCAAAAGGATAATAGGGCACACACGCACAGCCTGCTATTACCAAAAGGATAATAGGGCACACACACACAGACCCTTCCACCAAAAGGATGAAAATGAGGTCAAAGCCTGCTATTTCCAATAGGATAATAGGGCACACACGCACACAGACCCTTCCACCAAAAGGATGAAAATGAGGTCAAAACCTGCTATTACCAAAAGGATAATAGGGCACATACGCACACAGACCCTTCCACCAAAAGGATGAAAATGAGGTCACAAACTGCTATTACCAAAAGGATAATAGGGCACACACGCACACAGACCCTTCCACCAAAAGGATGAAAATGAGGTCAAAGCATGTTATTACCAAAAGGATAATAGGGCACACACGCACACAAACCCTTCCACCAAAAGGATAAAAATGAGGTCAAAGCCTGCTATTACCAAAAGGATAATAGGGCACACACGCACACAGACCCTTCCCCCAAAAGGATGAAAATGAGGTCAAAACCTGCTATTACCAAAAGGATAATAGGGCACACACACACAGACCCTTCCACCAAAAGGATGAAAATGATGTCAAAGCCTGCTATTACCAAAAGGATAATAGGGCACATATGCACACAGACCCTTCCACCAATAGGATGAAAAATGAGGTCAAAGCCTGCTATTACCAAAAGGATAATTGGGCACACACGCACCCAGACCCTTCCACCAAAAGGTTGAAAAATGAGGTCAAAGTCTGCTATTACCAAAAGGATAATAGGGCACACACACACAGACCCTTCCACCAAAAGGATGAAAAATGAGGTCAAAGCCTGCTATTACCAAAAGGATAATAGGGCACACACACAGACCCTTCCACCAAAAGGATGAAAATGAGGTCAAAGCCTGCTATTACCAAAAGGATAATAGGGCACACACACACAGACCCTTCCACCAAAAGGATGGAAATGAGGTCAAAGCTTGCTATTACCAAAAGGATAATAGGGCACACATGCACACAGACCCTTCCACCAAAATGATGAAAATAAGGTCAAAACCTGCTATTACCAAAAGGATAATAGGGCACACACACGCAGACCCTTCCACCAAAAGGATGAAAATGAGGTCAAAGCCTGCTATTACCAAAAGGATAATAGGGCACACACGCACACAGATCCTTCCACCAAAAGGATGAAAAATAAGGTCAAAGGCTGCTATTACCAAAAGGATAATAGGGCACAAACACACACAGACCCTTCCACTAAAAGGATGAAAATGAGGTCAAAGCCTGTTATTACCAAAAGGATAATAGGGCACACACACACACAGAGTCATCTGACACCAAAAGGATGACAGACTTATCACCAAAAGGATGATAATGGACACAACTTACTACTACCAAAAGGATAATAGCAAGCAAAACGATAACAAAAGTTGTCACTCACCAAAAGGATGACACACAGACCAAGGGTTCACGGATCGGCGACACCATAAGGATGACGGATCAATACAAGCTACTACCACCAAAAGGGTGATAAGAACTTCCTACTTGCGAGGACCAACACCGAAAGGATGCAGGTTAGGTTGAAATAACATGAAGGACTACCACCAAAAGGATGATAGTAAATTTATGATTTCGAGGGGTACCAACACCAAAAGGATGAAGGTTAAATTGAGTTGACTGGGTTTGACTACCACCAAAAGGATGATAGTAAGGTAATTGATAAAAGGTCAAGTTCGCTGGGGATATGATGAGTGATATTTATTTGGAGATATCAACAAAAGGTTGAAGCAAAGAAGTCACCGAGGAACACCATCATTGTCAACAAAAGGTTGAAAGGACCAACTCACTGGGGAACGCCCAAGGACTTGAAGGAGATGCCATTGACTGGGCTGAAGATTGCCTTGAAATCTTGTCTTGAGCTTGGTCAACAAAAGGTTGAACAACTTCGTGAGGAATGCTCACGGATTTGAAGAAGATGCCCCTGGCTGGGCTGAAGATCGTCTTGCAGTCTTGAGATTGACCCTGGATCTTACGCATGTATGAATGCTTGATTTTGTAATGATGTGCAATGCAAATGCTGACGCGCGGAGATGCAAGTGCTGGGGAAGTGCAATATGGTTTTTTGGGTATGCATATGATGCAGATGATGTTTATGATGACGAATGCGATGCATATGATGCGTATGATGCAGACGGGTGATTGGATATGTTTGGAGGTGCCAGCATGGTGGACTTTTGGTAGTTGCCAATGCAGATTGGTCTTTGGGTGGTGGGAGGGTCTGATTTCCTCAACACTCAGTTCGTTGAAGACGCCATGATCGAAGCGGACGAAGATACTCTTGATGCCTCAAGCTTGGTCACTTGATGATAAGTCGTTTCTGAGAAGACTATGACTCTGTGCTTGAGGGTCAGGGTGGCCTGAAACTAAGCGTAGCGACATGATCAACTCATAAAGACCATACCTTTGCTCTGAACTTGTGATTGCCAGTGTTTGGCAAGGTCTGCTTGACCAACTTGAAGATACAAAGGATCTGCCTGTTGCAATGGATCTTGCCCCAGTCTGAACATGGTAACGGGCTGCCCCTGATTAACCAATTCTAAAGTAGTATGATCTTTGGAGGTTGAGATTTAATGTGCTTTGAGATGACTTACCCCTGATCGAGCTGCTGAAAGATTTGCCCCAGCCTGAGGGTTTTGAGGGAGTCTTGATTCGGGTTGACACCACTGAGAGTCCAAGTTCCTTTTTGATTGCCCCTTGTTGGAATTTCTTGGATGTTTAGCACTGATTTGCAATTAAAATTGCGCATTCACAAATGGTAATCTTAATGCAATACTCTTGCAAGTTTTGAAAAAGAGTCGTTTATCTGAGTGTCGTGATAGTGAGACGAATGGACCGTTAGCCTAAACGTGTGCTGATTTTGAAGGTGTGAAAGATATAGCAAGGAGAATGACACCAATGCTGAAAATTAGCAAATATGGGGAGTCAGTTTACACAACCTTGCAATAGTATACTTTCAGAATAAACCTCGCCTCAATTAGGTCTTTTGAGGGTTGTAATGTGGTCTGGTTCACGGTTTAAGAAACAAAGGATATAAGGCTCTAAACTCGGTTTGTACCCACCCATTCTTCATAATAAAATTCAGTCCTACATTCAGTTAATTCTGCACATGTTTGTCTTCCAAAAAGGGTTGATGGTTCAAGGGTGATGGCTCAAGGTTTGCTCGAGCTGGCAGTCACCTTATTTTGTTTTTGATGGATGTCAGTGACCCTTTGGTTTTGATTATGGTGGTCATTGGATCTTATTTTGTTTTTGTTGAGGATTTGAGGGCCTCATTTGTTTTTGCTTTTAATCCCTATCTATTGCATTGACTGATTTTGCTTTTCGAGTCCATCAGGGTAGCCTTGATTTTTTTACCTAAGTCTCCTTTGAGGTGTTCGACTTAGCAGGCTTTTTATTTTTGTTTTTTTTGGTTTTTTTTCTTTATTGGAGGATTGTGACTGCCAAGTCATGGGTTATTGACAAACAACCGTCATGTCTTTGGAATTTTGCTTAGTGATTTCGGTTTGTAATCAGGTTAACTGAACACTACCCTGCCCCAGGTTAAGTGTAAGGGTTTATAGATCCGAAGGAAACTGCAACTTCTTGGCTCGAAGTGTTTAACTAGGGATTAACTCCTTGTCTCTCCAGTGTTTGGGGATTGAAACAATGCCTGTACATCGTCGGCAGGATTCTATTTGAAAGCATACATTTTACAATTATGGGTATTTCATTGTCATCATTCTCCCTCCAATCATTGCTAACAACAGTTTGATATAGAGAGTGAAATGGATAAATGTGTCGGTGTTTTGCAGTAAATGAAAAATGAGTTAATACGACATAACTGATTCAAAACATGCATTGTCAATACATTAAGAAAACCAAATACAAACGGCAATGTTTAAAGCATACAGTACTTAAACGAATAAAGACGAAAATACAAGAATGCAAATGATGGGATGGCAATATGACTGCCTTCTCCGGGGAATAAACTTGACTTGATTTGACTTGACTTGATGCTGGCACTAGTTTGGCGGCGACACAGGGTTTTTGATGACGTTTGGAGCCCTCCCATTGAACATGAGAAACTTTGAGTCGATCATGTCTTGAACCTTGTGTTTGAAAGCTCTGCAGTCCTCAATCGCGTGCCCTGGAGCACCCTTATGAAACTCGCAATGAGCATTAGCATCATAATCTGGGGGAATGACAGTTGGAGGAGCTAGGTCCCTCAGAGCGATTGCCTTTTTCTCCATCAATTGAGCAAAGATCTGAGCATATGTCATCGGCAGATGATCAAAGTCTCTATCTGGCCTCCTTGTCCTTTGTTGATTAGTCTGACGTTGTTGAGCAGCTCTCTATTGTTGATGTTGAGGAGGATACTGATACCCTTGCTGGTTGTATGACTGTTGCTGAGGAGCCTGTTACTGAGGTATTGGAGCTTGAACAGCTTGAACAGCCGGCTGATAAGGCATTGGTGGGGGAGCTTGTTGAGCTTGCCCTTTCTGAGTAGAGACAACATTTGTTTCTCCCTCTTTTTTCTTGTATCCATTGAAAGGCTTCTTAGCTCCAGCCTGACTGCTAGAACCTCCTTGGATCCTTCCGCTCTTCAAACCTTCTTAAATTCTCTCACCGACAATAACCAAGTCAGAGAATCCAGCAGAAACACTACCAATAAGCTTCTCGTAGTACTGGCCTTGCAAAGTACCCATGAAGATGTCAATCAGTTCACGGTCAACCAGAGGTGGATGCACTCTTGCGGCTAGCTCTCTCCAGCATTGCGCGTACTCCTTAAAGGATTCGTTGTCCTTTTGAGCCATACTCTGAAGCTGAGTGCGGTTCGGAGCAAGGTTAGTGTTGTACTTGTATTGCTTGACAAATGCATCAGCTAGATCATCCCAAGTGCGCACATTACTACGCTCCAACTGCATATACCATTCGAGTGATGCCCCAGATAAATTGTCTTGGAAGCAATGGATCATCATCTTTTCATCTTTGGCATAAGCAGCCATCTTGCGGCAGTACGTCTTCAGATGGATGTGAGGACAACTGAGACCTTTGTACTTTGGGAATTCCTGTACTTTAAACTTGGGAGGAATAACAACATCTGGCACCAAGCACATATCCAGAGCATTCAAAGAAGTTGAGTTGCGTCCCTCCATGACTCGGAGTTTCTCAGCTAGATCACGACACATCTTGATAGCTTCAGAATCCTGAGCAGCAGTAGGATTGACAATTGGGATAGCAGCATGGTAGTTCCGGACCTCATCATACTGATCTACCAGATTTTCTTCAGCATGAGGAATAGGAATTTGAGTGACAACAGGTTGGGCTTGCGGAATAGCTCCAACAGTAACTCCAGATGTTGGAAGTGGTTGAGGAGTGGCTCCTTCAGCGGCTGGAGTGAAGTTCATTGGTATCCCATAAGTGATGGGGTTGGGAACAGGAACAGAGAGCCTTGAGGTAGATGCTTGAACAGGCACAGTGTTGTTGGCGGCAGCGGCTTCACGCAGTTCTTCTTCTTTTCTAGCCATCATGATGGCTTCGAGAATCTGTTCAATCTTTCCCTTGATAGAATCCAATTCTTCTCTGAAGACGGCTTGCTCTTGTTGAATCTGCTCCATTATGCGTCTAGTATTGGCTCGAGTTGCGTAGTGGTGTCGAGGAATCTGCTTGATTTACTGGAGAAGGAACGAAGTTGAAGTGATATTCTGAGATTGAAATGCAATGCAAGATGTATAACTGATGCAATGCAATGCAATGACATGAGATGCATTGTAAGATGCAAGATCCAGGATCGCAGATCACAGGTTCAAACATTTTTGAGGTTGGCCGTTCACGGGTAGATGACCAAAGTCTCTGATCAAAGGAACCTTATAGGTAGGCTCTATGAGGAAAGTTCTAGATTCTTTACCCATAAACCCACTCACGAGATGGTTTCTATGTTGACGGATAAGGTTACCAGGATTACGGATACAAATCGCATCAATGTCATGCAACAGGCTAGCTGCATTACGACGATAATGACGACAAGGTCTCTCCTGAGTGGGGTCCTCGTGCTAGGCTCACAAGGAGCGAGTCCTCAGAGACTAACACTACATGACCACCAATATAGAACTTGGTTCTAAGAGTGGTTCATAGAGTCACGGACCCTTCATGAATCAAGTCGTGCGACAGGCTATCTGTGTTACAACAGGATCTACGAAAAGGTCTACTCTAGGGGAGCTTTCATGCTAGGCACGCAAGGAGCGAGTCCTTGGGGACTAACACTACTCGACATCCAATTCTAAACTATGTGTTCCCTCTACTTTTACCAAAGCTCGGGTGTAGAGCTTTACTCATGATATCATCCCAAGATCCAACAGATAAGCATAATAATGAGCATATAAAAGCCATAAGAGAACAAATACGTAAACGAGAAGAAAATAAATTCGAAATAAGATAGGCTTGACTCTCTCTTGCATGGAGAAATGTATCCCCAGCAGAGTCGCCAGCTGTCGCACCTCGAAAAAATTGCTTCATCGAAGACACGACCCTCGCGCGAAAGGCGCGGAAAATGGTTCGACAGAGTCGCCACCGAACTTTATTTATCCCAAAAAGAGGTAAAGGAAAATATCGAGAAAACCTTTAAGGGAGATAAGAACATGGTAGTCGCAACCATATTCTGGGTTCGGGAGTCGGTTACGTGAGGGGAAGGTACGCGTACCCCCTCACGTCCGTTGTACTCAACAGGAACCTCTTAGTTCGAATTGTGATGAACGTTATCTAAGCTTGTTTGTTTTCTTCTCAACGATATATGCGAAAAGGTAAAGTAAAAGGTTTCGATTACTAAGGGAAATGGGGTGGTTTTAGGATAGGGTGCTCAGCAAGATCATCGTGATCTCGGGCCTACGTATGCTTATTCAGACGAGAATGAGAAATCAGAGCAATCGTAGTTCGACTACGGGAAGGGATAGAGGGAAGACGGAAGATAGAGGGAAGGTAGCTCGCCAAGATCATCGCGATCTTGTGCCTATGTATCTTTACTCGGACGAGAATAAAGAATCAGAGCAGTCGTAGTTCGTGGTACGCCCACGAAAAGAATGGGGTTAGTGTTTTTAGGAGACAAAAGATTGAATGACAAACAACCCAAGGGGCGTGCCTCGAGAGCAGTCACTCAAGAATCCAAGGAATGCGAGACTCCAAGAACTCGGTTCTTTCGTGATTGATTGCAAAAAATGTTCGATAAAGATTAAGTGTTTTAAGATGAAAGGGTGAATGAACAACAACCCAAGGGAGCGCCTCGAGAGCCATTCATTCGAAGACCCAAGGAATGCTAGACTCCAAGAATCTCCTCCTTTCGTAAATTGATTAAGAAAGCGTTTGGAAAAAGATTGGGTCGAATTGGGTTGCGACAAGAGGGGAGGATTGATACTAGTCCCTAGGGGTGCTCCTAGTAACGAAACCTCGAGATGTGCGAGTGTGCGTTTGACGACGAGGCAAAAGGCACTCGACTTACGAGAATGTTTTGAAGAATGGCTCGACGACGAGTCAAGAATTGGTTTGATTTGTTAAGTGTTTTAGGGAGAATGACGATTATTCGATAAACGAAACGTCGGCTTCGCAACCAATTAATCGGGGAATTATTGGGATGCTGGATCCCAACGACACCTTTTTCATTCGATTGAGAAATATTGTTTGATGAACAACAAAAGTACCACATGGAATGCTAGACTCCAATGGCATTCCTTTGTCCAAATAGTTAAGGCAAGTATTTTAAGAGCGAAAGGTCGAATGATCACCACCTAAGGTGTGCGCCTTAATAGCGGTCACTCAAGAACCCAAGAAGTGCTAGACCTCAAGAATTCAATTCTTTCGCGATTTAATTAAGAAAAATGGTTTGATTATGTGTGTTAAGTATTTTAATCAGAAATTAAGTGCTTAGGCGTTTCGATAATTTTAGTGTGTTTTGATTAAGTGTATAAACAAAGAAAATGGTTAGCTGAATAAGATATGAATATGATATGAATAATATGAATAATAATGTGAACAACAATATAATCAAGATAATATGAATAAGATATAATATTGGCATAAAAGTAAATCAAGAAAATATTGACGGAAATGTAAAGTTAGTGGTTAATCGGATGAATCGGGTCCAATGTAGCGCTGAGCCATCGTAGCATGGTCTATGACGGAGATCACACTATAGGAGGATGCGCCATTTGATCTTTGTGCTAAAACACGATGGAGAAATGATATTGAGGATCATTCTCCATTTGAATCGTGCCACACGAAAAGAAAAGGTGAAGATCTCGTCTTAATCACAAACTTTCGTCGATTAATCGAAGGTAACCTATCATGATTCCAAAGTATAGAAAGAGATCTCGATGATCACTCACTACAGATTTGAAATAATGAAGTTTAATCGCTTCAACCACCAACATTCGTGAATAGAAAGACTTCATAGATCGAAGATGAAAAAGAAGATAGAAGAAGATGCGAAATGAAGTTAAAATCGAAATGAAATCGAAATGGTCTCGTCTTAATCAAGATCTTAAATCGATAATCGATGATATTTGACTTTCATTGACCAAAATTGAAAAGAAAAGATAGAAATCGAAAATGAAATGATATAATCGAAAATAAGATGGAAAAGGAAGAAAGGTCTCATCTTTACCAAGATTTTAAATCGATAAATCGATAATCTTTGGTTTTAGATTTTCATCGACCGATAAAAGGAGAAATAAATAAATAGGATATGAAATGAAAAGGAAATCGAAATTAAAATAAAATCGGTCTCGTCTTAATCATGATCTTAAATCGATAATCGATAAGCTATGATTTATTACCTTCATTGACCAAAAGTAAAAATAAAAGAATATGTGAAATGAAAATCATAAGAAATGAAATAATATCGATAAAAAAAAAAAAGAAAGGTCTCACCTTTATCAAGATTTTAAATCAAAAATCGATAAATCTTTGATGTTTGGTTTTCATTGACCCAAAATGAATGGTAAAAACAAATAAATCGAAAAGAAAATAAATAGGCCTCATATTAACCAAGATTATAGATCTACTTGAAATAAATCCACAAATCATGATATTTTTTATATCATTGGCCCAAAATTAATAGAAATAAAATAATGAAATAAATCGAAATAATAAAAAAAAAGGTAGTAGGCCTCAAATAAATCAAAATTTAATCGGTTTGACTAAATCATGAATATTGTTGTATCATTGACCAAAATTGAAAAGAAAATTGTAATAAAAAAAAACAAATAATAACCATGGAATAATCAAGACAACAATATGATGGGGTGTGTAGGTATTGAAAAAGATGTGTGAATCTTCGTGGGCTTTGAGCCCATTCACCACCATCCCACACGATCAAGAGAGACAGAGAGAAAAAATATAGAAAAAAAAAAAGAAAAAGGCCCAAACAACAACACGGCTTGTTCAACACAAGCCCTACTTTACGAGTAACACTCCCATTTTTTAAAATAAAAGAAACATAACATCCTGAACATCAAAACAAAATTAATTACATGTTTTCATCTCTTAAAAACCGAAAAAAAGAAAGAACATAAAAAACTCAGCAACACCACGATTCGTAAAGCAAAAATTAATTGAAACAACATAGAGAAACACGGTGTTATCATCAATATAAAGCTGCGGTGGCCATGGAATCACCCCAACCTTTTTTCGACTCCTCCATCTTTCCGCTTCCGTCTCACTCTCAGATTCAAATGGTTTTGTTCAGGTTTATGAAATTGGTTTTCGATTCATGGCTTGCTTTAGGTTTCTCACTCTTCGTCTTCAATTTCTGGTTTTAGGTTTCGGTTTGATTTTCTGGGTTTGAGTGTTGGTTGATTTATGGTGGTGTTGTTGGGTTTATGCGGTTTAGTGACAGATGGGAGAAGTTGTTTTGCAGTTTGAGTGGGTTTGTGGTTTGATTGAATGGGTTGAAGTTGTTGAAGGTTAAAGGTTTTTTGGAGAGAATAAAGTGGGTTTCGGTGAAGAAGAAGAATAGGGATTTGGGGAGATTTTGGGCGGAGTGATAAAGGTTGTGGAGCTTCCAAAAGAATGAAGCATCAAGTTTAATTTATAGGAGAATAAGGGTGAGTTTTGATTTCAATTCGTCTGCCGTTTTGTGCGATTTTCGTGACGTTTTGAGAGTGAGTGAAATTGTGTATTGGTGACTTGGTTTTGTTTTGTGTGAGATCTGGAAATTGTGGTGCAGGGTGGGGTCATGTAGTATTCGGAATCATGTGGTGCGTTGTCTATTGAAAAGTGGCTTGCTTCGCAGATGCGGTACGTTTGGCATATTGTGATGGTGGCTGCAGTGGATTTTATTTGTTGTGGCCTGATGAAATTCATTGCGGAACCTGGAGTCATTAGGGCGTTATTGGCTTTGTGAATATGGCTGCAGGTTAGTGTTATGGTTGTGTGTAGCGTGGGACCAAATCAAGGCTTTGTGAAGTGACTGAATTATACTGGCAAAATGCAACAGATTTTCTTTATTTTTTCCTTTTGTAATATGGGCTCTTGTATGATGTCAAGTTTCTTGTAATATGGACGAAAATAACATGGGCCCTTCCTACTTTTGTGTCTTGTAATTTTTGATGGGCTTGTTTTTGAAATATGGACTTTAGTGGCTATTAACATGAAAATTGCAAATGGATTTTTGAAAAGTAATACGGATCACTCGATTAAAATTGGCTAAAATGGAGAATAAATTGAAAAATGGGGAATTGGATGTTGAAGAATAGAGTGGATTAAAAAGAGTTTTAGAAACTATAATATGAATGGATAAATGGATATTTATGGGTTATGGATATGGACGTGAAACGGATAAAAATAGATAATAAACACTTGAACCTAGGATGGGTAATGGTTACTTGGATGGGATAATAAAGGAGAATGGAAATGAACTACCCTCGATGATCTTCAATTGTGAAATAACTAATAACCTGACATAGCCCGACAATCTGATCCACACAGATGACTTGTTTTAGCATAAAACAAGCCTCAACTGAAACCTCAAGCCCACATCACTGGGACCACGCAAATCCTGACCTTGATGACCTCACCACAACACTGAGTTTAGCCGCATATTTTTGGATTTTCTGAATGAGAGTTAGTGGATGGA
The DNA here is from genome assembly GCA_022829125.1 of Lathyrus tuberosus. NCBI lineage: Eukaryota > Viridiplantae > Streptophyta > Magnoliopsida > Fabales > Fabaceae > Lathyrus > Lathyrus tuberosus. The sequence goes on from JALAZF010000768.1 coordinate 1,401,089, forward strand.
TGTACAAATGAAGATTATACACAGGTAGGACAAATTTGGGGTATGACAGTGATGTGTAATGGATAGTGAAGGGTAATAAATCCCGATTAGTGTGTGCGAAGTGATGGAAAGGTTCTTCAAGAGGGTGCATTACCTCGACCTATTTTCAAGTATAGAGAAACTTCTTTATTTGTGAATAATCGGAATATTCAGAATCTACCGTTTGTTGAACCAAGGACGTAGTTATTTTAGTTCTCGCCAAGGAATTCAAATGAGAGAACATGGTTGTGTGCTCGACATGTTATGTCTGTCGTTTTGTGGTATCGTGTAATGGTTGTATGTTGGATTTTGCTTGTGGACGAATCAAGTATGAGTTGAGGTTGAAACCCTATAATGTCGTCATTATTGGCTTTCATCTAGTGTAGTTGTTTGAGAAGAAAAATGAACTATCCCGCCGAAGTTTTGTAGTGTGACCGCATCAGAATTTGGAATTTTTGCCTTATCAATGGGTTGGAGTGTGTCGTCTGAATGTTTTGACCTTGTCGGTTTTACCTTGAGGGGATCATGGTTGGTGAATGTTATATAAGTTAAAAAGCCACGAGTTGAGAATGATATTATGGGTTAGAGCAAGCCGGATTGATGGTTTGAGTTGGGATGGCTTTTGAATTAAAGGAAATTGATTTTTTTAGTATCTGCAGCGGTGTTAACCGATTAACACGTGCATGGAAGGTGTTTTACGTTGAATTTTGAGAAGTTAACTGATTAGCTCAGACGGTTAATCGATTAACGTGTGTGTAAATTATGATATCCCTTAAGAACCATCATCTGTGTTTTGTTACCATATGTTACTCAGAGTGGAGAGTATTGTGTGAATGGGAAACGGGATTGCGAGTAAATGAAGGATGGATTCGTGTTTTGAAATTGGAACTTCTGGAAAGGTGTTACATGTTGGACCATTGGTTTAGACGACGAGGGAGTTTGATTCTTAGGAGAATAATTTTGTGAACTGTGTTGAGTGTGAGAAAGTCTTAGGTGTATCGTTATCATTACTGTTGAGAGCCTTAAGGACGAAGTATTGATATTGCAAGGAATATTTATGTGTGTAAGAATGGTGTTAGTAAGGTATAAATGGTTGGTCAGAGTTTAGTAGTTGTTACTTTCTGCAAGTTCATGGTATTGGATTTAGACTGTGAGAGTGGTACCAGGTGTGTACAATTGTACTATATTCAGAGAGGAAATTTGAAGGTTATCTTTCCAAGTACGAGTAAGAATTAGACATTCCGAAGTTAAGTATGTAACTTGGAATCGTTTATGAGATGGAATAAATGAGGAAAGTTGTTTCAATTGGGAAGCGTGGCATGTCCGTTGAGGGTGTGTGCGTGTGGAATGTTGTATGTGAATTGGTGAGTAGCGTGGAAACTCACATTTTTGCTAGAATGGCTTAAGTTTTGGTAAGTGGTCATTCGTATATGTTGGAAGTTCCATAATGGTGTTACATATGTTTGATTGAGATCTCGAAATTAACCAGAAACCTTGAGTGAGTCGAACAACCGCAATGAGAGTTGTTACAGAATATGGTAACTAGAAATGAAAGTTGTTAATCTACTTTGGACGAATTGTTTCGAGTTTAGAATGAAATTGGAGTTGTATATGTTACGGTTGTAACAGTATAACCCATGTACCTCTGTTGTCTGGAGAGTGTTGGACCGATGTTATAATATTTTGTGTCGACAAAGAAATTGTTCTACCATAGGACGTCGGTAAGTTTCCTGTACCATTGGTTAGTAAGGATCCCAGTGGATAAGTGTGTTTCTCCGTGGACGGTTAGCTAAGTGTTAATGCTTGAGAATCTTTGGTGTTCCACTGTTAGAACTTGGGTTACGCAATAAGTATGGAAATAAGGAGATTTTGTTTTAAGTGTGTTACCTTTTGGTGTGACACGAAAGAAAGGAAATATCGGATTTAATGGTTACAATGTTTAGTATCAGACCAGATGGAATTGGTAAGAAGTCGTTTGATTGATTTTGAAGTGGTTTTGAATGTTAAAGGATTGGTTGAGTGTCTGTTAACCTAAACCAAGATAAGATGTTACCGTTTTGGTTGTGACTCAATGGAGGGATAAGGAATGTTACATTCTGGTCGAAGGTAGGATGTGACCAAGCCCTTTGTATGAAACAATGGAGGAATTTTGGGAAAAGCAAAGTTGAAGCTAACCCAATGTTGGAACAAGAGTATAACTAAGGACACGAAGTTTGATAAATTGTGAAATACAGACTTTGGTCTGTGAAGGCAAGTTGGATTTTTGTATTATGTTAGAAACTATAACGGAAGTAAAGTCAATTGTGGAACTAAGACAATGATACAAGTTGTGGTTAGTGCCGACTAGAGGAAATTTGGGGGCGAATTTCAATTTAGGGGGGGGGGGAGAGTTTAATAACCCGTATTTTTAATTGCTCTGGATAATATTAAGTTGTGATCGACTGAGCTCTGGTGTACTCTGAGGAATTATCTGCAAAGATAATTAGAGTAACTGTTGAACTCAGAGCCGTTTAAATTAATATTACCCGACTCCGAGGTTTTAACTATTTGGAGCAGTAGAGACTTTTTGGACATTTAGTAGTAGTACTAACTAATGATATTTTTTCCTATATCATTTCTTTTTCCCTCATTTCCAAACATAGAACATTTGGAGAAGAGAAGGAAAGAAAGGGATAGGAAAGGAAAGGAAAGGAAAGGGAAGAAGAGAAAATTCCAATGAGCTCAAGATCAAGATCATCACCTCTTCTTCATCAAATCATCTCATCTTCTTCAAACTCCTCTTCAATGCTAAGGTGAGTTCTAGTTAGAGACTTTAGTGTAGAATTTCTTGAGGTTTTAGAGTTAGGTTGGATATTGACAAAAATGAGTATTTTTGCAAAATCAAAGAATCTAACGGCTTGATTGTGTTATAAATTGAGTAGTATGATCAATATATGTGTGGAATCATCTGTTGATAATTGTTATATAGTGTGATTATGTTTTGAATGAGTTTGAGATGAAAGAGTATCATTTAAAACAAAAATTTTTGCCTCTGAGCCCAGAGTAACTGGTTAACGTAAGGTGGTTAACCGGTTACCCTTTGAAAATTGGGGTTTTGTGCAGTTTTTGAACTAAGTAACCGGTTAACGCCTGGTGGGTAACCGGTTACCACTGTTTGTTTTACAAAAATATTTTCTAAAATTCATATCTTTTGACTCGGGTGTTCGATTTAAACATTCTTTATATCGATGTGAAGCTATGAAAGAGTTCTATGCTGTGGAATGTGAAAATATTATTTATGAGATGGATTTTTTGTTGATTATGGGAATTAATCAGAATTACGTGAATTATGTAAAATTGAACTTTTGAAATTTTAAAAGCTTCAAGAGGTGAGTTAGTGAGGAACCCTTAGTACAATAGAATGACTTAGAGAATTGTGCGACAATGCTTACATCGATACTAGAAGGGTATCTTTGTTAAGTGGTTGTTAGAGGGGGACCGTATTTCCTCCGGTTTGTTCGTGTTCCTTAATAAATATTAGTGACCCGTGTTTAATCCTCTGGTGTAGGATGGCCGGGGAAAGTATTTATTAAGTGTGTCTTCCGTAATAAATATTAGTGACCCGTGTTTAATCCTTTGGTGTGGGATGGTTGGGGAAAGTATTTATTAGGTTTGTGTTCCTTAATAAATATTAGTGACCCGTGTTTAATCCTCTGGTGTAGGATGGCCGGGGAAAGTATTTATTAAGTAGGTACCGTGACCCGTGTTTAATCTCTTTGAAGAGGGATGGCCGGGGAAAGTACATTTGTAAGTGACCGTGACCCGTGTTTAATCTCCTTGTGCGGGATCGCTGGGGAAAGTTACTTAGTGGTTGGTATTAGTGACCCGTGTCGAGATCCTTTGGTGTGGGATGGTCGGGGAAAGTACCAATTATAGATAACCGTTACCCGTGTTTAATCTCCTTGAGCGGGATGGCCGGGGAAAGTTATTTACGTTAAGGATCCGTGACCCGTGTTTAATCTCCTTGAGCGGTATGGCCGGGGAAAGATTCCTTAACTAGTGGTCGTTTTGTGTATTATTGCGATGACTTCTCTAGTCAGAAATGTTTGAACTCAAGGTCTAGTTCCTTTTTCCCCGACTTGAGTTAGGTTTTGGTTAAAACCTTGTAAAGCCGGGAGAATCCATAAGATAGAGAACTCGCTGAGATTTAATGTATCTCACCCCACTATTGTTGAATATTTCAGGTACTTCCGATTCCGCGAAGGGTAAGGATAAAGTCATGTGATTATCCTTACTTGGTTGTCGACTTAGCTTCCGTTGTGGAGTTTTTGAGATCGTTGTCGATCTAGTTCTTAGTATTTATCTTTGGAACATCTTGTATATATATTTATGCCATAGTTTTTGTGTATTAGTCTTTTTGAGCATGTATATGTATAATGTGTTTACTAGGGCCTTATTGGTATTTCAGTACCAAACGTGGAATTCATGTATAATATATGCCTTTGTTGTGTGTATTTATATATGGGCATTACATACCGTCTTCATCATCTTCTTCTGGTTCATATTTTGCAGCAGACCCCAACACAAGATCTAACAGCTTATATCCATGATTCACCATTTACCAGCCATAATGTTTCATTTTTTAGAATTAATTACAAAAAAAAATTGATAGTATATTTTGGCTAAAATACATGGTCAAGAAGACCCTTCATTAAGGGTTTTTTTTCAAGTCATGGAATTATATTGTGCGGAATACATTGCCAAAAATAGTTATTCTCATGTTTGTTACAAGATTGAAAATATTATTTCTTAAAATAAAAGTTTGGTTTAATTGCAACTATGGTCCCCCTTTTTTGCATGTTTTTAGGTTTTGATACCCCCATTTAAAAAACCATGATTCTGGTCATTTTTTTAAGTTTTGAGTTTGATTTTAGTCTCCTTTCCAATTCTAGAGTTTTTTTTAATGATGTGGCACTATCTAAGATGATGTGTCAATGGCAGATCATTTTTAAAAAAATTAATTTGAGTTTTTTTTATTGACTAGGATAATTAATTTATTAATATTACTTTAATTAATAAATAAATAAATTATTAATATTTTTATTAATTTTTATAATTAATTAATTAATTAATCAAAATTTTAAATAAAACACTTTTGGCCTAACATTATTGGCTCATGTCTTTGGTACATCTGTGTAACCCACTATTAACTTGTTGTGTTTGTGTAAGATATATAAACACTAGAAACATTTGTAATGTAAACAATATGGGACGACTATGAAACATCATCTACTGCTTGTTATGCTATCCATCTCATCTTTTCACATGCTACTGCTATGCTTTCCATCTTTTCAAAATGAAGCATCATTAAGCTCTATGCTACGGAATAAGTATTATTTTCTTTCCACATGCACGTTTTTGGAAGAAGATGCATAGCAGATTACTAATATATTCCTAATAATTAGAATATCAGCTCATTAATATGATATGAGATTTAGATTTACTGCGGTCAACAATCTATGCACTCATAGAGTTAGCTCGTTGGAAAGTGCTTCGACGTTATATCCAACGCTCCCACAAAAAAAAAATCCTGCACACCATATTCATAAGCACTTCATGTTCAATTGAATGTTTAACACACATCTTCACCCCACCGCTGCATCGATAGTAATGTAAGCATTGTTTTCTTCCATTGAGCTTAATGATGTTTTCACCAGCTACATCATTGCATGTTTCAACTAAACTCATACCAGTAGAATGTGGATATATTCCATTGAAAAGATGGAAAGCATAGCAGTAGCATGTGAAAAGATGAGATGGATAGTGATCAGTGAATTTTAATGCATATTCTCTTATGTTTGTACTTAGGCATTTCCTTAGTTTGTTTTGTTTATTTTACTGCTTTATTATGTTTTTATAATTAAGTCTTTGTTTGCCGTTAATCTATCGCAACTTATTTTCAGCTTTAGCGGTTATTTGATACCTGTTCACTGTTCGGATCATAACTTGAGCTACGAGAATCGAATTTACGAGTTCTACCAGGCGTTGGAAAGCTAAGACAAAGAGATACAACTTTCATATTTTATGAAGAAGCTGATTTGGAGTGTAGCTGACTCGAATAATTCGTTGAAGTCAGGACCCGAATTCTGCCTTTAGGAATATTTAGTTTTGGGCCGGGTTTTTTATGTTTTTCGAATCAGTTAGGTTAGAACCGGATTTTGTTATGCTTCCATATACCTAGTAGCAGTCGTACTACTGTTCTTAACCTTCTTTTCTTTTCACGATTTTTCTTTTGTTTTTTTACGATTTGAATGGAGAACTAATTCCCGAAGGCAAATCCTGCTGCTTACGGGTTCCATCGCTTTGAGGTTATTCTAATACCAATTTAAATTTGATTCCTTTCAATCCTTTTCGATGAAGTCATTTGCTTAATTTGATTGCAATTGTTTGCTTAATTCGATTGTGTTCATAGGATAAAATTGATTAAATTCCATTGTATGCATGTTCCTAAATTTAATTGCGTGTTATCGTTTGCTTAATTCGTTAACAGGAACATAATTCATTTGATTTTGATAAGAGATTGTCTAATTGATCTCATAATCGAATAGGATCAAAGCCGCTTAGGGATTGGTGTTATAATAGCCGATGATAAGTCGGAATCCGAACCAGTAGGATTAGCATTTTTTGCTTATTAGATAATCACTTTTTTCTCTTGTTTTATAAATCGAAACTTAAAACCCCATAAACCTTTTCTTTAGTTGGGTGAAATAATACAACAATCCTTGAGAACGATACTCGAGTTGTCGTTACCGTAACTATATTTTTCAAAAATACTCGTTTTTGATCTGTGCGCGACAGCGCATCAAATTGGCACTGTTGCCGGGATTCTTGTTGATTTTAGCCAAATTTAGAATTCTAGTTTAGAGTTTTGTTAGATTTTTTGTTTTTGTTTGTCTTTTATTTTTTGTTTTTGCGTGTTAACTTTCAGGATTCCAGTACAATGGTAAGCATTGCAGCATAACAGGTGAGTTTGGAAGCTATTGTTTCGAATTTTTTCAATAAAATACGAAAAAAATCGCTGAACAATACTCATTTAGAATAAGGACATTGTTGAAAATCCCTGAAAATCGTAAATTCCTTATTTTCCTATTTTATTTGATTTATTTTCTATTTTCATATTTTCAAAAAAATTCGAAATTTTTTTGGAGACTTATTCTGATTTGATTTGATTTTTAGTCATATTTTAATAATTTTTAGATTTTATTTTATTCGCTTTTCTATTTTTCCATTCTTTTTTTGATAGGGACATTGTTGGTATTTTTCTAATTGTTGCTGCATTGCTGAATTAGTTCTGTGTTTTCTTTTTGTTTATTGATTTTTTTCCTATTAAATTTAATATGACTAACCAAAGAACTCTTAGAGAACTTTCTGCCCATGATATGAATTATAATGATTTATGTATTGAATATCCTGTTGTTACTGTACCTTTCGAATGGAATTCTGGTTTAATACACTTGTTGCCAAGGTTTAATGGTCTTGTAGGTGAGGATCCGATTAAGCATCTGAAGGAATTCCAAATTGTGTGCTCTACACCTTCCGAACCTTCACTAGAGGACCTTGTCAACCAAATGGCTATAAATGATCTTCAGTTTCAGCAACAAATAGATTCTACTATTCAGGCTTTGCAGACACAGATTGGACAACTTGCCACTTTAGTGAATGCCTTGAAGCAAGCTCAAGAATCAAACCAACTACCTGCCCAAACAATAGTGAATCCAAAAGAGTTACTGTCTAATTTAGTTGATGATACTTATTCTGAATTGTGTTCTGATTTTCCATCATTAGCAGATTTTGATGATACTTACTCTTGTGATTCATGTACCGACACTAACATTTGCTCTGTTTGTGCTGAGATTAATGTTGTATTGCCGGGTGATGTTTTTCATGCAGATGAAGTTATAGATGAAGTTGTTTATGCAGCTAAAGCTCTTGACATCACGGCTGCCTCAACCTCACCAGCCATTGAACAATCTCCTCCCTTAGAGCTTAAACCAATTCATAATAATCTGAAATATGCTTATTTAGAGATGGATGAAAATATTCCAGTTATAATTTCTTCTAACATTGATTTCGATCAAGAAAATAAGCTTTTGCAGGTTTTGAAGAAACATAAGAAGGGAATTGGATGGATCTTGATTGAAGATGGAAGAAAAGTAGTGAGACAGCCCCTTAATCCTTTAATCTCTAATGTTGTGGAAAAGAAGATCACTTTCTCGTGCCTATTCGACACTTTTACTTATCGACGATTCTTCTTTGATCCTGGAATAAAAGGCGAAGGCACTAATAATAATTTCAAGTTCAATGGATGCTACCTAAAGCTACTGTATGAGATTCTCACTTTGGAAGAAGAGACTGTAGAAGACCTCTCTTTGGGAAAGAATACTTATGTGATCACCTATCCACCTTGAGTACTCGGGTGTGTTCTTTCCTTTCTCTCACTCTTATTTTATATTTATGTTCTTTCATTGAGGACAATGTATGTTTTAAGTGTGGGGGAGAGAACCATTTCTTTTTTTTTTTTTTCAGTTTTCTTTATTTTGTTCTGTTTTCTTTAAGTGAAAAAAAATTTAAAAAAATTTACTTAGAAACACAATGCATCTTTTGAAATTTTTATGCTATAGATTAATTTGAGGTTAAATTGTGGAGACTTGGGAATAATTCATAAGATCGATATTGTTTTAACACCTTAAGTCTCCTAAATATGGAAACCGCTTAAATACTTATTATGACATAGCCTCGAGTTCTCATCCTTTAATAGCTCTTAAGTAGTTTATCTAGTAGTCAACACCATCTAGAAATCACACACTAAGTAATTAAGTTGATGCAAATAAGTGAATGATCTCGTGCCTAATAATAAGTCTAAATAGGAATCCGCCTTTTAAGTTAGGTGACCCTCACCCGGTCACTTAGGCTAACGGTTGTGAAACCTTCAAAAAAAGAAAAAAAAATATTGTTGTTGCTAAAGTGGTTAATTTTGAATTGTTGACAAGATATGGTCATAGTCACCAACAGGCTTATTTACCATGTGTGTGAATAGATAACGGGCTTAATGTGATTACATTAGAATGAAATAGAGCAAAAAGGAGGATGAGTAAGTTAGACATAAGCATAATAGCATGATTCAGATTGGTTTGTATAGGAGGGAGGTTTATTACCGCACAGTTGCGGATTTGTGTTCTTACGATATCTTTAGTGTGCAAAATTAGTATCTATCGATACAATCTTGACCGAAGAAAAGTTTGTAGCCTAGAATGAGTTTCCAAATGCTATTGTTTTTCATGAGTCTTGATATTATTTTGCTCGGAGTGCAAAAGTTCAAGTGTGGGGGAATTTGATCAGTAAATTTTAATGCACATTCTCTTATGTTTGTAATTAGGCATTTAATTAGTTTGTTTTCTTTATTTTACTGTTTTATTATGTTTTTATAATTAAGTCTTTCTTTGCCGTTAATCTATTTTCGCAGCTTATTTTCAGCTTTAGCGGTTATTTGATACATGTTCATTGTTCGAATCATAACTTGAGCTACGAGAATTGGATTTACGAGTTCTACTAGGCGTTGGAAAGCTAAGACTAAGAGCTACAACTTTCATGTTTTATGAAGAAGCTGATTCGGAGTGTAGCAGGCTCGAATAATTCGTTGAAGTAAGGACCCGAATTTTGCCTTTAGGAATATTTAGTTTCGCGCCGTGTTTTTTATGTCTTTCGACCCAGTTGGGTTAGAACCGGATTTTTTTATGCTTCCCTATACCTAGTAGTAGCCGTACTACTGTTCTTAACCTTCTTTTCTTTTTCATGAATTTCACTTTTGATTTTGTACGAAACTTATGGTGAACTAACTTCTTCGGATTAATCTGCTGTAATCGGTTTCCGCCAACACTTTGAGGTTCTTTTAATTTCCAATAAAATCTATTTCCTTTCAAGTCTTCTCTGTGATATCTTGTTTGCTTAATTCGATTTATCTTAGGGTTGATTGATTTATTTCGATGATTGCATGTTCTTATACTTTAATCGCGTTTGCTTAATCCGCGTATGTTTCTCGTGTTTGCTTAATTCACGGTTACTATATCTCATCCGTTTGCTTAATTCGAAAGTTAGGAATATGTATCGTATAATATCAATTGCGCTTGTTTAATTGTTATTATAATCGAAAAGGGGATAGAGTCCGCTTAGGAATTGAGACTTATTTGGATCGATGATAAATTGGGAAACTAAAACAGCAGATTATTCGTTTAGCTTATTTTGATAATCACTTTTTCTATAATCACTTATTTTCATTATTTTTCTGTTAATAAAAACCAAACCCCCCATAAATCGTTGTTGTGTTGGTTAATAACATTAAAAGAATCCTTGTGAGAACGATACTCGAGTTGTGGTTACCATTACTATACTTTTTCAAAAATACTCGTTTTTGATCCGTGCGCGACAGCAGATCAGATAGCATAGCAAGCAGTAGATGATGTTTCATAGTAGTTCCAAACTGTTTACATTACAATTTTTTTAGTGTTTATATATCTTACACAAACACAACTAATCAATTGTGGTTAGAAAGATGGACCAAAGACATGGGTCAATAATGATAGGTCCAAAGTGTTTCATTTAAAATTTTGATAAATTAATTAATTATAAAAATTAATAATAAAATATTAATAATTAATTAATTTATTAATTAAAATAATATTAATTAATTAATTATCTAGTCAATAAAAAAATCTCAAATTATTTTTTTTAGATGACCTGACTTTGACACGCCATCTTAGATTGCGCCACATCATTAAAAAAAGTCTAAAATTAGAGAGGTGACTAAAATCAAACTCAAAACTTAAAAAATGGACCAAAATCATGATTTTTATAAAAGGGGGATCAAAATTAAAAAAAAATGTAAAATAGAGGGACCATAGTTACAATTAAACCTAAAAGTTTTCATGGATGAAATAAATTTTATAATTTTCGTGGTTTTTTTCCATGAGAAAAATGTGAGAATGTTCATTTTTATGAAATTTCACATAATTTTTTTTAATAGTATAACTATCAATTTTTCTATGAACATAAATTTATTTTTAAAAAATATAAAATATAAAACTTTAATATTTTTAATTTCAAATGCAGAAAAATGCAGAAAATGCAGAAAATGCAGAATTAAATTAAATTAGGAAAGTGATATTACGGCGGTTTAAACCGCCACAACTAATGAAAATGCAGAAAAATACAAATATAAACCAATAATTAAATTATAATAGTGCTATTACGGCTGTTTAAACCACCACAATTAATGAAAATGTAGAAAAATTTAAATTTAAACCAAAAATTAAATTATAAAAGTGCTATTACGGCTGTTTAAACCGCCACAATTAATGAAAATGTAGAAAAATACAAATTTAAACCAAAACTTAAATTATAAAAGTGCTATTATGGCGGTTTAAACCGCCACAATTAATGAAAATGCAGAAAAATACAAATTTAAACCAAAAATTAAATTATAAATTATAAATTATGAAAAAAATACATGTATAATGTTGTAAATTATGGTTTAAACCAAAAAAATTATATTTTTATGCATAAAAATACATATTTAAACCAAAAAATTATAAATTATGCAAAAAATTATATTTTTATGCAATTAAGTATACATTACATCAATTTTTTTGATATTATAATATTTAGATTCAACTACATTACAAAAAGTGCAAGAATTGAAATAAAGATTAAAGTTGCAATTTATGACCAAATTAACCAAAAATTAAAAATGAATACTTAGAAGAAATAAAAATTAACATAAAAGTAGCAATTACTAAAATTAAAAAAAAAAACATGTAGAGTGTTGTAAAAAAGAAGTAGAAAAGAATACATTTTATTCTCAAATATATAAAAATATATATTAGGACTCTATACAATTCTATAGATCAATTTCTACAATTATAAAAGAAAATATTTTATTTAAAAATACAATAAAAACAAAATTCACTGTAAAGGAACTTACGTGTCAAAATAAGGGCGGTCAAAACTGCCATTTTTCTATTAACACTACGTCAGTTTATAAAACTGTCATATTTTAATGTAAATAGTGGCGGTTTTATTAAACGCAATTTTAAAACCGTTATATTTCATACAAATTTTTGCGATCTTTAAATTTTTGCCCATGCTTCAAAAAATTTCTGGCTCCGCCACTGTTTGGAAGGGTAGTCGCGCGAAATATAAATAATGGATCAGAAATTTATCTTTAAAAAAAATGATAGTCTCAAAAGTTTTCTCTATCTATTTCTGATAATTGCGGGTAAGGATGTACATGAGTTGGGTAAATTCGATAAGTTCGTTCAAACACATTCCCGTAAATTCGATAAGCTCGTTCAAACACATCCAAACAGACCCAAAAATATAGGTTAGGTCAGGATATTGGGTGAACACGACTTTTAAAAATAAAAAATCATTCAAAAAATTGAGTTTTGAGTAAATCCACACCCAACCCACGAAATTCATAGGTTAGTGAATGACTATTTTCTTTTTTTGTAATTTGATGAGTGATGACTTTGATGTGTTTAATCTTGGTTGTTTTAATTACAACCTCTTGAACATTTTTTATTTTGTGATTCATGTTTTTAACTTGTTTAGAATGTTGCACTTTGATTATTTTGATGCTAATTCTTATAAGTTTCAAATATTTTTTGCATTTTTAGGTATTATCGTAATGTAACTTTAGTTTTTTTAAATATGTTTATTATGATGAATTTTATTGTATGTTTATGTTAAATATGTAATTCATTATTTTAGAAAGAGTAGATTTGATTTAGAAAGATCAGATTTGATTTAGAAAGATTAGATTAGATATTTTTAGGCTTTTATAGTTTGGGCTTTAACTTGAGATGCAAGTTAACCTAAATCTATAAATAGGGAGGAACCCTTATCATTGTAATTATCAAGTTTGATAATCACAGTTTTGCAGTTGCAAAGTGATAATAAAATTCCACAGTTATGGGCAGAGAGTTACTCTGCAGTTCATACTCATCTTCTTTAAAATGTGTTCTTGTTTTTGTTCATTGTCATTACAAAACAATCTTGAGATCAAGATTGAATAATAATTCTCCATAGGTTGTGGTTGAATTCCAACATCTGGTATCTAGAGCTTCGGTTACGATTCAAGGAAGAAAACTATGATGGTGATGAATCACCCGAACGGCCACTTTCCAGCAAATCTTCCAACTCTCAAGAAAGATAATTATGAGAATTAGTGCAAGCAGATTAATGGTTTTTTGTTATCAAGATCTTTGGGAACTTGTGAAAGAAGGAGTAGTGCCACTTGTAGAGAACGCGACGGGTCAAGAAAAGCTTGCACACAAAGAATTGAAGAAGAACGATTGCTGTTAATCCAGATAATTTTGAAAAGGTTAGTGATGTAGAATCAACAAAAGAAGCTTGGGAGATTCTTAAAAAATCGTTTGGAGGTGCAGAGAAGGTGAAAGAGGTAAGGTTACAAACTCACAAAAGGCTTATAAATTGCTTCAGATGGAAGGCAATAAAAGCATAACAAATTTCTTCACTAGGGTTACAAAACTAGTGAATCAAATCAAGGTATGTGGAGAAGTGTTGACATCAAGATAAGTTGTTGCAAAGATCTTGAGGTTATTGGCTCCAAAATTCGACCACGTGGTAGTAGCCATAGAAGATTCGAAAGACTTGTCAGTATTAACGAAGAAATAGCTTCAAGGAACGCTTGAGTCTCATGAATAAAGGATGGTTAAAAGAGTTGCAGGAGAGTCAAAGAGTGATATGACTTTGCAGGCGCAGTTAGAAAAAGAAAGGAAAGACAAAGGAAGCTGGAATGGAAACAAAGATAGAGGAGGTTACACCAATTCGACTAGTTGAAATCAGCATGAAGGAAACTCGTCGAATCAGAGAAAACCCTAGAACCAAGGCAACCAAAGAGGTGGTGGTGCAGGTAGAGGAAGAGGTGGTGGTCGAAAGCCTGACAAAAGTCACATTCAGTGTTTTAATTGTCAGAAGTATGGTCACTATTTTAGTGATTGTCCAGAAAAAAAGAAGAATCAAGAAATTGATGCAAAGCTGACGAAACATGAAGAAGAAGAGATGTTGTTGATGGTCACAACAAGAGACGAAGAGAGATTCCAGGACTAGTGGTACTTGGACTTAGGATGCTCATCGCACATGACTGGAAGAAAAGGTTGGTTTGTCAATATGAAGCCTTCGTCGAAGAACACGGTGAAGTTTGCCAATGACAACACTCTAGCAGCTGAAGATGTTGGTGATGTTCAAATCGTGAGGAAGGATAGCAAGAAATCAATAATTTCCAATGTGTTATACTTACCAGGCATGAAAAGTAACCTACTCAGTATAGGACAGCTTGTAAAAAAAAACTACAAGGTAGTTGTCGAAGACAAGATGATGAGAGTTCTCGACGCAGGTGGTAGGTTGATCTTGAAGGCTCCAATGTCTCAGAATAGGACCTTCAAGATTGAACTCAATGTGATGGAGCACAAGTTTCTAGCAACTGCATCCAGCAGAGATGAATGGTTATGGAATTTTCGACTAGGCCATCTCAACTTCAATGACATCATAGAGCTAAAGAGAAGAAATATGGCTTCAGGATGACCTGAAATCAACATTCCAAGTGAAGTATGTGAAGAGTGTGTTCAGTCGAAACAACACAAGAATAGCTTCAGCAAAGATGCAAGAAGGAAGTCGAAGGCAATTCTTGAAGTCATATACTCTGATGTATGTGGTCCAATCTAGGTGGATTCGATTGCAGGAAACATATACTTTGTCACGTTCATAGATGATTACAGTCGAAAGTTGTGGACTTACCTCATCAAGAAGAAAAATGATGTGATCGAGGTATTCTTCAGATTCAAATCTATGGTCAAAAGACAGAGTGGTCGAAAGCTGAAAATTCTGAGGACTGATGGTGGTGGAGAGTATGTGTCGAAAGAGTTCGATGCATTGTGTGAAAAAGAAAGGATTGTGCATGAGGTGGTGCCACTCTACACTCTACAGCAGAATGAAACTGCAGAAAGGAAGAATAAAACCATCATAAATATGGTGAGAAGTATGTTATAAGGCAAGCATCTACCCAAAGAATTATGGGGAGAAGTTGTGTCGACTGCAACATATATTTTAAACAGATGTCCGGTGAAGAAGCTTGAAGGAATCACACCAGAAGAATGTTGGTCTGGTGTCAAGCCTAGCCTCAGTCACTTGAAGGTGTTTAGATCTATATGACATAGACATGTGCCAGATCAGTTGAGAAGGAAGCTTGATGATAAGTCGAATCAGATGATCTTGATAGGATATCATTCGACTGGAGGTTACAAGTTGTTCGACCCAATGAATAAGTAGGTAGTGATCGGCAGGGATGTGATCATAGGTGAGCTTAAGGAATGAGAATGGACTGATAATGTTAAGAATGATTCAGTGAGAATCTCTTGTGAAGAACCAGCTACTGAATTCGAAAGAGAAGTTCAACAGGAACAAGTCAGAGATGAAGCAGGCCCAAGCAGATCTCAACGAACAAGATACATGCCGGCAAGGTTGCAAGAATGTGTGATTACATCAGATGATGTGGTTGATGAAGAAGGTGAGCTGGTACATTATGTTTTCTATGCAGATGTCGAACCAGTAAATGCAACTGAGGCATTGAGGGATTCGGAGTGGGTGAAAGATATGAATGAGGAGTTAGACTCCATCGAACTCAACAACACCTGGTCACTTGTCAGATTGGCTCAAGGCAATAAGGCAATTGATGTGAAGTGGGTTTAAAAGGTGAAGGTGAATCCTAAAGGAGAATTAACTCGACACAAGGCGAGACTTGTGGCGAAAGGATTTCTTCAGAGGGAAGGAATCGACTTCGACGAAGTGTTTGCACCTGTTGCTAGGATCGAAACAATCAGGTTGGTTATTGGTCTAGCAAATATGAACAATTGGCACACATGTCATATGGACGTGAAGTATGCATTCCTTAATGGCCCCTTAGATGAAGAAGTTAATGTCGCACAACCAGATGGGTATGTGAAACAAGGCGAAGAAAGAAAAGTGTACATGCTGCATAAAGCCCTGTATGTACTTAAGCAAGCTCCAAAACCTTGGAATAAGAAAATCGACAGCTTTCTAAGGGAGAAAGAATTCGTGAAGTGCACAACTGAGCATAAAGTATATGTAAGGAGAAGCAATAGTGTATTGCTTATAGTATGTCTCTATGTCGATGACCTGTTGATAATAGGAAGTTGCAAGAAGGAGATCGGAGATTTTAAACATGACCTAAATATGGAGTTTGAAATGTCAGACTTGGGAAATCTCTCATATTTCCTTGGCATCGAATTCTACAAGACTGGAGAGGTTTGATGATGCACCAAAGAAGATATGCAGGCGAAATACTCAAGAGATTTAAGATGCAAGATTGCAACCCAACTTCAACTCCAGCTGAGACTAGATTGTAACTATCAAAGGATTAAGATGAAGATGATGTCGATCCAACCCAATATAGAAGAATTATTGGGTCACTTCGTTACCTTTGTCACACAAGACCTGACTTAGCATACAGTGTGGGTATGGCAAGTAGATTCATGCAAAAGTCAAAGGTATCACACCTAGTAGCGACGAAGAGGATACTGAGGTATCTGAAAGGAACTCTTGACTACGACATTTAGTTTCCTGCAGCTGATGAAGGAAAATAATGCAAGTTAGTGGGATACATTGACTCAAGTTGGTATAGTGATGCTGAGGATAGAAAATCCACAGTTGGCTATGTGTTTATGTTAGGTGGTGCACCAGTTGCTTGGAGTTCGAGAAAGGAGCCAGTAGTGGTATTGTCATCATGCGAAGCAGAATATATATAGCTGCTTCTCTTTGTGCATGTCAAGCAACCTGGATGGTGAACGTGGTCGAAGAGTTCACAGCGAAGAGTCATGGAGCAATTACCATGAAGATCGACAACATGTCAGCAATCAACTTGACGAAGAATCCAATAGCACAAGGTCGAAGCAAGCACATCGAAATGAGGTTCTATTATCTTCGAGAACAGGTAGCAGAAAGGAAGATGAAATTGGAACACTGTAGAACTAAGAATTAGATTGTAGACATCATGACGAAATGAGTGTCAGTCGAAGTGTTCAAGAAGTTAAGGTCTATGATGTATGTAGATAGTTTAGACACAATGAATTAGGTGGTGTGTTAAATATGTAATTCATTGTTTTAAATAAATTAGATTTGATTTAAAAGATCATATTTGATTTAAAAAGATTAGATTAGATATTTTTGGGCTTTTATAGTTTGGGCTTTAGCTTGAGATGCAAGTTGAAATTCTGGTACCAGACGTGTGATGTTAAGTGCGATGTCACAACAACACACTCTGCAATGGACAATGCAATAACAACAATAAATCAACACAATGAATTGTTCACCCAGTTCGGTCTAACTACCTACGTCTGGGGGCTACCAAGCCAGGGATGAATTTCACTATTAGTAGTATTAATTTACAGACTCAATAACCCAGTTGACATCTCCTAAAATTAATCACTACTTAATGAACCTTCTACCTAAAAGACCACTTAGATATGAGAACACTACTCAATCCCTAAATCACTTCAGTGATATAATTCAACGATCACACACTTTGAATAATACTACTTGATTCTGCTTCACAGCTTTGATCAAGAACAACTGAAAACAACAATACCAATTCACACTAGAATGGTTTACAAAACATACACGAATACATAAACGACTCTCAGTCTTTAGCTCTCTTCTTCATTTTTTTTCTTCAGTACTGATGCGCTTTATATAGCTAGTTGAAATGGACTTGGACCTGCTACAATATCTAACTTGATTTGTTATTTAAAACTGAATCTTCAAAACAGATTTTCTCCTAAAATCTTTTCAAATCTTCAACCTTTTAAATCTCCTACAAATCTGCATCAAATCTCTATGCAACAGAGAATATCTAACCCAAGATATCCGCAACCAATGAGACTAACAGCTCTCCACAATTCCAGCTAAAATGCAAACCCTAACAACATCACAAAACCTGATGTTATTAATTCTGCAGATCTAATGTCACAACATCGCTTGTGACATCAGACGTCCAACTTAACTCTTAACACAACCCAGTGTTAAGACTCAATGTTGTGACATCACCCATGTGACATCAACATTGAACATACTTTGTTTTACCAAAATTCTAGCCAATCCAAGAAACTAACAATCTCCCCCTTTGGCTAATTTTGGCTAAAACAATCTCTGCACCATCAGAGACTTCAGCAGCGGAATAAACTTCAATATTTTTGAAACTCCAAACAGCAGCATCTTCAATACATAAAGACTTCACTTCACACAAAACTCTGCTGCAGCACCATCTTCATCAGCTACAATTTTCAACAATCAACAAAGGTGTTCCCCCTCAATCATGAACCAGCATACCAGTTGTTCAGCTGATCAGCAATTACTCCCCCTCAATATCTGCACTTCTGCATCACATCACTTTAGCAGCATTTGACATTTGTACTCTTTGATACTCTAGGCTCTCTTGGCTATTTCTCCCCCTTTTTAGCCATAATTTGACAAACTGTAGACTCTTTGATTGTAACATTTTATGAACTCCAATCTTGTATTCCTTCAGCAGTTGAATCAATTTTCAATAAAATACACAACTGCACAATACACTCTCCAGCACACTTAATCTTCATAAATGCAGATTCCCAATTTACTTCTTAAACTTTCAAATTGGTTTGCATCTAAGGCTTTAGTGAAAATATCAGCTAATTGCTTATCTGTAGCAACATGTTCTAAGACAACAACTTTGTCTTCAACCAACTCTCTTATAAAATGATGCCTTATATCAATATGCTTAGTCCTGCTATGCTGAATAGGATTCTTAGAAATAATGATAGCACTCAAATTATCACAGTACAATGTCATGATATCTTGCTTGACATTGAATTCAGTCAGCATTTGCTTCATCCAAACAAGTTGAGAACAACTACTCCCTGCGGCTATGTACTCAGCTTCAGCAGTAGAAAGAGACACACAGTTCTGCTTTTTACTAAACCATGATATCAGATTATTCCCTAGGAAGAAATAGCCTCCTGAAGTGCTTTTCCTATCATCTGCACTCCCAGCCCAGTCAGCATCACAATATCCCCGTAACTCAGTCCCAGAACCATGACTATACAGCATCCCATAGTCACTAGTGCCATTAACATATTTCATGATCCTTTTCACTTGATTCAAATGACTAGCCTTAGGTTCAGATTGATATCTGGCACAAACTCCAACAGCAAAAGAAATGTCAGGTCTGCTAGCTGTGAGATACAATAGACTCCCAATCATGCTTCTATATAGACTTTGATCCACACTGACACCATGTTCATCCTTGGACAATTTTAGATGAGTAGGAGCAGGAGTCCTCTTGTGATTAGCATTCTCTAGACCAAACTTCTTCACTATGTTCTTTGCATACTTGCTCTGAGAAATAAATATGGAGTCCTCCATTTGTCTAACTTGTAGACTAAGAAAATAGTTTAGCTCACCAACAAGACTCATTTCGAATTCAGACTGCATCTGTTCCACAAAATGTTTCACCATTGTATCTGACATCCCACCAAATACTATGTCATCAACATAGATTTGAGCTATCATCAGTTTTCCTCCTTCCTCTTTAACAAACAAAGTCTTGTCAATCCCTCCTTTTCTGTAGCCATTCACAACCAGGAATTCAGTAAGTCTTTCATACCAAGCTCTTGGTGCCTGCTTCAAACCATATAGAGCTTTTCTTAGTTTGTACACATGGTCAGGAAATGTTGGATCAATAAATCCTTTTGGTTGATCAACATACACCTCTTCATTCAAGTAACCATTCAAGAAGGCACTTTTAACATCCATCTGAAAAAGCTTGAATTTGAAATTACAAGCCACCCCTAAGAGCAATCTGATAGATTCAAGTCTTGCCACAGGAGCAAAGGTTTCATCATAATCAATTCCTTCAACCTGGGTGTATCCCTGAGCAACTAATCTGGCCTTGTTTCTGGTAACCACTTCTTGTTCATCAGATTTATTCTTGTAGATCCACTTGGTGCCAATCACATTAACTCCATCAGGCCTAGGAACAAGCTCCCATACTTCATTCCTCTTGAATTGCTCCAGCTCTTCATGCATTGCATTTATCCAAAACTCATCAGTCAATGCTTCCTTGACATTCTTTGTCTCAATTTTGGAGACAAAACATGAACTTGCTATAACATCTCTTGACCTAGTCCTCACTCCAGAGTTTGGATCACCTATAATGAGCTCCTTTGGGTGGTCCTTCTGCACTCTGATGAAGGGATCCTTATGAGGTTGCTCAGTTTCAGGCTCAGCAGCAGCAACACTAGGAGTTGGACTTTTGTCTTCATCTTCTGGTGCAACTTCGCCAACTGATGTTCCAACATCATCTAGGACATCATCATCTACCTGCTTGTCATTGTCATCAATCACCACATTGATTGACTCCATCATCACCCTGGTTCTAGAGTTGAAAACCCTATATGCTCTGCTGTTAGTAGAGTATCCCAAAAATATTCCTTCATCACTTTTGGAATCCAATTTTTTTCTCTGTTCTCTATCGGCCAGAATATAACATCTACTTCCAAAGACATGAAAGTATTTAACATTAGGTTTTCTTCCCCTCCATAGTTCATACAGAGTGGATGAAGTGCCTCTTCTCAGGGTAACCCTGTTGTGAATGTAGCAGGCAGTATTCATGGCTTCAGCCCAGAAATGATAAGGAGGTTTCTTGGCGTGGATCATCGCTCTAGCAGACTCTTGGATAGCTCTGTTCTTCCTCTCAACTACTCCATTTTGCTGAGGAGTAATAGGCGATGAAAACTCATGACTTATACCTTCAGCAGAGCAAAATTCTTCAAACTTGCTATTCTCAAACTCTCTTCCATGGTCACTTCTTATTCTGATAACCTTACTCTCCTTTTCTCTTTGGAGTCTTTGACAAAGATCTTTAAACACATCAAACACCTCTGATTTGTCTTTGATGAAGCTCACCCAGGTGTACCTTGAATAGTCATCCACAACTACATACGCATATTTCTTTCCACCCAGACTTTCAACCTGCATAGGTCCCATCAAGTCCATATGAAGTAGTTCCAATACCTTGGAGGTGGTGTCATGTTGAAGCTTCGGATGAGACATCTTTGTCTGCTTCCCTTTTTGACAGTCTCCACACACTTTTCCTTCCTCAATATTAAGTTTGGGAATTCCTCTGACTGCTTCTGAGGAGATGATTCTCTTCATTCCCTTTAGGTGAAGATGTCCCAACTTCTGATGCCAGATTTTGACATCATCTTCTTTCGCAAAAACACAAGTGGAAGAACTTGAGTCTTGTGGCACCCAAAGATAACAGTTGTCCTTAGACCTGGCTTCTTTCATAATGACTTCTCCTTCATCATCTTTGACAATGCATTCAGACTTTGTAAAGTCTACTTTGAATCCTTGATCACAAAGTTGACTAATTCTAATCAAATTAGCTGTCAGTCCTTTAACAAGAAGAACATCCTCCAGTCTGGGAGCACCAGCACAGTTCAGTTTACCACTCCCCTTGATCTCTCCTTTGACCCCATCACCAAATGTAACATATCCTGAAGAGTGAAGCTTCACATCTACCAACAGATTCTTTACTCCAGTCATGTGCCTTGAACACCCATTGTCAAAGTACCAATCTTCTTTGGTATAAACCCTCAAAGAAGTGTGAGCTATCAAGCTTGTAACCTTAACTTTAGGGACCCATTGCTTCTTAGGCTTGGAAACCCGCTTTCCTTTATAACAGTTCTGTTTGGGAACAACCTGATGAGCCTTCAGTGGATAACCATGTAGCTTATAACAATAAGCCTTAATGTGTCCAAAACATCCACAATGGTGACACCTCCAGCGTCTGTATTTCTTCTTAGATGGAGTTCTGTCATGATGTTTTAACATCTGTTTTAACATCACTGGTTTAGGGGTGATAGAACCTGCATCACTGGTGAATCCCAAACCACATTTGTCTCCAGCCATCTTCCCAATACTAAGAATGTTGTCTAACGCATTAGTACCACTGTTCAACATTCTGATAGTTTTGGTCATAGAGTTCAGCTTATAGTTAAGTATGCTGACTTCAGTTTCAAGGCCAGTCTTTTCAGCTTTTAACTGTATTATGGTTTTCTTCAGCTTTTCTCCTTCAAGACACACTTGTTCACTTCTCACGAAAAGATCTTTGTAAGTGACAGCAAGTTCATCGTAAGAAACCTCATCATCACAAGACTCATCATCTGACTCATAAACCCCAACCATAGCTCTAACAAGTTTAGCTGAATTTTCTTCAAATTCACTCTCACTGTCAGACCAAGAAGTTGATAACCCTTTCTGCTTCTTTAGAAAAGTAGGACATTCCTTCTTGACATGTCCATACCCTTCACACTCAAAGCATTGTATCCCTTTGTCATTACTGGATTTTTCTTCATCTTTAGCCTTCTTCCCTTGTTCTCCTAATCTGTTGATGTCAGAGGTAATGTTCTTGACATTGGGATTATAACTCCTATTTATCCTCTTCATAACTTTGTTGAACTGTTTACCCAGCAAAGCAATAGCCTGAGACAGCTCCTCCTGAGAGTCATCCACTTTCTCTTTCTTGGCTTCTTCAGAACTGGAAACTAAAGCTATACTCTTGGACTTTTTCTCAGGTTCTTCTTCACTTAACCCTAGCTCAAATGTTTGAAGAGATCCAATAAGCTCATCGACCCTCATTTTGCTGATGTCTTGAGCTTCTTCAATAGCAGTCACCTTCATCTTGTACCTCTTAGGAAGGGACCTAAGAATTTTCCTTACAAGCTTTTCTTCTGACATCTTTTCTCCAAGAGCACTTGATGCATTGGACAGCTCAAGAATACTC
Source organism: Lathyrus tuberosus (assembly GCA_022829125.1). Classification (NCBI taxonomy): domain Eukaryota; kingdom Viridiplantae; phylum Streptophyta; class Magnoliopsida; order Fabales; family Fabaceae; genus Lathyrus; species Lathyrus tuberosus. Next base: position 1,424,061 of record JALAZF010000768.1, read on the forward strand.
ATGTGGAAGTCATGGATAGTCTCATCTTCCTTCATCTTCAGACTTTCAAACTTCGATGTTAGAAGCTGCAGTCTTGACATCTTAACTCTAGATGTTCCTTCATGTGTAACCTTCAAAATATCCCATGCTTCCTTAGCAACTTCACAGGTATTGATCAACCTGAATATATTCTTATCCACTCCATTGAAAATTGCATTTAGAGCTTTGGAATTACCAAGGGCAAGCTCATCTTCTTCCTTGGTCCATTCTTCTTCAGGCTTCGGCTTTGAGGTGCCCTCTTTATCTTTCCCAGCATCATCCTTTTCAAACACAACCGATGATTTCCATTCTTTAATTATAGCCTTCCAAGCCCTACTGTCCAAGGATTTCAAAAAAGTAATCATCCTTGGCTTCCAATAATCATAATTCGAGCCATCCAAAATAGGGGGTCTGTTGACAAATCCTCCAACTTTTTTGTCCATCTTTACACCAGAAAATAACTTCCCTAGATCTCACCCAGAGACAGACAGGATGCCTACTCTGATACCAATTGAAATTCTGGTACCAGACGTGTGATGTTAAGTGCGATGTCACAACAACACACTCTGCAATGGACAATGCAATAACAGCAATAAATCAACACAATGAATTGTTCACCCAGTTCGGTCTAACTACCTACGTCTGGGGGCTACCAAGCCAGGGATGAATTTCACTATTAGTAGTATTAATTTACAGACTCAACAACCCAGTTGACATCTCTTAAACTTAATCACTACTTAATGAACCTTCTACCTAAGAGACCACTTAGATATGAGAACACTACTCAATCCCTAAATCACTTCAGTGATATAATTCAACGATCACACACTTTGAATAATACTACTTAATTCTGCTTCACAACTTTGATCAAGAACAACTCAAAACAACAATAGCAATTCACACTAGAATGGTTTACAAAACATACACGAAGACATAAACGACTCACAGTCTTTAGCTCTCTTTCTTCAGTTTTTTTTCTTCAGTACTGATGCGCTTTATATAGCTGGTTGAATTGGACTTGGACCTGCTACAATATCTAACTTGATTTGTTATTTAAAACTGAATCTTCAAAACAGATTTTCTCCTAAAATCTTTTCAAATCTTCAACCTTTTAAATCTCCTACAAATCTGCATCAAATCTCTATGCAACAGAGAATATCTAACCCAAGATATCTGCAACCAATGAGACTAACAACTCTCCACAATTCCAGCTAAAACGCAAACCCTAACAACATCACAAAACCTGATGTTATTAATTCTGCAGATCTAATGTCACAACATCGCTTGTGACATCAGACATCCAACTTAACTCTTAACACAACCCAGTGTTAAGACTCAATGTTGTGACATCACCCATGTGACATCAACGTTGAACATACTTTGTTTTACCAAAATTCTAGCCAATCCAAGAAACTAACACAAGTCAACCTAAATCTATAAATAGGGAGGAACCCTTATCATTGTAATTATCAAGTTTGATAATCACGGTTTTGCAGTTGCAAAGTGATAATAAAATTCCACATTGTGGGCAGAGAGTTACTCTGCAGTTCACACTCATCTTCTTTAAAATGTGTTCTTGTTTTTTCTCATTGGCATTCCATAACAATCTTGAGAACAAGATTGAATAGGAATTCTCCATAGGTTGTGGTTGAATTCCAACAGTTTAGACATTTGATGATTACAAAAATAGTGGTAATAGATTAAACTATTTATTAAGAAAAAAATAGGTGAATTATTTTGTGAAAAGAATATGACACATCATTTTAATTATATACTTCCCATGTCTCAAAATAAATATATTTTTATCTTAAAATTTGTTTTCTATAATAAGTATCGTTTTACTTTTTCAATCCAACATTAATTAAATTTTATCAACTTTATGAATAATTAATATTGTCTGCAATACTCTCAAGTCATTGAATCTTATTTTACATTTATAACAATGTATCTGTAACCAATAACAACTATAGACAATTTTGTGAAATTGTTATATTTATTCTTTCACTCATTATTTCTCTTAATTTCAGTGCAACAATCTTAAAATTATTTTATTTATGAGACTAAAAGTTATAAAAAAAAATAATAATCAACTATTCACCCCAATTTAATCCACAAAATTTTTTATTTTACTCGGATCAACCTAATGATGTCACTTTTGCATCCTCCAAATTGATATATCCTATATAGGTTGGGTCTTAATTAAATTCATCAACTCAAACTGATCTGTATATTACCCTGGCGACATCCTAAAGCGGATGAACATATTCGATCATGCCTTTTTATTTATTTATTATGATAATAAAAATTGATCATTAAATTATTTTTTAGAAAATGATAGTACCAAATTAAGTGGGGGTGGCTATTAAACTTAGAAAGGTCCAATTGGACCAAGACACAGTTAATGTTGGTGATTTTATTATCATCAATGTATTTTAGTAGTAATGTGATTTGTTATAGGCCGATGCAATTATGCGATAAGCTTGGAAACGAGTTAGGGTAGTGCGGAGTGTACCCTCGTCGAGCCAACGTATAATTGAATGCGAATAATTGAAACGGGGTTCCAAGGGGCGAAGCCCCTGGCGGGGTGCGGGGCAACGCCCCGTTGGGGTCCAAGGGGCAGCGCCCTGTTCGAAATTTTTTTTTGAACAGTTGAACCCTTTCCCAACCGACATAACCGTTTCTGAACAGTTGTGTCTTTTCGGTTTCTGTTATTGATCTCCTATATAAGGAATCATTTGGCCTCGGTTTTCGGTTACAGAAAAACGATAATTTCTCTCTACATTCCTGATCAGTTCTCTTTTGCCAGAAACAGATTGTTCTTCAAGAATTATCCCCACAAAGATTTCGTGAACCTAGGCAAGAATAGGGTCGAAATACTTTGTTCGGAAAGTGTACGAACACGATTCTTCGAAGTTATCCAGGATTATCATACCCGAATATCTAACAGTTCACTCCCATTTCTTTTTGCCAAATAACCTTTCCTCCTCACATATAAAATTGTCAATTTATCCAATCGAATTTCACAGTCTTCTTTGGCCAAATAACAACAATATAATTTACTGTTTGAAAGAGAGAGATAAAATGTTGATAAAAGGTAGGGGTGACAAACAAAAATTTCCATCTGATTAGATCCGTTTTATAAAAAAAAGGGACAGAATTAGGTGTGCGTACTTGAAAATGTGGGTTTAAAATCTAATTCTGTTAAAAAAGAATGAGGACAGGGCAAGGCATATTCATGGACGCTGCATATTTTTAGTTTAAAAATACAAAATTTATGTTAATTTGCATCTGGGCAAAAGTCAGAAAAAAATGAGATGGATACATTAGAGAATCGAGCTTAAACTCTTGATTTGCTCCACATTAAAATGTGAACAAAACGGACATGTTTAATGGGTCGGATTCGTTTTGACACCATAAGAAAAATAGAAAGAGAGACGTTCACGTGATTGAGTTAAGTTGGTTAGATATCTGATAATTAAATTAGTGATAATTAAATTAGTGGATTATGTGTAAGCAAGCAGTGGTGTAATTTGGATTTAATTTTGATGCTGAGGACAACGATACTAGAGCTTGAAAATTTTAACGACTAAGCCCAAACATGAGCAGTTGTTAATTGGGTATTGGTGGCACACGCAGTCATCCTGAAAGAAAAAAAAAGCTCACAAACAATTTTACTTCATACTCTCCAATTAAATACATACTTCTTCAAACCAATTAAATTATTAAAATATCTTTAGTTTAAAAAACTAAATTAAATTAAGGATTTAATGGTAGTGCACTCCAATCAAAATATTTTAAAGTGCTAAATTATTTAAATAATTTAAAATTTACAGGCTGATTTAGCGAGATAAATAATTGTTATTGATTGACAGTGTAAAAATAATTTACACTGTCAGTACATCATCTCTTTTCTCTTAAATTAATTTCTCCCCAAATACACGTGACTCTATAAATAACCGAAGATCCTAAAAATATAAGTAAATTTTTATAGATTCTTAAATATTTAAAATTTTAAAATGGAAATGAAAATTTTCAATTTGAATATTCAAACTAAAAATTTATTTTCAAAACCTTCGATTTGAATATTTAAATTGAAACTTTTGAAAATGAAAATTTTCATTTTTTTTAAAAACTTTTTATGGAGAAAATATATTCATTTTTATAATAACATTTTACCATATTATCTACATAGTTAAATCAATTGAGCATATCATTTAGAATGAATTTGATGGCTTTTACAGCATTGGGAAAAGGGCAAAGACTAGATCATTTCACCGATTATTCTTAAGTCTTAACGAGTATAAGCAGTATGAATAATAGTCTCACATTGAATATATATGTGGTGATTTGAGCATTTATAAATGGGAGAACTCACACATCTATCATTTTAAAGTTTTTGGTAAATATGTGATGTGTTTCTAATAAAGGTGTTGCTCTAGAAAAAAAAGTCCAACAATATTCAATGCTCCCTAGAGAAAATCTTCCCTAACAGTAGTATCAGAGTCTGGTTCGAGTGACGGACCAACTTATTTGTATCGAAAGTACTCCCCACAGGTGGTGGTTAAGAGGTGTCCCGTTGAAGAGTCTCAACAACGGTACAAGGGTGGCGAGTAAAAAACACACAACAAAAAATGCAGTTGCACAGTTGAAGCTTCCGCTTAAGGGGGTATTATGGAAGCATTGTGGATAGACTCACACTTGAATGAGAATGTTAAGTATTAACAAGTGTGAGTAGTACGGATAATAGTCTCACATTGGATAGGAATGTGGAAACTTGAGCATTTATAAGTAAGAGAACTCACACACCTGTCACCTTAAGGTTTTGGATAAATATGTGATGTGTTTCTCACAAAAATATTACTTTAAACAAAAACGTCTCACAATGTTCAATACTCCTTGGTAAAAATCTCCCCTAGCATTTATTTGGTGAAACGATCATTACCTCACCTAGCTTATAAACGACGTGTTGCATTTTTCAACTTATACCAACTTCATTAATTAGATGTTGCATTTCAATTCTAGATCATGTCAAAGATAATTAAATTGCGTTCCAAATCTTCCATATATATATATATATATATATATATATATATATATATATAGGGACGGAGCTAGCTTGCCCATTGTGTGGGTTGAAGCCCCCACTAAATTTGGGAGACAAGCTTATCTTATACACTTAAAAAACTACTACATAAAGAGAGAATGTAATTAATTGATTCAATTGCCCACACTAAAAAAAAATAGCAATCATTTTAATCTTAAATGCGTACTAATGCATTGTTGTTTAGTCATTGAATGAATTGAAACTGTAACCACAATGACAAATATTTTTTTATTAATTATTTTGGTCTTTAAATCTATTTTTAAATTGTCTATTAAATTATTAAACATATTTTTATTAATCAATTTAGTCCATAAAATTATTACTAAAAGAGACACTAGAATGATGTTTGCGATTTTGTTAGATTTATATAATATTGCCTTTATTGATATTAAAAGTTGTAAACCAATATTAATTATTTTTAAAATATAATAATTAAAAAAATTAGTTATATTTATATTTATTCTTTAAAGAAAGAATTGTTATATATATATATATATATATATATATATATATATATATATATATATATATATATATATATATATATATATATATATATATAGCCCCCACTATTCAAATTTTCTAGCTCCGTCCATATATATATGGGTTTGTTAACGTAAATCCATATATTTTTATGAACGTTTATTTTAGCAACATTCACCTTAGGGCGCATTTAACCATTTTTTAGTTAAAACTTGCTAAAACAGACATTCATAAAAACAAGTGGGTGTATTATAGCACACCCCACAGAGGTTTGCTATAATACACTCACTTGTTTTTATGAAGGTGTGTTTTAGTAACATGCACCTTAAGGTGCATATTTAAAGATTTTTTAGTTAAAACTTGCTAAAATAGACCTTCATAAAAACAAGTGGGTACACGGTAGCAACCCCCCCCCCCCCATCCCCCCGCACGCGCGCGCGCGCACACACACACACACACACACACACACACACACATATATATATATATATTGGTTCTAAAGGAATAGGATTGCCTTGTATTTGGAAATCGGAAAGTTGATACGCACATGGTAACCCGTGTGTTGTTCTAATGAAGCAATCACATGCATCTTAGCTTGCACCAACAAATTTTACTCTTTCTAGTTCCTTTCCATTGTGTTGTATAGACTCTCTTGAAACAAAACTGTGCAAGTTGGTATCGACTAAAGTGTTATACCGATGCTCAATGTTGACAATACTTTTTTAAAACAAGACTCTGATTGAACCTAACTACAACTTCAACATGGTGTTCACAACATTCCACATTCGGCATAAATCTTCCCGACTTGTAGTCAACATATTTTTTAGTCTCCAATGACCATACTCCACCATAAAAACCATAAATAGAAATATATTTAAAATTATTATTAGTAATGTAATAACATCAAAATAACTACTGTGTACATGCTCGTGATCCCTCAACGAGTGACTTTGTTAGTCCAAGCAGCAACAAAACTTTCTTTATAAGGTGTGAACCATGTTTCACTCACATACTTAACAAATAAAGGAATATCAGCACAAAAAGTCTCAAAGTGCTTCAAATGTTCAAAAAATCCAGTTTTTCTACTAGTATACATCATGTTGTTCCATAGATCCATGAAATGTTCTTGTCTTATTGATTTTACATACTTCTTACGTTTTATACTGACATTTTTTGAAATATGGAATGGACACAACATATGAGTTGAATTTGGAAACACGACTTCCATGACATTCATCAACACAAGTTCCCGGTCCGTCACAACAACAATCGGTAGCAAATTCTCGGAAGAGAACAACTCATTGAGCTTCTTTAGTACCCATTTGAAGTTCTCCTCCCTTTCATGTTTCAAATAGGAAAAGCCAACCGAAAACGTCAACTTTGCTAACGTAACACAAACAATTTCAAGTAGTGGTAGTAAGTACCTGTATGATCACGATGCACATAATCGAAAATCTGATAAATCAAAATATGTCCAAAAGATATAAAAAATCAACAACTGGGCATTACCTATTTGTCTTGTATGTACAATAAAAAATCAACACCATATGAAACATATTAAACAACTTCACTGAATTAGGATGTGTCCAAAAGATATCAGTAACAACATTTGGGCCTTCCCTATTTCTAGTCTAGCACATGTATTTTTCTTTATGAATAAGACACAACAACATTTTCATTTCCATCAATGGACCTCTCTTGCTTGCATTGTATGTAACTCTAACTTTATACACATGGGTAACATTGGTGATTTTTCTGGATATTTGTCTTTCAAAGAAGCAAGTATGTACCTTTGAGGCTTGGAGCCATGTACTTCGTCATGTCATTGACAAACTGTGTTTCCTGATCTTTTAGATGGTCCAATATTTTGTGGCCTTCTAAATCCTTAAATAGTTTATGATTGTTCAACTCGTACCTAACCATCACCTTTCAATCGCTACCACTAGGCACAGATCTCATCCTAAAAGAAAATTTAACTTTCATACTATAAATGCCTTCTGAGAAATTATTGATTTCAATTGCATTATTCCTTTTGTAGTTTCATCCTCTCTCACTACCCATACTCAATTTATGCTTCCTACCTCGCTTCCCATTTGTAGTATCAAATGAACAACCATAACAATAATACCATGTTGTTTACCAATAGTCTGTGTCCATGCTAATACTTCAGATAGAGACTCAAATATCTATCATTTTCAACATATAACAAGTAAATCAGCAATATCATTGAGACGGAAAAACATTTAAATTAAACTTGTTACATAAAAATCATATCGCATCAGTGGTGAAAAACTGCATAACATCTGTACATAAATCTGTAGAAGACCTTTCCGACTCTGGACCACACAAGTAAAACATTTTTATGGACTACCAGAAATTATGAGTATGGGAAAGTTTTCCGGTATACCGAAAAGTTTGAAATTTTTGGAAGTTTTAGTAGCTTTCCGGAAGTTTCAATAATTTCTGGTATGTTTTTGTTGTTTTCTAGGAAACTACCGGGATTTTCAAAATTTTCTCCATTTTTTCACTGGAAATTTACAAAATGGCGGTAAAAATGCTTAATCTTTTTTTAAAAAATCGTACTGAAAATTTCATTTACACTACCGAAAATTTCGTTTTTAACAGGTTAGTAAAAGTGAAATTTTTTGAAGAAAAATAAATTTTGATTGGTAAATAATAGCATGCACAGTTTGGACAATATGAAAATAAAAAAGAGGGGGTGGCAGGTTAAATGCTCCAAATCGATTAGACATATATGGTAAATTTCTAATCAACCTTTTCATCTTTCTTGGGATTTTTTGGCCTTGGATGAATGTGGCCTTGCTTCCCTTCTCTGTTATGCACCTTTTTCCTTCCAATATTGCACCACTTGCTATAGGATTTAATTCGAGTTTTCCAATTTAATCTCTATAAAGTTTTTTACCTCAAAAATATCTATATATCTTGGGAAATTCCTCCTTATGAGGGAATGACAAACCACTGTCGAATTTTCATCTCTACGGATCACTTGATATGAGAGTTGGGTAAAAAGTCCTTAGGAGTGACACAGTCATCAAAGATCCCCGGACTCCATGATCATCAGGACCATCAAGGTATTTGACAAAACCATAAACATCAACAAGAAACAACTTAATCAATCTTTTTCATGATTATCAAACACCACCAAACATCATATTTCTCTTGTATACTTAGATTATACGCATGCTTTGCACAACTTTATCAAATTTACATTTAGCTCCATATAGAAATATCTTTGTTTGATTATGGAGATTCACACATGCTTGTTCAAGAGTGTGTTTCTCTTGAGCAATATCTTTTTTTGGTTCTTGAGATTAGCTTGTGAAAATATATGTGTGGTTTTTGAGTTTAGCCAGTTAAATTCTCTATTTGGTTAGTGATCTTAGCCTTTTAAAAGCTATGTTTGCTTTGGGAATCAGCATATGCAAAATATCTCGTGTTGTAATAAAGTTTATGGGCATATCCTTTTAAATGCTCAAGACATATTATTTGTGGAACTCTTAAGAGGAAAATCTTGGCCCATGAGTAGGCCAAATGGTAGGTCGAACATGTATAACTCTAGTGCAATCTCTCTAGCTTTGTCTCTTTAATTTCTGTCATTTATTCTTTCTTTCTAATTCCTTATTCTCCCTTTTCTTTGTTGCTTTATCTCTGTTGAACTAAAACAAATTTATTTTTAAAATATTTTTATTTCTTAATGTTGCAATTCACCCCCTCCCATTGTGTTTGAAGTTCCTTGGTACACGAGAAAGACATCTAGTGCAAGGCAGAACAAATCTAAGACTAGGTTGTTTTATTGATTTTATGTACTTAAGGTGTGACTATAGTGAAAACTAGCCTCTAGTTAACGAAGGTGAACCAATATAAATTTTGTGTGCATTTTCTATCTCCACTCTCTTTATTTTCTGTTTTCATATATCTTATATTTAATAATAACAACTTTTTAATTCAAACACAATGTAACCCCTTCCCTTTTGTTTGTTCCTACCTTTACAAAAGAATACATAAAAGTGTTATCCAATGACTTCAAACACAAGAGAGTGAGGGTGAATTGTGATAAAAAAAAATTTTAAAAACTTTTAAGAAAACAATTGATTTTACTTTGTCAATTTTAATAGAATAGATTGAAATTCTGGCACTTTAAGGCAGATGACGAGACTGATGTCACAACAACAACACAATGTCAAGACAGAAGTTAAGACATCATATGCTGACAGAAAATAATTAAATGTAGAAGGTAAATTGGACTCTTCAATCAGATCCAATCTTCCAGTTGTAAATCATCTGCAAAATCTTCAACACAAAAATAGGAACAAATCTTCAAAGTTTCCTAAAAAGTCTCCAAGATCCTTTTTAGGAAACCAAATCAAATCTGCAATGTTCCTAAAATATCCTTGCTTAGTTGCGCCTGTATGAGAACTAAGAACGTCCAGAATATCATATTTTAAAATCAATTCTTCATGGATTTAAAATCCAAAAATGGTATGATGTTCTGGTATAACATGTCACAACATCTATTAGAATATCTGTCAAGAAAAGTAACAGCAGACTCTGCTGTACCAGTTGGTCAAGATGTCATGACATCTTGCTCAACATCTGGTTGTGACACATGTTTTCCAAATTACACATATTTTACCAAAATTGGTTCCAATCATAAAATCACAGACCTAACAATCTCTCCCTTTGGCAAATTTTGACTAAAACACCCTTTGCACAATAATTTAGGAGAAGAGGAATAACACCACAAAAACAAAACACAAGTTACATGAAAACATGTAAACTTTGCACACACTGCAAGCAGAAAGATATCAGAGATAAAATGCAGCTAAAAATCATCAGAGATTACAACTCCATAAATCTCCAAAGATCAGATGTCAAGACATGTGGTCTAACATCACATCAACACAGCAACCTCAGACAAGTCCATTACTCCCCCTGTCACACATAACCAATACTCCCTCTCAAAGGGAAAACCAAAATCACAAGAAAAACAAACATCAGAATCACATGCAGCAAGAGCCTCACTAGTAACTCAGAGAACTAGAATAATAGATTACCTTAGAGTAACCAGGATTCCCCAGCCTCACTAATAACTCAAAGAACTAGAATAATATATTACAATAGAGTAACCAAAATTCCCCATAAACACATCATGTCAGAACACGTGGTTGCACTTCATTGCACACAGACAATACATTAGAAGCAGCAGCATAAGCATGACAGATTATCATGCTCCCCCTAAATAGTTGCATACAACAAGCAACACCAATAGACTACTTTTCCTTTAGCAATAGTACAATTTTCTCACAATATTAGTCAACATGTCGAGACTTGTGACATGACATCAGGACAAAAACAGAATCAACCTCAACACTTTACTCCCCCTTTTTAGCCAAAAATTGACAAAAATTAGAGTAAATGTAAACAACAAGTTGAAATCACACACTAGCAATGGAAACAAACAGTTCAAATGAAAACAAACGGAAACACAAAGCAACTGATGGAAGCAAACAATGTTAAGAAATTATTACAACAAAAAGACAGAAAAACAAAGAGTCTTCATCTTTGGAGCCAGCTATCCATTCCAACCACCTGAGTTAATGAAATTAACCTAATCTTCATCAGCATCTACGTCATAGTTAGGTAATTGAGCATGACTTTTCTTGAAGACTTCATCTTTGTCATAAACTTTTGCCCTGTCCTAGACGCTCTAGTAGATGATCTAATAGATGTCAGAACATTGGGCTCCACCTTCTTTGGATCCGTACTCTTATCCTTCTTGGCTTCCAGCAAATGACCCTTTTCAGCATCAACATTTTTTGACGGATGACTCATGATGAAACACAACTTGGTAGTAGGCAGAAGCATTAAGGTTTTGGATTTTTTTAAAAACTTTGCTTGTATCGCCTGATCAGTCAAGGGGATAATTTTTTAAGGTGGTGTAATTATCCTTGTTATCAGAGCACCACTTACATATGAAAGAAACTATGTCTTGTTCCTCTTTCTCTCTTTCCAATCTTTGACCACAACATTTGAAATGACAATATGTATGTCATTGAAAACTATTTTTCTTGAATACGCAAGCACAAACAAAACATTTACAAGCCTTCTGAATTGTAATTGCCATAACACTCCATCGGTATAAATTCCCAAAACACCCCTGACAAAAAGATGACCAGTCACAATGACCCTGTCCCACTGTGCTGAGTGAAAATTCTTGAAAATCCTGATTGTAACCAGCTTGTCACAGTACAATGTCATGACATCATGTTTGACATTGTATTCTTTTAGCATCCATCTTAACTGAAAGCAACACCTTCCTCAGCATTGTACTTAGACTTAGAGAAAGACCAGGAAACATAAAACATATAATTGATAATCCAAGAGACAAGATTATTTCTCAAAGAAGAAACATCCTTAGACCAAATCAGAAGCACACACAACAGAATCAAAAATAGAAACCAAACATCAATATCACACATCAAGAACCACAAAAACACTATCAAGACATCTTGTCTGACATCACAGAACTAGTAGCCAAACTCCCCCTGAATTGCATAGTGAAATTAAAGGCAATATCAAGACATCTTGGGTGAGATCACAGTACACAGTGCATTCAAGCATAAATAAAGTAATGGAAACACACAAAACTTGGTAGAAACACACATTCTTGATCATCTTCTGGTGATCTCCCACCTCTTACCCCTATCAAAAATCCTTTTGCACTTCTTGTTGTTGTCACATGTTTCAGGAGTGTTGACACTGAACTCCCTTGCCACAACCTTATATAAGGTAACATGTAAAAAAGTCGAATATGTTGTCTCTGACAACACTTTTTTAGGTAACATGTAAAAAATGTTGCCTAAAATTCGTATAGGCAACAATTTATGGCTGTTGACAAAAATATATTTGCAACCCTTGATAATCTTTGCCTAAAATACTTTTGGGGACGTTTTTAGAGCGTCACTCTTTTATTTTGTTGGCAACGATTGTTAATTGTGCCCTTAACTACTTTTGGGGACGATTTTAGAGTGTCATTATACTACTTCTTTAGGAATGTTTGATAATTGTCCCCTTAAATACTTTTGGGAACATTTTTAGATTGTTACATTAGATCTAATAAAAGGTTACATTCCTTCAATGTTGCATAAAATTTTAGCAACATCAAGTTTTTGGTGGCAATTTTCCCTCCAAACTTATAGACTAAAAAACAAATATTTCCCTTAAAACATTATTAGAAAAAAATTAAATATAAAAAATCATCTAACACATAATATAATAATATAGTAGTATATTATTATATTATGTGTTAGATAATTTTTTAATAAAACAACAAACGCGGAAAGTTCTTCTCCGCCCTCTTCTCGATCTCGATCACTCTTTGCTCACACATTTCTTTCTATCCTTTAAAAAAAGGAAAACAACACTCAAATCCAATCTCACCTATCATCCTCTATCTCAGATCAAACAAATTGTAAGCAAAATATGTCAAGAACACAAAGGGAATTAAGAACCCTAGCTATGAAATCCGTTTCGTTTGGCTGAATTTAGAGAAAATTACAATGTGATTTCAATGGGGAAGCAGTTATAGCATGCACAGAGAACACAATCGACAGAGAAAACGCGAAGAAAGCAGCGAAAATTTCCAAACTAAAGATTTAAAAAAAACCCAGAATTCGTAGAGGTATGAATTTCCCGGCGAAGATTTCGACCACAAGTTAATTTTTCTGTAAGGTACGATTTCATGCTTCTTATTGTTCTGCTTCGATTTTCAACTTTGTTTCTTCTTCTATTCCATTTCTTTGTGTTTCTTATTGTTCTGCTTCGATTTTCCTTTTCCATTTCATTTTACCTTTTATTCCATTTCTTTTTGTTTCTTTGTGTTTCTTATTGACTGGTTTTTTTTGTCTGTATGACATAATATATATCGTACGCATGCATTTTGTGTAGTTATTGATTTTGCTACCATCTAACCAATAATTAACCTTCCAACCAATTGACATCTGCCCACTAAATCATATTTGTACAATCAAGGAACAATCTTGTATTGTCGTATTGTTTCATATGAATTAGTTTACTCCTTCTAAGTAAACTAAAGTTGGTCAACAAGTTGTAAACCTATGAGCTGATGTCATCAAATTTATTATTATTTATTTTGAAATTTGTTACATGTTTTCAATGTTTTGTGTGGAGAACTCCACAAAGCTTTAAAAAGCTTTGAAAACATGATATGAAATGAGTTTTCTCTGGACAAATCAACATTGGATACATGAAATAAGGAGAAAACAAGATTTATATTGCGATCTGAAAACTTCAATGATATATTAACATGACAATATGTATAGAATTCTGAAAGAGACCCTAGCCTGAACCACTCAAAAAAAAGATTTTGAATAAAATTCTGAAATAAAGACATAGGTGTAAAGCCTTAGAAATCAAGGCTACAATCATAACAACCTTTAGAACAGATCTGTCGTGGTAGCATTATAAGTCATTCATATATAGGTTTGGACCTTGGATTGAGTTTCACTTTTGGTATTCGGTGTTCAACTGCATTTTACCAACTTTCTTTTCTTTTGTAGGATTTCTCTTGAGGGAAAAACAGTGGTGTTTTTCACTTATATGTGGGATATGTAATTTAAACTCTAATGGAGTATTTGATAAATCAAGACTGTCCTTTTCCATTTCTATTAACATTGCCACTAAGTAGAGTTTAGTGAAACTGCTAATTTTGTTTGTTTGTTTGTTGCAAGTAACAAATAGACTATGGGCTGATAGAGTAACCTTTATTTTCAATCCACATTCTGATTTAGTGGCCAAAACTTTGCATGTAACTCCTTTTATGGTATGTAAAATGTGTCGTTTCCTATGCAGATTTTGGGACCCTTTGGGTAGCCTACATGGTTAATTGAAATATACATAAAACTGACAATAAATAAAATTAGTATTCTACATTCTATCAGTAAGCATATCTTCCTGATCTATGGAAGGATATGCTCAGGAGTTGTAACATTAAAGCAAGTGATCCTAGAGATAATCTTAGCATATCAATTTCAATTAATCATCCTGAGTTTGGGAACTATTTTACTTCTAATTCGAAAGCCAAAAAGTTGAACAAGTCATCACCATCAGATCATGTAGTTTTCTTTTGGTTGATGCCTCATAAGGTTTTCGTATGGATATGTTAGCATGTAAGCTTCAGTTTTATTTATTATAAGCATTTTTAACTTTTGAATTCTTTACCAGTATTTCTTTATCAGATCTTGTTACAAAGTGGATGGGTGAAAGTGAAAAAATGGTTTCAAACCTTTTCCAAATGGCCCGAGAAAGTGTCCCCTCTCATATTGATGAAATAGATTCCTTGTGTGGCCAACATGGAGAAGGCAAATACTAAAAAGTTATTTTCTTGCAACAATAAGGTGCAGTTCAAACTACAAGTGGTCTACAAGTAAATTCAATTTTATTTTGTTGGTGATTCAGTATCATAAATTCAAAGTAAAGGTTTATGGATGTTGTTATAGATTGAGCTCAATTTTTTCATATACCTTAGTACCTGCTATAGAAATAGATGGAATTATCCACCAAGAACCAGAGTAATGTTTAAATTTATTATTTTGTCCCTAAAATTTTATATAGAAACATCCATCACAATCTAGAATTTTACCCTGCTTGTTATACTTTTTCCAAGATTTGAGGTATGTTATATTAATATTTATTGATTTCTCTATTAATTGTTCCAATAAATATTATACTTTAGAATTTGAATGCATCTTAAATTTGTTTCTGGAGTGCTGTAGGCTGCTCCAAAGCTTAATACTTTTATGCCATTCCCGATCCCAACAGATAGTACCAACAAGATTTTTAAGAGATCAATAAACTCTAATATGTTTTTCTAGATTAATGACAACAAATTAATTTATTTTTCCTTAATTAATTATTCATGTAAGTTTTAGATAATGTATATATTTTTATGCTTGATGCAGTACTCTATATTTTTTAATAACATCATTCATGTGTTTGAAACGTTCTTAATTTGTTAAATCTTAATAATTACTCTTTAATATGTAAATGTGATAATATTGATATGTATGTATGGACATGCATGTTTGAAAAGAGAATCCATGGGACTATATCATATCTCTTCAGCCATTGGTTTCACCTCTTAGAAATGTGAGTTTATTTTTAGTCGATTCTCTTTCACTTTTTATTCTATAGATAATATGAGAGTGATACATACAATTAAAACCTTTACCTTTATTCATTTTTTATTGAATACACAAACTCGGAGATCAATGATTTGAAAAAATACACAATGAAGAAGTCTCTACATTGAGGAATGATTTTGAAGATAAGATTGATTTATTGCAAAATGCTTTTAAAGCATTAATGCAACATTTCTTGTTTAGATTGTATGACTTAGTTGTAGGTTTTATCTTGTTAATAATATATTTGTTGTTAAAAAAAAAGTTAGTGGCTTAGTTTTTTTTAAAAATTGTCTTAGGTTGATTTGTTTTCATTTTCTTATGCAGTAAAGTATCAATGAAGATGATGAGACGATGGCATAAGTGACCAGTATTAAGAGGATGATTCAAGTGATGAGGATGAAATAGGTGAAGAATTTCAAGAGGATGACATAGGTGATGAATTTCAAGAGGACGATTAGTTTGACAAACTTAAATGAGTTGGATGTTGTTTTAGGCTTGTGCTTAAGCATTAAACTTAAAGAAACTATGCATTTTGTAGTTTTGGTATATGTATACTTCTACGTGTTAAACTTGTAGTATTAAGTAATATTAGACAATGTGTCTATTGTGTGTATGTATTTGAATTAATGATTAAAGCTATGTATTTGAGTTAATTCTTAAGTATTAAACTTAAAAAACTTATGTATTTTGTCATTTTACTATATTTTATTAGTACAACTTTTGTGGTACATGCAATTTATGTTTAATGTAATTCTTGTTTGAATTGTTTATTCTAAGAAAGTATGGTAAAAAATATTACTAAATAACTTATAAAAACATTTATCAAGCATTCTCACTATTTCACTTTTAGGGAACAATTGGTAATTGTTTCCAGATATGACAACATTTGAAAACCATTTCCAGAAAGTGTTCTCACTCTACCACTTTTTGTTGCAATTTTTAACAACACCTTAAAAGCGTCGCCTAAAATGTCACAGAAAAACGTCCCTTTTTCCTATAGTTTAGGGGACGATTTATGAAAGTGTGACCAAAAAGCAAAAATAAACGCCCCCTTAAATAATAGGCAACGCTCGCACAAAGGACGACTGGAAAATATCCCCTATTGTTTTAGGCAACATTTTTCTCAATTCTGGAAATATTTTCCAGTTGTTGTCAAAAAGGAAAAATGACATGTCTTCTTCAAACCATCATTTCTATCTAATAGAGATCTTTTGTTCTATCTTTTAACAATCACAACTTGTTTAGGCTTATCATGCCTCAGAGAATAGAGAAAAGATGCAGTATCTGTTGCATTCCTCCACACTTGTAATTGCTATAAATCCTTAATAGTTCAAGTGCCTAGCCCACTACTTATGTTCTCAAATTTATTTGCATATAAGGCTTTAGTAAACATAACAGTCAGTTGTTCCTTAATGTACACTTGCTCCAAAATGACAATTTTTCCTTCAGCAAACTTCCTAATTAGTTAATTATGTCTATCAAGGTTCTCCCTCCATGTTGAATAAGATATATGATAGCATTCAGATCTTCACAATGTAATGTCATGACATCCTGCTTGACATTATATTCCTTCAACATCTGTTTCATCCACACTAGTTGAGAACAACCTCTTCTTGTTTCACCATATTCAGCTTCAGCAGTGTTCCCAGAAGCACATCCATCAGCATTGTAAAATTATTTCATCAAGAAAATAGTGTTGTAAAAGTATAACACACCATAAACACTTATTCCAATTATACAATTCAAGATCTTTTTTTCTTGAATAATAGGACTCATCCTTGGTTCAAGCTTAGAGACAAGACAACAGTTTGATAATTTCTTTGTAAATTCGGTGATGTTGTCTTCAGTAGGGTGTCTTGCAATGAGTTCCTTATATTGTTCTACCAGATTTCTAACATAGAGACCTGAAGTGACTTGAGAGTTATCTAACACAATGCTAGAGAAATTACAACTTTCTTCCCTACCTGCCTCATCAGACTGCCTAGAGGGTGTTCCAACATTGGCTTCAACATCCATCATTTGCTCAATAATTGAATCATAAATTACCACACGGATAGATTCCATTGTCATTCTAGATCTAGTGCTAAAACTCTATAAGCTCTGCTTCTTGAAGAGTAACCCATAAATATCCTTTCATCACTTATGGGATACATCTTACCCTTTTGGTCTTTGTCAGTCAGGACATATGCTTCCAAAAGTATGGAAGTATTTCACTGTAGGCTTTCTTCCTTTCCATAGCTCATAGAGAGTAGTTGAAGTACCTCCTCTCAAAGTGACCCTATTATGAATGTAACACGTAGTATTCATAGCTTTAGCCTAAAATTCCAAAGGCAATTGCTTAGCATGAAGCATACTTCTAGCTGATTCTTGTATAGTTCTAGTCTTCTGCTCAACAACTCCATCTTACTGAGAACTGATGGAAAAAGAAAATTCATGACTGATATTTTCAGAAGCACAAAATTCAGAGATTTTGCATTCTCAAACTCCTTGTCATGGTCACTTCTAATCTTGACAATCACACTGTTCTTCTCCTTTTGAATACTTTGACATAGATCTTTGAAGACTTCAAAAGTGTCTGATTTTTCTCTAAGAAAGTTCATCCATGTAAACCCAGAAAAATCATCTATAACCACATAGATATACTTCTTTCCACCCAAGCTTTCTATCTGCATTGGTCCCATTAAATCCATATGGAGAAGTTCCAACACTCTAGAAGTAGTTTGATGTTGCAACATTGGGTGTGACATCATGGTTTGCTTCCTAATTTCACACTCCCGACAGACTTTCCCTTCTTTAATTTTGAGTTCTGACATTCCTCTGATGACTCCTTAAGATATGATTTCCTTAATTCTTTTGAGATGAAGGTGTCCAAATTTCTGGTGCCATAACTTTACTTCATAATCATTGGTTATTAAACATGTGGAAGAGTAAGCAGTTATTTGAGGTTCCCACAGATAACAGCTGTCTTTAGACCTTATACCCTTCATCAGAATAGAATCTTTCTCATTTTGACCAAACATTCTGATTTTGAGAAACTGGCCAATAAACCTTGATCACAGAGCTGACTAATGCTAATAAGATTAGCAGCTAATCCTTTCACATGAAGAACATCTTCTAAATTAGGAGAACCAACACCCACCAATTTTCCCACTCTTTTAATTTCTCCTTTAAATCCATCACCAAATCTAACAGCACCTGTGGGATAAGATTTGATATCCACTAGAAACTTCTGAACCTCTGTCATATGTCTAGAGCATCCACTGTCAAAGTACCAGTCTTCTCTAGTTAAAGCTCTCAAGTAAGTATTAGCTATAAGGTTGACATTCTTATCTTTAACACTTCTCTTTTTGCTTACTCGATTAGCCTTGGAATGATCTGATGGTTTTTTATCTCCATACAGTTTATAACAAAAAGGCTTTATATGACCATACTCACCACATTAATGACATCTTCAAGTGGATCAGAAGTTATTTTGAGGTTCATCTTGTCTGCCAAGATGTTGGAACATGTGGTTGGACATTGTGACCACCTTCTTCCTTTCAGGAGGAAATAACTTTTCTACAGGCCTTTTATTTTTTTGATTATCAGATGGATAATCACCTCTTGTACCTTCATCCTTTTTCATCATATCAGAACCATTTTTCATCCTTATTAAGGCGTCTGTCATGTTATTAAGCTTAGAATTCAAGAGAGTTACCTCATATTGCAGATGAGAAACAATATATAAGAGTTCCTCCTTCTCATTCTCCAATTCAGCTATGATCTTTCTCTGATTTTTCTCTGTCCTAAGACTTTCTTCACACTTGTCACATGTTTCCTTGTAAGACACATCTAGATCTTCATAGAGGACATTTTCATCACAAGATTCTACTTCATCTGCCCATCTGCCAGAGAGAGCAATCATAAGTTTGACTGTCTCAGAGTTAGATTCATCTTCTGACTCATCATCATCAAACCAAGATACAGACAAGCCCTTTTTCTATTTCTTGAGATAGGCGGGACATTCTGACTTGATGTGACCAAAACCCTCACACTCATAACATTGTACGCCTTTGCTTTGATTTTACTTCTCTTCAGTCCTGACATTCTTTTGAGAGTCATTGTTATTTATGATGTCAGATGTGATGTTCTTGACACCTGGTCTTCCTTTTCTGTCCATCCTTTTCAAAACCTTGTTGAATTGCCTCCCAAGAAGCACAATGTCATTTGATATTCCTTCATCAGTATCCAGATCACATTCATCCTCTCCATCTTCAGTATTTGACACAAATGCTATACTTTTGTTCTTCTTTTTAGATATGTCACTAATACCTAATTCAAAGGTTTAAAGAGATCCAACAAGTTCATCCACTCTCATGTTGCTGATGTACTGAGTTTCTTCAATGGTTGTGACCTTCATGTCAAATCTCTTAGGAAGAGACCTAAGAATCTTCCTAACCAGCTTTTCTTCTGATATCTTTTCACCCAAGGCACTAAAGACATTATCTATTTCAAGAACATTCATGTGGAAGTCATGAATACTCTCATCCTCCATCATCTTTAGATTTTCAAACTTGGTGGTAAGCAGCTGAAGTCTATACATCTTCACCTTATATGTGCCTTCATGAGTTGTCTTGAGAATTTCCCAAGCATCCTTAGCTACAGTGCAGGTGTTGATCAACCTAAACATATTTTTGTCAACTCTATTGAATAAGGCATTCAAGGCTTTGGAGTTTCCAAAAGAAATTTCATCTTCCTCATTGGTCCTCCAGTCCTCTTATGGCTTCAAGGTCTCCTTCCCATCTTTATATTTAACCACAGGGTGCTCCCAACCCTTGATGATAGCCTTACAAGTTTTGTTATCCGTAGATTTTAAGAAAGCCACCATATGTGCCTTCCAATAGTCATAGTTAGTTCCATCTAAGACTGGGGGCCTATTAACATTTCATCCTCCTTCCTTATCCATAGTACCAGAATACAAACTCCCAGAAGCTCACCCAAAAACATAACAGGGTGATTCGCTCTGATGCCAATTGGAATTCTGGCACTTTAAGATAGATGACAAGACTGATGTCCCAACAACAACACAATATCAAGACAGATGTTATGACATCATTTACTGACAGAAAACAATTAAATGCATAAGGTAAATTGCAGAAGAATAAATAACACAATAAATTGTTAACCCAGTTCGGTGCAACTCAACTACATATGGGGGCTACCAAGCCATGAAGGAAATTCACTATAATAATATTAGTTCAAAGCTAAACTCCCCCGTTTACAACTTATCACCTAATCACTACCTTGTGCAACTTCTACCTAGAAAACCTCTAGATATGAGAAACCCCTCTCACTTCCTACCAGTAACAAACCAATGACAATTCAACAATGAAATTCTGGCACAAATATCATATGTCCTATACAGATGTTGAGACACTGATATCCAACACAATGAACAAGATAACAATTAAAAATAACAGTGCAGAAAGTAAATAACACAACGATATGTTTACCCAGTTCGGTCTAACACACCTACTCTGGGGGCTACCAAGCCAGGGACGAAATCAATATGTGATAGTATCAATTGACAGATCATACAAACACCGGATAACCTGCTCACTTAATCACTACCCTTCCTATGACTTCTACCTAAGACTCACCTAGGTATGAGGCCCTCCTCAAATCCCTCTACAACCACAACCCGTGATTGGTACCTTTCCACACAAGAAACAAAAATGAAAGACACACTTTCAAAACACACAATCCTCAATACTTCACAGCTTATGAGGATTGACACACAAGAAACTCAATGCCTAAAAGCTTATGAGTAACTTGACAGAACTTACAACACAAGAAATCAGTCCTTATACTGTTATCAGAATGATACCAGTTAGGCTCACAAAATACACTCGAAAACCCTAAAAACACAAGTTCCACACCTAAAACTAGGTTTACATCAGTCAATATATAGCAATTAATCTGGACTAAATTGGGCTTAAAAAACGCAGCAAATAGACTGCTCACAAATCTGCAAAAATAACTCCAACAAAATAGGTATTCAATCCAAAGTTTCCTATTATGTCTCCATAATTAGAAACAGCAGCAAATCCGAAAACCACCAAATAACCACAGTCCAAAAATGCTTTGGATGCCACATAGGATAACCAAATATTCACAGAATATTCAGTAACAATTCACACAAACAGAATCTGCATTAAAACTGAATCCATAACGCGATGTCCTATGAGCTGGTATGGGACATCTTCATCCGACATGTTGAAAGCAGCCACTTAGAACATTAAGATTCAACATCTTGCTGCTAAAATAGTTTTAGCAAAATAAATGCCAACCACAAAAGCACAGAAATAACAATCTCCCCCTTTGGCTTATTTTGGCTAAAACTACACACACGCAAAAACTTGTAAAGAAGCACAAACAGCAAAAAAAAATATCCATATATCAGACAGCAGCGAAAACACCAACAACACACAGCAAAAAAAACATCCAGCATAGCAGCACTACCCTTCAGCTGAATACAAACACTCAGTACAGCAAACAACTCATCATAGCGGCATAGCTCCCCCTCACCAGCAGTAACATTCCGCATTCTCCCCCTCAACTATTGCAGCAACACAAGCACACAAGCACTCTCCACACAAACATCCACACAACATACTACTCCCCCTTTTTAGCCATAAATATGACAAAGGCAAGTAGAACAAGTTAAGGTTAAAATAAACCAGAGTAAACTGCATCAGTGAGTAGATGCACACCACATCACATGCCCAAATGTCATGCACAAACTTCAGCATTTTCCCTTCTTTCACACATTGTACTACCAGAACCTCCTTTAGTCTTTTCAATCTGGCAGCCAGAAGGAACATTGATTGCTATAGTTCTTCATGAATGCACACCCCAAGTCTGCTCCTCAGGTTTTCAAATTGAACTGCATCCAGAGCCTTGGTAAATATGTCAGCAAGCTGATTTTCTGTGCTCACATGCTCAAGAGTTATGACTTTGTCCTCCACAAGTTCTCTGATAAAGTGATGCCTGATATCAATGTGCTTAGTCCTGCTGTGTTGAATGGGATTTTTGGAAATATTAATAGCACTCAGGTTGTCACAAAATAGTGTCATGACATCTTGTGTGACATTATACTCAGATAACATCTGCCTCATCCATACCAGTTGAGCACAACTACTACCAGCTGCTATGTACTCAGCTTCAGCAGTAGAGAGGGATACTGAATTCTGCTTCTTGCTAAACCATGAAATAAGATTATTTCCCAAAAAGAAACATCCTCCAGAGGTACTTTTCCTATCGTCAGCACTTCCAGCCCAATCAGCATCACAATAACCTAATAAAATGGGACTTGAGTCATGGGAGTAAAGCAACCCATAACCACATGTACCACTCACATACTTTAGAATTCTCTTCACTTGATTGATGTGACTGACCTTGGGTTCTGCTTGATATATTGCACACACACCAACAACAAAAGTTATGTCTGGCCTACTTACTGTAAGATACAGTAGACTGCCAATCATACTTCTATACAAACTTTGTTCAACAGCCACTCTCTTTTCATCTTTGGATAACTTCAAGTGAGTAGGAGCAGGAGTCCTCTTATGCTTGGCATTATCCAGTCCAAACTTCTTCACAATGTTCCTCGCATATTTGCTCTGACAACTAAAAATGGAATCTTCCATCTGCTTGACTTGTAATCCAAGGAAGTAGGTCAATTCACCTACCAAGCTCATCTCAAATTCAGACTGCATTTGATTGACAAAATGTTGGACCATTTCATCCGACATCCCACCAAACACAATATCATCTACATAAATCTGAGCAATCATCAGTTTCCCATCCTTCTCCTTGACAAAAAGTGTTTTATCAATACCACCCTTTCTGTACCCATGGTTGACTAAGAACTCAGTCAGTCTTTCATACCAAGCTCGTGGAGCTTGTTTCAGCCCATACAAAGCCTTCTTCAGCTTGTAAACATGATCAGGAAAATTTGGATCCACAAACCCTTTAGGCTGCTCAACATAGACTTCCTCATTAAGATAGCCATTCAGAAAGGCACTCTTGACATCCATTTGAAACAATCTGAATTTCAACAAACATGCCACTCCTAGCAACAATCTGATGGATTCCAATCGAGCCATAGGCGCAAATGTTTCATCGAAGTCTACTCCTTCAATCTGTGTGTATCCTTGAGCAACTAATCTGGCTTTGTTCCTGGTAACAACTCCTTGCTCATCAGACTTATTCTTATAAACCCATTTTGTTCCAATCACATTTGTTCCTGCTGGTCGTGGGTACCAGTTCCCAGACTTCATTCCTCTTGAACTGACAAAGTTCATCTTGCATAGC
Organism: Lathyrus tuberosus; assembly: GCA_022829125.1. Classification (NCBI taxonomy): domain Eukaryota; kingdom Viridiplantae; phylum Streptophyta; class Magnoliopsida; order Fabales; family Fabaceae; genus Lathyrus; species Lathyrus tuberosus. The sequence continues at coordinate 1,448,244 of JALAZF010000768.1, forward strand.
ACTTATCCAGAACTCATCTGTTAATGCTTCTTTGACATTCTTTGGTTTAATCTTTGACACAAAGCAAGCATTTGACACAGTCTCCCTTGTTCTGGTTCTTACACCTTCATTCAGATCTCCAATAATTAATTCCTTAGGGTGATCCTTCTGAATCCTTATAGAGGGTCCCCTGTTAGCATCCTCTACCTCTTCATTCTCAGGTGTAGTGTTGGTTTCTGCTTCCTTTGACATCAAACAAGTAGACAAACTTTCAGGTTCTTGAGGATTCCACAGATAGCAGTTATCCTTAGACCTGGTTCCCTTCATAACAACTCCATCTTTCTCATTGGTTACTAGACATTCAGATTTGGTGAAATTTACCTTGAGACCTACATCACACAGTTGGCTTATACTGATTAGATTTGCAGTCAGCCCTTTGACAAATAGAACACGATCCAGATTTGGTTGTCCTGTGTAGTCCAGCTTTCCAACCCCTTTTATTTCCCCCTTTGATCCATCCCCAAAGGTGACATAATTGGTGGAGTGGGGCCTGATATCTGACAAGAACTTCTTCACACCAGTCATGTGTCTTGAACAACCACTGTCAAAGTACCAATCTTCTCTTGCATATGCTCTAAGAGAGGTATGTGCTATGATACCAGCCATCATTTGTCTAGGAATCCATCTTCTCTTCACTTTACCCCAACTCTGTCCTTTATTTTGTTGCTGAGCAGTTTTGGGATAGCCGTGTAGCTTGTAGCAAAAGGACTTCAAGTGACCAATCTTTCCACAGTGATGGCATCTCCATGGTTTATACTTTGGTCTACAAACTCTTTTCTGATGCTTCATCTGATGTTGAAACATGTGATTTGACATCCCCACTTCTTGCTTTATTTTCTGAGGAAAAAACTTCAATACAGGGTTCTTGGAAGTCTCTGCTTGATTGTTAAAACCAAGGCCTTGCACATTTCCAGCTTCTTTCCCATTCTAAAGGATCTCATCCAGCTGCGTGGTACCATTGTTCAGCATTCTTATAGATTTGGTCATATTGTCAAGTTTTGATTTTTGCCATTCAACCTCCTCCTTCAGATCAGCAATGGTTGATAGATGTTCTTCCTTCTCAGCTTCTAGTTGAGCTATCAGAATCTTCTGTTCCAATATTATCTGGCACCTTTCTTCATTCTTGATACACAATTCTAAAAACCCTGTGAATACTTCTTCCTTAGTGAGTTCTCCAACATAGGATTCTTTGTCAGAGTCAGATTCACAAGTAGTTTCTCCATCAGCCTTACAGATTCCAGTCAAAGCTGTCACCAATTTTGTTGATTCTTCTTCAACATCACTCTCAGACTCTCCTTCTGACCAAGACACTGATAGGCCCTTCTTCTGCCTTTTGAGATGCGTGGGACACTCAGTCTTTATGTACCCATATCCCTCACATTCAAAGCACTGAACTCTCTTCCCTTGATTGGAGTCTTCTTCAGTTCTGGATCTTCTGCCTCCATCCTGGTTCTTACTGATGTCGAGTGACTTGTTATGAGCATTTGGTCTCGACTTCCAGTCAATCCTTTTCAACACTTTGTTAAATTGTTTTCCAAGTAGTACCAGATCTTTAGACACCCCTTCATCTCTGACCAGGTTACCTTCATCCTCTGAGTCACCAGTATTTGACACAAAAGCTATGCTTTTCTTCTTTTCAGACTTTTCACTGATCCCTAATTCGAATGTTTGAAGAGATCCCACCAATTCATCCACTTTCATCTTGTCTATATCCTGAGCCTCCTCTATAGCAGTCACTTTCATGTCAAATCTCTTAGGTAGAGATCTGAGAATCTTTCTGACCAGTTTGCTGTCAGACATCTTTTCACCTAGGGCACTAGAGGCATTAGCTATCTCAATAATGTTCATATGAAAATCATGAATGCTCTCATCCTCTTTCATCTTCAAACTCTCAAACTGCTAGTGAGAAGTTGAAGTTTGGACATCTTCACCTTTGAAGTCCCTTCATGAGCAACCTTCAAGACTTCCCATGCCTCTTTAGCAATAGTGCAGTGTTCAATCAACCTGAAGATATTCTTGTTAACACCATTGAACAAAGCATTCATGGCTTTGGAATTCCCTACGGACCCTTTGTAATCTGCATCATCCCAGTCTTCCTCTTCCTTCACCACATCAGTAGGGGCACCTTTTTCATCTTTAACCTTAGGGGGCTCCCATCCTTTTATAACAGCTTTCCATGCTTGATCATCCATGGATTTGATGAAAGCTATCATCCTTGGTTTCCAATAGTCATAGTTGGAACCATCAAGCAGAGGTGGTTTGTTCAGAAATCCTCCATCCTTGTCCATTGTACCAGAAAGTACCTTCCCTGAATCTCACCCAGAACCAAATAAGGGTGCAAGCTCTTGATGCCAATTGAAATTCTGGCGCAGATATCAGATGTCCTATACAGATGTTGAGACACTGATATCCAACACAATGAACAAGATAACAATTAAAAATAACAGTGCAGAAAGTAAATAACACAGCGATATGTTTACCCAGTTCGGTCTAACACACCTACTCTGGGGGCTACCAAGCCAGGGACGAAACCAATATGCGATAGTATCAATTCACAGATCATACAAACACCGGATAATCTGCTCACTTAATCACTACCCTTCCTATGACTTCTACCTAAGACTCACCTAGGTATGAGGCCCTCCTCAAATCCCTCTACAACCACAACCCGTGATTGGTACCTTTCCACACAAGAAACAAAAACGAAAGACACACTTTCAAAACACACAATCCTCAATACTTCACAGCTTATGAGGATTGACACACAAGAAACTCAATGCTTAAAAGCTTATGAGTAACTTGACAGAACTTACAACACAAGAAATCAGTCCTTATACTGTTATCAGAATGATACCAGTTAGGTTCACAAAATACACTCGAAAACCCTAAAAACACAAGTAAGTTCCACACCTAAAACTAGGTTTACATCAGTCAATATATAGCAATTAATCTGGACTGAATTAGGCTTCAAAAACGCAGCAAATAGACTGCTCACAAATCTGCAAAAATAACTCCAACAAAATAGGTCTTCAATCCAAAGTTTCCTATTATGTCTCCATAATTAGAAACAGTAGCAAATCCGAAAACCACCAAATAACCACAATCCAAAAATGCTTTGGATGCCACATAGGATAACCAAATATTCACAGAATATTCAGTAACAATTCACACAAACAGAATCTGCATTAAAACTGAATCCACAACGCGATGTCCTATGAGCTGGTATGGGACATCTTCATCCGACATGTTGAAAGCAGCCACTTAGAACATTAAGATTCAACATCTTGCTGCTAAAATAGTTTTAGCAAAATAAATGCCAACCACAAAAGCACAGAAATAACAAACAAGACCAAAATAGAAGTGACACACTTCCAACAAACTACTTAGTTTTGCTTAAAAGCTTCAACTAAGAACAATACACTTTTTCTTAAAAGCTTATGAGTGAAAAATTAACAATCAGTCAACTCAATGTATCAGAACTGATACAGGAGTGACATACAAAAACACAACACACTAAAAGCACTCTTAAACCCTAAACCCTTATTTTTGCACACACAGTTTCTTCAATGATAAAAATTCTCTGTTTCTAGGTTTAGTAAGTCTCTTTATATAGACTCTTACAGTATGGGCTTGGACTCTTCAATCAGATCCAATATTCCAGTTGTAAATCATCTGCAAAATATTCTCCATAAAAATAGGAACAAATCTTCAAAGTTTCCTAAAAAGTTTCCAAGATCCTTTTTATGAAACTAAATCAAATTTGAAATGTTGCTAAAATATCCTTGCTTAGCTGCACCTGTATGAAAATTAAGAACATCCAGAATCTCATATTTTAAAATCAAATCTTCAAGGATTTAAAATGAAGATCTGTTATATCTGGTATAACATATCACAACGTCTATCAGAACATCTGTCAAGAAAAGTAACAGCAAACTCTGTTGTACCAGTTGCTCAAGATGTCATGACATCTTGCTCAACATCTGGCTATGATACATGTTTTTCAAATTAAACATATTTTACCAAAATTGTTGCCAATCATAAAATTACAGACCTAACAGAGATGAAATAGATGTTTAAGCATTTGATTATAAATAACATGAAAATAAAGAGATAAGGGAAAGGAAAGTGCACACTAGGATTTATATTGGTTCAACTTTAAACAACTCTACCTACTACAGTACCCAAGGATTTATCCTTGAGAGTTCCACTAACGACTTGAGTTTTTATCACAGAATCAGTCCATAACCTTCTACACCAAAGTTTTATCCATGTTTGTCTCGCAACCTTTATAATTATATCAAAGTTACAATAGAATGACACTCTTGATTTACAATCACAACTCAAACAAATTTAAAACAAGAGTTACACAATCACAACTCTTACTAAGTATTATGCTCTCTCAATACTAAAATAATTTTAAGTGTAAAATAAGTTTCTTAAGAAGAGAGTGAGTAAGAAAGAAATGTGATATTTTAAATTTCTTGTGTGTTTTTAAGTGAACACAAGTCCTCCGTATATAGTAAAAAAGAATTGCAAAAAAGGAAAGAATTTTGGGCCGAAACTTCTTCATAATAAATTAGATTGCGAGACTAATACATTATAACCTAGCAAATTAGGAAATAGCTTGCCAGATCTAGAGCATAATAGATTAAAATGCTTCTTAATTGATTATAGGGCAAGTTCTCTTCAAAATCGATTAGACAAACATCTTGATTAATTAGATAGTGGGTTTTATCTTTCTAATTGATTAAGTATGCTTCATAATTGATTAGTATTGGGCCATAAACATTTTTAAGAATATTTTCAAAACATATGAAGTTTAGATAAAGGTTTAAGTGTGTGTGTGTGTGTGTGTGTGTGTGTGTGTGTGTGTGGTGGGGGGGGGGGGGGGGGGAGGAGGGGCACGCGCGTATTAGTTTATTACTTTGAGATTTACTCACACTTGTTACAAACTAATGATCCTAAACAAATAAACACAACTAATGCATAATATCACGGGCGAGCATGAAAAAAAGTTCAATTCCTTTGATGTTGTTCTTAGAATTTGATTCTCTTACGCCAAACATTGTAACCTTCTCTCTTTTTCATTTGCTTTAATCCATTTTATATCTTGATGATGCTTATGTTAGTTTTTATTTACTCTTTTTTCATCATCAAAACCAATATCACATGTTAAACACATTAAAACACATTCTCCCCCTTTTTGATGATGACAACACATCTCTCAAAAAGGTGGAAAAACATAAATATTAAGATGAAAAATATTGGAGTTGTTAACTCCCATCACAGATAAATAGATTATATTTCTCCTCTTTGATATAATCAAAGAGCAGGGGAAACAGATAAACATATTAACAACACATAGAAAACTGCATATTTCACATTGATAAGTAGAAAAGAAGAAGAAGGAGAAGAGACACATAAAGCAGTATAAACTCATGATTGGTTTCAAATTCCTAATTCATTTCTTATGATTTTCTTTAGGAAGAAGTTTAGTAAAAATTGTTGCCAGTTGATTAGATAAAAACACAATCTCAATTGTGATATCCTATTTTTCAACATGATCTCTAATAAAGTGTTGCCTAATCTAAATATATTTCATTCGAGAGTGAAGTATCTGATTATTAGTGATGTTTATGGAAATAGTCTTGTCGCACTTAATCAGATCAATTTCAAGATTCATTTCAGAATCACTTAACTATTTTCCCATCCAAATTATCTGCGCACAACAACTACCCGCAATGATGTATTTTGATTCTGTTGTGGGTAACGCGACACTTTCTTGTTTCTTGCTATGTCAGGAAACAAGCGAGTTATCAGGAAAATAACACATACCAGAATGTTGGTATTTTATTTTTTCTTAACTACAATGCTATTGTTTTCTAATGATTTTTATTGTATTTATTTTTTGCAGCAACTAGAAACATATGATGGGATGGTAGGACACTTGCTCACAGTCATACTCATGCAAAATTTTAACCATATGCGTTGACACACATGAGAGTTGTTGAAGCTCAGGTAGTTACAGTTTTTCCATATAAGATGATTGGACAGCAGGAACATGGGTCTTAATGTAAGCATGATGAATCATGATAAATGCATAAAATGAGTAGAATTACATACTATACTCAAAGCACTTATTAACATATTTTGAAAGAAATCACTTAAAACCCCCTAAGATCATACACTACGCCAAAAAAGACCTTTAGCAGCGCTTTTTTTTTTTGCCTTTGGCAGCGCTTAAAAGTGCTGCCAAAGCTGGCGCTGCTAAAGGTAAAGACAACGCTTTTTTTCCTTTAAAAACGTTGTTTTAGGCCCCCCTAAGGATCTCTATAGCAGCGCTTTTCCACAGAAAAGCGCTTTCGTAGTCCCCCCTTTAGGCAGCGCTTTTAAAAACGCTTTCGTAGTCCCCCCCTTTAGGCAGCGCTTTTCCAAAGAAAAGCGCTTTCGTATGTCCCCCTTTAGCAGCGCTTTATAAAGCGCTGCTAAAGGTCTCACTTTAGGCAGCGCTTTTCTAAAGAAAAGCGCTTTCGTATGCCCACCTTTAGCAGCGCTTTAAAAGTGTTGTCTTATTTATACGACATTACACCCCTTTAGGCAGCACTTTTTTAGAAAGCGCTGTCTTTTATTAAAAAGCTTTTTAAAAGCTTTTTTTTGAAAAATCAATTATTAAACCTGTATAATTTAAACCTATATAATTTATCATAATTCATAACCATTCATCACATGGCCTTTGATACCATTATATATCAACTCATAGGCATTATAGCATTATAATTCAACAATAGGCCTTTATACGATAAAACTTCAACACATAAATGGTAAAAACCATTATATATACAACACCAAAATAAACATTACATATATATAACTCAATACAAACTATACAACACCAATTCCATACACCAATTCGAAACCTTATACACCATATCCATCACCTATATATACAACACCTTCCATAAACCTAACACAATTTCTAAAACTAACAAATTCTCATTTCAACCATGTATTGACACCAATCCTCCTTTATTTCTTCCAATTTGTCTTTCGTGTAGGTGGCACACTTGAATTCATCAAAATACTACATTTTACATAATATGCAAGATTTAGTTAAAAGTAATTAATTAGATGAAATATCCGATAATAAATCTTAAAATAAATTCACACCATGGTTGGAATCTCTATGTGTTCCAAAAGAATAATTTATTTCATGAATCTCATGACAAAATAACCACAATCGATACCATTACGTTGCTGAGGACACTCCACGTAGAAAAAATAAGTATTAATAAGTATCATAGATGAATTGTCTTATCAAGTAGCATTACTATTATAATTTCAAATCATACCTCCACTCTTATCAACATAATGTTGTTTGCTCTGGACTTTGGTACCCGAGCTTGTCGTTGTGATCAGAATATTTTTATGGATCTAACATATTATAAATGAATAGTTAGAACAATCTCACATAAATAAAGAAATACACACGCGAATATTTAGAACAATTGCATCACTTACGTATCAATCATATTCTTCATCTCCGGGTATTTTGTGCAATCACCCTCTAGCGAATCCAGATAATAGACAATTTCTTTTATCAGATTAATCGCAAGCAACAACCAGTGTCCACTGTAAAATAAAACAAAAGTATAGATGGAAATGTTATACACAACGTAAAAAAAGCGGAAAATTATAATAAAGGAAGTTAGGATGAAAATCTTACCCATGACCAGTATTATACGCTAAAAGATACAACTTCTCTGTATCAATGTTGGTCATAAATGCACGCACTGGGTGATCTTTAACCTCATCTGGAGTTCGAGTGATTAAATTTGCATTGACACAGTTGGGAGCCAAGAATGAGTATCTTTCACTCAATTGACGCGGGGAGCATCAAGTTTTCATACAAGAACCTGAAATAAAAACGGATTATGATAAATATGTTATTATAATTAACATTCTAATATTCATTGAAATGAGTAAATAAATTGATCAATTAAATAAATAAAATTGATGCATTACCTGATGTATGAATTAATAACAGCGACGCCTAATTCAGAATGCGTACATATCTGATCAAAGTCTTCTTTAGAAATTTTTTCTGAATAGGCAAACCCAAAAATACCTGCTTCCATAGATGTCTTTTTTGCCTTGGCGACTACTGGCTTCTTGTTCTTGATCCCTTGTTGCATCTATTGTGTAGGAATCTGAAAATCATATAAGTCATAAACTTAGTAATCATGAAGCTTTTGAATTCGGATCACAGAATTAACATTTTCGATGCATATATATCATTGTACCTCTTTTTGTGATGCAACCGACTCGGTTTGCCGCACAATCCCTTTGTCTTTTGATTTGGATTTTGAAGGAGTCTAACGATGTCATGTAAATTATATGTAGGTAAAAGTAAGCATATCATAACTTATATGCAAGTAAAACATTTGAAAACTAAAAGGTTAATAATGGTTTTTAACATACCAAGTCATCTATGAAATGATGAGGTTTGACGGCCATGCAACATCCGACCCTATTGCGTCCCCCACCAATGTTGCATCTGACACTTCGTCAGGTATAGGTAGTACCGCATACCGCTCTAAAGCAATATCAATCGAAACCTTCAAATATCCATAAGGGAGCGGTCTAGTGTGAAGGACGTCTCCGGGAGTGTTATGCACTTTTCCCTTGCCAACCATTTGATATGTCGGTGCCGATAAATATAGTTGACAAGATGAAATGCCCTAAACAAAACAAAAATAATACGAAATCTTTATTGTGCAATGATATCAATATAAAAAACTGTACTAATTTAATAAATATAATTACCTCCGGAATTTTTTGTTGACAATTGATGCTGGCCTTGTCACTAGCATCTTTAAATTCTGAACCGCGCCTTTCCGACATGTATCTTTCTTTATCCTGTTGCAGTTCACGAACTTGAGCTCTCAATTCTTCCAACGTTTCCATCACCTCTCTATTGCTAGGATTTTTTGTCTTTGAACGCTTATAGAAGGTAGATGGAGTGACTCCAAATCCCTTACCCCTCACGCGACCAGAATACTCAGGAACATTTAATACTCGACTCAGTATGCTCCTACAATCCCGGTCTTCCGTGGCAGTTAAGGACTGAGATAGAGTCTCCTAAAATTCAATATTAGAGCCATGCATAAATATATTAGATAAACAAGAAATTTATATCTAACTAAACACGGGCAGCCTTCCACAAAACATGTTGTATACTTACACAATTTTCGAAAACTTGTTGAACACCTTCGGTTACAACTCCATCCTTTTCCACACGGGCAGCCTTCCACAAAACATGCTCCGGAACAGATGTTTCTTCACTCTCCTCTTCAAGCTACACATTAAGTCAAGAATTAGGATTAATAATAATACAAAAAGACCATAGCAATTATATATACTTACGATTTTTTGTTCCAAGCGTGCATATCCCAAACGTCCTTTCTTGTATGGATACGCGGGTTTTGAGGCTCTTTGACGATTAACGTCACTGATAAGTGCAGATTGTACCTATTTTTGTATATACGTTTTGTTGCACTTATCAGTACTTTTTGTCTATATCGGTTCAAATAAACCCCACTTTGTTTATAAATACGTTTACTTTACGTTTTAGTGTATATATTGCGTATTGTTTAAATATTACTTAGTTTAATTGATTTTTATCTCAATTTTGTAGGTAGTTAATAAAGGCTATCTTGCCATATTCTTGAAGAGCAATGAATAAGCTTTCCAACGCTTCCGACCGTGCGTAAATTGGAGTTTCGGTGTGGAAGTTGTGGCCAAAATAAGGACTGGTTTTCTGTCTTGTTCGCACTGCGAACTGGCAGCGAATGTTCGCTTTGCGAAGGTCCAGCGAAGGTCCCAGCGAAGGCTGGAAGTGAGTTACAAAAGAGAAATAAGCCAATGTTCGCACAGCGAACCAGTCAGCGAGCATTCGCACTGCGAATGGTTCGTTCGCACTGCGAACCAACGAAGGAAAGCAAAGGCGGTTTGGTGATCAGAGGCACTTAAAGTGCCATTTTTTGAGTCATTCGCACTGCGAATGATCGTTCGCACTGCGAACCATGCAGAATTTGCAATGTATATAGTTCATTTTTCAACATTTTTCAACATTTTTTAGGCATGGTTTCGGGGTTTCTTGATCCCACTTCCATCAAACTTCATTTTTCATTGATTTGCTTAGAAAACAACTATGAAGCATGCATACGGATGAACAGGAGTGGATTGATCGTCGAACGGCTCCGACAATTCGCGAGATGTTTAGTTCATTTCTTTTCTTCTTTGTGTTTTTCTTTATGTTTGGGTTGTGTATATGTATTTGTTGCAAACTCATGTATATTTGTCGCCCATGACGTTGTATAAAACTTGCTTAACAAATCTCTATTGGTAATTGTCTCTGATTTTTGCTTTATGCGCGGGGTTTGGTTTGCGTTAGACATAACCTTAACGAACTCCGATTAGGGATGGTTGTCTGTTAGTTTCTGGACTCTAGAGATAGATTTAGGAGCTAACAATCTTCAATAGGCATCGAATCTTAATGCCTACCGTGTTTCGAGGCTTCGCTCGCGAGAGTGACGAAGAGAGTGACACGGTTGTTATCTCAACTGTGCGTTAGACATACCCTTTGTTGTGAGCGGTGCTGGGTGATATTGAGGAGTATTGTAGGTTGAGTATAACTGGTCGGTAAGTTTAAGTTTGTGAGGAGTCGATTATGTGCATTGCCGGACGAGTTCTAGTCTCTGAAGAATGAATTTATTTTTATGTTTTAATGTTTACTTTTCTGTTTTATTGCTTTAAACGATTTAATCCCAAACTCATTAACGCGAGAGACTGTCGAACGGCATTCTTTCCCTCGAACCGATCTCTGTGGACACGACATAAATCCCGGAGGGAATTCTTCCGAAAATAAATATTTTTGCTTGCTTGCCCTATTCTGCAACCAACAAAATGGCGCCGTTGCCGGGGATTGGTTTTGATATTGAATCGCATTGCGATAGTTTCTTTGTTTTTGAGTTTTGTAAATATCGTATATTGTATATTTTCACTTGTTATACTGATACTTGTAGATTAACGTTTGTTTAAGTGTTTGGTTAGGACGCTTGCTTTTGGTTGCGCGGTGAGACATCACCATGGCATGAATGAAGGAAGTTTCTAATTAAGCACCGTAAAAGCGTTGAGCTTAGACGTAAAACAAGCATGTTTTATAGTTTTTCTTTTCAAATGTTTTTGGTTGTTGTTTGCTCACAGATTTTGATTGACTTATTTGAGGATGCTTTTGTGATTTTCCAAGTTGGTTCGTTTCAACTTGCGGATGTATGGTAATGATTTTGTTAAGTTTTGTACACGTCCGAGGTATGTATTTATCGCTTTCTATACTTTAGCATATTCATGATACTTAGGCCTTTTACAAACTTCCATGCCATCCATTCTTTTGTATACTTGTTCTATTGTGAATCACTTTAGTTCTCAACCTTTTTGTGAGGAAGCCTTCTATTGTTCATATATGTACGGAGAACCAACATTCTATTTCTAACTGGATTTTATTATGTTGAATCTTTTGTTTGTGTTGATTATATGAATGCATGAAAAGGATCAAAGCAATTGTTTCATTTTGAGCACAACCACCTTAGCCAAATAGTTAATTAACCTTGTGAGTGTGTGAGAATTCGTAACCCCTTTGAGCTTTTTTATCCATGTTTTTATTTGAACTTAATGCTTGTCTATGAGTATTTAGTTCACTTATTTTTGGATGGATTTTGTTTTTTGGGTTAAATATACAATCCCCCTGCAATGTTAGCGATTTTTCATTTTAGCCCCTGGCAAAGTTTTTTTTTTAAAAACCCCCTCATCTTATTTAGATTCTCTCACTTAGGCCCCTGGCTGCCACATTGCAGCAAAGATTCCTTTCTATTGCTTGCGTGGCATGCCACGTGGCATTTTTAATATTATTTTATTATTTTATTATTAATTTTTTATTTTTTTATTTTTTTAATTTTTTTATATTTTTTTTTAATTTTTTTTTAATTTTTTTTAATTTTTTTTACTTTTTTGTTTTATTTTGTTTTATTTGTTTTATTTGTTTTTATTATAATTTTTATAATTTTTTTTTCTTTTTTTTTATTTCTTTTTCGTTTTTATTTATATATTTTTTATTTTTTTATTTTTTTTTTATTTTTCGTTTTTGGACCTAATTTTTATTTTTAATTCTATTTTAAACAAATTGTTATTTTAAAAATTACACTAGTGCAGAAAAGACTTTTTACATCGGGCGAATAACACATTTTACATCGGTTCTGGGTCCGATGTAAAGTTAAGCGATGTAGTAAATCAAAGACATTTTACATCGGGCCATAGTCCGATGTGAAAAATACATCTACTACATCGGTTGACTATTAAGTCTGATGTGAAATATGGGTTTAACTTTTTTTTTATAGAAATAAATGCACATTTTACATCGGTTGCCTTCCTGGCCCGATGTAAAATGTATGTTTTTACATCGGTTGCCTTTCTGGCCCGATGTAAAATGTTTTTTTTTACATCGGTTTCCTTTCTGGCCTGATGTAAAATGTATGCTATCTTTCTTAAAATGTATGTTTTTACATCGGTTGCAAGACGAAAAAGAAATAAAAAAAAAGAAAACAAAATATAAAAATTATAATAAAAACAAATAAAACAAAATAAAAAAAAATTTAAAAAAAATTTAAAAAAAATTTAAAAAAAAAAAATTAAAAAAATAAAATAAAATAAATAAAAAAAAATAAAAAAATAAAAATAAATAAAAATAAATAAAATAAATAAATAAAAAATAAAAAAAATAAAAAAAATAAAAAAAATAAAAAAATAAAAAAATAATATTAAAAATGCCACCTGGCATGCCACGCAAGCAAGAGAAAGGAATCTTTGCTGCAATGTGGCAGCCAGGGGCCTAAGTGAGGGAATCTGGATATTAAGAGGTGGTGTTTAAAAAAAAAATTTTACAGGGGCTAAAATGAGAATTCGCTAACATTGCAGGGGGGGTTTTGTATATTTAACCCTTGTTTTTTTCTTGGACCTCAACTTTGTGTTGTTGTATGGATTTTTTTCCTTGCCTTAGAAAGTAGGGAGTATTCACATGATGGTGCGGTTGAATTCAAGTTGGGGAGAGGATGATTGTATACTCATTGGTTAGATTCTATGAGGATTGAAAAAGAAAAGAAAAAAGAAAAAAATTTGTGAAAGAGAAAAAGAAAGAAAAAAGAAGAAAAAGAAAAATCCTTGAAAAAGGAAACAAAAAGAGTTTCAATAATTGTGCTAAATAAGTATTGTGTGTTGTGTAGCACTTGGGATTGTGGAAGAAGTTGGTTGAAATTTTGTGTGTGAATCTTTGTGAGTTTTCACTCCCTTAGGTTTAGGCAAGTTTTTGTTTCAATTACCTTTAGAAATTGCCCCTTGTTTGTTTACCCGACCACGTTACAACCTTGAAAGTCCTTGTGATTCTTGCCTTTGTATTTTCAATGTGAATTTGTAGATGTATGCATAATTTAGTCTTTTGTTTGCATGAGTGTTGTGTGAGTGTAAAGTACCTTATTGTGTGTTTTTCATCTATCGATGATTGTTTTTACTAGGTGTGATTCACTTTGGAACTTGTGTTGTTTTAGAATTTTTGGCATGATTTTTGTATTTCGCATTTGTTTCATGACTATGTTGTCGTCGTAGTTTAGTGGTAAGTATTTACTTTTTGTGTGTACCGTTTTCATTTGAACCATTAATTCGTTTCCGTTTTTCAAAACCTGTTGATTCGTCTTTCTTTGGATATTGCTTGTGCATTTTCAAGTTTGTTTGATTCTTGTTTGTGGACAAACAATTAGGTGAGTTGGGGAGAGTTTGATAAGTGCAGATTGTACGTATTTTTGTATATAAGTTTTGTTGCACTTATCAGTTTTTTTTGTCTATATCGGTTCAAATAAACCCCACTTTGTTTATAAATACGTTTACTTTACGTTTTAGTGTATATATTGCGTATTATTTAAATATTACTTAGTTTAATTGATTTTTATCTCAATTTTGTAGGTATTTAATAAAGGCTATCTTGCCATATTCTTGAAGAGCATTGAATAAGCTTTCCAACGCTTCCGACCGTGCGTAAATCGGAGTTTCGGTGTGGAAGTTGTGGCCAAAATAAGGACTGGTTTTCTATCTTGTTCGCACTGCGAACTGGCAGCGAATGTTCGCTTTGCGAAGGTCCCAGCGAAGGCTGGCAGTGAGTTACAAAAGAGAAATAAGCCAATGTTCGCACTGCGAACCAATCAGCGAGCATTCGCACTGCGAATGGTTCGTTCGCACTGTGAACCAACGAAGGAAAGCAAAGGCGGTTTGGTGATCAGAGGCACTTAAAGTGCCATTTTTTTAGTCATTCGCACTGCGAATGATCGTTCGCACTGCGAACCATGCAGAATTTGCAATGTATATAGTTCATTTTTCAGCATTTTTTAGGCATGGTTTTGGGGTTTCTTGATCCCACTTCCATCAAACTTCATTTTTCATTGATTTGCTTAGAAAACAACTATGAAGCATGCATACGGATGAACAGGAGTGGATTGATTGTCGAACGACTCCGACAATCCGCGAGATGTTTGGTTCATTTCTTTTCTTCTTTGTGTTTTTCTTTATGTTTGGGTTGTGTATATGTATTTGCTGCAAACTCATGTATATTTGTCGCCCATGGCGTTGTATAAAACTTGCTTTACAAATCTCTATTGGTAATTGTGTCTGATTTTTGCTTTATGCGCGGGGTTTGGTTTGCGTTAGACATAACCTTAGCGAACTCCGATTAGGGATGATTGTCTGTTAGTTTTTGGACTCTAGAGATAGATTTAGGAGCTAACAATCTTCAATAGGCATCGAATCTTAATGCCTACCGTGTTTCGAGGCTTCGCTCGCGAGAGTGACGAAGAGAGTGACACGGTTGTTATCTCAAATGTGCGTTAGACATAACCTTTATTGTGAGCGGTGCTGGGTGATATTGAGGAGTATTGTAGGTTGAGTATAACTGGTCGGTAAGTTTAAGTTTGTGAGGAGTCGATTATGTGCATTGCCGGACGAGTTCTAGTCTCTGAAGAATGAATTTCTTTTTATGTTTTAATGTTTACTTTTCTGTTTTATTGCTTTAAACGATTTAATCCCAAACTCATTAACGCGAGAGACTGTCGAACGGCATTCTTTCCCTCGAACCGATCTCTGTGGACACGACATAAATCCCGGAGGGAATTCTTCCGAAAATAAATATTTTTGCTTGCTTGCCCTATTCTGCAACCAACAGTCACTCACAACCTGCATAAAAAAATTATAAGTCATATCAGAACACATGTAATAACTACATGAATATAAGACAATGTTCATGATAAATTAAATTAAGATTACGTGGAATTTTTCTGTTCTTCGTTTGGCGACAAAAGTGTCTCATTCTTCGGGTGAAATCAAGTCCGCATATTTCTTCGGGCATTCCGCTTCAACAAACTTTCCTTGGGCATCCCTCAGAAACTTGTTGGATAAAAATGCTCGGAACCCTCTATGTCTTTTTCCGGCTAATTGAAGACAATATGTTTGCTTCTCGTCACCAGTGTTAAAAGATCTCTACAATAACAAATAAAGTGTGTCAGTATAATTAGTTTAAAAATATAACCGACAAACATAACAAATAAAATCACATATAATACCTGTATCTCACTCCATATTTTATCTTTGGTGGGTTTCAACTGTGGATTTCGCCAATTGTCACAAGTAATAGGAACTAGTGAACGGACAAGTGCACCAATGTAACTAGTCAACATTGCGCCATTAGGCTCAATTAGTTGACTTGTTTCATTCCAATGAATGTCATATTTTATTTCCTTGTCTCTAGCACGAATAACTCCTTTCATGATTGTTATTCCTCTTGAAATATCTCCTTCCGCATCTTGAACTGATTCTTTTGGATCATTCTTGGAAGTATCATGCGAGTTCTCCTCATTAGTAGCCATTTTACCTATAATAAAGAAAAACACATATAAATCCATAATCCATAATCAGTTGAACATAATATAATCCATAATCAAATATGAAATGACAAACACACGACAAACATATAAACCCAAGATCCATAATCAAATATGAAATGACAAACACATGACAAACATATAAATCTATCATCTATAATCCATAATCCATAATCATTCTCAAATATGAAAAATACATTACAGAATATATAATTTTACTATTACCTCTTTATTAACGTCTCTTTCTTTTTCGGGTAGGAAGATGATCTACTTGTCTCTTAACAACACGGATGGATGGATTGATCCAAATTCCCTCATTATGATCATTTCTAATATATGATTCACTCGCTCCAACAGTCTCATCTTGATCACTTATAATATATGATGCATTCGCTCCAACAATATCACCTTGATCTCCAATGTTATCATCAATTACTTTGTTAGATCAAAGCACTATAGACCATTTCGTACTTGTCGGGTCAGTGACATAGAACACTTGTCTAGCTTGAGAGGCTAGAATAAAAGGCTTGTCTTTGTACCCCACCCTATTAAGATCCACTTGCAAAAATCCTGACTTATCCATTCGTATGCCACTATTATTTTCAACCCACTTGCAACCAAAGATAAGAATCTGAAACTTCTCATAATAAAAAAGAAACACAATTGCAATGTTGGTAAGATCGCAGGATCGATACGTTACTACAAATTGACCTGAAAAAGAAACACAATTTAGTTATTGTGCGTCTTACTTTTTCCGGTAAAATAGAATGTATACCTATTGGTAGAAAATGTTCCATTATAACATGGCAATCATGCGTCTTTAAACTCTTTAATTTGAGGTCTTTCATAGACACAAGTCTTCTAATATCTGAAGAGTATCCTTCTGGAACTTTAACTTCACTTAGAAACTTACACAATATTTTTTTTTCTCCTTTCTAGATAGAGTATAGGCAGCAGGTGGTAGATATGTTCGTTTTCCTTTCTTCAAGGGTCCTAATTTCGTTCTTATCCCCATCGATATCAAGTCCTTTCTTGCTTTAAGGCCATCCTTAGACTTTCCTGGTATATTGAGTAACGTACCAATAACACTGTCAAATACAATTTTTTCAATATGCATAACATCAAGAAAATGTCTTACATACAAAAACTTCCAATATGGCAATTCAAAAAAATTGACCTCTTCTTCCACCCACTCTTGACAAGGGTATGTGCAAAAGGCTTGCCAAACTGAGTACTCACATCTTTCACCTTTTCAAAAACTTGATCACCTGTCAATATAGGTGGAGCTCTACCTTGTTCTGCCTCTCCATTGAAGGCTTTTCTCCACCCACAGTAGTGATTATTAGAATTTAAGAATATACGATGATCGAGAAATACATTCTTCTGACCAAACTCCAATCACGTCCAATTTGTTTTATCTTCACAAATAGGACACGCACATTGACCTTTTATACTATACCCTGATAGATTTCCGTATGCTGGAAAATCATTAATTGTGCCAAACAACATCGCCCTCAAGTTGAAACTTTCTTTCCTATATCCATCATAAACCTCCACACCGTTCTCCCACAAAATCTTTAAATCTTCGATTAACGGTGTCAAGTATACATCTATGTCATTCCCTGGTTGTTTAGGCCCAGAAATTAACATAGATAACATCATGTACTTACGCTTCATACATAGCCATGGAGGTAGGTTATAAATTATAATAATCACAGGCCATGTGCTATGTGAGATACTTTGAAGGCCGTGTGGGTTCATTCCATCAGTAGATAATGCCAAGTGAAGGTTTCTTGCTTCTTCTCCAAATTCAGGATAATCATTATCAATTTTCGTCCACTGTGATGAATCTGCCAGATGTCGAAACTTTCCATCTATAATTCTTCCATCTGCATGCCAAGTCAAGTTTCTTGCATCGGTTTCACTATGAAACATGCGTCTAAATCTCGGAATTATAGGAAAATACCACAAGACTTTTGCTGGAGACAACTTTTTCTTATATCGAGAGACACCGCATTTAGGACACTCATTTAACGATGCATACTCATTTCGAAACAAAACGCAATCATTTGGACATGCATGTATCTTATCATAGCTCATGTCAATAGAGCACAACATCTTTTTGGCCTCATATGTTCGATTGGGAAGAACATTATCCTCCGGAAGCATATCTTTCATAAGGGCTAATAACTCTGTGAAACTTTTATCCGACCATCTATTACCCGCCTTTAAGTCGTACAACTTTAATACCGCATATAATCTTGTGAATTTAGTGCAACCCTTATACAACGGTTTCTCTGCATCGCTTACCAACCTCTCAAACATTTTGGGACAATCCTGAAGATCTTCTTCAAGTGCTTCTGCAATCTCTTCGACTCGATCACAATCGTATGTATCTGTGGCATTGTCGTTTGAAGCATAGGTCGTATTATCCCCCGGTTCAACATTCCCGTTACTTTTCTCACCATGAAGTGTCCAACTTGTATAACTTTGATCAATTCCATGCCTCTTTAAATGCGACTCCATCTGACCTGCGCCAATCCGACGCCAAAACAGCAACTCAAGCAAGGACATGTGATTCGACTTGGGTCTTTGGCGTGTTCAACAGCAAACTTAAAGAATTTTGATACCCCATTCTCGTACTCTTTCGACAATGGATTGGACGACATTCATTTTTTATCCATGATTTTACTAAGTAAGCAAAACAAAAACAAAAGAACAACTACGTACCTGTCTATATAGAATCAGCAACTTCTGGACTGAACCATAAAGTGTAAGATTCTTGAAAACTATCCGAATTCACTCTTCACAAGTAACCCCTATAGCAAATGAACGTAAGTTAGTAAGTGATGGTGTATACCACATATAACAAGTCAAAGTTTCAAGAAACAAATTTAGTAAACATCATCATTAAATCAAATAGCATGGTATAGTTTCAACTCAACATTGTAAAAAAAAACAACTTCAACGCTTAAGTTCAAGTAACAATTCAATCACTATTTATCATTTTCAATCATCTCTCAAAATAAATCCAATCACTAGTTCACTTAACTACTAATTTCATTATCATTTTCAATAACAACCAAATTGTTACATCACTAAAATTTTCCGATAAATGTTCACTTTAACTTTACAAATAGCCCTATAACAACCACAACAATCTAACTTCTACAACACTCTTAACTACCTTGAATTTTCTAATTAATCACTATTCTACAAATTTTACACATTAACCTAACTTCTACTATTCTACAAATTTTACACATTAAACTAATTTCTACTATTCTACAAATTAATCATTAAACTAACTTCTACAAATTAATCACATTTTACACAATAATCACTATACTAACTTCTACTAATTAATCACTTTTCTAATTAATCACTTTTCCAATTAATCACTAACTAACTCCTACAAATCAAAAAATGAAAACCTAACATCAACAACTAATAATACACCAAATTTATCTCACAGAAACATCAGAGAAACACTCTACAATGAAGAATATTAGACATTTTCATTAATGGAGAGAAAACCAGAAAAAGGAGAGTAAAAACCTTAGAGAAACAATCGACAATGGCGGACGACGGTGTGAGTAAGCAGAAACAACGGAGGGAAGCCACAAACGGAGTAAAACCACGACGGATTTCGTTTGCAGAACGACGGCGGACGACGTGGTTTCGTTCATTTGCAGAAAAAATGGAGGAAGAAGAGAAACAGTAGTCGCTAAGGCGAAAATAGAAACGGTCGTAATGAAACAGTACTAGTCGTTTGCAGAATCTGTTTTAATTTTAATATTTTAAAACACCTTTAGCAGCACTTTCTTATGTTAATCCTTTAGCAACGCTTTTGGAGTAAAAGCGCTTTCTAATGTGGGAAAAATGAAAGGTCTTTAGCAGCGCTTTCTAAAAGCGTGTTGTACGAAAGCCCTTTAGCAGCGCTTTTTAAAAGCGCTGCCTTATGTCCCACATTTAGCAGCACTTTTCATAAAACGCTTTTTAAAGTTCAGCTGCCTTAGGGCTTTAGCAGCGCTTTTAAAAAGCGTTGTCTTATGTCACCCATGTAGCAGCGCTTTTTTCTTTTGTTTTTATTTTTGTGTTTAGCGAAACATATAGCAGCGCTTCTGCCAGAAAACGATGTCTTTGTTGCGTTGCGAAAACACATTTTTGGCGTAGTGGTATATATATTATAAGTAATTATATTCAAGTTAAATATAAGTACGATAATGTCATTTCCAACACTTTGTGTAGGAAAAATATTAAGAGTTTATCCAACAAGTTTTTCAGGCAAAACAACCAAATGCAAGGTGAGAAAGTGTTAGAGAGCTTCGAAGGTTTCTACAACAAGGAAAATTTTCAAGGCAAGCTGGTCATTTTTCGTGGTGAATCAAGGCGCTTTTAGTGACCTTGGGAAGAGTTGGTAGAAACTTAAAGGTGAAGGAAGTTATGCCTACTAAACATGCATGACATCTCGCAAGATGAATGATGGCCATCTTGACACACCCAGGCGACACATCAAAAAATGGATTAAAGGAGAAACATAATGGAAGAGTATCCTTAGTTTGCGTGGCAAGCCACATTTTTCCTAGCAAAAATACCCTTGACAAAAATTATAAATAAAAGGTCTTGGATCTAAATTCAATGATAATTTCTTAGAGAGAAAATATAGAAACACAAGAAGGAACCAAATGCATATCAAAAGGCAAAGTGGAGGCTTTCAACTTGAAGGAATAAATTTTGGGTGCTCCTTTCATATGCTCTTCATCTTGTAAATATATATCAATAAGTAGTAGCTATGTTTTTCTTGTGTTTGAGATTAAATGTAGTTATTATAATTTTTTATATTTTCTTGTGTTTGAGATGCCTTAAATGTAGTTATTATAATTTTCTTATAAAGACTTTAGGTCTGGACGTTATATTAAAGAGTGTTTCTTAATGCACCACCCAAGTTTCTTAGGCACCATGTGAAATTATTTTTTTGCCCCCTAATTCCGGATGTGCATATCCGGACGCACCGGAACCTTAAAAATTAAGAACTTTTACCGGATGTACATATCCGGCGTATATCCGGGTCTGTATATCCGGACAATATTCTGAAATATTTAAAGCTGCATGATCACTCCCCCTTCCCATAATCAACCTTCTTCTTCCACACTCACTCAAAAAATCCTATTTCATCAATCCCATTTCTCACTCAAAAAGTTCAAATTTTTGGTGCAACAAATCAAAGGGAGCAAGGAAACACTGACTTTCAGGTAAACATTAAACTTCATCCACTACATTACTCACATTATCAATCTACATTTTTTGGAAAATAAGTTACGCTACTTCCGGCTGTGCATATCCAGAACAAATTGAGCATGAACATTTCCGGATGTGCAGATCCGGAAACATGGCTGGAGCCAATTAATTTAAGTTTTCAGCATTTTTGAATAAATCTTATTTATACATATTAATGGTTCTATTCTTGTTTATAAATAGAGATGGTGCATCCCGATAACATGGCAAAAGAATTAGTTGCGCCGATTTCCTCGAAAGATGAAGGTATGCTCGTAAAGTCGGTTGATGTCGGCGGTGACTTTAACAACAAGCAAGACTTTGATGATCGTGAAAGCATGATCGCATACATTCGTAGGACGGCTATTGAGCTCGGCTTCGGTGTAAATATCGGGAGATCGGATAATGGGTCGGATAGAAGAAAAGCTTTTGTAATTTTAGGGTGCGAAAGAAGCGGAAAATATCAAGCACCTCTACGGAAGTTAAAGAAAGACGAGACCGGTACTAGAAGATGTGAGTGCCCTTTTAAGATTGGTGGTTACATGTTAGTTTCCAAGAAATGGAGATTTACCGTTCGTTGTGGTATACATAACCACGAAATGTGCTCAAAGCCACAAGGTCATCCAAGTGTATATCGGCTCAAGGCGAAAGAGAAGACATGTATAGCCGACATGACCTTGAACCTTGTCCAACCGAAGAATATACTTGCGACGTTGAAACAGAAAGAACTCAAAAATGTTGCAAACATAAAGCAAGTGTATAACATTCGGTATCAAACGAACAAAGCAATTAGGGGAGATAGGAGTGAGATGCAACAACTGTTGAAAGTGTTGGAGGACAACGTTTACGTGTCTCGGTACAGATATCGCGATGATGGAATTACGGTCCGAGATATTTTTTGGACTCATCCGGATTCCATCAAGTTGTTCAACACGTTCTCGACAGTGCTCATTCTCGATAGCACCTACAAGACAAACAAGTATCGTCTTCCATTGTTTGAGATGGTTGGCGTTACGTCTACGAATAAGACATATGCCGTCGGCTTTGCCTTTTTGGAGTGTGAGAAAGAGGACAATTTCACGTGGGCGTTGGAGACGTGTCAGTCACTTTTGAAGAAACATGTTCAAATGCCAAAAGCAGTTGTTACGGACCGCGACAACGCCTTGATGAATGCGGTTGCAAAAGTCTTTCCGTCTTCCAATGCACTACTTTGTCGATTTTAGATAACAAAGAATGTGCGAAGTCGGGTTAAGACTGCGGTGGGTGCGAAGCAAGTGGATTCGGAAGACGGAAAAGTGGTCAAGTCGGGTGTCATTGTAGAGAAAATTATGGATGCATGGACTCATATTCTAAATTCTTCCACAACGGAATTATATGCCGATTCGGTCATTAAATTCCGGAAAGTGTGTGAACGGTACCTCGCTTTGTTGAAATATGTTGAATCCACCATTCTTGATCAAGTGAAAGAAAAGATTGTTTGTGCGTGGACCGATAACGTACGACATCTTGGAAACACTACCACCAATAGAGTTGAGTCGGCACATGCCACTTTGAAGAATTGGTTGGGAAATAGCAAGGGGGATTTATGTCGGGATTGGGACTCCGTGCATCTAATGATCAAAAACCAACACAATGAGATACAAACCACTTTCGGTCGGAGCATCACAGTTTTGGAACATCGGTTTAAAGGTAACTTCCTCTACTCTCGATTGATCGGCAACATGTCTCGGGCGGGCTTGGGCTATGTTTTTCACGAGGCCAACCGAGCCGAAACGGTAGGTTCCGATAGTGCAAAGTGTGGTTGCACTATTGTGAAAACCTACGGTCTTCCTTGTGCTTGTGCCATTGCTAAAAAGTTGAAACTAGGTGACCCAATACAAATTGACGAAGTTTGCCCTCATTGGATGAGCTTTGTTTTGATGATGATGCTTGTAAGGAAGGAGATAAACCCGATATCTCTATTTTGGCCGAATTGGAAGCGATTCAAAAGAGATTTTCGAAGGCCGACGACAATATGAAGCTACACCTCAAAGAAGAGTTGAGGAAGATTGCCTTCCCCGAAACAACCGCAATGATACCTCCGTCTCAACCGGTTAAGACAAAGGGTGCTCCGAAGAAGTTGAAGCCTACACCAAATGACAACTCAACAACTCGGTATCCTTCATATTATGAGCACGTTGACCAAATCTTTCCGGAGTCTCCGACTCCTAAATCTCTACGAAGTGTCGTGAAAGGAGCTCGCATTTCCAAACCGGCTCCGACACCGATTCCACGAGATGCGACTCCGACTCCAACTACACGTATGATTTCCTTTATTGACGAGATGCCGGTTTTTATGCACAAGCATATCGACGGTATAATCGATGTTGTAGGGGATGGTAATTGCAGTTACCGAGCCGTGTCGGCTCTATTCGGTAAAGGAGAGGAAGGCCATGCACTTGTACGTCATCAACTTATCCTAGAGTTGGAGACGCATAAAGAAGCATACTTGCGTCTCTATGGAAATCAAGAAAATTACAACAAGGTTCACGAGTCACTTGTTCCGTGGTTGAGTGGTCCGGCACCGGTATCGAAATGGATGAGCTTCCCCGAGATGGGTCATCTTATAGCATGCGCCTACGATATGGTGTGTATCGACTTGACGAGATACGGATTTTCGGAAACCTTTTTCCCACTACACACCGCACCTCCGTCGAATCCAAATGATCGTATCATGTGTATCGGATGACTTGCAAAATCAAGACATTTCGTACAAGTTATCTTGAAACCCGGATGCCCGATACCACCTAAATCACCGCAATGGGCGACGCATGCAACCGCAATTGCCGAGTCTTGGCCAGATAATTTTGTCGAAAGGCAGCTTGAATTCGAAAGATTGCACGCAATTGAAAAGGCATCAAATGCGGAAGAATCGAAAGTTCTAGCTCCAATAGATTTAGACGGAGAATTTTGCTTTAACTCTTTTGTATAAGCATACGACACAATGTACATTATTGAAGTGAAATATATTGTATTTTTATCCATATTCTTCCGCATTTGATGCCTTTTCAATTGCGTGCAATCTTTCGAATTCAAGCTGCCTTTCGACAAAATTATCCGGCCAAGACTCGGCAATTGCGGTTGCATGTGTCGCCCATTGCTGTGATTTAGGTGGTATCGGGCATCCGGGTTTCAAGATAACTTGTACGAAATGTCTTGATTTCGCAAGCCATCTGATACACATGATACGATCATTTGGATTCGACGGAGGTGCGGTGTGTAGTGGGAAAAAGGTTTCCGAAAATCCGTATCTCGTCAAGTCGATACACACCATATCGTAGGCGCATGCTATAAGATGACCCATCTCGGGGAAGCTCATCCATTTCGATACCGGTGCCGGACCACTCAACCACGGAACAAGTGACTCGTGAACCTTGTTGTAATTTTCTTGATTTCCCCAACTCTAGGATAAGTTGATGACGTACAAGTGCATGGCCTTCCTCTCCTTTACCGAGTATAGCCGACACGGCTCGGTAAACGTAATTACCATCCCCTACAACATCGACTATACCGTCGATATGCTTGTGCATAAAAACCGGCATCTCGTCAATAAAGGAAATCATACGTGTAGTTGGAGTCGGAGTCGCATCTCGTGGAATCGGTGTCGGAGCCGGTTTGGAAATGCGAGCTCCTTTCACGACACTTCGTAGAGATTTAGGAGTCGGAGACTCCGGAAAGATTTGGTCAACGTGCTCATAATACGAAGGATACCGAGTTGTTGAGTTGTCATTTGGTGTAGGCTTCAACTTCTTCGGAGCACCCTTTGTCTTAACCGGTTGAGACGGAGGTATCATTGCGGTTGTTTCGGGGAAGGCAATCTTCCTCAACTCTTCTTTGAGGTGTAGCTTCATATTGTCGTCGGCCTTCGAAAATCTCTTTTGAATCGCTTCCAATTCGGCCAAAATAGAGATATCGGGTTTATCTCCTTCCTTACAAGCATCATCATCAAAACTAAGTCTCATCCAATGAGGGCAAACTTCGTCAATTTGTATTGGGTCACCTAGTTTCAACTTTTTAGCAATGGCACAAGCACAAGGAAGACCGTAGGTTTTCACAATAGTGCAACCACACTTTGCACTATCGGAACCTACCGTTTCGGCTCGGTTGGCCTCGTGAAAAACATAGCCCAAGCCCGCCCGAGACATGTTGCCGATCAATCGAGAGTAGAGGAAGTTACCTTTAAACCGATGTTCCAAAACTGTGATGCTCCGACCGAAAGTGGTTTGTATCTCATTGTGTTGGTTTTTGATCATTAGATGCACGGAGTCCCAATCCCGACATAAATCCCCCTTGCTATTTCCCAACCAATTCTTCAAAGTGGCATGTGCCGACTCAACTCTATTGGTGGTAGTGTTTCCAAGATGTCGTACGTTATCGGTCCACGCACAAACAATCTTTTCTTTCACTTCATCAAGAATGGTGGATTCAACATATTTCAACAAAGCGGGGGTACCGTTCACACACTTTCCGGAATTTAATGACCGAATCGGCATATAATTCCGTTGTGGAAGAATTTAGAATATGAGTCCATGCATCCATAATTTTCTCTACAATGACACCCGACTTGACCACTTTTCCGTCTTCCGAATCCACTTGCTTCGCACCCACCGCAGTCTTAACCCGACTTCGCACATTCTTTGTTATCTGAAATCGACAAAGTAGTGCATTGGAATACGGAAAGACTTTTGCAACCGCATTCATCAAGGCGTTGTCGCGGTCCGTAACAACTGCTTTTGGCATTTGAACATGTTTCTTCAAAAGTGACTGACACGTCTCCAACGCCCACGTGAAATTGTCCTCTTTCTCACACTCCAAAAAGGCAAAGCCGACGGCATATGTCTTATTCGTAGACGTAACGCCAACCATCTCAAACAATGGAAGACGATACTTGTTTGTCTTGTAGGTGCTATCGAGAATGAGCACTGTCGAGAACGTGTTGAACAACTTGATGGAATCCGGATGAGTCCAAAAAATATCTCGGACCGTAATTCCATCATCGCGACATCTGTACCGAGACACGTAAACGTTGTCCTCCAACACTTTCAACAGTTGTTGCATCTCACTCCTATTTCCCCTAATTGCCTTGTTCGTTTGATACCGAATGTTATACACTTGCTTAATGTTTGCAACATTTTCGAGTTCTTTCCGTTTCAACGTCACAAGTATATTCTTCGGTTGGACAAGGTTCAAGGTCATGTCGGCTATACATGTCATCTCTTTCGCCTTGAGCCGACATACACTTGGATGACCTTGTAGCTTTGAGCACATTTCGTGGTTATGTATACCACAACGAACGGTAAATCTCCATTTCTTGGAAACTAACATGTAACCACCAATCTTAAAAGGGCACTCACATCTTCTAGTACCGGTCTCGTCTTTCTTTAACTTCCGTAGAGGTGCTTGATATTTTCCGCTTCTTTCGCACCCTAAAATTACAAAAGCTTTTCTTCTATCCGACCCATTATCCGATCTCCCGATATTTACATCGAAGCCGAGCTCAATAGCCGTCCTACGAATGTATGCGATCATGCTTTCACGATCATCAAAGTCTTGCTTGTTGTTAAAGTCACCGCTGACATCAACCGACTTTACGAGCATACCTTCATCTTTCGAGGAAATCGGCGCAACTAATTCTTTTGCCATGTTATCGGGATGCACCATCTCTATTTATAAACAAGAATAGAACAATTAATATGTATAAATAAGATTTATTCAAAAATGCTGAAAACTTAAATTAATTGGCTCCAGCCATGATTCCGGATCTGCACATCCGGAAATGTTCATGCTCAATTTGTTCCGGATGTGCACATCCGGAAGTAGCGTAACTTATTTTCCAAAAATGTAGATTGATAATGTGAGCAATGTAGTGGATGAAGTTGAATGTTTACCTGAAATTCAGTGTTTCCTTGCTCCCTTTGATTTGTTGCACCAAAAATTTGAACTTTTTGAGTGAGAAATGGGATTGATGAAGTAGGGTTTTTTGACTTGTGAGGGTGAGTGGGAAGAAGCAGGTTGATTATGGGAAGGGGGAGTGATCACGCAGCTTTAAATATTTCAGAATGTCTTCCGGATATACAGATCCGGAGGCAATCCGGATATGCACATCCGGAAAAAAGTTTTAATTCTTAAGGATCCGGTGCGTCCGGATGTGCACATCTGGAATTTGGGGGCAAAAAAATAATTTCACATGGTGCCTAAGAAACTTGGGTGGTGCATTAAGAAACACCCAAGTTTAATTATATTGGATTTAATTAAATTGGATTTAATTATATTAAAAAAATCATATTAATTTTAATTATGTTGAATTTTAATTATATTGGATTTAATTATATTTATAAGTAAATGATTTTATGGAACTTTTTTTATTTTTTCTGGATTTGCAGGTCAGGAATTTTTCCTGATGTGCACATCCGAAAAAAACTGAAAAATTAAAAAAAAAAAGTGCGTCCGGATGTACATATCCGAAAATTATGGGCAAAAACGAAATTTCACGTAATGTCTAAAAAACATGAGTGGTGTATTAAGAAATCCTCTAGATTTTCTACTTCTAAAAACCTAGAATAACAATGTCTCTAATTTCTAATTGCTGATAGCAAGGTTAGATTTCTAGATTTCTAGCCACTAACCATATCAGATTGTAACTCTACTGAATCGATAATTGAAGAAAAAAATTAGAAGTTAATAAATTCAATAGATCTCGCTTCATTTGTTGAGAACAAAATTGTATGCCAAGTGATAAGTGAAAATATATTTTAAAAACTTGAAATTGTATAGTTGATCAAAAACTTAATTGAAATGATAATTGATAAAGACTATTCCCAAATGCACTTTATTAAACTATGATCACATTTTGTTTTACTTTGTTGTTATTTGAGTTACAAAAAACAAAATTCTCTATATTTAAGAATATATATAAATATATTGAATGGTTTAAGTTAATCTCAAATTCTTATAGATATGATAACAATCTTGACACTCATTCCTACACCTACACCGTATTTTCGTACGGTACGGACGACAGTGTTCATGTACGGACAACACTGTTTATGCACGGACAAACACTGTTCATGTACGGACAGATATTATTTCCGTACTGTACGGACGACACTGTTTATATACGGACGGCACTATTCACCGTACGGACATGTACTGTTCATGTACGGACGACACTATTCACCGTCCGTACATACGGTGTAGGTGTATGGATTGGTGTCAAAATATCATTTTTGATATGATAATTCAAAATTTTTTTTTTCAGAAGGCAATAGAATAGATTAAATAAGCCATCTGCACAAAGGGTGCAAACCCTTACAAAAGAACAAAGATGTCCACTTAAAAACACAGTAAAGGAACAACATACCATTCATAAAAAGAAAACTTAAAAGAACCAAAGAGAGATGATAACTATCTCCAACTAAAATACTTTATAGAGTTCAATGTATCTTCTATCGACACCGCTATTATGATATTGCGATAAAACATTCTAGCAGAGCATGAGCTCTATTTAACGGAAATGACTTTCCTTCATGTTGTAATCGGGATTTAGCATCCCTTGTGATTTTCTTTAATTCTATGACTTATTAAAAAAAATGAATAGAGCATCAGCTGACACGATTTGAATTAATGATGTATGTTATTTATTTTTTCCTCTTCTTTATGTATTGTTTTATTTAATTGTTTATCACACCCCTTTATTTCTTTTATTTGTTGATTCAGTTGTTTTAACTTATTTTATTTTTTATGTATAAGTTTAGTTGGTTTTTTATTTTTATTTTTTTCCAAAAAAACAACTCACTTAGAAAGTGAGTTGAAATGTATACTTTCTTTTGAGGCCGGTTCTATATAAGAACAGTAAACTCTACAGCACAAGATCTCAAATATTAGAGGACTCCAAATTTTAAAAGATCCGATTTTTTCATTAATATTAATAATTATAATAAAAATTCAATAAAACAAAAAAATAATATGATAAAAATTCAATACATAAAAAAATGAGATGAATTAAAAGTTAAAATAATTATAATTAAATTTATTTTAATTAATATATAATTATATTTATATATTTCATTTTTAATTATTTTAATTGCATTTTTTAAATAAAAAAATTGCACTTTATTTTCAAATTAGAACGGGATTTCCGGATTTTTGGGCTGGCCTTGATTCCTTTATATGTTCAATTATTGATTTATTTATCTACTTCGGTGTTAATTTTTTTTATTTAAATATTTTTTACTTTAGTTAATTTAAAACGTTTAGGGTGAGTTTGTTTCAAGTTATAAAATAGTATTTCTTTGAATCCTATTCCAAGAGTATTATTGTTAAGAATAATATTACTATGTAAGTGTTTGGTCAAAAATAAAAAAATTTAGGAATGTTTTCAACATTTATTTAATTTAAAAATTAGAAAAAATAAAAATAAAAATAAATGTGAGTAGTAGTGGTAAGTTACAATAAGTTACATTTTATTCTCATGGAATGGTTGGATTCCCACTCTCTACGTATGGGAATAATTATGATAAAATTTATGTGTAAAAATATTTCGGAGAATAAAAGATACCTGTGAATAATTTTTAAAAACTTGAAACAAACATAAGATTGTTACATTTTTAGTGTTAGATTTTCGGAAATCCAATTCCAATCCTTGAAACAAACACACCCTTAGGTTGTTGTTTAGTTATTTATTATTTTTCAATTTGTTTAGTATTTTTTATCATTGAAATTTTTTATGTATATTGGTTAACATCATGCTCTTTTGATGATGACTACGCATGTAACAAAATGAGCACTTTACTCTAACCATGTTCCTTACACGCTAAATCGAATGGTCATATCATTTGGGTTAAATTTCATGGTGTTCCAGACTGACCAATGGCTAGGCATGCCCCTATCCACTTCTGCTTTCAGAACGGCCCAATTGTCTAAGTCCAGTTGGTGCGGAGCAGCAATTACCTTTCTGCCCCTCTACCGGACACATATGGACAGATGAACCCCAAGGTCATTTGCTCCTCCCCGACATTCCGGCCTGTTACGCACGGCTCCATCATCCAAGAACAGTCATGACGCCTATGCTCGGAACTACGCCTTTACCCGTGGCAACGACTAGTTTTTGGCATCTTTGCCCGTCATAACGGCTAGTTTTGACAGTTACATATTCTTAAGGAAACGGTTATTCTGCCCCCAAGATAGGGACCGTTGGCCACGCGTTGGGGGAATTATAAAAATCCTCTCATTTGAGAGGGTCAGGTATTCAAAATCATCATAAGAAACTCATAATTTTGTACTTGCCTTTCTCTCTCCCGATTCTTACTTTAGCATCGGAGTGCCTTTCAGGTACACCCCCTCCTCATCTCACATACCCAGCATCACAGACGTTCCTCTTGGCCCACTTCAGGTTCTGATTAGGCTTCACGATCAGTGGCGCCGTCTGTGGGAACTTGATATCCCCGTCTTAACATCCACCTCAGATTCAAAGACCAAAACAAACTCTTTATCCAAGATTACGATCATGGCTTACCAAGATCACGTCCAAGATGCTCGCAATCCTTCTTTTCTCCCCCTCAACAAAACTAATGATGACGGATCTACATCCTTCCTCGGGAGAGACGTTTGTCGTCTGAGAGACGGAGCTATTGCGTCTCCCTCCCCCACTTGTATTGATCGTGTTGATGACCAGCCCTCGCTGGCCCTCCAGCCCGTTCCAGCTCCATCCAACGCCGACCCGAGTGTGGTGGCCCTCCTTGAAGCAATCAACAAGACCAACCTCTTAATCCTCCAACAAAACGAGAGGATTGAGGCGTTGGAAGAATCTGCCTGACCAAGATCCCCTCAGCCGAGGAAAGACCGACTACAATCCAAAAGTCCACATTCCCGGCGGGAAGTAGATCGTCGGGTGCACCAGGAACCAGAGTCTCATGTCGTCCGGAAGCGTGACCACGTTTCCCTGCGAGACCAACATTCCCCGGGCAACAAGAGAACCCGGAGAGATCAACGTTCACCCCCGGTCAGATCGAAGGGCCGGGCACGAACACCATCAACCCGTAGAAGTCGCCGCCATGTCCCCGAGCGAAGCATCCGCTCCCCTTCCTGGACCAGTTCCAGCATCGACGATGAGCCCCACGACCCATTGTCTCAGGAGATCCTGGCTACGCGCCTCCCCAAAGGCTTGGAGAAACCATCATCTTTGGGCACTTACGACGGAACAACAGACCCAGATGAGCACATCAAAAATATCGATGCGCTGCTAGACTATCGGGACGTACGGGGCGCCATCAAATGTCGTCTATTCCCTACCACGCTCTGGAAAGGGGCAATGACCTGGTACAAATAACTGCCTGAGGAGTCCATCACCTCGTGGAAACAGCTGGGCAAAATGTTTTCCAGACATTTTATGGCATCACGCCGCCATCCAAAGACCGAAGCCTCCCTTGAGCCAATAATTCAAGGGAAGGATGAGCCTCTCCGGGCATATATTGAGAGGTTTAATAAAGAAACTGTGCAAGTCCCCACCACCGACGACATGAAGAAATTCCTTCCCGAATGAGGACTTCGCCCTCATTCAGAATTTTCTAAAGTTGTTGGCCTTGCACCTCTAAGGAGCCTGGACGCCTTCCTCCTTAAGGCGCAGACGTATATTCAGTACGAGGAAAAGGAAGCGTCCAGCTCCGCCCGGGCCTCACGCCATCAAGAAAGTGCCTGGGCCTCCAAAGGCGAGGAACACTCGACATCCCATCGAGGGAAGAGAAGGCGCGAAGATCGTCCCCGGGAATCCCGGGACAACAAAGGGCCCTCCCGCCGTTACCACGATTACACTCCCCTGACTGTCTCCAGGGAAAAGATTATGTCCAAATGTGCTAACTTGGAGTTTAAACAAGCAGGGGTTCGATTCCCTAAGCAGGTATCGGCCAAGCCGAACGCCGATAAGTCGAAATACTGCCGTTTCCACAAGAGTCACGGCCACACTACTAAAGACTGCATCCACCTAAAGGATGCCATAGAAATACTGATCAGGGACGGCCACTTTAAGTAGTTTACAAAGAAGAAAGATGCTCCCCGGCAAGACGCCCAGGAGTCAAAGAAAGTCGAGGAAGAGGTGCCTTTCTCAGAAGAAACCAACCTCCAAGTCGCCATGAGTATATCACGACCGGAGGATTTCTATGTTCCCAAAGAGCTCAGCGCTCCCGCGTATTTCGCATCCCGTAGCCCATGGGAAACTTTCCCCTATGCAATGGTCATTTCCGGAGGGTGCTTCAACAAAGTCACTGTGGGCTCTGTGAAGAGAAAGTTCAAACACCTGATCAACACGAGCTCCAACAAGGTTACAACGCTCGACAAGGCCCATAAGGGATCGGTCCCCATCTCGTTCTACCAGAAAGAGCTCCTCGGAGGGGCCCCGAACTCAAGTATTCCACTGCTCGTAAGAGCCCAGATGGAAAATTTTGATGTTCGCAGGATCTTAGTCGACCAAGGCAGCTTGGTCGACATTATATACTCGCAGCTGTTCTCAACCCTCCAGCTGGAGGAATCGCACCTCACTCCCTACATGGGTTCTGACCTGCAGGGTTTCAACGGGTCGGTCACAAAACCCTGGGGGTACGTCGAGTTAATCGTGACCTTTGGATCTGCAGAGACAACCAGATCTATTAAGGTTCAGTTCTTGGTAATTGACTGCCCGTCTCTCTACCAGTGCATATT
Organism: Lathyrus tuberosus; assembly: GCA_022829125.1. NCBI lineage: Eukaryota > Viridiplantae > Streptophyta > Magnoliopsida > Fabales > Fabaceae > Lathyrus > Lathyrus tuberosus. The sequence continues at coordinate 1,481,321 of JALAZF010000768.1, forward strand.
CGGGCGGCCAACCTTGTCCGAGTTGGTGGTCGTGCCATCAACTATGCATCTCAAAATGAAGTACTACACTTCGAAGGGTATGGTCACCACCTTACACGGGGACATTGAAGCCGCATGGAGATGCTTCAAAGTGGCCATCAAGGGACTCAACACCATCGCTGCCAAGCCAAAGACATCCACCAATCCAGTCTTGCCCACCAGCTCAGAGGAAGCCAAGCCACTGCCATGCGTCGACTCCATTAACCTCGACAGCCGCTTCTCTGAAGATGACCAGAATGAGGACCAGGCTTGCCCGAACAGCTCATCCGCCTCGACCAGCACCAGCAACAGCTCTCATATGGTGCTCCTGATTCTGGATGGCGAGTTCAAACTCGTCCTGCTCGGTGATGATCCTCACGAGGAGTAAAGATAGGGACCGACCTCTCCAATATTGTGAGGAAATAACTCAAAGCTTGCCTCCGAGAAAACGGAGACTTGTTCACCTAGAGTGCCATGGAAATGCCTGGCTTAGATCCTACTGTCGCCTGCCATCAATTCACAATTGACCCCGCCGTCAAAGTCGTAGCCCAATGTAGGAGAAAGCAGTCTCCGGAGAAAACGGAGGCTGCAGAACAAGCTGTAAAAGACCTCCTCGAGGCAAACTTTATTTCGGAAGCCAAGTACACCACTTGGTTGTCCAATGTTGTACTCGTTAAAAAATCAAATGGAAAGTGGCGTATGTGTGTTGATTATACTGATCTCAATAAGGCATGCCCAAAAGATGCCTACCCCCTCCCCAATATTGATAAACTTGGTGATAACACTGCCGGTTTTAAATTATTTTCATTCATGGACGCCTATTCGTGCTACAATCAAATACCAATTGCGAAAAATGATAAAAAATACACGACCTTCATGACCGAATCGGGCAATTATTACTAGAACATAATGCCCTTCGTCCTGAAGAACGCCGGTGCGACCTACCAAAGGATGATGAACAAGGTCTTCCGGGGAGAAATAGGTGACATGCTAGAAGTCTATATGGATGATATGATCGTGAAATCCCACGAGGAAACCGATCACACGGACCATTTAAGAAAAGTCTTCGAATAGGCCAGGAAATACCTGATGTGTTTTAACCCAGAGAAATGCACGTTCGGGGTACGGGCGGGCAAGTTCCTCGGCTTCTATCTGACAGAGCGAGGAATCGAGGCCAACTCCGACAAGTGCAGGGCATTCTCCGAATTTTGAACACCTAACTCGAAGAAGTCCATCTAATCCCTCAACGGGATGCTCGCTTCTCTATCCTGTTTCGTGGCTAAGTCTACCCAACATGCCCTGCCATTCATCAAACTCCTCCGCAAGGAGGCAACATTTGGATGGACGGAGGAATGCGACCATGTTCTCCTCCATTTGAAATGGGCACTGTCAGAACATCCAGTCCTCTCTAGGCCAGATAACGGTGAAACTCTGTACCTCTATCTCGCCGTAAAAACCGAGGCCGTCAACGCCGTCCTCATCCTTGAAACGCCTGATGGGCAAAAGCCTATATACTTCACAAGCAAAGCATTGTAGGGACTAGAACTGAGATACCAACAAATAAAGATGGTAGCTCTGGCCTTCATTAACATTGTACGGAGACTGAGGCACTACTTCCTGGCCCACACGATCGTGGTTCGGACAGATCAACCCGTGAAGCAATTGCTAGGACGACCAGATATGGTCGGTAAAATGCTCAAATGGTCATTGGAGCTATCCGAGTTTGACATCCAATATGAAAATAGAAAGGCCCTCAAGGCCCAGGCGTTGGCCGATTTCGTTGCAGAAATGACGTTTATAGATTCCCCTGCCTGTGGGGTGCGTAGGTGGACCATCTTCGTCGACGGAGCATCCAACTCGGAAGGAAGAGGGGCAGGTATCATCTTGGAGAACGAAGAGGGAATCATCGTCGAGGTATCACTCACTTTATCCTTCCTCACATCCAATAACCAAGCTGAGTACGAAGCTTTCCTCGCCGGTCTGCGCTTGGCCTAAGACCTAGGAACAGAAGAAGTCGTCATCTGCACAGATTCGCAACTCATGGCCCTTCAAGTTCGAGGATAATACCAGGCCAAAACCGACAACCTATCCGAATACTTGTCCCTGGTCAAAGAAAAAATGACGAAGTTCGCTAGAGTAGAAGTAAAGCATGTTCCCCGCGAGCATAACGCCAGAGCAGACGTATTGTCTAAAGAGGCGAGCACGAAGAAAAAAGGCGGACACAAGTCTGTCATCAAGGAGGTGCTTCCTCGAACCGGCATAGAGAAGACATCCACGATCCTCGACGTGCAAGTCATCGGCGAAAGAAACTGCTAGATGACCCCTGTTTATAACTACCTAGCTAGGGACGAACTTCCGTCCGACCCCAAAAAGGCTAACACAGTCAGGCGCATATCCTGCTCTTATGTCCTGGTCGAAGACAAGCTCTACAGACGAGGGTTCTCCATCCCTTTGCTAAAATACATCGAGGAAGAGATGGTCACCCACGTCTTGAACGAGATCTACGAAGAATCAATGCCCAACATCTCGGGGGAAGATCCCTCGCCTGGAAAGCCCTTCGAGCAGGGTACTACTGGCCAACCATACAGTAGGATGTAAAAAAGACGTAAAGAAATGCAACAAATGCCAATGGCGCGGGGACATGTGTCGTACCTCAAAAAATACGATCCTCGCTATGGATGCGGAAAAAACTGTTCGAAACAGAGTCGCCACCGAACTTTATTCATCCCAACAGAGGGAAAGGAAAATATTGATAAAACCTTTAAAGGGATAAGAACGTGGTCGTCGCAACGAAATTCAGGTTCGGGAGTCGGTTACGCAAGAGGAAATGTATTAACACCCTATACGTCCTTTGTACTCAATGGGAACCTCTTGATTCGATTCGTGAGAAAGTTAGCTAGGTTTGTTTGTTATCTTCTAAAGGATTTACTTCTAAGGAGAAGATGGGTGGTTTTTTATTAGGGTGATCGGCAAGGATTAGAACGCTTGTGCCTACGTATTCCCTCGTGTAATGGGAAAGTCAGAGCATTCGTAGTTCGTGGGACTACGGTTATTTGGTTTGTACTTTTTATGGGCGCCAATTGCTCACACACGAGTAAGAGAACTCACACCCAAATAATTGGGGAGAAGGGTTAAAGACTTAGCCCCCCTCTTTTACACCTTGTAAGAAATTGTTTAGATACGGATTAAATGTATTATAAAGTTTGATTGAGAAAAGCATTTAATTGGTATGTGTTTTAAGGTTTCGGTCGCACGGAGGCGAGGAAGGGATAATTTTGATAGTATTGGGTGTTTTAGAAGTGACAATTGCTCACACGCGAGTAAGAGAACTCGCACCCAAACAATTGAGGAGAAGGGCCAAAGACTCGACCACCCTCACTTCACCTTTTAGTAAAAATGTGTTTAAATAGAGATTAAGTGCTTTAATAATTGATAAGGGAAAAGAAATTTGAGTGTTGTCGGATTACAAGTGTTTTAAAGGCGTCAACTGTCCACACACGAGTAAGAGAACTCGCACCCAAACCATTGAGGAGAAATACCAAAGACTTGATCCCCCTCTTTTTCACCTTTTAAGAAATGATATTTAGTATAATTAAATGTATTAATTTGATTTAACAAAAATACTCGACGTTGGATCGCGGTTTGGATTTGCGCGCAAAACAGTTTGAGAACTAATGGAAATGAGGTCCCATGGTTTAAGGTAAGGTCGATTGCGAGGCAAAAGCGCTCGACTTACAAGAGGTAAAGGGACTTGATATGTGGATCAAGTGAATGCTTGAGGATGAATTGAATTTGATTTGGAAAATACTTGACGTTGGATCAAGCTTGTTTATTCTTGTAAAAAAGGGTTGATTTTAATCTTATGGGAGAGGGGTGTAATTAATCAAGTGGGAATAATCGAGCCATGATTAAAGTGAGCCAATCACATACACGCATACAAACCAAAGTGAAATGTGCAACAATTATCGTTGTATAAAGCCCAAGAGGAGGCATTGTGAGGTCGATTGCGATCGTGAAAACGATCGACTTACAAGGTATTAAAAAGGCTTGACATTAAGTCAAGATATTAGTTTGAAAAGATTTTTTGGTTTGGACAAGCATAATATGAATAACATAAACATAATTAAGGCATGAAATAAATCCACAAGAGAAAATTATACACCTCATATAAAGATCATAAATAAAATGGGGGGAGAAATAATCAAGCATGTTAGTTAATTAGTATCCTAAATTCCTAAGATTAGCTTAAAAGAAAAAAGTTCTAAACTTGATTAAATAACTGTTAGATTTTTTTAGAGAAAATGGTGAAAATGAAATAATTAATCAAATTAAACTAAAATATTTAATAAAATTAACTATTAAAGTTAATTAATATTAAATAAAGTGTTTTAATAGAATTAATTGGAAATTGATTTATGGAAAAAGAATTTTTTAGATATTTGGAAATAGGGAAAATAATTTAACTTGATTAATTAAATTAAAATAAAATGTTTAATAAAACTAATTATTAAATTAATTAGTTAATATTAAATAAATGATTTTAATAAAATTAATGAAAATTAAATAATAAACAGATTTTGATATTTTTTCTAAAAAAAGAAATTAGTTAAAGATTTTTAGAATTTTATATTAAAAGGAAAGAAAATAAAAAACTAAAAAAAAGAAAATAAGTCAAAAGGGAAATGGGCTGGAAAGTCAGTAAATTGGGGATGCTAATAGTGAAAACAATCCAAGGCCCAATAACCAAATAACCCCGCTAGACAGGAGGGTACACGGTGGACCCTCAGGTCATGTTGACCTTCAGAGTTACATCTGGGGGGGTCCATTCCCAGTGGAGTCAAAGGAGACTCCTGATCAAGGGTGTTAAATGAGGGCATACGATGGGGAACACAAAGGACATGCGCGTGGGATAAGATACAAGTCCAGGCCGGTGACACTTGTCACCTACACAACCTGACACCGTCCCCACTAACCCATCTGCATGGCAAGGGAGGACAAAAAGAGAGACTAGGGTTAACACACCCTCATTCTCACTCCGATACTCTCTCTCTACAACGTTACTATCTCCTTCATCTCTCAAACCTCTCTGAAACTATCGTCGGAGACCTCGCCGGAGAAGGAGGTTGGCGGCCGGCCACGGCGGCACCATCCCTCTTCTCCGGCCACCCTCAACCTAAATACACTACCCCACCTAAAAAAACCTTCCTAAATCCAAATCCGAGCTTATTTTTACCAAAAAAAGCTTCTAACTCTCAATTCCGAAACCACATAGAGAAACCCTAACTCTACAAACAAAGAGCACAACAACAAATTTCAAAAGGGATATGAAATAGAATTACACGAGAAGTTTAGATCAAACAATAGAGAGCCCAAAGGAGACTGATAGTACCTAAATCGGAACAAATCTGACTTGAAGCTTTTCCGGCGAAGGTAATCTTTTGAACTTTACTCTTTTGCTTACTATCTGCTCTCTTTTGCTTCTTCTTCTTTCTTCAATGTAGACCGCTATTACTTGACGTTGTTGTTGTGGCTTAGCTCAAAATTTTTTAGAGCTTCAATGAAAATCTCTTAAGAATTTGCAGACTCTGAGCTTTTGAGTGGTGTTTTAGAAATCGATTTAGGGTTTTTTCAGGTGCCCCCCTTTCAGCTTCTTCTTCTGTTTCTCTTTCAAATTTTTCTGTCCACGATTCTACTTCTGTAAGTTTCTTTAGCTCAAGTTTAATTAAGTCTCAGTGTGAGACTTTAACAAACTTTTATAATCGAGCTTTAGTGATTAGGTTTTAGGAGTTTTTGTAGAAACGACTTAGGATTTTTTTTTTGGTCCCTTGAATGAATAGTGTAGCATATATAGGGTGCTTGATACGTGTGAGCAATGTCAAATTCGTGTGAGGGAATGATGAGGTGTCCCCAGCTGAGAATTAATCCGTTAGGAAGGTTTGTACTACCCTGATTCTGTGGGATACTGAGAAAGTGGAATTGATGAAATATTCTGCTATTTTGTCTGTAGTGAGTCTAGAAGGATTCATGTGGTCCCCTGTTGATGAATTTTCACTGCCTGTTTTTTACGGTTTTCACTGCTTTGTTTATGGTTTTCACTGCTCTTGCTTTGCTGCTGATGTGGTAGTCCCTTTGACTTGATAATAAGTTATCTTGTCAACTCTAACTTGATCCTTGCTTTCTATGAATATTTGAATGATTTTGTATGCCTCATTATTGTCACTAATTTAGAAACTTGGTATCTGACCTTGTGTGTTGCTCCATTGTTTTGATGTTTGAAGGTACTAAGGAGTTTTCCGTTGGAAGAACTCACTGGCTGGTTTTGCAAGGAAACATGATGTTACACATAGCTTATTGCAGGGAAGCTTACCTGCGGATGGGCTCCATTAGGTATGTCCACTTTATTTCACTTGCTACTTACAGTTGTGCATAATTCATGTGTATTTTTTTTATTGTTTTTGTGCAAGTGTCAAAATTGTGGAATGGTAAGAATTGTTGCGAGTTGTTAAAAGCTGTAATGGTTGAATTTATGCAGGTTTATTGAGGTTTGTCGCGGATGTGTTATGGATTTGCCAAGGGTATATTATTATGGTCTTGGTGGTCTTTGAGGATAAGCATCAGGTATGGCTTGGAACAGAACCTGCAAACTTGAATGGACTTGGCTTAGATCTTGTGGATTTAGATTTAAGTATTTTCTTTAGGCTTTTGCAAACTTGTATAGCTCTGTTCAAGTATAGAATGTAATGCTTGAAGCTCAATCAACACTTTTATGCACTTAGTATGGTTAGGAAAATTTAGGAAAAATTGGCCATGAATTATGTTGAATCTGTTTGCAGCTTATGGTACCAGTATTAGCCTTAGGAAGATCTGTGGCATTCAAGCATTATTCTTGTCTAGTGGCCTGTAATGTTTTTTTTTTAATGATAGATTTGTTTAGTGCAAACTCTGATTATTTCCTTTTGGCTTGTAATGAATACTGGCTTATGATCATCTTAATTTTAACTGATGCAAATAATACAAACTGATCCTTGCACTATTTCACTTTGTTTCTTACTGTTAGCATGCTGAAATTGTGTACATGATGTTCCCGTTGCAGGTAGGAAAGATGGAAACTCGTAGGATGATACATGGCATATTAATCTTGGAGCTTTGGAGATGGATCAACTTTTTTGCTAGCTTAAAGGATATAGCACCAATTTGCCTTTATTTTTTCTAAATTTATGGTTGTCTTTAGTACAATATCTTGTAGGATTAGAACTTGTTCCTTATGTAACTTGTACAAACAACATTGTATTGAGCTTTGAGTTTTGAATTGAATTTGGAACTTCTGACCTCAAACCAACAATAGTCTTGAAATCAAAATTGATCTTTTGTAACTTGAGTTTCAGTACCAATTACATCTTCTCTGAATTCCTTGTGTCTTGCAAACAAAAACAATTCAAAATGTCTTCCAATAAATTTTCATGGCTTGCGTGGTACACTTCAAAGTGTTTTTTTTACTTGAAACATCATAGCACTTGAGATATATCTTGAAGTACAGCCGCATAACTTCTTGAGAATTGACCTTGAAACCACACAAAACTTGGAATTTGAAATAAGATCAATCATGGCTTGAAAGCAATGTTTATAGCTTGAAACAACTTAATAATTTAAGCATGACTTTGGAGATTTGGTTGTGGTTTCCCATTATAGCTTGAAACATACTCAAATTATGCCTTAAAATGCTTCTAACATGACTTGGAAATTATCCAAACCTTGCACCAATATGTTTTGATCACCAATTGATTATGCTTCAAAAATGAATGATCATAACTTGAAATCACAAACTTGAAACAAATTAAGGCAAAATTTGAAGCAATTCTTCCAACTACGGCTGGTAAATAGTCTTGAACCACTCGACACAAATTAAGTCCAAGCTTGTCACAAATTGATCTCGAAACTTGAAACAACCTTAAGCAAGGATTGAGAAAATGAATTCTAACAGTGGTATCATATCAACTTGACATGTGGTCTAGAATCATTTTGGAAAAATCAACTTGAAGTCCATTGATCATGTCTTGACTAATTGACCATGATAAGGAGGATATAATCTCTTCTTGTATCTCCACATGAAATTAAACACAATTGCAAGAGACCGTAATTACAATGAACACACACAAGACCCTTATGAACCAATTTTTCATAGGACCATGGCTATGATGATCTAGAAAGAAGTCATTAAGCCACAATTATGTTTAGTATAAGAAGCATGAGAGAGTAGGACAAATTTGGGGTATGACAGATGCCCCTATCTAATTGTCTTGAACCCAAGAGAATGAACTGCTGCATGGCGTTCATTTTTAGGGTGGAAGTCAATTAGATATAAGAAGACCCCAAAATTTGTCTGACAAAAGGTAACCATGGATTAAGAGTTAATAGAATGAAGTAGCGGGGTTCAAACTGAACAAAATAACTTGAGGTCCTTTAGGTGGTCGAAGCAGTCCCTTATCCACTAAGGTTCTTCGATGATGAAGATGTGAGATTCTCTGGGTCGTCGAAGTAGTCCCTTATCCGTTAAGGTTCCTCGATGATACCAAAGCAGTATCTCTGAAGGCAGAAGATTCTTTGGGTTGTCGAAGCAGTCCCTTATTCGTTAAGGTTCCTCGATGATACCAAAGCAGTATCTCTGAAGGCAGAAGATTCTTTGGGTTGTCGAAGCAGTTCCTTATCCGTTAAGGTTCCTCGATGATACCAAAGTAGTATCTCTGAAGTAGATTTGCTGAAGGATGGTTGAGCAAGATTCCTGTCGGAGGAAATGTGTTGGCTCTGCAGGGGAAAGCTCACAAGAAACTTTCTAGGATATCCTCTGCTTGGGGGGTAAGAATAGCAACAGCTGCTGGGGATTGTCATTATCAACTGCCTGGCTGAAGAATGACTTGCTGGGGAATAGAATTCCTTGAGTATATGTAGGGTACCAACTCTTTTAGAAGAATACTGGCGACTTTGATGGAGGACTGGCCATGATGCTTGCGAACTGATCCTGGATCCTGCTATGCTATGCTGGGGATGGATATGCCATGCATACAGGAATGCAAATGAACTTGTTTAATATGAGGTGCATATGGAAATGCAACTGGGCAAGGCTTTATTTCTGGTTTCCAAAGAAGGGTTAATGGGGATTAGATGGAGCAAGGTGAAAGATTCACTTGGAATACTGGCATATCAACTCGGGGGTTGAGAAAAGGAAATACACTATCGACTCGGGGGTCGAGAAACATTAAGATAAACTGTCGTCAACTCGGGGGTTAAAAGAAAGGTAAAGGTAATATCGACTCGGGGGTCGAGAAAATAAAGACAATATCGACTCGAGGGTCGAGAAAATAAAGGCAAGGTAATCTATCAACTCGGGGGTTGAAGGAAATAACAAAATATCAACTCAGGGGTTGAGGAAGGAAATAGGTTATTTTATGTACACATATGATGCTTGTATGTTGTATGTGATGCATATGTGGATGCAAGCAGGTTATTGGTCTTATGAAGGCGCCAATTGGGTGGACTTTTAGTGGTTGCCAATGAAAGGTTGGACTTTTGATTTGATGGAAAGATTTGATTTCTCGACGCTCAAAAATGGAAGATATTATGATCAGTAAACCAATATGATTCTCTTGGTGCCCCAAGTCTGATCCTTTGCAGAAATTGCGTGCTTGGTTCATGAGAGAACCTCACTTCTAGCTGAAATGCCATAAATGGTTGTATGAGTACAACGACGTAACCAATGCATGTTGATTGTGTGAGCGTAGCGACTTATCTAATGCATTCTGATGGTGCATTTGCTCTGCCCCAAGGCTTTTACTATTTGTTGAATTCAAGGGTCGCTTAGTACATGACATGGCCAGCTTGACCAACTTGAATGTATGAAGGGAATCTGCCCCTGTCTGGAGGGTAATGAGATGATCTGCCACATTGTCTGGATCAGTGGTCTGCCCTCTGTGTCTGGATTTTGCAGTGGTCTGCCCCTGTGTCTGGATTTTGCAGTGCTCTGCCCCAGTCTTGGCTTTTGAAAGACTTGCCTCAGATTGACTAAGTATGGCTTTGAAGGACTTGCCCCAGATTCACAAGGTTATGAGATAGTCTCGATTCGAGTCAGTGCCAACGAATGCTCAAGTTTCTCTCTGATTGCACTTTGTTGGAATTTCTAAAATATCAAGTACTGATTTGCAGCTAAAATTGATCATTCAGAAATGGTAATTTTAATGCGACATTCATGCACGTTTTGAAAAATCATTTATTGGAATAATGTGTCAGTGTGTGACGAGTGAACCATTAGTCTAAAGCGCAGTGCTGATTTACTTGTGTGAAAGATACATCAAGAATATGATACCAATTCAAAAGACTAGCAAATTCGAAGGAGTCAGTTTACGCAACCTTGCTGTAGTATGCTTTCAGAATAAACCCCGCCTCAATTAGGTCTTTTGAGGGTTGTAACGTGGTCTGGTTCACGGTTTAAGAAACGAAGAATATTAGGCTCAAATTTATTTTGTACCCACCCCTTCTTCGTGATGATCTCCAGTCCTACGTTCAGTTAAATCGACACAGGTACTTAGATTTTGACGGTGTAAGAGTGAAGATGAAGGTTCAAGATTCGCTTGAAATGACAGTCATCTTATTTTGTTTTTGATGGACGTCAGTGACCTTTTGATTTTGATTTGGTGGTCACTGAATCTTATTTTGCTTCGCTTGAGGATTTAAGGACCTTTTTTGTTTTTCTATTTTTGATCCCTAATTTTGCATGGACTGATTTTATTCTACGAGTCCATCGGGATTGCCCTAATTTTAGCCTAAGTCTCCTTTTTTAGGTGTTTGACTTAGCAGACTCTCTTCATTTTTTTAGAGTAAGGCTTGTGACTGCCAAGTCAGTAGTCATCATAACTTCTGGATTTTGCATGATTTCTTCGTCACCTCAGGGCGTGTACAAAGAATACAGAGTCAGATTAACTGAACACTACCCTGCCCCGGGTTGAGTATAAGGGTTTGAATATCCGAAGGAAACTTCTACTTCTCGGCTCGAAGTGGTGAACTAGGGATTAACTCCTTATCTCTCCAGTGTTTAGGAATTTGAAACAATGCTTGTACATCCTTGGCAGGATTCTATCCGAAAGCATACCATCAGCAATTATGGGTATCTCATTTTCGTCATCCTCCCTCAGATCTTTGCTAAACAACAATTTGGTTAAGTGAATGAGAGGTATATAGATGAAGATTTTTGTTTTTTTGCTATAAGTGAAGAAAATGTGAGCGAATGCGACTTGATTAGTTCAAAAAATGCATGATCACTTCATTAATATTACCATTAATAAACAACAATATCTAAAAGCAAATAGCGCATAACATAAAGAAACTACAAATGCATAGAAATGATATGATCTAAAAATTGCCAGCATTGGGGACTGGGCCTTTCTTTCTTGACCCACTGTTGGACTAGCATTCTTGTTCATCGAGACCACTATGATAGCCTTCTTCACACCTACTCTCAGCAACTTCTTCCATAACATGGGTGGATGGACCCACCCGATCAAGTGAAGGATTGACGTTGATTTGAAGACCTCGAGGCGTAAATGAGATTAGCTTGGTCTCAATCAGATCTTGGATCTTGTTTTTGAGCTGTTTGCAATTCTCAGTTGAATGCCCCATGGCGCCAGCATGGTATCCACATCGTGCATTGGCGTCGAAGCCTGGTGGGTATGGAGGAATAACAGGATCCAAGCCCTTTGGCACTATTAACCCACTACTAATAAAACGTGGCAATATATGACTGAATGGCACTGGCAAATTATCAAAATGCCTTTTTGGTCTTTGACTATAGTAGCGTCAGGGTCGTGAAGAGTGTTGTTGTGCAATCTGTTGTTGACGAGGGGGACCTCTATTGACAGGAGTATATTGACCATGTGGAGAGAATGGAATCACATAGGGAGGCCCATGGGATTGCTGACTTTGAACATTTGAGATGCTTGGGTATTGAGGATAAGGTACTGGAGACGGAGCTTGTAAAGTGTCCCAGATTGCATTGATTTCATCCTCCTCTTCCTCTTGAGAACTGACAATGGATTCAGCCTCTCTAGCCCGGATGCTCGAGGCATCTTGGATCTTTCCACTCTTGATATGACTCTCAATGCGTTCTCCTACTAAAACCAAGTCAGAGAAGTTCGATGTCCCATTGCTGATCATTTTTTCTAGGTATGGGCCTTGCAAAGAATCTATGAACAGGTCAACCAATTCTCTATCTAAAAGTGGTGGTTGAACGCGAGCAGCTACATCTCTCCATCTCTGGGCATACCCCCTGAAGGATCCGTTCTCCTCTTGAGATAAGCCTTGCAACTGTATGCGGTTGGGAGCCATGTCAAGATTGTATTGGTATTGTTTCACAAAGGCGTTGGCTAAGTCCAACCACGACTGGATATGGCTACTCTGTATCTGCATTTACCAACTCAACGATGCCCCACTCAGACTGTCTTGGAAATAGTGGATCATAAGTTTATCATTGAGAGCATTAGAGGTCATCTTTCTACAAAACATCACCAAATGCTGCTTTGGACAGCTATCTCCTTTGTATTTCTCAAATTTTGGCATCTTGAACTTTGGAGGTAATACAAGTCTGGGTACCAAACACATGTTCAAAGCATTCAGATCAAAAGTATCATGCCCCTTTATGGTTTCAAGCTTCTCTTCCAACACACGACATCTTTCAGCAAACTCAACATCTTGAGGTCGTTCAGTATTCACCACCAGGCTTGTCCCTCGGGAATTAGGTGTAGTGAATGCAAAGTTATGGTATTCAACTGCATCATGAGACGAGGCATGTTCATCTTGAATAGTGTGACATTCTTGTAGAACCTAGTCCCCAACAGGAATCCGCGCAGGCTGAAATTGGGCAAGATTATTCACTTGAGGCAGAATGACGTTCTCAGTGACTGTAGGCCTTTGAATGTTGTCCTCTTTCCTTGACAAGGCTATCATAGCTTCCACAAGTTGGTCTAGCTGGTTCTTCATCAAATCAACACATGCTCTTGACGCAAATTGGTTCTGCTCTTCTGAATCCATGATTCTTCCAAAAGTGTCTTCAATTCCGATATGAGTGTCAGGAAATCAACTGTGGGTTATGGACAAAGGATGGTTGAGTTTGTTGGAAAAATGACATGCATACATGCTAATGTCATGAGTATGCAATGCTTATGCACGGTTCCAGGATCAACACAACATCTGATTCTGAGGAAGGAGTTAGACACAGGATATCACTGATCACAAGACCCCCCCATAGGTAGGCTCTAACCGGGTAGGTGCCTAGAGTTATGGATATCTTTCAAAGACATTATATCCATGGAGAAGGAACATCAGACGATAATATCCTTGAAAAGATCTCGTCTAGGTGAGGTCTTCGTTTCTTCCCCACGAGAAAGACTCCTCGGAGGCGCCCACTACACAACCATCGACACACGGGTTCTAAGTAGGATTCTCAGAATCCTAGATCGAGGTCGAAAATATTACTGTCAGGAAGTAATACGTTCGAGGGATCTCATCTGATTGTGGCATTCGCATTAACCCACAAAGAGATAACACTACCAACCACCATGGATAAAATGGGTTAAAGGTCTTTGGGATCGACGATTCAGGCTCGAAAACATTATCATCGTGACGAAGTAACGTCAAAACGATAGCATTTCCAAGGGAATCTCCTCCAAGCGGGGTCTTTGCTTTGGCTCACGCAGAAGAGACCACGCAAGCCTCCACTAGACAATCACTATCTTAATCCTAGGGTTATACTCAGACTCGGGTGTAGAGCCATCTCACAAAGCACCAATGATCAGAGAAACCCAACAGTGTCACAAGAAACAATAATAGGATATAATAATAATGAGCATGCGAGTAGATAATAGATAATCAGACAAGCAAGCAAACAAGCAAGGGAAGATAAATAAACAAGCAGAGCTAACACTCACGAATCGAGTCAAGTTAGGCTTGACTCTCTCTAGCACAGGGCAATGTAAATCCCCAGCAGAGTCGCCATCCGTCGTACCTCGAAAAATACGATCCTCGCGATGGACGCGGAAAAAATTGTTCGAAACAGAGTCGCCACCGAACTTTGTTCATCCCAACAGAGGGAAAAGAAAATATCGATAAAACCTTTAAAGGGATAAGAACGTGGTCGTCGCAACCAAATTCAGGTTCGGGAGTCGGTTACGCAAGAGGGAAGGTATTAACACCTTCTACGTCCGTTGTACTCAACGGGAACCTCTTGATTCGATTCATGAGAAAGTTAGCTAGGTTTGTTTGTTATCTTCTAAAGGATTTACTTCTAAGGGGAAGATGGGTGGTTTTTTATTAGGGTGCTCGGCAAGGATTAGAACGTTTGTGCCTACGTATTCCCTCGTGCAATGGGAAAGTCAGAGCATTCGTAGTTCGTGGGACTACGGTTATTTGGTTTGTACTTTTTATGGGCGCCAATTGCTCACACACGAGTAAGAGAACTCGCACCCAAACAATTGGGGAGAAGGGTTAAAGACTTAGCCCCCCTCTTTTACACCTTGTAAGAAATTTTTTAGATACGGATTAAATGTATTATAAAGTTTGACTGAGAAAAGAATTTAATTGGTATGTGTTTTAAGGTTTCGGTCGCACGGAGGCAAGGAAGGGATAATTATGATAGTATTGGATGTTTTAGAAGTGACAATTGCTCACACACGAGTAAGAGAACTTGCACCCAAATAATTGAGGAGAAGGGCCAAAAACTCGACCACCCTCACTTCACCTTTTAGTAAAAATGTGTTTAAATAGAGATTAAGTGCTTTAATAATTGATAAGGGAAAATAAATTTGAGTGTTGTCGAATTACAAGTGTTTTAAAGGCGTCAATTATCCACACACGAGTAAGAGAACTCGCACCCAAGGAATTATACCAAGACCACCACAATCTGTCGGTTTACACACGGACTTCCAGCTAACCCACGAAATAAATCCACTACTCGAAGAACCAGCCCATAAGAAGCGCATTTGAATAGCAATTATTTCTTTAGCTACCTGTTTCGAAACCTTGTAAAACGAAAGAAGATGAATCGGCAGGTTCACGAGGACGGAATTAATCAAGACCACCCAGCCACCAATGGAAAGATTACAACCAACCCACTTAGAAAGTCTAGCCCTCATGCAATCCAACACCGGACGCCAGAACGAGACACGCCGTTGATTACCTTCAATAACTATCCCAAGGAATTTAAAAGGTAAAGACCCCGACCTGCAATGAAGAAACTGCTCAGCAGCAACCAGGAAATCGTTATCCATTCCTACCCCATAGATGCAACTCTTGGAAAAATTAATCTTTAAACCCGATGTAAGTTCGAAGCCTCTCAGTATAACTTTAAAGGCCCATAGGTTAGAAATGGAACCGTCACCAAGAAGAATGGTGTCGTCGGGGAACTGAAGAATGATAACCGAATCAGACTCATTAAGCTTGAAGTCGGAGAGAATATTCAAATTGGAGGCTCTTCTAACCATGCAAGCAAGGCTTTCGACAACAATAGCGAACAAAAATAGAGAAAGGGGATCTCCTTGTTTCAACCCCCTCGTTGCTTTAAAATGAATAGACGGACTGCCGTTGATTAAAACCGAAACAAAACTATGATAGACTGAGCCTTTCACCCACTTCAACCAATTTTCCCCAAATCCCATATTAACCAACATAGAATCAAGATACGCCCATTCCACGCAATCGTAGGCTTGCGCAAAATCCACCTTAAACAAAAGATACTTCTTTTTAAATCTAGAAGCGTAATCAAAAGTCTCGCTTGCCACAAGCACACCATCAAGGAGCTGACGACCCGGGATGAACGCTGTTTGGGACTGAGAAATCAGGTTATCAATGACCAAGCTCAACCTCTTGGCAAGCATCTTAGAGATGACTTTTAACACGCTCCCCACCAGACTTATAGGTCTGAAATCTTCAAACGTCTGAGGGTTTTCTACCTTAGGAACCAGCGAAATGAAAGAAGAAACAAAGGTTTTAGGCAGCTTACCAGTGCTAAAG
Source organism: Lathyrus tuberosus (assembly GCA_022829125.1). NCBI lineage: Eukaryota > Viridiplantae > Streptophyta > Magnoliopsida > Fabales > Fabaceae > Lathyrus > Lathyrus tuberosus. The sequence goes on from JALAZF010000768.1 coordinate 1,497,389, forward strand.
AACTCAAGGACATAATTAGTGAAATCAGCCCCTACCACCTCCCAGCAAGTTTTGAAGAACTTGAAATTAAACCCATCAACTCCAGGGCATTTGTTCCCGTCACAATCGAACACAGCTAATCTAACGTCTTCAGCGTTAAAATCCGACTCCAGATACTCTCTATCCCCCGAAGTAAGTATAGCAACATTGCTCACGTCACAACAAAACATGGGCCTGCAATTGGAGCTGAATTTCTTCTCAAAGAACACCTTGGCCTCGTGCTTAATTGCCTCAGGGAAGCCCTCTAACTTGTCTCCAATCTTAAGAACTGAGATGGAATTCACACGGTTACGATGCCTAAGCGAGTCATCAAAGAATATGGAATTAACATCACCGTCATGAATCCAATTCACTCTGGATTTCTGCATGATCATACTCTCTTTCAAACGAAGGTTTTTCCAAATTTCCTCTTGTGCTAACAATCTATCTTTCAACACCTCTTCATCTTGACTGTCATGTAAACTGTCCAGCCTCTCTTCAATCCTATTCAGCTGGGCCACATTCTCCTCAATCGTTAAGTCAATTCTACCAAAAGAATTATTATTCCAATCCTTAAGCATTAACTTAAGAGCCTTCAGCTTGTTCAGAAAAGTAAAACAACAAGAACTAGTTGGCGAAACGGAATCCCATGAGCGTTTCACGAGAGGAAGAAAATCTTTGTGCTCCATCCAACAATTAAAGAACCTAAACGGCTTAGGTACCCAATTCACGTTATTGGATTTCAACCACACAGGCCGGTGATCGGATACGTCCCTATCTCCCACAAACTGACACTTCAAATTCAGCAATCCAATGATAGCATCATTCACAAGAAACCTGTCCAACCTACTCTGACTTTTACCATTCGAGTTGCACCAAGTGTACTTGTTACCTACTGCAGGAATGTCAAAAAGATTAAGGTCTTCAATAAAAGAATTGAACTCCACCATGTCACCATAATTAGAGCAGCTCCTCCCTTTTCTTTCCTCCCCCGATTTCGTAGCATTAAAGTCACTGCCTATGATCCAACCTCCATACGGATACCTGTTCTTAACTGCAATTAAGTCTTCCCACAATTTCATTTTTTCAAAAATCTCACACGGGGAGTAAACGTTGACGACGAAAACATTCTCATTCTTCCAAATAAAGTGAACTCCCAAGAAACCTTTGCCACCAAAGCTTGCACAAGCTGACACAGACTTAGGATTCCACATAGTCAGGATACCCCCGGACCTACCTTCCGAATTAGAAGCAGACCAACCAATATCCTGAGACCTCCACAAGCTCTGAACCAAACGATCATTCATAGACACCACCTTAGTCTCTTGGAGAAGACAAATTTCAGCATTTCCTTTAAGAAGGATTTGGGATATTCTCCTCCTTTTACGGGAACTGCAACACCCGCGAACGTTGAAGGAAACAATATTCATCGGAAACCTCTAGCAACACCCTTCTTACCTTTCCTGGATTTTTTATCATCCAATTCCAACTTCTGCAGGATTCCTTCAGCTACCGAGTCCTCACCTACACCTTCCATACCAAGTTGCTTCATAGAACTCCACATGTTTCCTGGAACACTATCTAAGACCTTCCTACAGCGAGAATTCCCTCTAACAACGTCCGTGTCAGTTAGAGATTCCCCACACAACAAGGAACCATTCAATTCCCTAGACAAGGAACCAGAAGGCAAGCAATGAACTGGAGCTCTCTTAGGGACACGAGGACCAATAGTTTGGGCTGCAGCGTGACGAAGAGAAGAAAAGTAGGATGGTGAATATGGTATATCGACACAGTCATAAACTTCATGAAGAGGCTTCTTTTTCCTATTTTTAACACACCTAGAGGGACCAACAATGCCCCCTGGGGCCCCAGAAATTGGGTCCGAACAACAACGGTCCACAACCATGCCATCCTTCCTCAACTCAATAGGGGCACAACCGAAACCTTTATGCCTTATAACTGAATTTGCCAATGCCACATCCTGGAAATCACCAACCATATCTTTAAAATGTTTCCCTACGAGATTCTTCTTCCCTTGACTCAACACAGGAACTACTGCAGTAGCCGCAACACACGTATGTTTAGAATCAGAAACCACTATAGCACTATCGGCATAAATAGGAACAAGACTATCCTCTCCTACCCTAGCCTCACAACTAAGGTTGTCACCAACACAAGACAAGTCATCTGAACTATCAATGACTCCATCTGGAACTTTTCTAGACCAGGATGAAACACACATCTCAGGCTGAGAGGCAGGTTTACTAGGCGCTTCCCCGCGGAAAGGTGTACCAGATACAACATCATCTGCTTCATCAGTACTCTCCCACTCACCTTCTTCATCTGAAGAATCATAGAATTCTGATGAGGAGTCCTCACCACCAACAACCCGGTTCTTCCTCGATTGACAAGCATGGCAATCTTCAACCATAGAAATCATGAGCGGAACACTATTAACCTCGACTGCAACCTCTAAATTCACGAAGAGGGGTAAACTTGTTCTAACAAGAAGTCTGCACACATCCATAGTACTCATCCTACTAGTAGCCTCATCACAACGAACAAAGGTACCAATCCTAGCTGTGATTTTCTCGAATGAACATTTATCCCACGCAGCACTCGGAAGACCATAGCACTTTACCCACGCAAGCCTCTCCAGATCAACCTCCTTGATGGACCAAGGCCGAATGGCCACAAACCATTTGTTAATCCAACACCTAGCACTAGACAGAAACTCTTCAATATCTTCACCAGTAGAATCCTCAAGTAAGCACTTACACGCTCCTAATGGAGTAGCTTTCATGTTGAAAAAACCCTCCTCATTGAGACTCTTTTGAATATCAAACGTGTTTAAATCCTCGTTAATAACACCAATCCGGGCCCTGTCGAACCTAACCAAGTCTTCCTTCCCCACATTAATCTGAATAATGTTAGGTTCAGGGAGCTCAGGGATAACTTTATTGAGCGTTACCCCCCCCCCCAACAGCGTGGACATACGACCTATCGTTGACTGCAAACTCCTTATTTGGCCTGCGAATAACTTCCCCAAAGTCCTTCCTAACGTAGTTTCTCTTCTCTGGAAAAGAGGGCCTATCATCCTTGACAAATCTTGGAACGTTGGCAAACATCTTCTTCCCTTCAAGTATGATATTATCCAATTTAACAGCCATAAGGCGAGGGTCAGCGACTTTTCTGAACTTTGCGAATCCGAACCGTTTACCTCTCTTATCTCTTCTCGTCGGAATATATACTTCAGAAATAACCCCATAGACTTTGAATACCTCGAAAAGATCTTTAGCGTTCATAGACTCCAGAAACTCCGTAACGAAGAATGCAGTCGTCATTTCTCCTACTCCTGCTCCCTTCCCTTTATTTTCTTTCCAAATCGAAAAACCAGGCAATTTCAACCTCCTAGACTTCCTTCCCACGTTCACCCAGTCCATCACCCCTTGCCTGAATGCAATCCAAATCTAACGGAAAACACCGGGAAAACAATGACTCGGTAAAACCCAGTAAAATACGACTCCTTACCAAGGCCCCTAAGCCCTAAAACCAGGAATTTAAGCCAAAGATCAACCAATATCTACTCAGTGCATTGTACCGTTTTCGAAGGTTTGGAAGGCAGAGAAGCAAAAGGGCGGAACGATTCAGAAACGGACCTTAGTGGATCTGAAACATTATGTGTTGTTAAGTAACAAAATAATATGAAATAAATTCAACAAGCTGATTTGAATATGGATGCATCAAAAATAAGGCACACGCCACTTTCGAGTTTTCATATTTTCTACTCCATCACACATATTTCTCATTAGTGAATTTCATTAGGTGTTGCATTTTATTTTTATTATGTGTTGAGACAAATTTGGTTCATATCATGCATCCTCCAAGGTTTTGATGATAACAAAGTATTTGAAAAATAATTAGGATTTCTAACTAGTTGGTTTTTGTGTACATGATTATATTTACTTCATGAAACTGGTTCTATCACGAAAGAAGCTATGGTTCAACTCTGATTGTGTATTCGTGAGAGAGCCTGATCAGAAAGTTGTCAAAAGTACATCTCAAACTCAGAAGCGTGTTATGCTTGCTTCTGATACTTAGTAATGTTAACTCATACTCGGAAATCACAGGACTCGAGAATAGTTTATATTATCTTCAAAATATTGTGTTGTACTTGTTTCACAGAAGAGTTCTTTGGACAAAGGCCTTATTTAGCGGATAACTTTATGGCTACGAGTTCCAACATTTGCTTTATTGGAAAATAAGATGTACAAGAAGATTTGATCTGAACATAGTCGTTGAGTTGCTGCAACGACTCTATTTCTTCAGCTATAAAAGGAGAAGAAGAAGTGAAGATTAACTAAGAGAGTAACACTGCAACTACAATTGAAATATACATGCACTTCACATAACTGAGCAGGAAGTTTCGAATCCAAGGGGTTTAAGTAGTAAGTCTTGAACTTGAGGGGTTTCAGCAGGAAAGTCTTAGGATTTGAGGATCTAAGTAGGAAATCTTGATCGGGTGTTGATTAAGCAGGGAAGTCTCAGGCTGAGGGTATGAGCAAAAAAGTCCTATACTTGAGTTTATAAGCAATTGTAATATGATTGATTATATTGGAAATCTTTTTTGCTGCAAGGGAACTGGACTACTCTCAGTTGGAGAGGAACCAGGATAACTTTTGTGTGTTCTTTGCCTATTTGTTTACTTCTGACTTTCTATCCGCTTAATTTATTAATCAGAGTCTGAACTTTTGTTTAGATTCTGAACTCTGATCAGAAGTAAAAAGATTTGGCAAACATAATTCAATCTCCCTTCTTGTGTACTTTTCTCACCTTCAGTTGGTATCAGAGCCTAGTTTATGCGTAACACTTAACAGTGGTACAGATAAAGATCCAACGAGAAAAATATGTCTACTGAGGATTCTACTGCTAGTACCTCAGGAAGAGGATTTCCCCATGATTACAGTTCTTTTGAGAGAAATCACTACTCTACTAAACCTCTTGTATTCAGTGAAGACTCTATTGATTTTGAATGGTAGAAAAGCAAGATGTACACATATACCATTGGACTTGATGATGAGTTATGGGATATACTTGAAGATGGTATTGAGATCACTGTTGACAGTGTTGGTATGGTATCTTACAGAAAAACCTTGACTCCAGCTCAAAAGTAAATTTATAGAAAACATCACAGAGTCAGAGGTATTCTGGTCAATGCTCTACCACATGCTGAGTATCTGAAAACCATGTATAAGTCTTCTGTAAAGACTATGTTTGAGTCATTGTGCTCTACCTATGAAGGGAATCAACAATTTAGAGAAGTAATAGCTAACTTGTTGGTACAAAAGTATGAGTTATTCAAAATGAAGGATGATGAGGATATTGAAACCATGTTCTCTAGGTTTCAGATCCTTGTATCAGGCCTTCAAGTGTTAAACAAGATTTACTCTACTTCTGATCATGTTAAAAAGATTCTGAGAAGTCTCCCTTTAAAATTTAGACCTAAAGTAATAGTTTTTCCAGAAGCTAAAAACTTGAATACGATATCTCGTGAAAGTCTAATCAGCAATCTTTAGAATCATAAGATGGAACTGAATGGAGATTAGTCTTCAAAGAAACTCAAAACTTTTGCGTCGAGAACTGCTTCTGAAAAATCTGGTGAAAAATCCAAAAGGCTTTCAAAGATCAGTAAATCTGATGAAACTTCTGAATAAGATTCTAAAGGTATATCTGATGATGATGATGATGATATGGCTTGCTTCATAAGAGGATTTCATCAAATGGCCAAACGGAACATAAAACTTTCTAAAAGCAGTGGCTTTAGGAGATCTAACTTCAAATAGAATGATGAGGATAAGATCTGCTACAACTGCAACAAACCTGGTCACTTTAGAAATAATTGTCCTGATCTTCAGAAAGATAGCCAAAAGAAAAGAAGTCATCATAAGGATTACTTTAGGAATAGATTTAAGAAGAACTTTATGGCAACATGGGAAGAGCTAGATGATGAAGATTCAGAAAAATAAGATGAAGCAAATCTGACATTGATGGCTCACACATGTGAAGAAGGATTTATATCAGAAACAGAGTCGGAAGACAAAGATAAGGTATATTCTAATTCAAACTTTATTTTATACATAAATAATCTCATGAATCGTTGCAAAGATCATGCTAGTCGCATTAAAATTTTGAAAAGAAACAATTTCATTTTGAAAGAAGAATTAAAAGAAATTAGTACATCTCAAAATGAATGATCCACTTTAGGTAAGCATGATCTAGCATTTCATAAATTCATTACATCTGGAATTGATAGAACTAAACTTGTATCTATTGTTAAAACAAGATTTGGTTCTGTAAGGTATCTCTTTGTTTTGATAATAACAAAGTTGTATTTGCGTGAGAACAATTCTGGTACTCTAACGTTTGTTTTCTTAAGTATTGACAAACAGGTTCTGACTCTAATAAAGATAACTCTGACTCTAATAAAGATAGCTCTGACTCAGATAGAGATCATGTGAAACGTCACTCTCAAATTATCAAAAGTTTCTTCTGCGTCAAAGAAGCAAGATTGCTTTTGATCTACTGTGCTTCAGAAAGACTCTAAGAAGACAATATGTTGTTGCTGCAATGTTCTCTTGGATTCTGGCTCTGAATATAACTCTGATACTTATCTTCTAAAGACTAAGTGCTGAAGACTCTGAAGACAAGGTTCTAATGAACAACGTTTTGAAGACTCTGAAGACTTAAGTTTCTAAAGACCAAGTTCTGAAGACTCTGAAGACTTATGTTTCTGATAACCAAGGGTTCTGAAGAAGGAGTGCTGAAGACTCTGAAGACAAGGTTCTGCTGAACAAGTTCTGAAGACTCTGAAGACTCAAGACTCTGAAGACCCAGTGATTCATTCTTCTGATGATGCTTTAATCATATCAATTCAGAAGCCTCTGATGGATAGAAGAAGATGAAACGTTTGCGAGGGAAAATAGTACATAGTAAAGATCAAACACGTTCTTTTCCACTACCATTCCTCTACCCTGATTTGGTGGTACAAAGGAAAATTTCAGTGTACGATTTTCATCCCAGCATAACGACATTATTCCAAGTCGCCAGTATATTATTGATATTCCTAATTTGCCCTTCAACGGATCTTTTTCTGGCTATATAAAGACTTGATCATTCAAAGAATCATGTGTGACACCAAGTGTGAAAAAGATATATACAAAAACACTGATTCATACAAGAAAGAACTCATAAATAGAGAAATCCATGAGTGAACAGTAAAGCACCAAAATACAAAGAAGAAGATTGTTCTTACTGTATAGATTCTCTCTTAGTTAGTTTGAGCTAGAAATTGTGTTTATATCAGCTTATGTAAGAAGCATTTCATTGTAAACATTTTATTTAATCAAACAGTTATTTGAATTCCTTAAGGGACCATTTGGGTCAGAATCCTTAAGAAGAGACAGTTAGTCTGTGTATGTTAGTCACCAGCAGTTGCTAGTGCAGTTGTAATCAGTTTGGTTATAGTGGATTAAGTCCTTGTGTATAAGGCAAAATCACCTTGGCGGGTGCACTCGATTAACTTGATAGTTTTCAAGTGAACCAGGATATATCATGTGTCTTTCTCTATTGTTAGTTTATTTGTGATCTTTGTTTGAGTTTCACAAAAAGCTTTCATTTTGAAAACCCAATTCAACCCCCCCTTTCTTGTGTTTTTCTCACACCTTCAATTGGTATCAGAGCCTGGTTCTGATTGTGATAAAACGATTTATCAACACTTCATCGTGTTCAATACCGATCCAGTATTTGTGTGAGATATCATGGCTGTTGTAGCTAATGTTAATCCTACTGTAGAAGAGAAAGATCATTACAGTGCCAAACCACCAGTTTTTGATGGTGAAAAGTTTGACTACTGGAAAGACAGAATAGAAAGTTTCTCTCTTGGTTATGATGTAGATCTTTGGGATCTGGTAGTCGATGGCTACACTCACCCAGTTGATGCTACAGGTGCTAAAATATCCAGAAGTGATATAACCAACCAACAGAAGAAAGATTATACGAATCATCACAAGGCAAGAACCATATTGCTAAATATTATCTCTTATACTGAGTATGAGAAGATAACAAATAGAGATACTGCCAAATCCATTTTTGATTCTCTGAGAATGACTCATGAAGGAAATGCTCAAGTTAAAGAGACAAAGGCGCTGACCCTAATCCAAAAATATGAGGCATTCAGAATGGAGGATGAAGAAACAGTTAAGACCATGTTTTCAAGGCTTCAAATACTAGTCACAGGACTTAAAGTTCTAGACAAAGGTTATTCAATTGCTGATCATGATAAAAAGATCATCATAAGTCTTCCCAAGAAATGGAGACCTATGGTAACAGCTTTAAAGCTATCCAAGGATCTTAACAACATAAGTCTTGAAGAGCTTGTTAGTTCTTTAAGAAGTCATGAGATATAGTTGGAAGAAAATGAACCTCAGAAGAGAAGTAAATCTATCGCTCTTAAGTCTAAATCTAAAAAGGCAAAGGCTTATCAAGCTGAGGAAGAATCAGAAGATTCTGGTGAAGAATCAGAAGATGATTTGTCGCTAATCTCTAGAAGGATCAACAAACTCTAGAAGAAACAAAGGCCTTTCTGAGTCATCATCTGGACAGAAGAAGCAGAACTCCAGAAAGGAAGTCATCTGCTATGAGTGTAATGAGCCAGGTCATTACAAGAACGAATGTTCAAAGCTCAAGAAAGACAAGAAGCCTAAGAAGAACTTCTCCAAAGCGAAGAAAGGAATAATGGCAACTTGGGACGACTCTGATTCTGAAGAAGAAGACTCTGATGAAGAACAAGCAAATGTTGCGCTAGTAGCAACAATTGACGATGAAGTGTTTGGAGAACCAGAAGACAGAATATCTTCAGAACCAGAATCAGACTCTGGTTCTGACTCAGAGGTATTATCTAAACTCTCTCGTTGTGAATTAGAGTCGTGTCTTTCGGAAATACTGGAAAAATATCAAACTCTTCAAAGTAAATACAAAGATTGTAACGCCCTGTATAATATATATCTAGAATAATACCATACAAGTGTTTTTATTTGGTACTGACACCATCACAAGTGCCTATTGGCATAATTCACATACTTGACCATTACTAAAACATAAACAGAACCTATGGTACAAGACATGGAAATTAACCAAAACAATAAAATCTAAGATCAATGTACAATATCCTTCATTGTACAAGAAAATAATACACAGCGGAATAAAACTCAAACTAAGCTTCTCTTGAAACATCCAAGCATAGCTCCGCTTGAAAATTATACCTGTAAACAATACCAGAAAAACAACAACAATATTGGGGGTGACATAATAATCATAGTGAGTTCCCCTATCTTATGGGTTCCCTCGGCTCTACAGGGTACATGCAATCAAACAGATCCACCGTGGATCTGGGGTTTTCTCACGGTCCGGTACAAGATACACAACAATGGGTAATATCTTCATTAGTAGTCTCTTGACTCACCAATGAAATAATATCAAGTACACAAACAACATAAACAGATCAAGCAACCAAGTATGCAGACCCGTACCCACGTACAAGGAATCTAGAAGTAGTATCTGTCTGCATACCTAGGCCACACATCACATCCTCGGTGAGTAACCAAGTGTCTAGCATCAAGATACTTGCACAAGCACACAACACAATGAGTCAGATGAGTCCAAAGTGATACATGCCTAAGTGGCCGTGGAAACCCATCCGTCAATCATCAATACGCATGTGTGTAACGCCGAGTGCAAAGACGCCTACATGACTGCACAAGCCCACCGGGAGAAAGCCTAGTGGAATTGCCTACATGACACCACTAGAGGTGAGTAACAGAGTGATATTGCCTTCATGGCATCACAACCCCACCATACCGATCATGCCGATGTGTAACGCTGAGTGGGTATACGCCCTGTAAGACCCCCACAAGCACATAATAACGGTAGCTCAGGTGTGTACAATATACCGAGCACGCTGATGAGTAACGCCGAATGGGTATACGCCCTGTAAGACCCCCACAAGCACATTGCAACGGTATTCCTCAGATCAAGTTCAATACCCCTCGGATCAAGTCCGGAACTCAGGTGATTTACCACCTAGTAACTTAGGCCTGCTCTAATTCAAGCATACATCACAACCACATCACATCCGAACGTTCAATCGGAACGAACGAGAACAAGCAAGGAAATGATCACATCATAGCATTTATCAAACATGATGCATTATATTTAACACATATACAAGGAAGACATAACAAGTGATCACATCAAGCCATTAGTAAAGCCACAATCAATATATAAGCATAACATGTTAAACATAATCAATATAGTAATTCACATGCATATAAAGGTATACAACTCACTACAACCTTTTATCAAACATTCTTGATTAGTTCATGGTCTCTTACACCATTTAATACCTCATTGAATCATCTTCCTAATGGCTCGACACTTGTCCCAAACGGATTCCCTATCCTTAAGTTTTGGTGGAAAATAAGAAACACATTTTCCACACTCTTTACATTCCAATTCCATTCTATTAATCTATGGTATAAACCTATGTTTCTACTTCACTATCATATAGAGCATTTAAGTAGCTTCTCAACGCTTTGAACGGGGACCAAAACAGACTTACGGCTCAAAAGATACGCCCTTTTTAATTTCTGAATTTTCACACAACAGTGGTAACCGATTACTCAAAAATGGGTAACCGGTTACAGGCTCGAAAACATCCCAGAAACATGATTTTTCCAAAGGTAATCGGTTACACTCAGTAGGGTAACCGATTACTATTGTAACAGAGTACAAAAATCACATTTTTCTTCATCTAAAACACTTCCAATCCATACCCCATCAACCCCAAACATGTAACAATGATTAAGGCATGTATTATCATCATAAGAACACATTTAGACATGTTATTTCACACAAAACCGTAAACCCCCAAACATGAATTTTTCCCCAAACTTCCTAACCAAGTTCTATCTAATGGACCGCACATTTGATTCAAGAAGAGGATGAATTGATGATGAAGATGATGAATAATGATGATGATCCATAAGCTTCCTTCTCCCTCTTTTCTCTTCTTCTCTTCTTCTCCTCTTTCTCACAACTTATTCTTTCCCACGTTTTCCTTTCTTTCTCTTACCAACTTTCTATTTCTTCTCCTTCTCATATAATTATATCTATATTACTCATAATATATAATATAGTATTAGGTAGTAATACAAAATATCCCAATTGATATTTTATCGTCTAACACCAATTGATCAATTATTAGAGTTACCATAAAATTCCTCTCTTGAACAAATAAATATCGATATGCCCATTTATTAAATAATTTATCTCTTCAGAGTTCACTAGTTGCTCTATTGATCCTAATTGACAACACTTAGAGCACTTAGGAAATTCCATTATTCCAATTTACCAAAGATAGAGTACATAGAAACTCATTTGATCTCATCTGATATCCAATTGAGAGTTAAGAGAATATGGGGCATTACACTCTCCCCCCCTTAAATTGAAATTCGCCCCTGAATTTCCTCTATTCAACAATAACCACAACTTGTAACACTGTCTTAGATCCACACTTAACTTTATTTCCGTTAAAACTTCTGACGTACTCAAATTCCAACTTGACTTCACATACCAAAAATCCTTGTTTTCACATATTATCAAACTTCACGTCCTTAGTCATACTCTTGTTCCAATATTGGGTTAACTTCTAACTTTGCTTTTTTTCAATTCATCTGTTGTTCCATACTAAAATACTTGGCCGCATCCCACCTTCAGAAGGAATATACCATTCTATACTCTTCCAATGAGTCATAAATCAAAATCGTAACACCTCAACTTGATTTAGGATAACAATCACTCATCAAATCTTTACGAGATGATTTACCGATTCTTTGACTACAAGCACATGGACAACCATTCTCTTATAAATCCTTCAACATTCAGAACGACTTTATGATCCATCAATCAATATCCTTAAAGATTCCATTGGATCTGATACTATACACTATACCCATTTACACCTGATGTTTCATCTCTTCCGTATCACACCAAAAGGTAACACACTTAGAACGAGATCTTCTTACTTCCATTCTTACAAGCAATTACTTCTATGATTCTTATTATTCTGACCGAACCCTTTCATCTGTCACCCTCCACTACGCAACTTTGATCCTAATAGTGGAACACTTCGAATTCCTCAGCATTACAAGGTACCTAATAGTCTGAGAGAAACACACTTATCCACTGGGGTTCCCGCTAACCAACGGTACAGAAAGTTACTGACGTGCAATGGTAGAACAATTTCCTTGTTAATATACAATATTCTAACATCGGTCCAACACTCTCCATGCAATATAGGTGCAGAAGTTATACTGCTATAACCATAACATATATGACTCCAAATCCATTCTAAACTCAAAATAATTCATCCAAAAATAGCTTAACAACCTCCGGTTCTGGTTACCACTTCTGGTTACCACATTCCATATCAATTCTTCTTACGGGGTTCTGACTCACTCAATGTTTCTGTTGACACAAGGTCTCAACCAATAACAACGTAACACCATAATTAAAATACCGAAATATTCCTTGTGAGATCAATACTTCGTGAGTATCCTCTAACTTCATCCTTAAGGCCCTCAACAACAATGATAACAATACAACTAAGACTTCCCCACATTTAACACGGTTCACAAGATCACTTCCCCAAAAGTCAAACTCCCTTGTCGTCTAATCACATGGTCAACTATGCAACACCCTTCCAGAAGTTCCGAATTCAAAACATAAATCCATCTTTCATTAACTTGCAATCTTGTTCCCCATTCACACAATACTGTCCAATCGGAGTAACATAAGGCAACAAAACGCAGATGCTGATTTCCAAGGGATTTCACAATTTACACATTTTAACCGATTAACTGTCTGAGGTTAATCGGTTAACTCCTCAAAATTCAACGCAAAACACCGTCTTTGCACGTGTTAATCGGTTAACGCTGCTGCAGAAGCTGAAAAACCAGTCTCTTTTAATTCCAAAGCCATCCCAACTTAAAACCATCAGTCTGGCTTGCTCTAACTCGCATGATCATTCTCAACTCGCAGCTTCTTAACTTGTATAAGATTCACAAACCATTACATGGTACCACAAAAGTGATGGACATGTCGTGTCAATCATACAACCTTTTTCTCTCACTTGAACTCCTTGGTGAGAATTAATACAACAACGTTCTTAGTCCAACAAAAGGTAGATTCCGAATACTCCGATTATTCATAATTACAAAAGTTTCCCTACACTTGAAAATCGAGGCAATGCATCCTCTTGAAGAACCTTGCCATCTCTACTTACACATTAACCAGGATTTTTCTTTACCCTTCACTATCCATTGTATACCACATTTACACCAAAGTCACTTAATGAAATACTTGCAACCGACAATTCTCATCAATAATTTACACGACCCTCCGGTATAAACCATAACATGATTTACACTTAGTCTGTAATAAGTCTTGGTTTGCTCCTCGTTGTGTTACCGCAATCTCACTTCTTAAAATACAATACTCACTGCTCAACAAAATACGCCACTTCACACCCATCTCAAGACTAAGAATCCATCACGCAAACCTCTAACCACAGTGTTACTACTACGCATATCTTAATACCAAGGTGTAACTTCTCCTATTCCACATCATACTGTTAATACCGTTTCCCACACCGCGTTTACTTCGCTCTCATCACAGACATAAAACCATCTTACTAGAGTTTCCTTGAATCCACGGTACTTACTTTGTTTCTCAACATAAACTTCTTCCGGTCCATATCACTACACCTTCTGTTACTAAATAATGCTCGTTCTTTCTCCAACACAATACCTTATACTATTCCGAACACATTCCTTGAGGTACTCTCGTCCATCCAAGATGCTATAGTGACCTTAGAAACTGAAAGACTAACAACAATCTCACTTCCTGACCTTACGACACACGTTCCACAAAATATAGTTTCTTTTTCACTAAATGGGATTACTTGGAATTCTTGTCCAAACCAATTGTCAATCCAGCCTTACTAGCAAAACTGCTTATTCCGTAATACCCTGACCAGTTATCTGGTAGAGATCCTTAATTTTCCCAACTTCATCAATTCTAAAGGATTACTTGAACAACACACTACTCTTCAATTCCATGTTACCGGAAGCACAACTTATACTAAGACCTCAACTGAGCTGACCAAAACTCCTCACTGCTAACTCTTGGCTTGAGCCTTCCCTTACAGCACAAGTTCCGACAACACTTCGGAGTCCTCTTGGTCGCTTAACCATGATTCTACCTATCACATACATAGTATTAGGTTGATCAGGCCCAACACTACATAATATAATATTAAGAGTCATGCTGGCAAGACACACTTAAGAGGCAGGAATAGATTTACTTATGATGTTTCAAGGCTAGGTCGAGGATACGATTTGCTCTGATACCAACTGTAACGCCCTGTATAATATATATCTAGAATAATACCATACAAGTGTTTTTATTTGGTACTGACACCATCACAAGTGCCTATTGGCATAATTCACATACTTGACCATTACTAAAACATAAACAGAACCTATGGTACAAGACATGGAAATTAACCAAAACAATAAAATCTAAGATCAATGTACAATATCCTTCATTGTACAAAAAAATAATACACAGCAGAATAAAACTCAAACTAAGCTTCTCTTAAAACATCCAAGCATAGCTCCACTTGAAAATTATACCTGCAAACAATAGCTGATAAACAATAACAATATTGGGGTGAGATAATAATCTCAGTGAGTTCCCCTATCTTATGGGTTCCCTCGGCTCTACATGGTACATGCAATCAAACGGATCCACTGTGGATCCGGGGTTTTCTCACGGTCCGGTACAAGATACACAACAATGGGTAATATCTTCATTAGTAGTCCCTTTACTCACCGATGAAATAACAACAAGTACACAAATAACATAAACAGATCAAGTAACCAAGTATGCAGACCTGTAACCACGTACAAGGAATCCAGAAGTAGTATCTGCCTGCCTACCTAGGCCACACATCACACCCTCGGTGAGTAACCTAGTGCCTAGCGTCAAGAGACTTGCACAAGCACACAACACGATGAGTTAGATGAGTCCAAAGTGATACATGCCTAAGTGGCTGTGGAAACCCATCCATCAATCATCAATACGCATGTGTGTAACGCCGAGTGCAAAGATGCCTACATGACTACACAAGCCCACCGGGAGAAAGCCTAGTGGGATTGCCTACATGACACCACTAGAGGTGAGTAACAGAGTGATATTGCCTTCATGGCATCACAACCCCACCATACCGATCACGCTGATGTGTAACACCGAGTGGGTATACGCCCTGTAAGACCCCCACAAGCACATCGCAACGGTAGCTCAGGTGCGTACAATATACCAAGCACGCTGATGAGTAACGCCGAGTGGGTATACGCCCTGTAAGACCCCCACAAGCACATCGCAACGGTATTCCTCAAATTAAGTCCGGTATCCCTCAGACTAAGTTCGGAACTCAGGTGATTTACCACCTAGTAGCTTAGGCCTACTCCGATTCAAGCATACATCACAACCACATCACATCCGAACGTTCAATCGGAACGAACGGGAACAAGCAAGGAAATGATCACATCTTAGCATTTATCAACATAATGCATTATATTTAACACATATACAAGGAAGACATAACAAGTGATCACATCAAGCCATTAGTCAAGCCACAATCAATATATAAGCATAACATGTTAAACATAATCAATATAGTAATTCACATGCATATAAAGGCATACAACTCACTACTACCCTCTATCAAACATTCTTGATTAGTTCATGGTCTCTCACACCATTTAATACCTCATTGGATCATCTTCCTAATGGCTCGACACTCGTCCCAAACGGATTTCCAATCCTTAAGTTTTGGTGGAAAATAAGAAACACATTTTCCACACTCTTTACATTCCAATTCCACTCTATCAATATATGGTATAAACCTATGTTTCTACTTCACTATCATATATAGCATTTAAGTAGCTTCTCAACGCTTCGAACGGGGACCAAAACAGACTTACGATTCAAAAGATACGCCCTTTTTAATTTCTGAATTTTCACACAACAGTGGTAACCGATTACTCAAAAATGGGTAACCTGTTACAGGCTCGAAAACATCCCAGAAACGTGATTTTTCCAAAGGTAATTGGTTACACTCAGTAGGGTAACCGATTACTACTGTAACAGAGTCCAAAAATCACATTTTTCTCATCCAAAACACTTCCAATCCATACCCCCATCAACCCCAAACATGTAACAACGATTAAGGCGTGTATTATCATCTTAAGAACACCTTTAGACATGTTATTTCACACAAAACCGTAAACCCTGAAACATGAATTTTCCCTCAAACTTCCTACACAAGTTCTATCTAATGGAACTCATCTTTGATTCAAGAAGAGGATGAATTGATGATGAAGATGATGAATAATGATGATGATCCATAAGCTTCCTTCTCCCTCTTTTCTCTTCTTCTCTTCTTCTCCTCTTTCTCACAACTTCTTCTTTCCCACATTTTCCTTTCTTTCTCTTACCCACTTTCTATTTCTTCTCCTTCTCATATAATTATATATATCACTCATAATATATATAATATAGTATTAGGTAGTAACACAAAATATCCCAATTGATATTTTGTCGTCTAACACCAATTGATCAAATATTAGAGTTACCATAAAATTCCTCTCTTGAACAAATAAATATTGATCTGCCCCTTTATTAAATAATTGATCTCTTCAGAGTTCACTAGTTGCTCTATTGGTCCAAATTGACAACACTTAGAGCACTTAGGAAATTCCATTATTCCAATTTACCAAAGATAGCGTACATAGAAACTCATTTGATTTCATCTGATATCCAATTGAGAGTTAAAAGAATATGGGGTATTACAAAGATCTTAAAATATCACATGTAATTGCTTCAAAAAGATAAGCTTGAGCAGAATAATTCTTTTCTAAATGAAAACATTTTTTCTTTAAAAAATAGTAATTATGCCCTGAAAAGCAAAGTTGCTAAATTAGAAGAAGAATTAATCTCCAATGTCTCTGACACAAGCTGTATCAACAAGTATGATAGAGCATTCTAGAATTTTCTAGCTAAAAGTATAGATAGAAGCAGAATAGGTTCCATGATCTATGGAGTTAGAAGAAATGGTAAGAAAGGTTTGGGATGTACAGAATCATCTGAAATTGACAAAAGTCAAATAGTTAAACCAATACCTCTCTATGACCATTTTGTGCCTTCTGGCACTGAGATTGTTTGCTATGAGCTTGCACAAGAACCTTCACTAATACAGAAATCTATTTTTAAAGTTAAATATAATGCACAAATTCCACTTGATTATCCTGTTGCACAAAAGCCCAAAGTTGTGAAACACTCTGGGAAAGCTAACAAGAGAGGATCCAGAAAATGGGTACCTAAGGACAAGATAATCTATGTTGCAGGTATCCTTAGCAACTCAGTTGAAACACCAGTCATGGTACCTGGACAGTGGTTGATCGTGACACATGACGGGAAGAAGGCATATGTTCCAAAGTCTGGAACTTAAGCCTGGAGGCTTCGTCTGTTTCAGAGGACAAAGAGGAAAAATCATTGGCTCTGGAACCGTTGGTAATTGTAACCTTCCTTCTATTACTGATGTTCTTTTAGTCGATGGTTTGATGCATAACTTGTTTTCAATTAGCCAACTTAGCGACAATGGTTATGATATCATCTTTAATCAAAAGTCATGTAAGGCTGTAAGTCAGAAAGATGGTTCAACCCTATTTGTCGGAAAGAGGAAAAACAACATTTATAAGATTAGACTTTCTGATCTTCATGAACAGAATGTCAAATTCTTAATGTCTGTTAATGAAGAGCAATGAGTATGGCATAGACGTTTAGGCCATATTAGCATGAGGAGGATTTCTCAGCTAAATAAGCTTGAACTTGTCAGAGACTTGCCAAATCTGAAGTATTCTTCAGATGCTCTTTGTGAAGCATGTCAGAAAGGAAAGTTTTCTAAAACTTTCTTCAAAGCAAAGAATGTTGTGTCCACCTCTAGACCGTTAGAACTTCTACACATTGATTTGTTTGTACCATTGAAAACTTCCTCAATCAGTGGAAAGAAATATGGATTAGTAATCGTTGATGATTATAGTCGTTGGACATGGGTAAAATTCTTGAAACACAAGGATGAGTCTCATTCTGTGTTCTCTACCTTTTTCTCTCAAGTGAAAATAGAGAAGGGTTGTAAAATAGTCAGAGTCAGAAGTGATCATGGTGGAGAATTTGAGAACAGATACTTTGAGAATTTTTTTTATTCCCATGGCATTTCCCATGATTTCTCTTGTCCCAGAACTCCGCAACAAAATGGAGTAGTGGAAAGGAAGAATATGACTTTGCAAGAAATGGCTCGTACCATGATCCAAGAAACTGACATGGCTAAGCACTTCTGGGCAGAGGCAGTAAATAAAGCATGTTACATTCAGAACAGGGTGTCAATAAGACCTATTATGGGTAAGACTCCTTATGAATTGTGGAAGAATAGAAAACCCAACATTTCATATTTTCATCCTTTTGGTTGTATTTGTTTTATGTTGAACACTAAAGAGAATCTTGGCAAGTTTGACTCCAAAGCTCAAAAGTGTTTACTGTTAGGATACTCTAAAGGCTACAGAATCTATAACACAGAAACACGAATTGTTGAGGAATTAATTCCTGTCAGATTCAATGATAAGCTTGACCCTGAAAAGTCAAAGCTAGTTGAAAATTTTGCAGATCTAAAGATCACCTTATCAGAATCTAAAGAAGAAGAAGATTCAAGAGAAGCAGACAAAGATACAGATTCTCCAGATTCAAATACAATCTTACAGAAACTGAAAATAACCCATCTCATCAGAAGAAGAATAGATTAAAGACTTCTTATTCTAAAGAATTGATTTCAGGAGATAAAGTTGATCCAGTCAGAACTCGTTCATCATTTAGACATTCTGAAGAAACCCTTCTGGGTTTGGTGTCTCTAATAGAGCCAACATCAGTTGATGAAGCTCTTAAGGAAAATGAATGGATTCTGGCCATGTACGAAGAACTGAATCAATTCACGAGAAATGATGTCTGGGATGTTGTTCAGAAACCCAAAGGTGTCCACGTCATTGGAACTAAATGGGTATTCAGAAACAAGTTAGATGAGAAATGTGAGGTCGTAAGAAACAAAGCACGATTGGTTGCACAAGGTTATAGTCAACAAGAAGGGATAGACTATATAGAAACCTTTGCACCAGTTGCCAGGTTAGAATCTATTCGCATTTTAATCTCATTTGATGTGAATCATGACATTACTTTATATCAGATGGATGTAAATAGTGCATTTTTAAATGGATATATTTCTGAAGAAGTGTATGTGCACCAACCTCCTGGTTTTGACAGTTCTGAAAACCCAGATTTTGTTTTCAAACTTAAAAAATCGTTATATGGTCTCAAATTGGCTCCCAGAGCTTGGTATGAAAGGCTAAGTAACTTTTTTTTGGAAAATGACTTGACCAGAGGAAAATTGGATACAACACTCTTTTGTAAAACCTTCAAAAATGACATTCTGATTGTTCAAATCTACGTTGATGATATTATATTTGGTTCTACTAATATTTTCGTGTGCAAGGAATTCTCCAAGTTAATGCAGGCTGAATTTGAAATGAGTCTGATGGGAGAACTCAGATTCTTTCTGGGAATTCAGATTGATCAACATTCAGATGGAACGTACATTCATCAGAGCAAGTATGCAAAAGAACTTTTGAAGAAATTCAATATGTCAGAAAGTAAACCTACTAAGACTCCTATGCATCCGACATGCATTCTGGAGAAAGAAGAAGTAAGTAAAAAGGTTTATCAGAAGCTCTATCGTGGTATGATAGGCTCTCTTCTGTATTTGACAGCTTCTCGTCCAGATATTCTGTTCAGCGTATGCCTTTGTGCTCGTTTCCAATCAGATCCAAGGGAAACTCACTTAACTGCTATTAAGAGAATCCTAAGGTATCTAAAAGGAACAACTAACCATGGCTTGATGTATAAGAAAACATCATAGTATAAGCTTTCTGGTTACTATGAAGCAGATTATGCTGGAGACAGATTGGAAAGGAAAAGTACTTCTGGAAATTGTCAGTTTCTGGGAAGTAACCTCGTCTCCTAGGCAAGCAAGAGACAATCAACAATTGCTCTCTCAACTGTAGAAGTAGAATATATCTCAGCATCTCTGTGCAGTACTCAGATACTTGGGATGAAGAATCAACTTGAAGATTATCAGATACAAGAGTGTAACATTCCTATCTTCTATGATAATACTTCTTCCATTTGTTTATCTAAGAATCCTATTCTACATTCTAGGGCAAAACATATTGAAATAAAACATCACTTTTTACGTGACTATGTTCAGAAGGGTGCTTTTCAGTTAAAATTTATGGATACAGATCACCTGTGGGCTTATATTTTCACAAAATCCCTTGCTGAAGATAAATTCGTATTCATTCTGGAAAACTTATTTATTAAACCTTGTCTAGAATGAGATGATAATATTTTAATGTGATAAGCCACCAGAACTTCTGATATAAGATTCTGATGTTAAGCAAAGTGCGTTAATTATTTTTTTATTGACCTTCTGATTCATGATACTTCTACAAGTTAGAAGATGTCCTAATCAGAAACTAGTCCATTTAGATACCTCTTGGTATTCTTGACGTTGGGAACATCAAAACGTGCTCTCTTGAAAACAAACGGCTATGATTATTTGTGACACATGTCCAAAATCAAATCATATCTACTCTTGAAGAGACACCTCGAGCGTTGTGATTTTGTGAGACTAGGTTTCAAGTAATTATTTCCTATTACTCCCTCCTTGTCATAATCATTATTTTTGTTATAAATACGCACTCTCTCACTTCACACACTACGCTACTCTCACTTCCCACATTTTTTTCTTAGAAACCCTAAAACTCTTTTAGTGCTCTGAAACCTCATCATCTTCTTACAATGGATTCTCAACATCAAAGTGTTTTTGAATTCTCTCAACAACATCAACAAGCAAAATCGACCTCAATGGCCTCATCAACAACTGCTCAAACAGAATCAACTTCTCTCCAATTTTCAGAAACCAGCTGTAGTTCACATAGTGGATCGTCCTGCTCATATTCATCTGGATGCTCCCTTCTCAGAACTTGAAGTTCTAAGTGAATGGCTGGTAGACTTTGATAACCTAAATGAAAATGGAATAGACTTGTCCGAGAATCTAAAGGCTCAAGGTTGGAAAACTTATTTTGATCGTCTCTACGGTCCCATTTACTCAAATCTCGTCAAGGAATTCTAGAGATATGCTGACACTGATGAACACTTAATTATTTCATATGTTTTGGGAAACAAGTTCATCATTACTGAGAAATCCATAGCCACACTACTTGGAATGGAAAACTCTGGCAGAAAGAGAATTTACAAGATGAGCCATAAATCAAAGTTTCTCTCTGATGTGGTTAACCCAGCAATTTCACTCAATCTTCCAGTGGAAAACCACCCTTCAAAACTCTGGACTTATCAAAGGAACTTCGTGTCTGGCTGAATATTATTCTGGGATGCATCTATCACAGACCAAATTCAAGTTCTTCTAATTTTCTAAATACTGATCAGAAATTCATGCTTTACTATCTGAGGAAATGAGAGAAAATCAGCCTTCCCTCAGTTCTATTCAGACATCTCAGAGACTCGGTAAGAGAAACAAGATATCAATTAAAGAAATCTAAGAATTACATTCCTTTTGGTAGATGATCTCAGATATTCTGGTTGAGAGTGGAATAATTGATCATTTGTCAACAATGCTAGTCACAAATGAATTAAATGTCATTACTGGAACTCCTCTGAACAGCAAAAATCTGAAGAGAATGCAGATTATTGATGAAATCAGAGTTGAACCAAGTATAGCTACAGATTCAGAGAGTCTAAAGTCAAAAAGACTAGCGTTAGATGGATATCCTCTGTTCACTAAACATGATAATCCAGAGGTTATAGAAGCATATATTCAGCTACGAGAGGAAGAGGGCTATGATATGTCTAACTTCAACCTTGACGATCTGATGGATCACCCACCTGATATGATGAAGAAGAAAAAACCTTACTCCAACACAGCTCCTCAAATGAAATCTGCAAAAAGGCAGAAGAAATATCCTGGTGAAGCCAGCACAAGGAACATCTCTCTGAAATCATATCCCAAACCACAAAGTAAGTCTTTTGAATCTCCATCTGTAACTGCACCTATTTCTATTGACAGAAATTTTTCTTCATCTCTTCCCATTTAATCACCACCACATACAACTCAACCATTATTGTTCACTCCTCCACCAATATTTTCTACTGTTGTCACCACATCCCCAACACCCATTTCTGAATCTTCTACTCAAGTAATTCAATCTTCTACACCTTTTTCACCACATTCTCTTGAACTTACCTCAACTCACCCAACTTCCACTACTGTTATCCAACCAACTCTTGTCACATCTGTTCAACCATCTCCAACCAATTCCTTACCTTTAACCACTCAAATCATTGAAGAAATTCTCACTGAACATCCTCAAACAATCATCTCACCATCACCAACTCCATTTACTGCTCCACAACCAATTCCAGAATCCATAATAGATAATCCTGAACCTTCTCTAAACAATGATACCACCATTCTTGATGACTCTGTTGAAGAAGATCAACCTTTACCTGAGAATCAAACCTCTGACCTTTCTCCTAACCTGGACGAAGAAATATATGTTTTTTTAGGATAATGTGGTTATAAGATTCAAGACACTCTCTGATGAATCAAATTCTAGTGAAGACCCTTCTGATTTGGGTGCTTCATGGGATCAATTCAATCAGTGGATGTCTGAGGAATTTCAGAAGAATCAAAATCTTTCTGTTCAGACAAAGGATTATTTTGTTCAACAAGCTGAAAAAAGGTTGCAAGTGAAGAAGGAAGCTGAAGCTAAGCTAGCTGCAGAAAAGGAACTGGCAGAAAGGTTAGCCAAAGAAGCTTAAGACAGAGAGGCTGAAATATTAGCTAAGGAGGCTAAATATCAAGCTGAAAGAGAAGCTGCTGAAAAGTCCTCTTCTGATCCAGTGTTGAAAACTCTGGCTACCCTTCAAAAGCAACATGAGTTGTTTAGAGCGAGAATTGACAAGCAAGATGAAGTCACCGTCAACATTAAGAATGCTCTTGCTCAGATTCTTCAGAGGCTCCCTCCTCCTTCTCAACCTTAGGCACCTTTTTTAGGATACCCCGTAGTTTGTCTTTGAATGGTTGTCTCTGTTATGATGTACTTTTAGATTATCATTTTGATTACCCTTTTTTATTATGACAAAAAGGGGAGTATTAATATGGAAAGTTATTTTGATAAATATCTTGTCTCGAATCATAGCTCTAACATTCTAACACTTTAATTGCATATACTTTAGAATGTTTTTCAGGCAAAATATATATATTGGCAAAATGACTCTGATATCAATCAGGCTCTGATTTACTTAATCAAGCTCTGTTATCAGAATGCATCACCACTATAATCAAGCTCTGATATTATGGATCTGTCTAGATCTTTGCAATCAGGCTCTGTATCCCAAATCTATAAAGATTTTGTTAAGTCTTAGATTCAGGGGGAGCTTGATAAAGGGATGTTTACTTTGAACTTATCTGAGTTAATTCTTATCATCTTCGTACAAAATTGTGTTATCAAAATACATTGTTTTGTCATTATCAAAAAGGGGGAGATTGTTAGAACAATATTTGGTTTTGCAAGGTATCTCTTTGTTTTGATAATAACAAAGTTGTATTTGTGTGAGAACAATTTTGGTACTCTAATGTTTGTTTTCTTAAGTATTGACAAACAGGTTCTGAATCTGATAAAGATAACTTTGACTCTGATAAAGATAGCTCTGACTCTGATAGAGATCATGTGAAATGTCACTCTCAAATCATTAAAAGTTGTTTCGATACAGTTGGAGATTCATGAGAGGAATTATCTTACCCGTGATTTAGAGTTGGCAACAGTAGTCTTTGTACTTAAAGTTTGGAGGCACTATATGTATGGTTCGAGGTTTGAGGTGTTCGTCAATCATAAGAGTTTGAAGTATCTGTTTGATCAGAAAGAGCTGAATATGAGGCAGAGAAAGTAGTTAGAAATCTTGAAAGACTACGATTTTGAATTAAGTTACCATCTTCGTAAGGCTAATGTGGTACATGATTCTTTTCTTCGATTCTTCTAGTCATAACTAGAATTATAATGTATTGGTTGTTACATTACAATTGTCTGTCTGTGTGCACAATTGAAGCATTAGATAAGCAATTAATGAAAATACTCTTCTGAGTCCATCTTGATTTTAGAAATGTAACATAACTTTGCTTAAATTTTCTACATCTAAGCATTTTGCTAGGAATATACTATGTGCTTCCTGAACAAACTGAATGTGGTTGTACTTTTGGGTTAATGAGGTATTGTATGATTTATGTTAGAGGATGGTAATGATTTTTTTCATTCATGACATTTCTTGCTTGGAATAACACACGAATCATTACATTACAGCTAGTTTTCATGTTATTTATGACATTTTGTGTATGGTTTATGCAGTTGTATAGTTTTAATTTCTTCCGAGCAAGTGAATTTGCAAGACGAGTAGGTGTTGTTTCCAACAGTCGTGATGTTGTGATGTTATTGTTGGCAGCGAAATTGAACCCTCTCTTTCTCTTGGAAGGGATGGTAGTCCTGGATCATTCCTTAAAACCTCTAGTGCTCAAAGAAATTCACCTATCACGTCATTTGAGCTCAGGAACATGTTCCAACGGAAACACATCAAAGATAAATAAGTTTGAGTCAATTCGTCAAAGTATTGTGAGCTTGACATTTAATAATGAGAACGTACAATATTAACATTAACAATCAACACTCTCGATTAGATTATCTTGGTGGTAAAATTCTAAAAAGTCTTACTTTTTATTGGTGAGTAGATTCCAAAAGGTATTATTGTTATTTTATTTTTTTTATTAATGAGTGGATTTCAAAAAGTATTATGTGGTATCAGAGTAATCAAAACTAGACCGGACTGGCTGGTGGAATAGATTGAATCGAAAACCTGTGTCCAGTCTTTTCAACTCTAAAAATCAATTTGTTATAGAACTAATTAGGGCTGATTTTGGGGCTAAAGAACCGAAAACCACCCGAGAACCGGTCCGGTGGAGTCGGACCATTAGACCTACCGAATTTCCTCTTGGTGTGGTAGTGGATGAAATTTTAATCTGTATCCAGCATGAAGATTCGGACCAAAATATCCAATAAGTAACCGGTAAGCTATGTTATAAATTCTAAAAAAAATTCATTTCCTCATTTTTTTTCCTCTCTCTTTTTTCAGTCACTCTCTCGTCTCTCACTAACTCTTATCCTCTTCCGTTTCGTCTCTCTCTCCTAGGGCTTCATCTCCTCTTCACCATGTTTACTTTCATTATCTGTTAGAATCATTTGTGTTAGAGGCTAAGTGTGAATTGTTGAAGGCTACAACAATCTTGTTCGTGTAATGTATCAAAACTCTATTCTTTTTTATTTCTGTCATGATATTGTTTACATTGTTTGCATGTTTGATTTATCGAGTAGTTCTTTACCTGGTATCAATTTTGACCTAAAATGTTTTGATTTTGGAATCGTTCTTGATGATGTTTCGATTTTGAACAAAATTTTGACCTAAAATGTTGGAGTATTTAATTTTTTTGTTTATATTGCTTCAGTTTTGATCAAAAATATTTGATTCTGTTGCTGAGTTTTGTTCTTCATTAGGGTTCGGCCTAGGGTTTTGTATTGTGTAAATTTTGTTGCTGAGGTTGTATTTTGGCCTAATAATAAATTGTGCTATTGAGGTTGTATTATGTTACTCGGTTTTTTTCATATTTCGTATTAAATTATTGTTTGATTGATATTTAATTTTATGTCATGTCTTTTCAAGATTCTTCATTGACTCCAACCATGGATGATCTTATTGATATTAACATGTTGCTTGATGGGGAAGAGGAGACAATGGATGAAGGAAATATAGATTGGTGAGATGATTGATATGGAACTTCCAGTTCTACTTCCAACTGACAACACTACTCAAAATACTTCTACCACTCAAAATACTACTACTACTCAAAATACAACTACTGATGATGGAGCAACCCCTCCAGTTGACCCAGCTCAGAGTTCACAGAGCCAGATAAATGCCTTTGGTAAAGCTCTTCGTCCCAAGAAATTTGTTGTTCACACTGAGATGGTACTTATTGAAATGCCCGACGGTACCAGGAAGTGGAAATGCAGATGGTGTGGCAAGCTTTACACTTATGATGTGAAATGGAAAAGTAATTCTAATGGTAAGAAACATTTAGAAAATTGCATTCAGAGAAAGTTGAGGCTGAAAGGTAATACTGACAAAGAGGTTGCACAGTCTAGGTTAAATGTAAGTGGTGATAGTACTCCTAGTTTGGCAACTTGGACATATAATCATGCTAGGGTTAGAGAGGTTGCAGCTCATATGATTCTAGGTCATGAATTTCCTTTTTCTGTTATGGAAGGTGTTATCTTTAATGAGTTTCTTAGAGAAATTTATCCATGGTACAAAAAGATTACTAGACAACAGGTTAAGCTTGATTGTGAGACATTTTATGAGGGTGAGATAATTAAGATGAAAAGTCTATGTCTTTGATTAACAGGATCAGTCTTACAACTGACTTGTGGTGGTCTGGTGAGCAGAAAATTGGTTATATGACTGTGACTGGTCATTTCATTGATTCAAAATGGCAGCTTCACAAAAGAGTTTTATCTTTTAAGAATGTGCCACCACCACATTCTGGTGAAGTTTTATGTAGGGAATTGATTAAGGTCATGGATGATTGGGGCATAAGGGATAAGGTTGTTTTAATTTCAGTTGATAATGCTAGTGCCAATGATAATTGCATTGGTAGATTGAAGAGAGATTATTCTGGTAGTAGAAATCTACCATTGGATGGTAAACTGTTTCATGTGAGATGTTGTGCACACATCTTAAATTTGTTGGTTCAGGATGGTCTTGATATGATTAAGGTGACTGTTGATAAGATTAGAAATGGGGTCAAATACTTGCTGAATTCTAAAACAAGATGCAAAGCATTCAAAAACTTTGTTGATGAGTTGCAACTTAAAGGCAAGATGCAAATGTTGGATACTAAGACAAGGTGGAACTCAACTTGGTTGATGTTGTCCACTGCATACCACTACAGAGAAGTCTGGCCAAGATATGCTGAAGAAAATGGTGCATTTCTCACCTTTTTGCCTGATGCGAATGATTGGGAAGATGTTCATGATATTTGCAAGTGTTTGGAGGTTTTTGCTGATGTTACATCAATTATTAGTGGCACCTCTTACCCTACTGCTAATTTGTTTTTGGCTGAGCTTTACAGGATGAAGGTTCTACTTGATAAACCTTTAAGCATCTCAAATAATCCTCAACTGCAAGCGCTTGCTAATGAAATGAAGTTGAAATATGACAAGTATTGGTCAGAGTCTAATACATTGATTTCTATTGGTGCAGTTCTGGATCCAAGGTATGTACAACTTACAAGTAGATAGTTAATTAAGTTGCCACTGTTTATGTACATTAGGTAGCTACTATTCTGCTTGGTATGTTGCCTTGTGATTAAACCTTATTTATGTACATTAGGTAGCTACTATTCTGTTTGGTATATTGCCTTGTGGTTAAACCTTGTTTATGTACATTAGGTAGCTACTATTCTGCTTGGTATGTTGCCTTGTGATTAAACCTTGGCCTATGATGAATTTTGTTGCCCATGAAATGGTATTTGAGGCCAATTGTGTCTGAACTGCTTGTGAATTCTGGTTGATCAATTGTTCATATATTTCCTATGATGAATTTTGTTACCTTGTTGTGAGTTGGAATGAAATTGTGCCTATGATGAATTATGTTGCCTTGTTGTGAGTTGGGATGAAATTGTGCCTATGATGAATTTTGTTTCCTTGTTGTGAGTTGTGATGAAATTATGCCTATGATGAATTATGTTTGATCTGAGGCCAATTCTGTTTGATCTGAGGCCAATTCTGTTTGATCTGCTTGTGAAATGATTCAATTATCTTACCTTGTGAGTTGTGGCTCAATTGTGCCTAGGATTAAAT
Source organism: Lathyrus tuberosus (assembly GCA_022829125.1). Lineage (NCBI taxonomy): Eukaryota > Viridiplantae > Streptophyta > Magnoliopsida > Fabales > Fabaceae > Lathyrus > Lathyrus tuberosus. The sequence continues at coordinate 1,525,732 of JALAZF010000768.1, forward strand.
TATGTTGCATTGTGAGTTGTGATTTAATTGAGCCTATGATGAATTTTGTTTGATCTGCTTGATATGATTATAGTAGTCTTTGCTCTGAGGCCAATTATGTTACCTCCCTGTAACTTTATTTGTGTCTAAGGCCAATTCTGTTACCTCCTTGTGACTTTATGTGCCTATGATGAAATCAAATTCTGAGGCCACACATGTTGAAAATAAATTATGCAAATAGGTATAGATGAATTTAAGTTGGTTGACAACTTTACTTGTTCAAATAGGTATAAAATGATCTTCATCAAATGGGTATATCCCTTCTTGTATCCAAATCCTACTCAAGCCAATGCCTATGAACAAGAGTTGGCAACTAACTTAAAATCTCTCTTCCAATTGTATCAAGATACCTATGGAACCAATGATGATAATGTCCCTGTATCTGAAACTCCAGAAATAAGATCTAGTTATGCATTGGGAAGGAGGAGTTTTTAGATGTTTTTAGAAACTGTTGTTGGTAATACTAATTCAAAATCTGATTTTGAATTATATCTTGAGGAGCCTCCTTTGAAAGTTCCCCCTAAAGCTAAGTTTGATATTTTAACATGGTGGATGGGGAATGAAGCCAAGTATCCTGTTCTTAGTAAATTGGCAAAGGATATCCTAACAGTTCCAGTTACAACTGTTGCTTCAGAAGCAACTTTTAGTGCTGGTAAAAGGGTTATTGATCCGAAACGATCTTCTATGAAAACTAAGACAGTTGAAATTGTACTTTGTGGGGGTGATTGGGTGAAGGAGAAGTATGGAATTAAAAAAGGGTTGCACTGCTAGTATTGTAAGTATCTTATGCTTATGGTCTATTTACATTATGCTTTTACATTTATGTTGCCTTGTTTAACTTATGTTTTTACTTTTGTAGCTTGAAGAACCACAAGATGAACCTTTAACATATCATTTTGGTGAGGATTCGGGTGTCGCTTCTTCGACAACAACAACTTTGTAATGTTATTTTGTTGTTTTGTAATGCCAATGATGAGACTGTTCTGAGGCATAATTAACAAATGTAATGTTATTTTGTTGTTTTTTGAAAACATAAGTTTCCTAACTTATGTTTGAACAAGTTTTATGTTTTTGAACAAGTTTTATTTTTGAAAACATAAGTTTCATAACTTATGTGAATGATATTTAAAATGTAATGTCAAATGCCAATGAAATTCTGGAATTTTGAATCTGAAGTTAAAATGTAATGACAATTTATTATGAATATTTGGAATTAAAAATTTTAATTCAATTTTTGCCTTTAAATCGGGTGAGCCGGGTACCCGCACCGAAAATTACCGGTCCGGTCTCGGATATTCATCTACAATAATCCATTATCCGGCCCGATTTCGATTTACCCAAAAATGCCGGATCGATTTCGGTCCTAAAATTTAGCCAACACCATTTTGGTTCGGTTCCGGTTTATCCGATAAGAGTTTCGGTCCAACTTTCGAGACCCTGAGTACCCGGTCTGGACCGGACCGAAAACAACCCTGGAAATGATACAAAAAACCAAAAACATCGAAAGAATCAGCAGTTTAGTTTATTATGGGAGTTGCACCGATTTTTTCATCACCTATACTTAGATATGAAATTGCAAGCAACATTAATAACAATAACATATTCCTTTCTTCCTTCTTATTTATTTGCAAAACTCTACCCATGTTTTTATCCTTTTATATTCATCTATTGCTTGTCTAATCAGATTAGAGATTTATAACTTGAAGTCAAAAGTATAAATTAGAGTAAAAATGGAGAAGAAAATAAGCTGTAGATTAAGAAGAAAATCAATTTATTTTCCAACACTACATATATTGTTTTGGTCATGTGACTGTTGATTATTGCAATGTCTTGATTATGGCAAGAAAATGGCACATGGTATTAATGTCTTGATTATGGCAGGAAAATGGCACATGGTATTGCAATGCTTGATTATGGCAGGAAAATGGCACCCGCGATACAAAATTAAATTTGACTTTAGTAGCCGTTGAACTTCCACGTAATATTTTTATACTTTCCACTCTTTTCAGAACTCATGCCTATGTTTATCTTCCTTTCTTATTTTCTCGTCCTTACATTTTATCTTTAAAGATTAAAATCATTATATTTTGTATATTCACCTCACTCGTCCATATTATAATAATTTTTCTTGTATTACAATTTTAATTTACTGTAAATATTTTAGTCAAATTTTTACATAATAGTTTTCTTCATTGCTACACATCATTCAAAAAAAGTTATTAGACTTTTTTAAAAACTTATGTATTGAATGATGATAAGATTCAATTTAAGTGTTCAAACCAAAAACTTATGAATCAAAATGTTCGGTTTGAATATCAAATCTTTTTATTATTTAAGAGCATTTTTTAATGCACCACCTAGGTATCACGTAAAATTATTTTTTTGTCTCTTAATTTCGGATGTGCACATCCGGACGCACCGTATCCTTAAAAAATAAAAAGTTATTCAGGATGTGCATATCCGGAAGACCTCCGGATCTATATATCCGGACGAAAAAAGATGATATATTTGAAGTTGCATGATCACTCCCCCATTCCCATTCTCAACATTTCTCCTACTACACTCACTCTCACCAATTCAAAAAATCCTACTTCATCAATCTCATTTCTCACTCAAAAAGTTCAAATTTTTGGTACAACAAATCAAAGGGAGCAAGAAAAGACTGAATTTCAGGTAAACATTCAACTCCATCCACTACATTGCTCACATTATCAATCTACATTTTTGAAAAAACAAGTTACGCTGCTTCCGGATCTGCACATCCGGAATGAATTGAGCATGAACATTTCCGGATGTGCACATCCGGAAAAATGCCTGAAGCTAATTAATTTAAATTTTCAGCATTTTTGAATATATTTTATTTATACATATTAATTGTTCTATTCTTGTTTATAAATAGATATGGTGCACCCCGATAACATGGCAAAAGAATTAGTTGCGCCGATTTTCCCGAAAGATGAAGGCATGCTCGTAAAGTCGGTTGATGTCGGCGGTGACTTTAACAACAAGCAAAACTTTGATGATCGTGATAGCATGATCGCATACATTCGTAGGACGGTTATTGAGCTCGGCTTTGGTGTAAATATCAGGAGATCGGATAATGGGTCGGATAGAAGAAAAGCTTTTGTAATTTTGGGTTGCGAAAGAAGCGGCAAATATCAAGCACCTCTACGGAAGTTAAAGAAAGACGAGACCGGTACTAGAAGATGTGAGTGCCCTTTTAAGATTGGTGGTTACATGTTAGTTTCCAAGAAATGGAGATTTACCATTCGTTATGGTATACATAACCACGAAATGTGCTCAAAGCTTCAAGGCCATCCAAGTGTATGTCGGCTCAAGGCGGAAGAGAAGACATGTATAACCGACATGACCTTAAACCTTGTCCAACCGAAGAATATGTTAGACGGTGTGGCTAGTGATCGAGAGGGGGGGGGGTGAATAGATCACCTCCTTGAAACTCAAGGATTTAAAAAAGTTTATCAGAGTCTTTCAAGTTAGCGGAAAAATTATGATCCCGAATCGACTTCCGTCTATTCTGAACCAGCTACTAAAAAATCGGACACACGAGTTTATGCTGGATTTATTAGGATGACAAAGTTATATTAACACCAGATATGAATCGACTCAAATGCACTTATCATACAAAGACTGTTTCCAATGAACAAAAACACAGCAAACAATTTTGTCAAACACTTGGCGTGTATGCATTCAACGATTAACAATAATGGTGATTTTGACAAAGATTTTCGTACCACTATTGTATCTTGAAACTTTAATACGCAACACACCAAACGAATCACAAAATTGTTGAAAGCGTAAAGAGATAAAGATAGAATACGATACGCAGAGATTTGGTAAGGAAGTTCCCCACTTCCGTCCTCGCGTGTGGGTACGTCTCCCTCTCAATTTCAAAATGAAATTGAGACCTGTTATATCAATAATGCTGAATTCGTTCTTTACAAGGTTACAATACAAATCCAGAAATCTAAACCCCAAGATCTTCCTATTGTATGAACCTTCACTTGATCTGAGCTTGATCAAGAATTTTCCTGCAAGAAATACAGACAATTCACCGGTTCCACGACCTGTTTGCGAAATCTCCAAATTTCCAAACCCTACGCTGCGGCTGAATCTGTTCTGCAATCGTGACTAACAAACCCTCAAGAACACACCCGTTCTTGAAGGACAAACCAAATGGTTTTTCCTCGAAACCCCCTTTGTATCTTCAACTCAGCTAGATCAATGATCGTACCACTGAACGTTATCTCAAAGATCCCTTAATTCGAAGAACAAAAATGATTATGTGTTGATGTTCTTGAATTAACGAGATTGAGAAGATGATGAAGACAAAGTCTCTTTCAGGTTTCTAACACTGCTCTTGAAAAATCATGCACACCAAACTTGTCTTTTGCTTTGATTGCACTTTTTCACTCTAACCAGAATTCTGCTCGCAAACTGAACTGTCATAACACTTATATATGAAAACAGAAACGGTTAAAAGCAACAAACAGCTCTATGTATCGATACAAGAGTCGTATGCGTCGATACATAGTGAGTATAACACATGCATGAGTCGACACATGGTTGTATGCATCGATGCATACTGTACCTGTTAATTTTCAGTATGTAAAATAAATCATGCATCGATACATGATGCACATGCGTCGATACATAGCTCAATCACAAAGGAACATGTGTCGATACAAGTATCGTATGAATCGATACATACTGAAGCAAAATTATTTCAGAATGTGAAGTAAATCATGCATCGATACATGATGCGTATGCGTCGATACATACCCTAGTTACAAAGGATCATGTATCGATACAAGTGTCGTATGAATCGATACATACTGAAGCAAAACGGTTTTTTTTGTGAGTTTATCAAAGGTATGTGTCGATACAAGCCACGTATGAATCGATGCATACATAGGGAAAAACGTTTTTATGATTACAATGATGATATGAATCAATTTGCATTGTCTTTTAAATCATAGTAGGTATGAAATCATATGTATGTACAAACTAATCATGCATACAAATCTTATATCATGCATATCACACAATTTGCAATCATACAAAAACTTAAAGGCTTGCTCACAAACTCCCCCTTTTTGATGATGGCAAATTTGCAAGATGTGATAGAGCACTCCCCCTGAGTTTGTGCATGGCTGTCAACATCTTGTTGTCTTTCTTCTCCCCCTTTGTCAACATCAAAAAGAAGAGATAGACAGTCTGGTGAAATTGATGTAACAATAGACAGCAATATTGATATAGAAGCTCACAATCACCAAGAATGAAGCTTAACATAACAGAATCATTCACAGAGAATGATAAGACAGGGAAAGACTAACACAAGTAACCAGAACTAAAAGAAATAAGCATTAAAATTTTAAGAAAGTACTTGGAGTTTACATAAGCAGAACCAAAACAAATGAAGTTTGAACAATGTAGCAAGGAAACTGAAACAACATGATGATGAAATGAAATGTAATGAAATGACATGATGCTAGCCTAAAAAGGGTTATGGCCTCCACAGGACTCCTTATCCTCTCTATCAGGATCTCTGAAGCTTGGTGGAGGCGGCGGAGGAGGCATCTCATCAGGATTATGGCCCATGAAATTGTATCGCCGGAACCGGTTCTGAACTTCAACACTTCTGAATCTGTCCATGATACCAGGATGTGCACGACAATCGTCCATAAAACCAGACATTTCATTGTAAAAGACTTGATGCCATTTAACCAATTCCGTGTGCCAAGCATGCTGATTATGATACATCCTTGTGTGTTCATCATGCCACTCACGATGCTCCTTATGCCACTCATTTTGCTGAACATGCCAAGCAAGCGCCTGTTCATGACGGGCTTGATTTGCAAGTTCCATTTGCTGAAACATTTGAGTCAAGTACTCAGGGGCAGTTGAAGAGGAGGCAGCGCCAGAGAACGGAGGAACACGTGGACCTGGTTCATAATTTGTTGGAGACCACCTTTGTGGCACCCAATCACCCCAGCCAGCATTAACATCTGCTTCAGGCTGATTCTCGTCATTGGCCTCATGCATTTCTTCATCCAGTTGGTCTTCAGGCACAAACACTTATTCAGATGGCACATCAAAATTGTACACCCTTGTTTTGGATCCTCTGTCCAGAAAATAAAAACATTGACGCTCCTTGTCCCACCGGTATCCCATATGAGATAAAGTAGCAGTGTTGAACTCTTGGGCGGAAGAGGAAGATGTAAAGGGTACTAAAGGGATGGTTACATTCCAGTATTTGATGATTCGCATAATTTGGGCAGCATATCCAAGTGTGATATTCTTCATACTGTTACGCATAAGAAACATGCGTTTCACAAAGTAGTTTGGCCAATTAAGTGGAACCTTTTTGTGAAGAAGGTACACAAGATGAATGTCTGATCGATCCAACCTAGAATGACCACCAGACTTTGGACGCAAGATGTGCGAGACAATCCAGTGAAGTATTCTAGGTATGCTTGTAATCATACCAGAAGTGATGGGTTCATCCTCTCCGAGAGGTCTATCCAATTTGGAAATAGATGCAACATAGTCCCTTATTTTAAACTCCGTATCATAACTTTGGTCATGCCATTTTTTCAGTCCAGGCACCCCAAGCGGAATTTGAAACACTTTCTCCCAATCAGTGGCTTCAAAAGTGTAAGTTTTGGTGCCAATTGAGCATCTGAACATATAGCCTCTACCAGTTTGCAGACCAGCATAAAATATACGAATAAAATCCTCATGATAGGCATCATTTATGGCCAAAAATGTACCAAGGGTTTGTGCCTTCAATAAATCAACGACATCGTTGAGATGGAGGGCAGATGCATCAGTTTTATCAAAGACATGAGGTTTCATAACTAACCTTGTCTTGAAAGAGGTCTCAAACTCCTCAGCGATGGCAGGATGAAGAAGAGTGAGAGCACTGGGAGGGATTTCTGGAGGTTGTGGAGACTGACCAGACGTCCCAATGGGTTCCTTTCCTTTTCCTCTTTGTCTAGCCGGTATAATTCTGGGAGGCATGGTGATGAATTGTAGAGGGGTTAAGATGTGAATTAGGGTTTTGGAGATGAAGATGTTTGAGAAGGTTAGGGTTAGCCGTGTGGGTATGAGAGGAGAAGAGAGGTTAGAGTGAATTATCCCTTTAAAATTAGCTGATGTGTCGATCCACAACTGATTTGAACATGCATTTATTGTAAAAGAAACAGTATGTATCGATACAAAGGGTATGGATCGATTCATATCGCGAAATTTTTGTTTTTGAAAGTGTCCTATGTGTCGACACAAAGCACGGATGCATCGACACATACTGAAACAAGTTTTAAAAAAATTGAAAATGAAAAGACATGAATCGACACATATCACGAATGTATCGATCGGAAACTCTAATGTGTCGACACATGTTCTTGTTGTATCGATACATACTTGATGCTAAAACATGTTTTAACTGATTTGTGACTACCTGTTGAGTTAGAAACCTGTGAACAGCTCTTGAGTCAATGCAGTATAGATGATGTCATGATAATGATGCTCAAGTACAATTCATGAATCAAACGTTAATGTTCAAACAACATATGCAATGAAATACATATAAACGATCTTAACGAATTTGTTCTACCATACACTAATCACAAAGTTCCAAAGAGATTTTAGAAATGAATGATATTACCTCTGTTGATGAAACCTTATGGAGTCTGAGTGATGTCTAAAAACAAAGCTTAACAACCAAAGTGAGATATATATAAATAAGGACCAACATGCTTAAGACATCGATGAGGAGAGATCTAAAATCCCTAATTCACGACGAATGTTGAAGAACGGTTCCGTTGCTAATGGTTTAGTAAAAATGTCAGCAAGTTGGTTTTTAGTATCAACATGCTCAAATACAACGTCCTCTTTTTCAACATGATCGCGAAGAAAGTGATGCCTAATCTCTATGTGTTTAGTGCGTGAGTGTAAAACAGGATTCTTAGTAAGATTTATAGCACTGGTGTTGTCACACTTTATTGGAATGCGTTTGAGTTGAATATCGAAATCTTGTAGTTGTTGCTTCAGCCACAAGATCTGAGCGCAACAGCTACCGGCTGCAACGTACTCAGCCTCAGCAGTTGACAATGCGACAGACACCTGTTTCTTGCTATGCCAACTGACCAAAGAGTTTGAAAATAAGTGACATGTACCACTAGTACTTTTCCTATCTGATTTGCAGCCAGCAAAATCAGAATCGGAGTAACCTACTAAGCTACAATCGCTTCCTTTTGAATACCAGAGCCCATACTTAGATGTTCCATGAAGATATCTAAATATGCGCTTGACAGCTTTCAAGTGTGACTCTTTAGGATTCGATTGATATCGTGCACACATGCAGACACTAAACATGATGTCAGGTCTAGACGCAGTAAGATACAAGAGAGACCCAATCATACCTCTATACTGTTTGACATCTACACTCTTACCGTGTTCATCTTTATCTAGATTTCCGTTGGTAGGCATAGGTGTGTCTATTGATTTTGAGTCGTTCATTCCAAAGCGCTTGAGCAGCTCTCTGCAGTATTTTGTTTGACTCACAGCTGTGCCCTCATCAAGCTGCTTTATTTGGAGACCGAGGAAGAAATTAAGCTCCCCCATAAGACTCATTTCAAATTCACCCTGCATAACTTTTGAAAACTCTTCGACCAAGTGTATGTTAGTTGAACCAAAAATTATATCGTCTACATAAACTTGAACTAAAAGAATGTGTTTTCCCTTGTGTTTAATGAAGAGGGTGGTATCCACTTTACCTCTTGAATATCCATGATCAAGTAGAAATTTGCTAAGTCTTTCATACCAAACCCGAGGGGCTTGCTTAAGACCGTACAAAGCTCGTTTTAATTTGTAAACATAATCTGGATATTCAGCATTCTCAAAACCAGGAGGTTGTGAGACGTATACCTCTTCATTTAGGACACCATTTAGAAACGCACTCTTTACGTCCATTTGGTAAAGCTTAAAATCTCTAGAACACGCATAAGCAAGCAAGAGACGTATAGCTTCGAGGCGAGCAACTGGAGCATAAGTTTCCTCATAGTCTATGCCCTCCTCTTGGTTATACCCTTGTGCCACTAAACGTGCCTTATTCCTAGTTATCACTCCGTTTTCATCAAGCTTATTTCTAAAAATCCATTTAGTACCTATGATATGATGATCTCGTGGACGAGGAACAAGTTCCCAAACGTCATTTCTTTTAAATTGATTAAGCTCTTCTTGCATGGCCATTAGCCAAAATTCATCAATCAAGGCCTCTTTGGCATTTTTAGGTTCTACTTGTGAAACAAAAGCGAAGTGAGAGCAGAAATTACTTATCCTAGAACGAGTCATGACTCCCTTTGAAATGTCTCCCAAGATGTTGTCAATAGGATGATCTTTTGAAGATCTCCAAGTTGGTGGAAGGACATTCACTTCAGTTTGTCCTTCTTCCTTATCTTTGACATGACTGGTATCTTCCTCCTCCTCATTGTCTTCTGTTTTGGACTGATCAGTTTCCGAAACAACTTCTTTGAGTATGTCTTCTGTAGATATACCTGTGTCATTAAAAGAAATACCTTTTCCGACATTTTTCGGATAAGACTCATCAAAACAGACATGAACAGATTCTTCAACGGAAAGTAAACGCTTATTATACACTCTATATGCTTTACTTGATTGTGAATAACCAAGAAAAATACCTTCATCCGCTTTTGCATCAAACTTCCCAAGTTTTTCCTTACCATTATTCAAAACAAAACACTTACAACCGAATACGTGAAGATGTGATAAGTTTGGCTTTCTTCCTTTTAAAAGCTCATAAGGGGTTTTATTTAAAATAGGGCGAATTAGAATCCTGTTTAGAACATAACAGGCTATGCTAACTGCATCAGCCCAAAAATATTTTGGCAATCCACCCTCATTTAGCATTGTTCTTGCCAGCTCTTCTAAAACGCGATTTTTGCGCTCCACAACGCCATTCTGTTGTGGAGTTCGAGGAGCTGAAAAGTTATGCTCAATACCATACTTATCACAGTACTTATCAAAGAGATAGTTTTGAAATTCTCCTCCATGATCGCTTCGAATTGTAACTATTTTAGAATTCATTTTGTTTTGGGACAGTTTTGCAAAACTCTTAAAAGCGGAAAACGTTTCATCTTTGCTATGAAGGAATATAGTCCAAGTAAATCTAGAATAGTCATCAACGATTACTAAACCATAATAGTTTCCGCCTAGACTCTTTGTCCTAGAAGGTCCAAAGAGATCCATATGGAGAAGCTCAAGGGGTCGTGAAGTTGAAATTACATTTTTGGATTTAAAAGATACCCTTGTTTGCTTTCCCATTTGACACGCGTCACATAGATGGTCTTTTGAAAATTTTATCTTTGGAAGACCGACTACTAGATCCTTAGATACAACCTTATTAAGCAAATCGAAATTAACATGCGCTAAGCGTCTGTGCCAAAGCCAAGAATCATCATTCAAGGCAACTAGACACTTAGAGCTTGTTAAAGGTACATCAAAAAGATCAAGCATATAGATATTGTTTACTCTTACACCCTTAAACACAATATTCTGTTCAGTATGTTCAATTGTGCAGCAAGTTTTTGTGAAAGAAACCTTGTAACCCTTGTCGCACAATTGACTAATACTTAACAAATTGTGTTTAAGCCCCTCAACTAGATGGACATCAGAAATAGTAGTGGTAGAGGGATTACCTACACTACCTTTGCCAAGTATAGCTCCTTTGTTATTGTCTCCATAAGTAACATATCCCTTCTTCTTTGCTTTGAAGTCTATAAAAAGCGATATGTCACCCGTCATGTGCCTTGAGCACCCGCTGTCTAGAAACCATCTTCTATCTACGGATGCAAGACACTCATCCTACAATATCAAAAGAGAGAAACAGGTACCCAATTTTCATTGGGTCCATGTGGGTAAGTTGTAACATGGTTGCCTTTAGGTCTCCATTGATAAATGCCTTTAGGAACAAGAAATCTCCTAAACTTGCATTTTTCAATGGTATGACCAGTATGACAACAATAGTGACATAAGCCACGATGATGTATTTGTTTATTTTTGATCATTAAACCCTTTGGAATAAAGGAGTATTTTGCATATGGTGGATTTAAAGACTTCTTAAACAACCTAGAATCAACGGCGTAAGTCACCTTGGGTTGTAAAGCTTTTTCCAATTTGACTTTAAGAGTTTTAACCTCTTGTTGCCAAATATGACAAGCTTCACAATACCTAACTTTACTACATCCGTTAACATTAATATATTTTGAATTTTCTGCAATACTAGCTTTCAAGCTTTCTAAATCTTTTTCAGCTTTGTATACTTTACCTTCCAAGAATGAAAAAATTTGTTTATCGGAAGATAATCTTTTGAAAGCATCTACAGCTTCGTTATGCAGTTTTTCAAAAGCGATTTTCAGTTCAGAAAAAGACATAGAGGAGACATTACTATAGTAGGCTTGTCTTACTTTCTTATCGTTGATTTTCTTCTTGTGGTAGGACTGATTTTTGGTGTGAGCCATAAGACACAGATTTGCTGTCTCATCACTATCATTTGAACTTTGTGAGCTTGATGAGTCACTATCGCTTTCCCATGCTATGTAAGCTCTTCTTTGTTTATTTGACCTTCTTGGTTGAGCTTTTCCTTTGTCCTTTTTCTTCATGGGCATTCTGTTTTATAATGTCCAGATTTACCACAATTAAAACACGATCCTTTTACTCTATGCTTCTTATTCTCTTCCTGTTTTGACTCTACAGATTGTCTTCGAAACTTAATGAGATTTTTGTCGGAATGCTGGATTCCATTCTTTCGAATGAATCTATTATATCTCTTAACAAAAAGTCCAATTTCTTCATCACCCGAATCTTCGTCACTACTTGAATCATTGTCGCTTTGCTCTTTTTGTGAGGACTTTGAGTTAGAGGCCACAAGAGCTATTGGCTTCTTCTCACTCTCTTTGTCTTTATTCTTTTCCTTTTTACTCTTTTTCTCAAATATTTCGAGACTTTCCAGTTCTTGCTGATGTTCTTCCAGCTTGCCGAATAAAGTTGTAATAGTAAGCGTCGTGAGGTCGTTGGCTTCCTTAATAGCTGTTACTTTAGGTTGCCATTCCCTGCTAAGACACCTCAGAATTTTATTAGTGGCTATTTCATTGGAAACAGGTTTTCCAAGTGCATTCAACCGATTTATGAGATGAACGAATCTCTTTGGCATGTCAGAGATAGATTCTCCTTGTTTCATGCGAAAGAGCTCGAACTCTTGATTAAGTGTGTTAATACGGGACTGTTTTACTTCAGTAGTACCCTCATGGGCAATTTCTAAAGCATCCCACATTTCTTTAGCTGTCGAGCAATGGGATACCCGATAATACTCATCAGCACTAAGTGCTGAAATTAGCATATTTCGAGCTCTCCAATCACTCGACCACTTTTTCTCATCTTTCTCATCGTAATCATCTTCTGGTTTAGGAACTATGGCGCCAGCCTCATTTCTCATAGTAATTTGAAAAGGACCATTTTGAATGGCAGCCCACACATTCCTATCCACAGAATTTATATGAACTCGCATGCAGTCTTTCCAGTAGCCATAATTTTCACCGTTGAAAACAGGCGCTCTATTATACGCCCCCTTTGGTTCAGAATCCATATCGTTACAAGCAGCCACAAAGCACCAGCGAACCGGCGCTCTGATACCACTTGTTAGACGGTGTGGCTAGTGATCGAGAGGGGGGGTGAATAGATCACCTCCTTGAAACTCAAGGATTTAAAAAAGTTTATCAGAGTCTTTCAAGTTAGCGGAAAAATTATGATCCCGAATCGACTTCCGTCTATTCTGAACCAGCTACTAGAAAACCGGACACACGAGTTTATGCTGGATTTATTAGGATGACAAAGTTATATTAACACCAGATATGAATCGACTCAAATGCACTTATCATACAAAGACTGTTTCCAATGAACAAAAACACAGCAAACAATTTTGTCAAACACTTGGCGTGTATGCATTCAACGATTAACAATAATGGTGATTTTGACAAAGATTTTCGTACCACTATTGTATCTTGAAACTTTAATACGCAACACACCAAACGAATCACAAAATTGTTGAAAGCGTAAAGAGATAAAGATAGAATACGATACGCAGAGATTTGGTAAGGAAGTTCCCCACTTCCGTCCTCGCGTGTGGGTACGTCTCCCTCTCAATTTCAAAATGAAATTGAGACCTGTTATATCAATAATGCTGAATTCGTTCTTTACAAGGTTACAATACAAATCCAGAAATCTAAACCCCAAGATCTTCCTATTGTATGAACCTTCACTTGATCTGAGCTTGATCAAGAATTTTCCTGCAAGAAATACAGACAATTCACCGGTTCCACGACCTGTTTGCGAAATCTCCAGATTTCCAAACCCTACGCTGCGGCTGAATCTGTTCTGCAATCGTGACTAACAAACCCTCAAGAACACACCCGTTCTTGAAGGACAAACCAAATGGTTTTTCCTCGAAACCCCCTTTGTATCTTCAACTCAGCTAGATCAATGATCGTACCACTGAACGTTATCTCAAAGATCCCTTAATTCGAAGAACAAAAATGATTATGTGTTGATGTTCTTGAATTAACGAGATTGAGAAGATGATGAAGACAAAGTCTCTTTCAGGTTTCTAACACTGCTCTTGAAAAATCATGCACACCAAACTTGTCTTTTGCTTTGATTGCACTTTTTCACTCTAACCAGAATTCTGCTCGCAAACTGAACTGTCATAACACTTATATATGAAAACAGAAACGGTTAAAAGCAACAAACAGCTCTATGTATCGATACAAGAGTCGTATGCGTCGATACATAGTGAGTATAACACATGCATGAGTCGACACATGGTTGTATGCATCGATGCATACTGTACCTGTTAATTTTCAGTATGTAAAATAAATCATGCATCGATACATGATGCACATGCGTCGATACATAGCTCAATCACAAAGGAACATGTGTCGATACAAGTATCGTATGAATCGATACATACTGAAGCAAAATTATTTCAGAATGTGAAGTAAATCATGCATCGATACATGATGCGTATGCGTCGATACATACCCTAGTTACAAAGGATCATGTATCGATACAAGTTTCGTATGAATCGATACATACTGAAGCAAAACGGTTTTTTTTGTGAGTTTATCAAAGGTATGTGTCGATACAAGCCACGTATGAATCGATGCATACATAGGGAAAAACGTTTTTATGATTACAATGATGATATGAATCAATTTGCATTGTCTTTTAAATCATAGTAGGTATGAAATCATATGTATGTACAAACTAATCATGCATACAAATCTTATATCATGCATATCACACAATTTGCAATCATACAAAAACTTAAAGGCTTGCTCACAGAATATACTTGCGACGTTGAAATGGAAAGAACCCGAAAATGTTGCAAACATAAAGCAAGTGTATAACATTCAGTATCAAACAAACAAGGCAATTAGGGGAGATAGGAGTGAGATGCAACAACTGTTGAAAGTGTTGGAGGACAACAATTACGGTCTCGGTACAGATATCGCGATGATGGAATTACGGTCCGAGATATTTTTTGGACTCATCTGGATTCCATCAAGTTGTTCAACACGTTCTCGACAGTGCTCATTCTCGATAGTACCTACAAGACAAACAAGTATCGTTTTCCATTGTTTGAGATGGTTGGCGTTACGTCTACGGATAAGACATATGTCGTCTGCTTTTCCTTTTTGGAGTGTGAGAAATAGGACAATTTCACGTGGGCGTTGGAGACGTGTCGGTCACTTTTGAAGAAACATGTTCAAATGCCAAAAGCAATTGTTACGGACCGCGACAACGCCTTGATGAATGTGGCTGCAAAGGTCTTTCCTTCTTCCAATGCACTACTTTGTCAATTTCACATAACAAAGAATGTGCGAAGTCGGGTTAAGACCGCGGTGGGTGCGAAACAAGTGGAGTCGGAAGGCGGAAAAGTGGTCAGGTCGGGTGTCATTGTAGATAAAATTATGGATGCATGGACTCATATTCTAAATTCTTCCACAACGGAATTATATGCAGATTCGGTCATTAAATTTCGGAAAGGGTGTGAACGGTACCCCGCTTTATTGAAATATGTTGAATCCACCATTCTTGATCAAGTGAAAGAAAAGATTGTTTGTGCGTGGACCGATAACGTACGATATCTTGGAAACACTACCACCAATAGAGTTGAATCGACACATGCCAATTTGAAGAATTGGTTGGGGAATAGCAAGGGGGATTTATGTCGGGATTGGGACTCCATGCATCTAATGATCAAAAACCAACACAATGAGATACAAACCACTTTCGGTCGGAGCATGACGGTTTTGGAACATCGGTTTAAAGGTAACTTTCTCTACTCTCAATTGATCGACAACATGTCTCAGGCGGGGCTGGGCTATATTTTTCACGAGGCCAACCGAACCGAAACGGTAGGTTCCGATAGTGCAAAGTGTGGTTGCACTATTATGAAAACCTATGGTCTTCCTTGTGCTTGTGCCATTGCTAAAAAGTTGAAACTAGGTGAGCCAATACAAATTGACGAAGTTTGCCCTCATTGGATGAGACTTAGTTTTGATGATGATGGTTGTAAGGAAGGAGATAAACCGGATATCTCTATTTTGGCCGAATTGGAAGCGATTCAAAAGAGATTTTCGAAGGCCGGCGACAATATGAAGCTACACATCAAAGAAGAGTTGAGGAAGATTGCCTTCCCCGAAACAACCGCAATGATACCGCCGTCTCAATCTTTTAAGACAAAGGGTGCTCCGAAGAAGTTGAAGCCTACACCAAATGACAACTCAACAACTAGGTCTCCTTCGTATTATGAGCATGTTGACCAAATCTTTTCGGACTATCCGACTCCTAAATCTCTACAAAGTGTCATGAAAGGAGCTCGCATTTCCAAACCGGCTCCGACACCGATTCCACGAGTTCCGACTCCGACTCCAACTACACGTATGATTTCCTTTATTGACAAGATGCCGGTTTTTATGCACAAGCATATCGACGGTATAATCGATGTTGTAGGGGATGGTAATTGTGGTTACCGAGCCGTGTCGACACTACTCGGTAAAGGAGAGGAAGGTCATGCACTTGTACGTCATCAACTTATCCTAGAGTTGGAGACGCATAAAGAAGCATACTTGTGTGTCTATGAAAATCAAGAAAATTACAACAAGGTTCACGAGTCACTTGTTCCGTGATTGAGTGGTTCGGTATCGGTATCGAAATGGATGAGCTTCCCCGAGATGGGTCATCTTATAGCATGCGCCTACGATATGGTGTGTATCGACTTGACGAGATACGGATTTTCGGAAACCTTTTTTCCACTCCACACCGCACCTCTGTCGAATCCAAATGATCGCATCATGTGTATCGGATGGCTTGCAAAATCAAGACATTTCGTATAACTTATCTTGAAACCTGGATGCCCGATACCACCTAAATCACCGCAATGGGCGACGCACGCAACCGCAATTGTCGAGTCTTGGCCGGATAGTTTTGTCGAAAGGATGCTTGAATTCGAAAGATTGCACGCAATTGAAAAGGCATCAAATGCGGAAAAATCGAAAGTTCTAGCTCCAATAGATTTAGACGGAGAATTTTGTTTTAACTCTTTTGTATAATCATACGACACAATGTACATTATTGAAGTGAAATATATTGTATTTTTATCCATATGTCTTTTTAATACACTTACGAATTTTATTGCACTAAAAGTATTCTAAGTGGCTGCATAAGCTGTTCAATTCTGTTTTAAAATTGTATCAGTAAAACATTCTGATTTGCAAATCCGGACAATTTCTGGATTTGCACATCCGAAACCAATATTTGTAGGGTTTGTCCGGATCTGCACATCCGGAACGAACTTAGGCAGAAATAACTTTACCCTAACTTTTCTATAAATTAGGGGTTTCATTTGATATCATTCACACAAACACTAAATGTCTCAATTGTATGATATCAAGATCCATTGGTATGTCGCAACTGTCTCCTATACCGACGGCATAACAATCGGTCGCAAGTATAAGTTAACGAGGGACATCTCAATCGGCGAGATCATTGACGACATCGAACATCTCCTACCTTACGGAGACAAACGGAAGGTTGCGAAGCTTCAGTATCGTTCACCTTCCGTTGATAACGAAGGGAACGTCGCTTACAGCCTTGTTGAGCTCAAGAATCAAGAGGATGTTAGAGCGATGTGGCAAACTTTTTTCGGCTACGAAGAACGATTCCCGCTCGAGTTCGAGGCGACCGTCAAATTCCAAAGAACAGTCGATGACATCTTAGAGATGTGCAAGCGTCCACCGGGCTATTGATCTTGTAATATTTAAATTTTTGTCGATGTCATTGCGATTTTCTCAATGTAATCCCGATTTTATTTTATGGATGTGAGAAACATTGTTGGATTTTTGGTGTTCTGCATCAGGTTTTATTCCGGATTTACAAATACGAACGTTTACCGGATGTGCACATCCGGTAAAAACTAATTTTTTTTTAAAAAAAACGGTGCGTCAGAATTTACACATCCGAAACGCAGGGGTATTTTCGTCAGCGCGCTAGGTGCCTAAGAAGGTTGGGTGGTGTGTTAAGAAATTCTCTTATTTAATACTAATGGTAAAAATAAGTACATAATGGTATAAGTTTAAAACTTTTTAATTGAATCTTCATATGAGAACTTTCGTTTTTTTAAATTTTTAGTTTGAATATTTTAAATCAAATATTTTTTAATTTTCAAAATTTAATTTAAAGTTACGTTTTATTTTTCTTCTGGATTATGTGATTTTTACATAAAAAATAAACTTTATTTTTAGATAAATTAAAAGATAGTACGAGGATAACATCATTTTAGAGGATATAAATCTTATTGGGGTTGTAAATTCAAATTTTCCATTAAATGGGTCTATTTATTCAGTAATTTGTAGGCCTGTTTAGTCCAAAGATGAAGGGAATTTTAATTGTATTCTATAAGGTTGAAAAATACCACATGAAAATTTGAAATGTCTTTAATTTTTAGAGAATCATTTTCGTACAGATATAAAATCACAAAAGCAAAGACATTGCGGGTGAGACACTTCTATTTTGCCTAAAAAAATATTTAGAGATGTATCTTTGTAAAGTGTTATGGTGTTTTATTACCATTACCTCTACTTTCTTCTCACTGTGACCAACAATTACCCTTACATGGATCAAAAATTCCGAAAATGTATTTCTAAACTATTTTTTTTTTTACAAAATAAGGTTGTCATTCACTTACGCTTGTATTTAATATATTTTAAGGTGCGTTTGAAGATGAATCTCTAGAGAACATTTTAGTATTTTTATGTTAAATATAAAATTATGGTATACAGTGAAATATTATAATATTAAATATTTTTAAAATATATATATATATACATTTTTTTTAAATTAAATGATATTGATATAAAATTATGTGATAAATCAACTTCATAACATCATTAACCAACATTTTACATGTTATTAACCAACTTTGTTTCCTACTAAAAAATAATTTTAATATTTGAATGTTCATTAACCAACTTTTTACTTTTCATTAACCAACTTTATTTTACAGATAAAAATTATTTTTAATATCAGAGCATTTATTAACCAAATTCATCACTTGATTAACTAACTTTTTACATTTCAGCAACCAACTTTGTTTCACTACTTAAAGACATTGTTCACGAACATTATTCACAGAGTACTGTTCATGATACTGTTCACGTGTTGTTCATAACATTGTTCATAAATATATTTTTTATTTAAAAAAATACATTGTTCACCGTATAAATACGGCAAATAGTGTATATGGTATAGGTATTGGTGTATGATTTTTGTTGAGAATGTAATTCCTTGTGTCGAAGCAGGTGTAGCTCGACAGAAATAAGGATATGTCGAAATTAGCCTAGTGTCGAGTTGTGTTATATGTCGAACTGTCGAAGCAGGTTACTTGACACAGGATTTCAATTTAGACCAAAATAGAAATTTTGGGTTTTTGTAATTTTTAGGCTTTAGCTTAGGGAGCAAGATAGCTCAATTATAAATAGGGAGTAACTCTATTATGAATTGTAACATACAACAGAAAGTGTAGTTGCACAGTTGAATAATATTTTCTCAGTTTGAGAGCAGAGAGTTACTATGCAAAAATCATCCTCTTTTTCCCTATTTTGTCAAACCCTAATTTTCTTCCTTATTCAATTTTCTTTCTTCTTTCATTAACAATTGTTGCGCAGAATCATTCTTGCAATCCAAGTGTGATTGATTCACTCAAGTGAAAAGTGAAGAACAAGGGATTTTGATCGGTTGGTTGAATCTTGTTCATCAAGATTAATTCGAAATTCTCAAAATTTTGAGTTAATTCCAATATCTGATATCAGAGCACTGGCTGACCGATTCGTGTAACGCCGCATTTTATTTTAATTATTTTTCGTGATTAAAATTATGTGATGTTGTGTGTATATATGTGATTATGTGTGTTTTTTTATGTTGGGGTACCCTATGATGAAGGTTAGAGGCCTTAAGAATATACTCTAAGGTGTTGTAGGGGTGTGTGAGTAATTGTGTAGAACTTGGTGGTGTGGATAGTAGAACTAATTAATTTATATTAGTTACTATTTATTTAATTAAATAATATGAGGTAATTATTATTTAAATAAATATTTAGTGTTATTATTATTGTAATTATTTAATTAGTTGGATTAAATAATAATAATAATAATAATAATAATATAATAAAAAAATAAGGGAGTTGGGAGATACAACTTCTGATACGTGTTTTTGAGAGAAAAAGAGAAAGAGTAGAGCTAAGACTAAAGAGAAGAAAAGAAAGGATCGCCATTGTTGAAACTCTTGTAAGAACTCTAGGTAATGGTGGAGTTCTAATTATCTAAGGGATAACATGATGATTGATGGGTAGATTATGCCATGTAGGTTTTGTGTTTCTTTCTCTATTCATGATTTTGATGAATTGGTATTGTGTGTTTGATGAAATTCTTGATGAATTATGAATGGTTGGTGATGTTGTGATAGATGATAGAATGATGTATTCGTTGCAAATTCTATTGTTGGAATCGTATAATTGATTGTTGAATGTTGTTGATATTGTTGGTTGTTTGTGATCGCGAGTCAGAGTCGAAACAAAGTCATGAGCAATTTTTGATAAAAAGGATTTGGGGTTTAGGACTTTATAAAAGTATTTTTTTGTGTTAAAATATGTTTCAAACGATTTATAAGAAAAATGAAGTTTTGTGAGGGTTCAAAAGTGATTTTTGTATAATAAGTTGTAGAAAAAGTGATTCTAGACGCAGTGTAATCGATTACCGTTGTGGGCGTAATCGGTTACACTGCCTAAAAACTGAATTTTTGGTTTTTTCGAAGGCGTAACCGATTATGGTGTTTGTGGTAATCGATTACGCCAATGGCAGTGGCGTTGGTAGCTGGTTACGTAGGCGTAATCAGTTATACCTCATTTTGCGTAACTGGTTACACTGGACAATTTTTTAAAAATCTTTAGAAATTCATAACGTTTGTTTCGGGAGTCCAATTCGAGTGTCGTTCGAAGCGTTGGGAAGTTGATGTGTCAAACTTTTGTATAAAAATACTTTTGGTGGCAGAAGTTGAATAATTTTATGGTTGCTTGTATTAAACGCATTATTATCATTATGTTGTGGTGTGATATGATTCTAAATGCCTTGTGGATGCTTGCTATGTTGTATGTCGTGGTTGCTGGACTGTATGGAATTTCGTTGTTGCTGGCCTGTAGTGGCATATTGCATTGTTAGATGTTCGTTGTCGTTGTTTTTGTTGTCATGCATTTCATGGCTGCATGAGCTGTGAGATAAGTCTTGTGTTCATGTGGGGTGTGAGCGTCTTATCCGGATTCCGATTGCATAATCGTATCATTGTTGTTATTGTTGTTGTCGTTGAGGTGATCGTGTGACCATGTCGAGTGTGAGCGGTCAAGGTGATCGTGTGCCTAGGTGGGGTATGAGCAATCACAGAATTCGTGTGCCCATGTGGGGTGTGAGTGATATTATGGAAATTCCGACGGGAATTGTGATCCTAAAATAGGGATCGGGTTCTGAAATAGGAGTCAATGGTACCACATGAATTGAGTCGAGTTGAGAGTCTTAATGCATTGCATTTTAGTTGTGTTTGTTGTTGTGTTGGATTTGTTGACATGTTGGTTGTAACTGTTGTTATATGATTGTATGTTGTAGAATTGGTGTTTGTGCATGAATAATCTAATGCTTGCTTATTATCATGATTTCTTTTATCTAATTGTCATATCTCACCCCTTCTGTTTGAATGTTCTCTTTGCATGGGCATCGTGCAAATAACTCGTAGTAGAGGAGTTGAAGTAAGTATAAGATGAAGTCTTTGTTTTCCTTTTAGTGTCGGCGTCTACTCTGATATGTAACATCGGGGTCAGGGAACGTTGTGTTTTGATGTGTTTGATAGAGATTTTTAGATGTCTCTAGAAAATTCGTTGTTTATGCTGTTTTGAAGAAATAATTATGCCATGAATGATTGTTTATGTTGTTGCTTCCGCTCTTTCAATAAAGTTTTGAGATTTCAAACATGTTGAGTTGCTACAGTTATTATAAATAATTTTTAAATAAATTGCATGTGTTACATATCTGGTTATATGAGCAACCGTAGTATGAATTGTGTAACAACCTGAATATATTTTGATGAAAATACTTTGATTTATAATTAAATTGCACGGGGTATATTTAGGGTGTTATAATTCGTGGGAAGAAAATCACGATGGCGATGAATCATTCGAACGGGCATTTTTTGGCTAGTCTTCCAATTCTGAAGGGTCAGAATTATGAGAATTGGTGCAAGCGGATGAAGGTGGTTTTCTGTTATCAAGATCTTTGGGATCTTGTGAAAGAAGGAGTAACACCGCTTGCAGGAAACACGACGGATAAAGAAAAGGTTGCATACATAGAGTTGAAGAAGAAAGATTATAAAGCTCTCTTTATAATTCATCAATGTGCTGATCCAGATAACTTTGAAAAGGTTAGTGATGTAGAATCAACGAAAGAAGCATGAGAAATTCTGGAGAAATCATTTGGAAGCGTAGAGAATGTGAAAGAGGTAAGGTTACAAACTCACAAAAGGACGTATAAATTGCTTCAGATGGAAGAAAGTGAAAGAATAATTGATTTTTTCACTAGGGTTACAAAGTTGGTGGATCAAATCAAGGTATGTGGAGAAGTGTTGATATCAAGATCATTTGTTGCAAAGATCTTGAGGTCATTGTGTTGCACCCCAAAATTTGACCTCACATCTTTGAGACAAATTGATTCAAGAAGCTTCCTCACACTCCTAGGAGTCTCAAAAGCTCAAGACTACACAAGGATTGACCATACAAGCTCTCCTCCTAAACAATCAACCTACAACTAGGGTTTTATTTTTTTCCAAAAGGAATTGAGCTCTCAATACCTCAGATGGACTTCATGGTTCTCTATGTGCTCTAGGGTATCCTCATGTCAAGTCTCAAGCCTTGCTTCACAAGTTTGCTCAGTCAATTGCTCAAATGATCAACAGTCGATTGTATTGGACCAAAAGTCAACTTTGACTAATTTACAGTCAAACGTCATCATTTCTTGCCAACATCAAGATTTTGAAGTCCCATTCATCATTTGATTAAGGGTTGATCATGATTCCTCAAGAAAATCAAGATTTACTCAAAAGTCAAAAATTGCCAAATTAGGGTTTTCTTAAGGAAAAGTCAACTGAACTTTGACCACGCACAACTTTCACATACTTCATCATAAATTCCTCAACCAAAGCTCATTTTGAAGGAAATTCAATTCTCTACACCTTTGTCTCTCTAAGCTCAAGGCCAAAAATGCCTCGTTTGAAAGATATGGACTAAAACTTTACAGGTCATTTTGAAAATCAACAAAAAGACACTTTTTCGTCAAATCAATTTACACAAAAATAAAGACATCAAATGAAAAAGTGATCAACACGAAAGTTGTAGGGGACATCTTGGGGGTTCCAAAAAGTCCAAAATCACCTTCATATGACAAAAATTGAGAGAGTTACGATTGGTGCAAGTTGAGCAAAATTTGAGAAACGCATGAAACCTACATTGAACATTTTTGAGCTTTTGGACCAATGGGCCTATCTTTTAAGGTTGAATCATGTTTATGACATATTCAAGGACCTCAAAGTTCACTTTGGTATTATTTTGATTTTTATTTTATTTTATTTTGATTTTATTCAAAGAAATAAACAAAATTAAATAAAACAAAATAAATCAAATAATGATGGGCACATGGATCCTTTTAATGGAGTTTCTAGAAGGTTAAAACATGGCATTCAATGCCATCAAAACCCAAATAAAACTGTGGGAGAGAGTGAAGGAAACATGGTTTTCAAAAACTTGAAATGGTTGGAAAAATGTTCCTTGATCCTAGCTCTTCAATGATTCTTTGTCTACCATGTTTCTCCTATAAATACAAGGCTCAAACACAAGAGGAAGGGGCAAGAGGCTTCAAAAAGGAAGGCTTCCAAATCACAAAATTCTTGAAAAAAAATGTGAAAATTCAAAACTCCATTTCCAATCATTCTCAATCCAAACCAAGGATTGAATATTCATCCTGAAGGTTCGATTCCCATCCCCATGCAATTTCTTTTTAACCATTTTCTAATCCTTTTCTTTTATCATATTTAAATTTATTTATTTATTTCTTTTCAATTAAATTAAAACAACAAAAAAAATCATAAAACCGTTAAAAAATAAAAAAATATAGTTTAGGTTATGTAATCTGTTTTTTTAGACTTAGAGTATTTTTATTAACATTAATTTTTTTTTTTAGACTTAGACTTATAATTAATTAATTTTTGTACAAATGAATTAGAAATTAGGTTTATTTATTTCAAAATTATTTCTCAAAAAAAAAAAAAAAAACAAATATTGATTTAGATATTTAGGACATTTAACTTGACTTTTAATATGTAATTACTTTTCGTTTATCATTTTTTTCTTAGAATAAATGTATAGGTTTGTGCATAAATTGTAATAGTGTAGTTTACATTTCTTGCACGATTATATTATGTAAATTTCCATAAGCCTTGTAATAGTAGTTTACATTTCTTGCTTGATTATATTATGTAACTGTTTATAAGCCTTGTAATAGTCTATGTTACATTCTGGCACGATTATATCATGTAACTGCCCATAAGCCATGTAATAGTGTAGGTATTTATTTTTCGCACTTATATTTTATTTGCTAGATAAATAGGCATGTATGGCAAGATCTAAAATCAAATGTTAGAATAACCTATAACTCAAGATAATATAATTGAATCAACGCACATTGCACACATTCACCTCTAGGGTAGCCTCTCTCTGTTGCCTTACGATTAAAACGGTCATGTCCCTCGAAAGTAGGGGTACTTTAGCAAAAGACGCTTACGAATAATATCATCATAGTCCCTTCGATATAAAGATCATAGTACCTCGATGACCCTTCAAGCTGCCTACAAAAAGATGATCTTGTCCCTCGACGACCCTATGGAAAATGATGATAGTCCCTTCGCATTGCTAAAGTATCCTTACATGTTGCCTTCTATGACCATTCGATGATCCTTCGTCGTCCCTCAACATCCAATAGACAGTACTACCTACCCATTAATGGTATGGATAGTACTATCTCTCAAGGAAAATGATAAGTACAATAAAGATCTTACAAATTAGGGGTAAGTAACTTTTAAATGCTTGCTCACAACTAAAAAACAAATACTTTTCATATCTCACTTTTCCAAAAAATATTTTCAAAAAAAAAAAAAAAACACTTTGTATACATTCTTACACGAATTATTACAAAGTCAAACTTTTACAAAATATTTTCAAAAACGTTCACACACATTCAAAAAGTAAGTAAAAAAGGTGAGCTAAGCATTTAAGAGCCCATGGATAACCATGGGTACAAAGGGTGCTAATACCTTCCCTTTGTATAACTTACCCCCGAACTCAAAATCTATCAAGGTCTTTCCTGTTCTTTTCAGCCTTTCCTTATTGGATAAAAGAAAAGTCGGTGGCGACTCTTGCTAACCGCAACATGTTTTGTGAAAACAAAACAAAAAAAGTCAGTTCTCCTACCGTGTTACAGAACTGGCGACTCTGCTGGGGATATAATAAAAGAGGGGTTACCTTAGAGTTAGATCACTTTACCACTTGCTTAAAATTGTTTGACTTATGTGCTTTATTTTTAATGGGCTTTGTTTTAGGGTTACTTGTGTGAAATGTCCTACACCCGGACCTAGTGATTCCTTAGGTAAGTGACAATAGATCATGGAGACTGTACGGCATGTACCGATATGGTTGATATGATGGTCACAGTCTTTAGAACCCTAGTTAACTCATCTTTGGCCATTAGAAGGTAGCGAGATAGCCGGCTTTGGATTTAGACCGAAGTTGGTTGATACTCGAGGCTACGCTCATTGAGATCAGACTTTCGGGATGTTTTGGTCGGCCACTCGAGTGTCGTACTAAAATAAAGCCTTCGAGAAAGATCCGTGATATGAGTCCTTTAGAACCCGGTTACTATTCTAGGACAGGATGAGCCAACTAAACCTCAGTGGGGAAGGGTACTTACCGTTGGACTTCATACAAGCCTTTAAACCTAAGGCTCTTGTATGAGTTGTTTGTGTGTGCTACTTATTTACTATTAACATGTACATGACAACATAACATCATAACATATCATTTTCACTAGCCATTTCAAGGACCAAGGAATTTATCTTTATTCGTCGTTGCAGGCCATGGATTTCGTTCCTAGAAATTTCATCCGAGTCAACTTTGTAAGGGTTCCTTCCCAGCTTAAAGAATTGGTCTCAAAGGTTCCCGATGGCTCTCGATTCACCAAAAGGTATGGTTTTCTACTCAACTTGGTTACCTCAGGTTTTGAAGAAGACATGATGAGAGTCATATTCCAGTTCTTTGATCCTATGCACCACTGTTTCACCTTCCGGATTACCAATTGGTGCCGACGATAGAGGAGTTCTCTAAGCTACTTGGAATACCTATTCTCGATCAGATACCTTTACCGGTCTAGAAGACGTTCCAAAGCCTGAAGTCATTGCAGCTGCTTTACATCTGAAGAGGTCAGACATTGTGTCCAATTGGGAAACAAGGAGTGGAGTCAAGGGGTTTCTTGCTAAGTTCCTGATTGAGAAGGCTCAATTGTTCCTAAGCGCTATGAGTTACCGTGCTTTTGAGGAGGTATTGGCTTTGTTGATCTATGGGTTGGTGTTGTTCCCTAATCCAGACCAACTCATAGACATGCACGCTATCAAAATATTTTTGACTCATAACCCGGTACCTACCTTGCTCAGAGATATTCTGTACTCGCGTCACACTCGTACTATCAAGGTGCGAGGGACTCTCATGTGTTGCGTACCCTTACTATCTAGGTGGTTTATTTCGCACCTTCCCCGGTCAGTGTTGAAGAATGAACAAAGGTTGCAGTGGTCTCAAAGGATAATGTCACTCTCCCATTCAGATATCTATTGGTGTGCCCAATCTCTTGAAGACTTCACTCTTATTGATCATTGTGGGGAATTCCCTAATGTGCCACTCCTTGGCATTAGGGGAGGCATCACCTATAATCCTTCGCTAGCCTTGCGCCAGTTTGGTTATGCTCGAAGGGATGGTTCTCATGATATGCTTATTCAGGGTATTGTGTTCAATTATGAAGATGATCCTCAAGGTTACCGTCAAAGGTTTATACGTGTGGAATAAGGTGTATAAGATTAAAAGCAGGACCTTGGGACAGAAGAACTCTATTCCTTTGGAGCCTTACCTCAGACGGGTGCACACTCATGGTTGAGATCTTATTATGCCATATCCAGCTGTCAGACCAGTGATTGTTGAACTTGAGTTTAAGGGAGATGTTCCTCAAGTCATTCTCCATCCAGATATGCCTACCGATCTTGAAGAGCTGCAGAAGTCCTGGGTTCAGATGAAAGAAGAAAGGGACATCTTTGAGACTCAGTTCTATGCTAGTGAGAAGAAGGTGTTGGAGTTGACGAAATTACTTCATGAGGAGCAGGGCATCAATGCTTACATCAGCACAAAGAGGAAGCGCCCGTGGGAGACTTGAGTCTTGAGTCCTAGGTCTTAGGCGTTTTTGAATTTGCTTTTTGAAATTTCCTTTCATTGTAGCCCAAGAGGCATAAAAAAAAAAGGAATTTTGAGTTTACTAATAAAAATTTTCCTTTTGTTTCTGTTTGCAAAGATAAACTCTAAAGTCCTTGAAATCATTGCATATGCATCTACATCTCATAATCATTGCATAGTAGGTTTCTAAGACAGGTTTCTCATATTCTCGCTGTTTATTTCAGAAGAAATGGCTCTCGAGTAAACTGTCAAAGATCTCCAGGCCTAGAACGCCCAATTCCAAGAGCTGGTCCTGAACTTGTCCAAGGGGCAAGAAGAACTGAAAGTACTTCTGACCAAGAAGAAGAAAGTAAGAAAATCAACTGGCGTCATCAACATGGGGAGGAGATTCAAAGGTCCGGCTAAACAGGTCAAGGAAATTGGGATCCCAGTAGACCAAGATGATGAACTGGATGACAACTATGAAAGTGACAAACATGAGGAAAATAGTAACCACAACACCGGTGGACACTCTGAAGAGGAAGATGATTATCTAGATGATCAGTATCCCCTTGGTGATGAGAAATACAAATTACTTGAAGAAGGTCTGATGGCCATGGAGGTTCAAAAAGTACCTGGTTTGGATTTTGAGGACTTAGGCTTGGTTTCAGGAGTTGTCATTCCTCCTAGGTTCAAAATTCCCACGTTTGCTCAATATGACGGTGTGTCTTGCCTGAAGCTGCATTTAAGATCTTATGCCCGAAAGATTCAGCCACGTACTACTGACAAAACGTTGTGGATGCATTTTTTCCAAGAGAGTTTGTCTGGAGCTCAACTGGAGTGGTACTATCAACTTGAGAGTACCAATATTCGTACCAGGAATGATTTGGCTGAAGCTTTCTACCGGCAATACCAATATAACTCTGATTTGGCGCCAACTCAAATGCAACTCCAAAGCATGTCCATGGGCCCTAATGAAAGTTTCAAAGAATACGCCCAGAAATGGAGAGATCTTGCAGGCAGGGTTCAGCCTCCTTTAGCTGACAAAGAGTTGGTTGACATGTTCATGAGCACACTAACCGGTCTTTTCTATAGTCATCTACTTAGAAGCTCGTCATCCGGTTTCACCGAGCTGATATTGACAGGAGAACGTGTTGAAAGTGGAATTCGAAGTGGCAAAATACAAGTGGCTACATCTTCAAACACTACAAAGAAGCCACATAATGGGGAGAAGGAGTCTAATGTTGTGTACGGCCAGAAGGGTCGTAATAAGAATGATCGCAACCAATCTGTTGGGGAAGTTCTGATCTCTGCACCGGTGCCACAACAACAACAGGGTAGTCAGCGTAAGCAGGATGCACCCAGGAGACAGTTTACAAATATCAACATGTCATTGGCTCAGGCGTTGCAGCATATGTTGAAGGCAGAATTGATTACTTTGAGGGATCCTCTTAGGAATCCTAATACTTCCGCTCCTAGCTATAATCCCAATGCAAGGTGTGCATACCATTCTAATAGTCCTGGACATGATACGAACAGCTGTTGGGCACTGAAGAACAAGATTCAAGACATGATTGACGCTAAGGAGATTGATTTTGATCCCCCTGAGACTCCTAATGTGATTACCGCTCCTATGCCGAATCATGACAAGATCGTTCATGCTATTGATGATGGTTCTTGTGTTTCTACCATGGTTGACTTGATTGTTCCTCTATCAATTGTTAAGAAGAAGCTGTTGCAAGTCGATTTATTTCCGGGCTGCGTTGAAAACTGTTATTATTGTGCATCTCAATCCAATGGTTGTGTGAAGCTGAAAGAAGGCATTCAGCGTTTGATGGACGACCGTACTATATTGTTTGAGAAGACTCCTTCTATGGAGAGCTTATGTGAAAATTTGTCCCGAGGTTTGAAGTTTGAGGACGTATCTGTGGTTACTAATTCCAAAACTCCAGTGAGGATCACCTCTAAAGGTCCTGTGAAGATTATTGTCGAGCCTAGAGTGGCTCCCCGGATTATTACTACGCCCGGTCCGATTCCATATTCCTCTAGCAAGGCTATCCCTTAGAATTATGGTGCTGATGTTTACATTCATAGTGTCAAGCAAGAGCCTTTGACTGATGAAACTGCTGAAGTTACTAATCCCGATGTCGACAATATCGTTGGGACTAGTAAGGTTACCCGAAGTGGAAGGATCTTCTCCCAAGAAATCTCTCTGAAGACTATTACTACTCCAATTCGTATCTCTGCCTCCGAGCCAATTACTGAGACTCGAGGCAAAGAACCAATGATTGAGCCTGCCCAGATGGAGGCCCCGGGTGAAACTGCTATCGAAGATTCCTCCAAGCAAGAAATGGAGGAAGTGCTTAAAATTATCTGCAAGAGTGATTACAATGTTGTTGAACAGTTGGGGCACACCCCTTCCAAGATCTCTATGATATCTCTGTTGTTGTGCTCCGAGGCCCATGCTAAAGCTTTGGTGAAGTTTTTGAAATCTGCGCACGTGCCGCAAGAAATCTCTGTTGACCAGCTTGAAAACTGTGTCGCTAGCCTAACAACTGATAATATTCTAGACTTTTCTGATGCTGACCTGATTCCCGCCGGAAGAAACCACAATAAGGCCATGCACGTCTCTATTGAGTGTAGAGGCACTACCTTATCTCATGTATTGGTGGACAATGGTTCCTCATTGAATGTGTTGCCAAAGGCTGTTCTAGACAAACTCGACTATGAAGGGGTTGTGCTGAAACCTAGTGACGTCGTGGTAAGAGCCTCTAATGGTTCGAAGAGAATGATGCATGGAGAGGTTGATCTCCCGATTAGAATGGGTCTCGAGTCTTTGATTCTACTTTCTATGTAATGGATATTCGTCCTGCCTATTCCTGTTTGCTTGGGCGCCCTTGGATACATGGGGCAGGCACTGTGACTTCTACCTTACATCAGAAGTTGAAGTATCCCGCGAAAGGCAAGATTGTCACCGTCTGTGGTGAAGAAGAGTACATGGTTAGTCATTTGAATACTTTCAAGTATGTTGAGATGGATGGCAAATTCTTCGAGACTCCTTGTCAAACATTTGAATTAGCTCCTCAGACTGCTCCTATTGCTAAACCAGTTCCTACTATTCCCAAGGTTACTAGAGTGCCTCCTACAATGGCTTCCCTGAAGGATGCTAGAGTTGTGGTTGAAGAAGGTGGTTGTACCATTTGGGGTCAGCTTCCTGACATTCCTTACAAGTCTGACAAATTTGTTTTGGGCTTCACTTTAGAGGCTCAGAGGGTTATACGTCGTGCTCGTACTATTCGTATCACCAACAAAGGAGTTCATAAAGATCAGGTCAATGCTGTGGAAGATACTAATAGTGACTGTGATCTAGACAGTTGGATCTTTCCTACCATTGGCAGTGGGCTAAACAATTGGAAGACTGAAAACATTATTCATATCTCCTTTAGTCAGGAGTAAATGCTATTTTCTGTTTTTCTTATTTTCGAAGTTTGGTTTTGTAATTTGAACAATAAAACTTTTAACCCTTATGCCTTGAACGGGGCACAATGGCCCATTTGTTAGGGTTGTCATTTCATCGCATATTTTCATTCAATAAATCAATGGACGTTTTGCATTCAAATTTTGCGCTCTTTGTCTTTTTTTTTACTTTATCTTCATCAAAATAGCTATGTGTTCTTACACACACCCACGCTACAAACTGCAGATCCACATCCACCCTGGATCCCATTGATAACGGTTCTGCTATTGTCAATTATAACTTCGAAAATCCGATCTACCAAGTCGAGGACGAAGGTGAGGAAGATTGTGAAGTGCCTAGAGAGCTTGCTAGACTATTAGAGTAAGAAGAAAAGACCATACAATCACACGAAGAGCCAGTCGAGGTCGTAAATCTAGGTACTGAGGAGGATAAGAAAAAAATCAAGATAGGTGCTGGATTAGAAGACCGTGTCAAGAAAAGACTGATTCAGATGCTACGTGATTATGCTGAAATTTTCGCTTGGTCTTATGAAGATATGCCAGGACTTGATACCAATATCGTGGTTCACCGTTTACCGATGAAGGAAGGTTGTCCTCCGATAAAGCAGAAGGTTCGTCGTATGCGCCCTGAGATGTCTGAAAAGATCAAAGCCGAGGTTATGAAGCAGTTCAATGCAGGTTTTCTAGCTGTCACATCATATCCTCAGTGGGTTGCAAATATGGTACCAGTGCCTAAGAAAGATGGTAAAGTTCGTATGTGTGTGGACTACAGGGATCTGAACAGGGCAAGCCCCAAAGATGACTTTCCTCTCCCACATATTGATGTTCTGGTAGACAACACTGCTCAGCACAAGGTATTCTCATTCATGGATGGTTTCTCAGGTTATAATCAAATCAAGATGGCACCTAAAGACATAAAGAAGACTACGTTCATTACACAGTGGGGAACCTTTTGTTACAAGGTAATGCCATTTGGTTTGAAGAACGCAGGGGCAACATACCACCGCGCTATGGTTACTTTATTCCATGATATGATCCATCACGAGATAGAGGTATACGTTGATGATATGATAGCCAAGTCTCAGAATGAAGAAGAGCACCTTGACCACCTACACAAGCTGTTTGAGAGGTTGAAGAAGTACAAGTTGAGATTGAATCCAAACAAATGCACCTTTGGGGTTAGATCCAGTAAACTTTTGGGTTTCTTCGTCAGTGGTAAAGGTATTGAAGTCGACCTTGCAAAGGTAAAAGCTATACAAGATATGCCCGCTCCCCGTACTGAGAGAGAAGTTAGAGGTTTCTTGGGACGTTTAAACTATATTGCCAGATTTATCTCCCATTTGACCGCTACTTATGAGCCAATCTTCAAATTACCGAGGAAAGATCAAGTAGTGAAGTGGAACGACGAATGTCAGATAGCTTTTGATAAGATCAAGGAGTATCTCTGAGAACCTCTGATTCTGATGCCACCAGTTGAAGGAAGACCTCTAATCATGTACTTAACAGTGCTAGAGAATTCAATGGGGTGTGTGTTGGGGCAACATGACGAGTCTGGTTGAAAAGAGCATGCAATATACTACCTTAGCAAAAAGTTTACCGACTGTGAAACAAGATATTCACTGCTTGAGAAAAATTGTTGCGCTTTGGCATGGGCTGCTCGCCGACTAAGACAGTATATGTTGACTCATACCACTTTATTGATCTCTAAGATGGATCCTATCAAATACATATTAGAGAAACCTGCTCTCTCCGGACGAATAGCAAGATGGCAGATGGTCTTGACAGAATACGATATCCAGTACACTACGCAGAAAGCAATCAAAGGAAGTGTACTAGCTGATCATTTGGCTCATCAAGCGGTGGATGACTATCAGTCTATGAATTTTGAGTTCCCAGATGAGAATATTATGCTTGTTACTGATTATGAAGAACATAGACCATATGAAAGACCTGAACTGGGATCCCGATGGACTATGGTTTTTGATGGAGCTTCTAACGCACTTGACAATGGTATTGGTGCTGTAATTATCTCTCCTAAGGGTTTCCATACGCCATTTACTGCTCGACTTTGCATTGACTGTACCAACAATATGGTTGAATATGAAGCATGCATCATGGGTATCAAAGCTGCCATTGATATGAGGATCAAATTCTTGAATGTATATGGGGACTCAGCCTTAGTGATCAGTCAGACTAAAGGAGAATGAGACACGAAGCATCCAAATCTCATTCCTTACCGAGAACATGTGTTGACTTTGATTCCATACTTTGAAGAAATCACTTTTGAGCATATTCCACGAGAAGAGAATTAGTTGGCAGGCGTGTTAGCCACCATGTCATCTATGTTCAAAGTCAGATGGGACAACGAGGCTCCTAGGATTACTATTGATAGACTAGACGAGCCAGCATACTGTTATGAAGTTGATACTGATGGGGTAGAAGAGAAACCTTGGTTCCACGAAGTGAAAAGATATCTCAAAACTCAGGAATATCCTGAAGGGGCATCTATCAATGACAAGAAGTTTCTAAGGAGGTTCTCTGCCAAGTTCTTTCTGAGTAACGGAATTTTGTACAAACGCAACCACGATTCAACCTTGCTTCGCTGTGTAGACAAGAAGGAAGCAGAAAAGATTATGGAAGAGATGCATGACGGAATCTTTGGCACTCACTCCAGTGGGCATACAATGGCTAAGAAGATTTTGAGAGCAGGTTACTACTGGTCTACCATGGAAACTGATTGCCATCATCACTCCAGAACATGTCACAAGTGTCAGATCTATGCCAACAAAGTACATGTACCTCCAGTTTCGTTGAATGTTCTGATCGCTCCTTGGCCTTTTGCAATGTGGGGCATTGATATGATAGGAGAGATTAAACCTACCGCTTCCAATGGACATCGTTTCATCCTTGTTGCTATCGATTACTTTACGAAGTGGGTGGAGGCAGCCTCGTTCGCGTCTGTTACCAAGAATGTTGTAGGTCGGTTCATCAAGCATAATCTTATCTGTCGGTATGGCATCCCTAAAAGGATTATCACAGACAATGGTACTAATCTGAACAACACTTTGATCACTGAACTCTGCATGCAGTTCAAGATTAAGCATCACAATTCTTCTCCATATCTACCAAAGATGAATGGCGCAGTGGAAGCCGCCAACAAGAATATTAAGAAGATCTTGCAAAAGATGACGGTGACATACAAAGATTGGCATGAGATGTTACCGTTTGCTCTTCATGGTTATCGCACCTCAGTACGTACCTCAACAGGGGCAACCCCTTTCTCTTTAGTCTATGGTATGGAGGCAGTTTTACCTGTTGAAGTTCAGATTCCTTCCCTAAGGATTATGAAAGATGCAGACTTAGACGAAGACGAATGGGTTCAAACTCGACTTGATCAGATAAATTTGATTGATGAGAAGAGGCTCGCGGCTGTCTGTCATGGCCAGATGTATCAGAAGCATATGATCAAGGCCTTTAACAAGAAAGTCAAGCACCAAGTGTACCAGGCCGGTGATTTAGTGATAAAGCGTATCATACTACCATAGGGTGATCCCAGGGGCAAATGGACTCCCACATATGAAGGTCCATTTGTAATCAAGAAAATATTTTCTGGTGGCGCTATGATGCTTACTACTATGGACGGTGAAGATTTCCCGCACCCTGTGAATGCATACATAGTCAAAAGATACAACGCATAAAAAAAGACCCGCTAGGTTGACTGGCCTAGGCAAAAATAAGGGCATCCCGGCGAACCAAAAGGGTTCGGGCAAAAATTAGGGATATATATACAAAAGAACTGTGCACCCGACAAGTCGAAAACCTGAAAAGGCGACTTGGGCAAAAAAAGGGTATCCCAGTGGACTGAAAACCTGAAAAGGCGGTCCAGGAAAAAGTTAGGGATTAAAGCGTACGACTATGTCCCGTTGGATCACTTATCTGCTTCCAGCTTAGTTTTGTTATCAATATCAAGTTCGAACGACGCAGATTAATCCAGTCATCTTCCTTCCGACAGCAAGGGATGAGATGCTTGAAGATATAATGGCAATAGCAGAGTTGAAACTCAATGGGATAATTTCCACATAGCTGTTTTTCTTTGTTTATCACTTTATACCTTTTCAATTTTTACGACAATTTCCTCTTACTAGGATTTTTGTCTCCTTGTACAAAAATTCCTGTTTATAGGCCAATTTCAAAATCAATACAAGTCTATTTTCAAATTCAAAATTGTTTTTACTTGCCCTGTTTTGTTTGCGTAAACGTTCAATGGTTACTTTGAATGAACATATGCACTTGAATATGATTGAAGTTTACCAAAAATATACGTGAAAACAGGAATAGCATTTACTAAGGACTCTAGGAGTTGGGATAATGTTCAAGATGTCCACGAACCCCCATAGAGCCAGTTTCATGGAAATATCCCCACAGAGCAGTCTCCATGGAACTATCTCTATAGAGCTATCTTCATAAGCTCATCCCCAACAGAGATATATTCCCCGACAGAATTAGTATGCCCTCAGACAGAAATTGGGGCATCTTTCAGCGGTTCACTTCCATATATTTGATGGACAGCTTGGCATGATCGTCTTCCCCAATGGGTCCCCTAGCAGATAAAGAAGTTGATCATTTCCCCAACGTATAGCAGAAATTTCCTCAGCGCAACCTATGAAATTCTAATCCCCATCAAAGATTATTCCCGCTTTGTAGTATACAGAATTCAATTCCCCAGCTGAGTTTATTCCTCTAACACTATAAGTTCACCAACAGAATTCTCTCCCCCAGCATAGTTGACGCTCATATCCGGAACCCGGGTAGATATTGCATCGAAGGATTATCCATCTCGTTTATCCCCAGTCAGGGTACATGCAGCCAAACTCTCCTTGAACGCTTTATCCCCAAGCAGAAGTCGAAGATCCTCAGCGGAGTATTCCCAAACAGAAAATCGGGAATTCCCAGTACAGTCGTTCCAAACAAAAGATGAAGAGTGATATTCTTCATTCCCAGCAACAGACAGGGATTTATTTTCCCCAGCCAGACGTTATTATTCAAAGCCACCACTATCGTCAACAACATTGACATCCATGCATCATGTACAGAATATCATAGCATATACATACAAAACATATAACATTCTCATTTATCTTGAGAGCATCATTATGCAATGCATTACATACATCATGACATTGCATAAAACTAACTTTGCCTTTTTCAGGTGAGTTCACAATCAGACAAACATTATCATCTTCTAGATACGGTGCAGAGATAATCGAGAGAACGATTTAATTCTGACACTGATTCAAAGACAGATTTAATTCTGGTACTTCAATAATTCAGAAATAATCAAGACAGATGATTTAATTCTGACACTTAAACAGTTCAGAGATAATCAACCCAGAGATTTAATTCTGATACTTAAACAGTTCAGAGATAGTCAACCCAGAGATTTAATTCTAATACTTAAACAGTTCAGAGATAATCAACCCAAAGATTTAATTCAGATACTTAAACAGTTCAGAGATAATCAACCCAGAGATTTAATTCTGACACTTCAACAACTTAGAGATAATCAACCCAGAGATTTAATTCTGATACTTGAACAGCTCAGAGATAATAAACCCAGAGATTTAATTCTAATTCTCCAACAGTTCAGAGATAATCAGGACAGAGATTCAATTCTGACACTTATCCCAGAAGATTTTCCAAAAAAATGGTTCAGAGATTATCGAGACGAAGATCTAATTCTGATACTTATTCCGGAATATGTTCCGGATTCAGTTCAGAGAGGGTCAAGTATATTTTCCAGATACGGTTTAGATACGATCTAGATATAGATTTCATTCTGATACTCATTCCAATACATCCTCAGATATAATCAAGGCATAGATTCATTTTGACATTCCCCAGCACATATACTAGATACAGTTGGACACGGACTCATTCTAGTATACTCCTCAGATACAGTCAAACCTAGACTCCTTCTGATAGTCCTGTCAACAGTTACTTTGGATGGCATCTATAAGCCCATCTCCATCCTGTCATCTTTTCGAATGGCATCTTTAAGCCCATTTAAGCAATATAATCAACCAACAGTGTTACTTCGTGCACCCGTGAGTGCAAATTTCTGGGCACTTAAGTGTTCAATCCTCTTCCACCTTCCGATCACGAATGGCGGATACGCCAATCTAACTCTTCAGGTTTAAGAAAATTGAACAGGGGAAACTGTTGCACCCCAAAATTTGCCCTCACGTCTTTGAGACAAATTGATTCAAGAAGTTTCCTCACACTCCTAGGAGTCTCAAAAGCTCAAGACTACTCAAGGATTGACCATACAAGCTCTCCTCCTAAACAATCAACCTACAACTAGGGTTTTTTTTTTCAAAAGGAATTGAGCTCTTAATACCTCAGATGGACTTCATGGTTCTCTATGTGCTCTAGGGTATCCTCATGTCAAGTCTCAAGCCTTGCTTCACAAGTTTGCTCAGTCAATTGCTCAAATGATCAACATTCGATTGTATTGGATCAAAAGTCAACTTTGACCAATTTACAGTCAAATGTCATCATTTCTTGCCAACATTAAGATTTTGAAGTCCCATTCATCATTTGATCAAGGTTTGATCTTGATTCCTCAAGAAAATCAAGATTTACTCAAAAGTCAAAAATTGCCAAATTAGGGTTTTCTTAAGGAAAGGTCAAGTGAACTTTGACCACGCACAACTTTCACATACTTCATCAAAAATTCCTCAACCAAAGCTCATTTTGAATGAAATTCAATTCTCTACAACTTTGTCTCTCTAAGCTCAAGGCCAAAAATGCCTCGTTTGAGAGATATGAACCAAAACTTTACAGGTCATTTTGAAAGTCAACAAAAAGATGCTTTTTCGTCAAAGCAATTTACACAAAAATAAAGACTTCAAATGAAAAAGGGATCAACACGAAAGTTGTAGGGGACATCTTGAGGGTTCCAAAAAGTCCAAAATCACCTTCATATGACAAAAATTGAGAGAGTTACGATTGGTGCAAGTTGAGCAAAATTTGAGAAACGCATGAAACCTACATTGAACATTTTTGAGCTTTTGGACCAATGGGCCTATCTATTAAGGTTGAATCATGTTTATGACATATTCAAGGACCTCAAAGTTCACTTTGGTATTATTTTAATTTTTATTTTGATTTTATCCAAAGAAATATACAAAATTAAATAAAACAAAATAAATCAAATAATGATGGGCACATGGATCCTTTTAATGGAGCTTCTAGAAGGTTAAAACATGTCATTCAAGGCCATCAAAACCCAAATAAAACCGTGGGAGAGAGTGAAGGAAACATGGTTTTTAAAAAATTGAAATGGTTGGAAACATGTTCCTTGATCCTAGCTCTTCAATGATTCTTTGTCTACCATGTTTCTCTTATAAATACAAGGCTCAAACACAAGAGGAAGGGGCAAGAGGCTTCAAAAAGGAAGGCTTTCAAATCACAAAATTCTTGAAAAAAAAAAGGTGAAAATTCAAAACTCCATTTCCAATCATTCTCAATCCAAACCAAGGATTGAATATTCATCCTGAAGGTTCGATTCTCACCCCATGCAATTTCTTTTTAACCATTTTCTAATCCTTTTCTTTTATCATATTTCAATTAATTTATTTATTTCTTTTCAATTAAATTAAAACAACCAAAAAAAAATCATAAAACCGTTAAAAAAATAAAAAAAATATAGTTTAGGTTATGTAATCTTTTTTTTTTAGACTTAGAGTATTTTTATTAACATTAATTTTTTTTTAGACTTAGACTTATAATTAATTAATTTTTGTACAAATGAATTAGAAATTAGGTTTATTTATTTCAAAATTATTTCTCAAAAAAAAAAAACGAATATTGATTTAGATATTTAGGACATTTAACTTGACCTTTAATATGTAATTACTTTTCGTTTATCATTTTTTTTCTTAGAATAAATGTATAGGTTTGTGCATAAATTGTAATAGTGTAGTTTACATTTCTTGCACGATTATATTATGTAACTGTCCATAAGCCTTGTAATAGTAGTTTACATTTCTTGTTCGATTATATTATGTAACTGTCCATAAGCCTTGTAATAGTCTATGTTACATTCTCGCACGATTATATCATGTAACTGCCCATAAGCCATGTAATAGTGTAGGTATTTATTTTTCGCACTTATATTTTATTTGCTAGATAAATAGGCATGTATGGCAAGATCTAAAATCAAATGTTAGAATAACCTATAACTCAAGATAATATAATTGAATCAACACACATTGCACACATTCACCTCTAGGGTAGCCTCTCTCTGTTGCCTTACGATTAAAACGGTCATGTCCCTCGAAAGTAGGGGTACTTTAGCAAAAGACGCTTACGAATAATATCATCATAGTCCCTTCGATATAAAGATCATAGTCCCTCGATGACCCTTCAAGCTGCCTACAAAAAGATGATCTTGTCCCTCGACGACCCTATGGAAAATGATTATAGTCCCTTCGCATTGCTAAAGTATCCTTACATGTTGCCTTCTATGACCATTCGATGATCGTTCGCTGTCCCTCAACATCCAATAGACAGTACTACCTACCCATTAATGGTATGGATAGTACTATCTCTCAAGGAAAATGATAAGTACAAGAAAGACCTTACAAATTAAGGGTAAGTAACTTTTAAATGCTTGCTCACAACTCAAAATTAAACACTTTTCATATCTCAGTTTTCCAAAAAATATTTTCAAAAAAAAAAAAAACAAACACTTTGTATACATTCTTACACGAATTATTACAAAGTCAAACTTTTACAAAATATTTTCAAAAACGTTCACACACATTCAAAAAGTAAGTAAAAAAGGTGAGCTAAGCATTTAAGAGCCCATGGATAACCATGGATACAAAGGGTGTTAATACCTTCCCTTTGTATAACTTACCCCCCGAACTCAAAATCTATCAAGGTCTTTCCTGTTCTTTACAGCCTTTCCTTATTGGATAAAAGAAAAGTCGGTGGCGACTCTTGCTAACTGCAACATGTTTTGCGAAAACAAATTAAAAAAAAGTCAGTTCTCCCACCGTGTTATAGAACTGGCGACTCTGCTGGGGATATGATAAAAGAGGGGTTACCTTAGAGTTAGATCACTTTACCACTTGCTTAAAATTGTTTGACTTATGTGCTTTATTTTTAATGGGCTTTGTTTTGGGGTTACTTGTGTGAAAGGTCCTACACCCGGACCTAGTGATTCCTTAGGTAAGTGACAATAGATCATGGAGAATGTACGACATGTATCGATATGGTTGATATGATGGTCACAGTCTTTAGAACCCTAGTTAACTCATTTTTGGCCATTAGAAGGTAGCGAGATAGCCGGCTTTGGATTTAGACCGAAGTTGGTTGATACTCGAGGCTACGCTCATTGAGATCAGACTTTCGGGATATTTTGGTCGGCCACTCGAGTGTCGCACTAAAATAAAGCCTTCGAGAAAGATCCGTGATATGAGTCCTTTAGAACTCGGTTACTATTCTAGGACAGGTTGAGCCAACTAAACCTCAGTGGGGAAGGGTACTTACCTTTGGACTTCATACAAGCCTTTAAACCTAAGGCTCTTGTATGACTTGTTTGTGTGTGCTATTTATTTACTATTAACATGTACATGACATCATAACATCATAACATATCATTTTCACTAACCATTTCAAGGACCAGGGAATTTATCTTTATTCGTCGTTGCAGGCCATGGCTTTCGTTCCTAGAAATTTCATCCGAGTCAACTTTGTAAGGGTTCCTTCCCAGCTTAAAGAATTGGTCTCAAAGGTTCCCGATGGCTCTCGATTCACCAAAAGGCATGGTTTTCTACTCAACTTGGTTACCTCAGGTTTTGAAGAAGACATGATGAGAGTCCTATTCCAGTTCTTTGATCCTAAGCACCACTGTTTCACCTTCCAGATTACCAATTGGTGCCCACGATAGAGGAGTTCCCTAAGCTCCTTGGAATACCTATTCTCGATCAGATACCTTTTACCGTTCTAGAAGACGTTCCAAATGCTGAAGTCATTGCAGCTGCTTTACATCTGAAGAGGTCAGACATTTTGTCCAATTAGGAAACAAGGAGTGGAGTCAAGGGGTTTCTTGCTAAGTTCCTGATTGAGAAGGCTCAATTGTTCCTAAGCGCTATGAGTTACCATGCTTTTGAGGAGGTATTGGCTTTGTTGATCTATGGGTTGGTGTTGTACCCTAATCCAAACCAACTCATAGACGTGCACACTATCAAAATATTTCTGACTCATAACCCGGTACCTACCTTGCTGGGAGATATTCTGCACTCGTTTCACACTTGTACTATCAAGGAGCGAGGGACTCTCATGTGTTACGTACCCTTACTATCCAGGTGGTTTATTTCGCACCTTCCGCGGTCAATGTTGAAGAATGAACAAAGGTTGCAGTGGTCTCGAAGGATAATGTCACTCTCCCATTCAGATATCTATTGGTATGCCTAATCTCTTGAAGACTTCACTCTTATTGATCATTGTGGGGAATTCCCTCTATAATCCTTCGCTAGCCTTGCGCCAGTTTGGTTATGCTCGAAGGGATGGTCCTCATGATATGCTTATTCAGGGTATTGTGTTCGATTATGAAGATGATCCTCAAGGTTACCGTCAAAGTTTATACGCACGTGGAATAAGGTGTATAAAATTAAAA
Organism: Lathyrus tuberosus; assembly: GCA_022829125.1. Lineage (NCBI taxonomy): Eukaryota > Viridiplantae > Streptophyta > Magnoliopsida > Fabales > Fabaceae > Lathyrus > Lathyrus tuberosus. The sequence continues at coordinate 1,567,149 of JALAZF010000768.1, forward strand.
GCAGGACCTTGGGACAGAAGAACTCTATTCCTTTGGAGCCTTACCTCAGACGAGTGCACACTCATGCTCGAGATCTTATTATGCCATATCCAGCTGTCAGACCAGTGATTGTTGAACCTGAGTTTGAGGGAGATGTTCCTCAAGTCATTCTCCATCCAGATATGCCTACCGATCTTGAAGAGCTGCAGACGTCCTGGGTTCTGATGAAAGAAGAAAGAGACACCTTTGAGACTCAGTTATATGCTAGTGAGAAGAAGGTGTTGGAGTTGACGAAATTACTTCATGAGGAGCAGAGCATCAATGCTTACATCGGCACAAAGAGGAAGCGCCCGTGGGAGACTTGAGTCTTGAGTCCTAGGTATTAGGCATTTTTGAATTTTCTTTTTGAAATTTCCTTTCATTGTAGCCCAAGAGTCATAAAAAAAAGGAATTTTGAGTTTACTTATAAAAGTTTTCCTTTTGTTTATGTTTACAAAGATAAACTCTAAAGTCCTTGAAATTATTGCATATGCATCTACATCTCATAATCATTGCATAGCAGGTTTCTAAGACAGGTTTCTCATCTTCTCGCTGTTTATTTCAGAAGAAATCGTTCTCGAGCAAACCGTCAAAGATCTCCAGGCCCAGAACGCCCAGTTCCAAGAGCTGATCCTGAACTTGTCCAAGGGGCAAGAAGAACTGAAAGCACTTCTGACCAAAAAGAAGAAGAAAGTAAGAAAATAAACTAGCGTCATCAACATGGGGAGGAGATTCAAAGTCCGGCTAAACAGGTCAAGGAAATTGGGATCCCATTAGACCAAGATGATGAACTGGATGACAACTATGAAAGTGACAAACATGAGGAAAATAGTAACCACGGCACCGGTGGACACTCTGAAGAGGAAGATGATTATCTGGATGATCAGTATCCCCTTGGTGATGAGAAATACAAATTACTTGAAGAACGTCTGATGGCCATGGAGGTTCAGAAAGTACCTGGTTTGGATTTTGAGGACTTGGGCTTGGTTTCAGGAGTTGTCATTCCTCCTAGGTTCAAAATTCCCACGTTTGCTCAATATGACAGTGTGTCTTGCCCGAAGCTGTATTTGAGATCTTATGTCCGAAAGATTCAGCCACGTACTACTGACAAAAAGTTATGGATGCATTTTTTCCAAGAGAGTTTATCTGGAACTCAACTGGAGTGGTACTATCAACTTGAGAGTACCAATATTCGTACCTGGAATGATTTGGCTAAAGCTTTCTATCGGAAATACCAATATAACTCTAATTTGGCGCCAACTCGAATGCAACTCCAAAGCATGTCCATGGGCCCTAATGAAAGTTTCAAAGAGTACGCCCAGAAATGGAGAGATCTTGCAGGCAGGGTTCAGCCTCCTTTAGCTGACAGAGAGTTGGTTGACATGTTCATGAGCACACTAACCGGTCCTTTCTATAGTCATCTACTTGGAAGCTCGTCATCCGGTTTCACCGACCTGATATTGACAGGAGAACGTGTTGAAAGTGGAATTCGAAGTGGCAAAATACAAGTGGCTACATCTTCAAACACTACAAAGAAGCCACATAATGGGGAGAAGGAGTCTAATGCTGTGTACGGCCAGAAGGGTCGTAATAAGAATGACTGCAACCAATCTGTTGGGGCAGTTCTGATCTCTGCACCGGTGCCACAACAACAACAGGGTAGTCAGCGTAAGCAGGATGCACCCAGGAGACAGTTTACAAAGATCAACATGTCATTGGCTCAGGCGTTGCAGCATATGTTGAAGGCATAATTGATTACTTTGAGGGATCCTCCTAGGAATCTGTCATACCCCAAATTTGTCCTACTTGTGTATAACTTTAATTTGTACATCCATCCACTAACCATTATTTAGAAAATCCAAAAAATAAGTTGTTTCTGCTTGCTTAAGTCAGGTTCATTTGAGGCTACCATGGCATTGATGTGTGCAGTAATGTTTCAATTTATCTGGTTTACCCTAATCTTGGTCAATTAAGATTTTGTCTCAAGATCAATGACCCAAGTTAAAAGGTTGGTTCATTTCAGGGCATGATCATTTGTTTTGGAGGTCTTATGCCAAATTTTGAAATGAGTCCAAATTATGTTAATATCACGTGGTCTTGTTTGAATTGTTTAATCCAAGCCTGAATTGATGGGTGGATGATTTTTTGGGCGTATGCAAGTAAAGTTTTAAGAAGTTCATAACATAACCCATTTGTAATTAAGGTATGTGGTGAATCCAAGTTATGCTAAAATTAAGGTTTATTTCAAGTTATGGATGATATCAAGAGCAACTTGTGGTAGTCTTCAACTTGATTAGTTTTGAGATCCAAGGATTTTGTTTTCATACTTCACAATGCTTTTGCTTTCCACCATATATCCCAAAACTCACTAGTACTGCAAAAACAGTTGAGAATTATTAAAAATGAGGATGTTCGAGCATGTTGTGTATAAAAAGCATATAATGTTCAAAGAAGTTTCAAGGGGCAACACAGATGGTAGAGATTGTGATATACATTATTGTCATCGCCTATTAATCAAAAGATGGGCACGGTTTTGTATCATTTTGTACATTGGATTAATTTTCAGATCATAAGAAATGACACCACATTACTCTGCTTTATACCAGCTACTGTACCTAAAAGTCATCGACAACAATGTAAGTTCTACATGCACATACAAGCAAAAAGGGAAGTATGCCAAATCTTTTTCACACAATTTTCACATTCAAGAAAGGCATATTTACAAAGGAGTCCAAGTAATAGCAGCAACAACCCACAGAGTTCGGTTCCTAAGTTTCAATTTAGAAAAAATCATCACTAAAGATATAATTATTAATCCAAAAACTCATCAAAATTACAAGGTCCAAACAAACTGCATTCACTGTAAAGAGTTTCCACGGATTAAGTTACAGGATAATACACTAAGAGTTCAGTACACGAGATTGCAAAAGCTTAGGCTACAAGTTTCACTAATAAAGCCTAAAAGCCATCACATGCTTTAAAAGGTACAGAAAAATTCAAAGCTCCAAATTTAATTTGCCTTGGGCCATGACATTCCTTATATCCCCGTCTTCTGCCTGCGAGAACAACAACCGGCGCATGATTTCAAAATTAGCTACATATGTCCAGCTCAAATAATTACCTTCGTGACATTACGAAATGAAGCAAACACTTACCAGGGTTACATTTATAGGAGTCTAAAAGCATTGAGAAGGTCGTCACGATCTTGTGAAGCCTCAAATAATATCAACCTACGAAGTTCGACGATAGGGTGCCATGCCATTTTCTCTAGTCTTGTCTACAAGAAGACACGTGAGTATTATGAATCACAAAGTGTACAATGTTTGAGAAGAAACTCATGGTTCCAACATATTTTAAAGTGGCACATATGAAATTCAAAGAGGAGTGTGAGTGAAAAAAAATAAAACAGTACCAGGTTGCAAGTAGCTGCGGTAACATGGTGAATCTGTCCTAAAATGTTCTCATCAGCTAAAAGGTTATTTATCAATGTTTGATCAGCAAGGCATTCAATGTGATAAAACACGCAAATTCTGAATGAGAAATTAAAATGAGCAGTCAAAAGTTATACACATTTTTACGGAAATGAATACAAAGCTAAATGAGCAGTGAAAGGTAACAATTTTTGCAGTAAAGAAAACACAATTTTCATGGGACCACACAATTGTTAACCCTTCTAGAATGGCAGAAAAAACAAAAATTGCAAATGTCACACAATGAAATCCCACGAAATTAGGGCAAGGCAAGCACTCACTACGGTTTGATTCCATCAGGATTACACCTCATCATTCTCCCTATAAAACTCACTCTTTCTCACCTCAAGGGACAAGGTTCGGAGCCCTAGCCGCCACAACCCTTCACCCTTCTTAACCAACAACAACAGCTTTCTTCGACCTTTAATCTCACCCAACAACCGAGAACAACTCAACCTTTCCCTTCAACATCTTTCAACCTTCCTTCAATACACCTTCATCAAACCCACTCAAACCAATACAATACAACCCAGAAACGAACTTCAAATTCACCTTCCAATCATCAACAACAACTCCTTCAAAACCCCAAAAACAAACTCAAAAACCGAGAAATTAGAGATGGAGAAAAACAGAACAAAATCGGAAAGAAAGAGTAGAAGAGAATGAAACCTTGAATCAAACCAATCCAAAATTGAAAAGAGAGAGAGAGAGAGATGGAAGTGTGACGAGCAATGAGAGGAGAGAGCGAGACCGAGTGGAGAGCAATTACCAACGTTAGGAGTCGCTTTTCAAAAGGGTGGGTTTCTTCCTTTTATTTTTTCTGATTCGTTCATGAGGAGAACAATACGGTGGATATGCTGAGAATGATTTCTGAGTTATTTATTTAAATATTTTTTCTTTCTATTTTTAATAAAAAGTTGAATCATGGGCTCAGCCCATGTTGGATTGCTCATACACCCCACACGACTATGCATACTTCCCTTTTACATTTCCTTGTTTTTTTTTCTCGCTAATTTAATTGTTTTATTTTAGTAGAACTTTCTTTGTTTTCTTTGGTAAGTAGTTTATTTGAATTTTCTTGTGTTCAATGGTTTCTTGATCCATTTTTTTTTCATTTATTTTTTGTCGTCTTTGTTTATTCTCTTTTTTTTAAGGGCCAATGATATAAAAAATATCATGATTTGTGGATTTATTTCAAGTAGATCTATAAATTTTGGTTAATATGAGGCTTATTTATTTTCTTTTCGATTTATTTGTTTTTACCATTCATTTTGGGTCAATGAAAACCAAATATCTAAGATTTGTCGATTTATCGATTTAAAATCTTGATAAAGGTGAGACCTTTATTCTTTTTCTTACCTCTTTTCGATTTTATTTCATTTCTAATTATTTTTTTTATTATTACTTTATTCATTTTTGGGTCAATGAAAGTCAAATATCAAAGATTATCGATTTCTCGATTAAATCGTGATTAAGATGAGACCAATTTTATTTTATGTCAACTTTAATCTCTTGTCAATATTATCTTGATTATTATTGTTCATATTATTATTCATATTATTCATATCATATTCATATTCATGTTTATCTAACAATTTTCTTTGTTCATACACTTAATCTAAATACACTAAATTGGAGACCTTTTATTGCATGTCCTCCCTTTTTTTTAATCCAACTTTCGAAAAGAGGAGATTCTTGGAATCTAGCATTCCTTGGGTCTTCGAATGGATGGCTCTCGAGGCACGCCCCTTGGGTTGTCGTTCATTCAACCTTTTGACTCTTTTCAAATCAAACCATTTTCAAATCAATCCTCGATTCGTCGTCGAGCCCGATCCTAGGTCGAGTGCCTTTTGCCTCGACATCAAACGCACACTCGCACATCTCGTGGTTTCATTACTAGGAGCACCCCTAGGGACTAGTATCGACCCTCACCTCTTTTCGTAACCTATCTAATTTGATCTTTTTCAAACCGTTTTCTTAATCAACTAACGAAAGGAGGAGATTCTTGGAATCTAGCATTCCTTGGATCTTCGAATGAATGGCTCTTGAGGCACGCCCTTGGGTTGTTATTCATTCACTCTTTCGTCTTAAAACACTTAACCAGTATCGAACTTTTTCACAATCAACTCACAAAAGAACTGAGTTCTTGGAGTCTAGCATTCCTTGGATTCTTGAGTGACTGCTCTCGAGGCACGCCCCTTGGGTTGTATGTCATTCGATCTTTCATCTCTTAAAATTCAAACCCTAACCCTTGTTTCGTGGGCGTACCACGAACTACGGCCGCTCTGATTCTTTATTCTCGTCCGAGTAAAGATACGTAGGCACAAGATTGCGATGATCTTGGCGAGCTACCTTCCCTCCATCTTTCGTCTTCCCTCTATTCCTTCCCGTAGTCAAACTACGATTGCTCTTATTCCTTTTTCTTGTCCGAATGAGCATACGTAGGCCCGAGGTCGCGATGACCTTGCCGAGCACCCTATCCTAAAACCACCCCATTTCCCCTAGCATCATTTCCTTTTATCTTACCGTTTCAATTTTATCGTTAAGAAGAAAACAAACAAGCTTAGTTAACATTTCCTCACAAATCGAACTAAGAGGTTCCCGTTGAGTACAACGGACGTGAGGGGGTGCGCGTACCTTCCCCTCACGTAACCGACTCCCGAACCCAGAATGTGGTTGTGACGACCATGTTCTTATCTTTCTCATTAAAGGTTTTCTCGATATTTTCCTTTCCCTCTTTTGGGATAAATAAAGTTCGGTGGCGACTCTGTCGAACTGTTCCACGCCTTTCGCGCGAGGGTCGTGTCTTCGATTAAGTGATTTTTCAAGGTGCGACAGAATCCTAATACTTCCGCTCCTAGCTATAATCCCAATGCAAGGTGTGCATACCATTCTAATAGTCCTAGACATGATACGAACAGTTGTTGGGCACTGAAGAACAAGATTCAAGACATGATTGACGCTAAGGAGATTGAGTTTGATCCCCCTGAGACTCCTAATGTGATTACCGCTCCTATTCCGAATCATGACAAGATCGTTCATGCTATTGACGATGGTTCTTGTGTTTCTACCATGGTTGACTTGATTGTTCCTCTATCAATTGTTAAGAAGAAGTTGTTGCAAGCCGGTTTATTTCCGGGCTGCATTGAAAATTGTTATTATTATTCATCTCAATCCAACGGTTGTGTGAAGCTGAAAGAAGGCATTCAGCGTTTGATGGATGACCGTACTATATTGTTTGATAAGACTCCTTCTATGGAGAGCTTATGTGAAAATTTGTCCCGAGGTCTAAAGTTTGAGGACGTATCTGTGGTTACTAATTCCAAAACTCCATTGAGGATCACCTCTAAAGGTCCTGTGAAGACTACTGCTGAGCCTAGAGTGGCTCCCCTGATTATTACTACGCCCGGTCCGATTCCATATTCCTCTAGCAAGGCTATCCCTTGGAATTATGGTGCTGATGCTTACATTTATGGTGTCAAGCAAGAGCCTTTGACTGATGAAACTACTGAAGTTACTAATCCCAATGTCGACAATATCGTTGGGACTAGTAAGGTTACCCGAAGTGGAAGGATCTTCTCCCCAGAAATCTCTCCGAAGACTGTTACTACTCCAATTCTTATCTCCGAGCCAATTACTGAGACTCGAGGCAAAGAACCAATGATTGAGCCTGCCCAGATGGAGGCCCCGGGTGAAACTGCTATCGAAGATTCCTCCAAGCAAGAAATGGAGGAAGTCCTAAAAATTATCCGCAAGAGTGATTACAATGCTATTGAACAGTTGGGGAACACCCCCTCCAAGATCTCTATGCTATCTCTGTTGTTGTGCTCTGAGGCCCATGCTAAAGCTTTGGTGAAGATTTTGAAATCTGCGCACGTGCCGTAAGAAATCTCTGTTGACCAGCTTGAAAATTGTGTCGCTAGCCTGACAACTGATAATAGTCTAGGCTTTTCTGATGCTGACCTGATTCCCGCCGGAAGAAACCACAATAAGGCCCTGCACGTCTCTATTGAGTGTAGGGGCACTACCTTATCTCATGTATTGGTGGACAATGGTTCCTTATTGAATGCGTTGCCAAAGGCTGTTCTAGACAAACTCGACTATGAAGGGGTTGTACTGAAACCTAGTGATGTCATGGTAAGAGCCTTTAATGGTTCGAAGAGAATGGTGCATGGAGAGGTTGATTTCCCGATCAGAGTGGGTCTCAAGTCTTTGATTCTACTTTCTATGTAATGGATATTCATCCTGTCTATTCCTGTTTACTTGGGCGCCCTTGGATACATGGGGCAGGCGCTGTGACTTCTACCTTACATCAGAAGTTGAAGTATCCCGCGAAAGGCAAGATTGTCACCGTCTGTGGTGAAGAAGAGTACATGGTTAGTCATTTGAATACTTTCAAGTATGTTGAGATGGATGGCGAATTCTTCGAGGCTCCGTGTCAAACATTTGAATTGGCTCCTCAGATTACTCCTATTGCTAAACCAGTTCCTACTGTTCCCAAGGTTACTAGAGTGCCTCCTACAATGGCTTCCCTAAAGGATGCTAGAGCTGTGGTTGAAGAAGGTGGTTGTACCATTTGGGGTCAGCTTCCTGACATTCCTTACAAGTCTAAAAAATTTGGTTTGGGCTTCACTTCAGAGGCTCAGAGGGTTGTACGTCGTGCTCGTGCTATTCGTATCACCAACAAAGGAGTTCATAAAGATCAGGTCAACGCTGTGGAAGATGCTGATAGTGACTGTGACCTAGACAGTTGGATCTTTCCTACCATTGGCAGTGGGCTCAACAATTGGAAGACTGAAAACATTATTCTTATCTCCTTTAGTCAAGAGTAAATGCTATTTTCTCTTTTTCTTATTTTTGAAGTTTGGTTTTGTAATTTGAACAATAAAACTTTTAAGCCTTATGCCTTGCTCGGGGCACAATGGCCCATTTGTTAGGGTTGTCATTTCATTGCATATTTTCATTCAATAAATCAATGGACGTTTTGCATTCAAATTTTGCGCTCTGTCTTTTTTTTTTTTTACTTTATCTTCATCAAAATAGCTATGTGTTCTTACACACACCCACGCGACAAACTGCAGATTCACATCCACCCTGGATCCCATTGATAACGGTTTTGCTATTGTCAATTATGACTTCGAAAATCCGATCTACCAAGTCGGGGACGAAGGTGAGGAAGATTGTGAAGTGCCTAGAGAGCTTGCTAGATTATTAGAGCAAGAAGAAAAGACCATACAACCGCACGAAGAGCCAGTCGAGGTCGTAAATCTAGGTACTGAGGTGGATAAGAAAGAAATCAAGATAGGTGTTGGATTAGAAGACCGTGTCAAGAAAAGACTAATTCAGATGCTACGTGATTATGCTGAGATTTTCGCTTGGTCTTATGAAGATATTCCAGGACTTGATACCGATATCGTGGTTCACCGTTTACCGATGAAGAAAGATTGTCCTCTGATAAAGCAGAAGGTTCGTCGTATGCGGCCTGAGATGTCTGAAAAGATAAAAGCCGAGGTTATGAAGCAGATCAATGCAGGTTTTCTAGCTGTCACATCATATCCTCAGTGGGTTGCAAATGTGGTACCAGTGCCTAATAAAGATAGTAAAGTTTGTATGTGTGTGAACTACAGGGATCTAAACAGGGCAAGCCCCAAAGATGACTTTCCTCTCCACATATTGATGTTCTAGTAGACAACACTGCTCAGCACAAGGTATTCTCGTTCATGGATGGTTTCTCAGGTTATAATCAAATCAAGATGGCACCTGAAGACATGGAGAATACTACGTTCGTTACACAGTGGGGCACCTTTTGTTACAAGGTAATGCCATTTGGTTTGAAGAACGCAGGGGCAACATACCAACGCGCTATGGTTGCTTTATTCCATGATATGATCCATCACGAGATAAAGGTATACATTGATGATATGATAGCCAAGTCTTAGAATAAAGAAGAGCACCTTGACCACCTACATAAGCTGTTTGAGAGGTTGAAGAAGTACAAGTTGAGATTGAATCCAAACAAATGCACCTTTGGGGTTAGATCCGGTAAACTTTTGGGTTCCGTCGTCAATGGTAATGGTATTGAAGTTAACCCTGCAAAGGTAAAAGTTATACAAGATATGCCCGCTCCCCGTACTGAGAGAGAAGTCAGAGGTTTCTTGGGACGTTTGAACTATATTGCCAGATTTATCTCCCATTTGACAGCTACTTGTGAGCCAATCTTCAAATTACTGAGGAAAGATCAAGTAGTGAAGTGGAACGACGAATGTCAGATAGATTTTGATAAGATCAAGGAGTATCTCCAAGAACCTCCGATTCTGATGCCACCAGTTGAAGGAAGATCTCTAATCATGTACTTAACAGTGCTAGAGAATTCAATGGGGTGTGTGTTGGGGTAACATGACGAGTCTGGTCGAAAAGAGCATGCAATATACTACCTTAGCAAAAAGTTTACCGACTGTGAAACAAGATATTCACTGCTTGAGAAAACTTGTTGCGCTTTGGCATGGGCTGCTCGCCGACTAAGACAGCATATGTTGACTCATACCACTTTATTGATCTCTAAGATGGATCCTATCAAATACATATTTGAGAAACCTGCTCTCTCCGGACGAATAGCAAGATGGCAGATGGTCTTGACAGAATACGACATCCAGTACACTACGCAGAAAGTAATCAAAGGAAGTGTACTAGCTGATCATTTGGCTCATCAAGCGGTGGATGACTATCAGTCTATGAATTTTGAGTTCCCAGATGAGAATATTATGCTTGTTACTAATTATGAAGAACATAGACCATATGAAAGACCTGAACTGGGATCCCGATGGACTATGCTTTTTTATGGAGCTTCTAACGCACTTGGCAATGGTATCAGTGTTGTAATTATCTCTCCTAAGGGTTGCCATACGCCGTTTACTGCTAGACTTTGCTTTGACTGTACCAACAATATGGCTGAATATGAAGCATGCATCATGGGTATCAAAGCTGCCATTGATATGAGGATCAAATTCTTGAATGTATATGGGGACTCAACCTTAGTGATCAGTCAGATTAAAGGAGAATAGGACAGAAAGCATCCAAATCTCATTCATTACCGATAACATGTGTTGACTTTGATTCCATACTTTGAAGAAATCACTATTGAGCATATTCCACAAGAAGAGAATCAGTTGGCAGACGCGTTAGCCACCATGTCATCTATGTTCAAAGTCATATGGGACAACGAGGCTCCTAGGATTACTATTGACAGACTAGACGAGCTAGCATACTGTTATGAAGTTGATACTGATGGGGTAGAAGAGAAACCTTGGTTCCACGAAGTGAAAAGATATCTCGAAACTCAGGAATATCCTAAAGGGGCATCTATCAATGACAAGAAGTTTCTAAGGAGGTTCTCTGCCAAGTTCTTTCTGAGTAACGGAATTTTGTACAAACGCAACCACGATTCAACCTTGCTTTGCTGTGTAGACAAGAAGGAAGCAGAAAAGATTATGGAAGAGATGCATGACGGAATCTTTGGCACTCACTCCAGTGGGCATACAATGGCTAAGAAGATTTTGAGAGCAGGTTACTACTGGTCTACCATGGAAACTGATTGCCATCATCACTCCAGAACTTGTCACAAGTGCCAGATCTATGCTGACAAAGTACATGTACCTCCGGTTCCGTTGAATGTTCTGACCGCTCCTTGGCCTTTTGCAATGTGGGGCATTGATATGATAGGAGAGATTAAACCTACCACTTCCAATGGACATCGTTTCATCCTTGTTGCTATCAATTACTTTACGAAGTGGGTGAAGGCAGCCTCATTCGCGTCTGTTACCAAGAATGTTATAGCTCGGTTCATCAAGCATAATCTTATCTGTCGGTATGGCATCCCTGAAAGGATTATCACAGACAATGGTACTAATCTGAACAACACTGTGATCACTGAACTCTGCACGCAGTTCAAGATTAAGCATCACAATTCTTCTCCATATCGACCAAAGATGAATGGTGCAGTGGAAGCCGCCAACAAGAATATTAAGAAGATCTTGCAAAATATGACGGTGACATACAAAGATTGGCATGAGATGTTACCGTTTACTCTTCATGGTTATCGCACCTCAGTACGTACCTCAACAGGGGCAACCCTTTTCTCTTTAGTCTATGGTATGGAGGCAGTTTTACCTGTTGAAGTTCAGATTCCTTCCCTAAGGATTATGAAAGATGCAGAATTAGACGAAGACGAATGGGTTCAGCCTCGACTTAATCAGATAAATTTGATTGATGAGAAGAGGCTCGCAGCTGTCTATCATGGCCAGATGTATCAGAAGCGTATGATTAAGGCCTTTAACAAGAAAGTCAAGCACCAAGTGTACCAGGCCGGTGATTTGGTAATAAAGCGTATCATACTACCACAGGGTGATCCCAGGGGCAAATGGACTCCCACATATGAAGGTCCATTTGTAATCAAGAAAATATTTTCTGGCGGTGCTATGATGCTTACTACTATGGACGGTGAAGATTTCCCGCACCCTGTGAACGCAGACATAGTCAAAAGATACTACGCATAAAAAGAGACCCGCTAGGTTGACTGGCCTAGGCAAAAATAAGGGCATCCCGGCGAATCAAAAGGGTTCAGGCAAAAATTAGGGATATATATACAAAAGAACTGTGCACCCCGCAAGTCGAAAACCTGAAAAGGCGGGTTGGGCAAAAAAGGGTATCCCGGTGGACTGAAAACCTGAAAAGGCGGTCCAGGCAAAAGTTAGGGATTAAAGCGTATGACTATGTCCCATTGGATCACTTATCTGCTTCCAGCTTAGTTTTGTTATCAATATCAAGTTCGAACAGCGCAGATCAATCCAGTCATCTTCCTTCCGACAGCAAGGGATGAGATGCTTGAAGATATAATGGCAATAGCAGAGTTGAAACTCAAAGGGATCATTTCCACATAGCTGTTTTTCTTTGTTTATCACGTTGTACCTTTTCAATTTTTACGACAATTTCCTCTTACTAGGATTTCTGTCTCCTTGTACAAAAATGCCTGTTTATAGGCCAATTTCAAAATCAATACAAGTCTATTTTCAAATTCAAAATTGTTTTTACTTGCCCTGCTTTGTTTGCGTAAACGTCCAATGGTTACTTTGAATGAACATATGCACTTGAATATGATTGAAGTTTACCAAAAATATACGTGAAAACAGGAATAGCATTTACTAAGGACTCTAGGAGTTGGGATAATGTTCAAGATGTCCACGAACCCCCATAGAGCCAGTTTCATGGAAATATCCCCACAGAGCAGTCTCCATGGAACTATCTCTATAGAGTTATCTCCACAAGCTCATCCCCAACAGAGACATATTCCCCGACAGAATTAGTATACCCTCAGACAGAAATTGGGGCATCTTCTAGCGGTTCACTTCCATATATTTGATGTACAGCTTGGCATGATTGTCTTCCCCAATGGGTCCGCTAGCAGATAAAGAAGTTGATCATTTCCCCAGCGTACAGCAGAAATTTCTTCAGCGCAGCCTATAAAATTCTAATCCCCATCAGTGATTATTCCCTCTTTGTAGTATACAGAATTCAATTCCCCGACTGAGTTTATTCCTCTAACACTATAAGTTCACCAACAGAATTCTCTCCCCCAGCATAGTTGACGCTCATATCCGGAACCCGGGCAGATATTGCATCGGAGGATTATCCATCTCGTTTATCCCTAGTCAGGGTACATACAACCAAACTCTCCTTGAATGCTTTATCCCCAAGCAGAAGTCGAAGATCCCCAGCGGAGTATTCCCAAACAGAAAAGCGGGAATTCCCAGTACAGTCGTTCCAAACAAAAGATGAAGAGTGATATTCTTCATTCCCAGCAACAGACAGGGATTTATTTTCCCCAGCCAGACGTTATTATTCAAAGCCACCGCTATCGTCAGCAACATTGACATCCATGCATCATGTACAGAATATCATAGCATATACATACAAAACATATAACATTCTCATTTATCTTGAGAGCATCATTACGCAATGCATTACATACATCATGACATTACATAAAACTAACTTTGCCTTTTTCAGGTGAGTTCACAATCAGACAAACATTATCATCTTCTAGATACAGTGCAGAGATATTCGAGACAACGGTTTAATTCTGACACTGATTCAAAGACAGATTTAATTCTGGTACTTCAACAATTCAGAAATAATCAAGACAAATGATTTAATTCTGACACTTAAACAATTCAGAGATAATCAACCCAGAGATTTAATTCTGATACTTAAACAGTTCAGAGATATTCAACCCAGAGATTTAATTCTGATACTTAAACAGTTCAGAGATAATCAACCCAGAGATTTAATTCTGATACTTAAACAGTTCAGAGATAATCAACCCAGAGATTTAATTCTGACACTTCAACAGCTCAGAGATAATCAACCCAGAGATTTAATTCTGATACTTCAACAGCTCAGAGATAATCAACCCAGAGATTTAATTCTAATACTCCAACAGTTCAGAGATAATCAGGACAGAGATTCAATTCTGACACTTATCCCAGAAGATTTTCCAAAAAAATGGTTCAGAGATGATCGAGACGAAGATCTAATTCTGATACTTATTCCAGAATATGTTCCGGATTCAATTCAGAGAGGGTCAAGTATATTTTCCAGATACGGTTCAGATACGATCTAGATATAGATTTCATTCTGATACTCATTCCAATACATCCTCAGATATAATCAAGGTGTAGATTCATTCTGACATTCCCCAGCACATCTGCTAGATACAGTTGGACACAGACTCATTCTAGTATACTCCTCAGATACAGTCAAACCTAGACTCCTTCTGATACTTCTGTCAACAGTTACTTTGGATGGCATCTATAAGCCCATCTCCATCCTGTCATATTTTTGAATGGCATCTTTAAGCCCATTTAAGCAATATAATCAACCAACAGCGTTACTTCGTGCACCCGTGAGTGCAAATTTCTGGGCACTTAAGTGTTCAATCCTCTTCCACCTTCAGATCACGAATGGCGGATGCGCCAATGTAACTCTTCTGGTTTAAGAAAATTGAACAGGGGCAGCTGTTGCACCCCAAAATTTTCCCTCACATCTTTGAGACAAATTGATTCAAGAAGCTTCCTCACACTCCTAGGAGTCTCAAAAGCTCAAGACTACTCAAGGATTGACCATACAAGCTCTCCTCCTAAACAATCAACCTACAACTAGGGTTTTATTTTTTTTCAAAAGGAATTGAGCTCTCAATACCTCAGATGGACTTCATGGTTCTCTATGTGCTCTAGGGTATCCTCATGTCAAGTCTCAAGCCTTGCTTCACAAGTTTGCTCAGTCAATTGCTCAAATGATCAACAGTCGATTGTATTGGACCAAAAGTCAACTTTGACCAATTTACAGTTAAACGTCATTATTTCTTGCCAACATCAAGATTTTGAAGTCCCATTCATCATTTGATCAAGGTTTGATCATGATTCCTCAAGAAAATCAAGATTTACTCAAAAGTCAAAAATTGCCAAATTAGGGTTTTCTTAAGGAAAAGTCAACTGAACTTTGACCACGCACAACTTTCACATACTTCATCAGAAATTCCTCAACCAAAGCTCATTTTGAAGGAAATTCAATTCTCTACAACTTTGTCTCTCTAATCTCAAGGCCAAAAATGCCTCGTTTGAGAGATATGGACAAAAACTTTACAGGTCATTTTGAAAGTCAACAAAAAGACACTTTTTCGTCAAAACAATTTACACAAAAATAAAGACTTCAAATGAAAAAGTGATCAACACAAAAGTTGTAGGGGACATCTTGAGGGTTCCAAAAAGTCTAAAATCACCTTCATATGACAAAAATTGAGAGAGTTACGATTGGTGCAAGTTGAGCAAAATTTGAGAAACGCATGAAACCTACATTGAACATGTTTGAGCTTTTGGACCAATGGGCCTATCTTTTAAGGTTGAATCATGTTTATGACATATTCAAAGACCTCAAAGTTCACTTTGGTATTATTTTGATTTTGATTTTATTTTATTTTTATTTTATTCAAAGAAATAAACAAAATTAAATAAAACAAAATAAATCAAATAATGATGGGCACATGGATCCTTTTCATGGAGTTTCTAGAATGTTAAAACATGTCATTCAAGGCCATCAAAACCCAAATAAAACCGTGGGAGAGAGTGACGGAAACATGGTTTTCAAAAAATTGAAATGGTTGGAAACATGTTCCTTGATCCTAGCTCTTCAATGATTCTTTGTCTACCATGTTTCTCCTATAAATACAAGGCTCAAACACAAGAGGAAGGGGCAAGAGGCTTCAAAAAGGAAGGCTTCCAAATCACAAAATTCTTGAAAAAAAAGGTGAAAATTCAAAACTCCATTTCCAATCATTCTCAATGCAAACCAAGGATTGAATATTCATCATGAAGGTTCGATTCCCACCCCATGCAATTTCTATTTAACCATTTTCTAATCCTTTTCTTTTATCATATTTCAATTAATTTATTTATTTCTTTTCAATTAAATTAAAACAACCAAAAAAAAATCATAAAACCGTTAAAAAAATAAAAAAATATAGTTTAGGTTATGTGATCTTTTTTTTTAGACTTGGAGTATTTTTATTAACATTAATTTTTTTTTTAGACTTAGACTTATAATTAATGAATTTTTGTACAAATGAATTAGAAATTAGGTTTATTTATTTCAAAATTATTTCTCAAAAAAAAAAAAAAAAAGAATATTGAATTAGATATTTAGGACATTTAACTTGACTTTTAATATGTAATTACTTTTCATTTATCATTTTTTTTCTTAGAATAAATGTATAGGTTTGTGCATACATTGTAATAGTGTAGTTTACATTTCTTGCACGATTATATTATGTAACTGTCCATAAGCCTTGTAATAGTAGTTTACATTTCTTGCACGATTATATTATGTAACTGTCCATAAGCCTTGTAATAGTAGTTTACATTTCTTGCTCGATTATATTATGTAACTGTCCATAAGCCTTGTAATAGTTTATGTTACATTCTCGCACGATTATATCATGTAACTGCCCATAAGCCATGTAATAATGTAGGTATTTATTTTTCGCACTTATATTTTATTTTCTAGATAAATAGGCATGTATGGCAAGATCTAAAATCAAATGTTAGAATAACCTATAACTCAAGATAATATAATTGAATCAACGCACATTGCACACATTCACCTCTAGGGTAGCCTCTCTCTGTTGCCTTACGATTAAAACGGTCATGTCCCTCGAAAGTAGGGGTACTTTAGCAAAAGACGCTTACAAATAATATCATCATAGTCCCTTCGATATAAAGATCATAGTCCCTTGATGACCCTTCAAGCTGCCTACAAAAAGATGATCTTGTCCCTCGACGACCCTATGGAAAATGATGATAGTCCCTTCGCATTGCTAAAGTATTCTTACATGTTGCCTTCTATGACCATTCAATGACCCTTCGCTGTCCCTCAACATCCAATAGACAGTACTACCTACCCATTAATGGTATGGATAATACTATCTCTCAAGGAAAATGATAAGTACAAGAAATACCTTACAAATTAGGGGTAAGTAACTTTTAAATGTTTGCTCACAACTTAAAAACAAATACTTTTCATATCTCACTTTTCCAAAAAATATTTAAAAAAAAAAAAACAAACACTTTGTATACATTCTTACACGAATTATTACAAAGTCAAACTTTTATAAAATATTTTCAAAAACGTTCACACACATTCAAAAGTAAGTAAAAAAGGTGAGCTAAGCATTTAAGAGCCCATGGATGCAAAGGGTGCTAATACCTTCCCTTTGTATAACTTACCCCCCGAACTCAAAATCTATCAAGGTCTTTCATGTTCTTTTCAGCCTTTCCTTATTGGATAAAAGAGAAGTCGGTGGCGACTCTTGCTAACCGCAACATGTTTTGTGAAAACAAAACAAAAAAAGTCAGTTCTCCCACCGTGTTACACATTGGCCCCAAAGTTCGACCACGTGGTAGTAGCCATTGAAGAGTCGAAAGATTTGTCATCATTGACAAAGGAAGAGCTTCAAGGGACGCTTGATCTTCATGAACAAATGAGGGCTGAAAGAGTTGCAGACAAGTCAAAGAGTGATATGGATTTGCAGACGCAATCAGCAAAAAAAAAGGCAATGGAAGTTGGAATTGCAACAATGGCAAAAAAGGCTATAACAACTCGACTGGTCGAAATCAGCAAGAAGGAAACTGGTCGAATCAGAGAAAACCCTGGAATCAAGGCAACCAAAGAGGTGGTGCTGCATCTAGAGGAAGAGGTGGTGGTCGAAAACCTGACAAAAGTCACATTCACTGTTACAATTGTCAGAAGTATGGTCATTATTCTAGTGATTGTCCATAAAAGAAGAAGAATCAAGAAACTAATGCAAAACTGGCGAAACATGAAGAAGAAGAGATGTTGTTGATAGTCACAACAAGATATGAAGAAAGATTCTAGGACCAATGGAACTTGGACTCGGGATGCTCATCACACATGACTGGTCGAAAGGATTGGTTTGTAAACATAAAACCCTCAATAAAGAACGTGGTAAAATTTGAAAATGACAATACTCTAGCAACTTAAGGTATTGGTGATATTCTGATTATGAGGAAGGATGGCAAGAGGTCAGTAATTTTCAATGTATTGTACATACCAGGCATGAAGAGTAATTTGCTTAGCATAGGACAGCTAGTTGAAAAGAACTACAAGGTGTCGATTAAAGACAAGATGATGAGAGTTCTCGACTCAGGTGGTAGGTTAATCTTGAAGGCATGAATGTCTCAGAATAAAACCTTCAAGATTAAACTTAATGTGATAGAGCATAAGTGCCTTGCAACTGCAGCCAGCGGAGATGAATGGATATGGCATTATAGACTTGGTCATCTCAATTTCAAAGACATCATAGATTTAAAGAGAAGAAATATGGTTTCAGGATTACCAGAAATCGACATCCCAAACGAAGTATGTGAAGAATGTGTGTAGGTGAAGCAGCATAATAAAAGCTTCAACAAGGACACAAGAAGCAAGTCGAAGGCAATTCTTGAAGCCATATACTCTAATGTATATGGTCTTATCCAGGTGGATTCGATTGGAGGTAACAGATACTTTATCACGTTCATATATGATTTCAATAAAAAAATGAGAGCTTACCTGATCAAGAAGAAAAGTGAAGTGATAGAGGTATTTGCCAAGTTTAAATCTATGGTCAAAAGACAAAGTGGTCGAAAGCTAAAGATTCTGAGGACTGGTGGTGGTGGAGAGTATGTGTTGAAAGATTTTGATGCATTATGTGAGAAAGAAGGGATCGTGCATGAGGTGGTACCACCCTACACTCCACAGCAGAATGGCACTGCAAAAAGGAAGAATATAACCATTATGAATATGGTGAGAAGCATGTTGAAAGGCAAGCATCTACCCAAAGAATCATGGGGAGAAGTTGTGTCGATTACAACATACGTCTTGAATAGATGTTTGACGAAAAGGCTAGAAGGAATTACGCCAGAAATGTTGGTCTGGTGTCAAGTCTAGCTTAAGTCATCTGAAGGTGTTTGGATCTATAACACATAGACATGTGTCAGATCAGTTGAGAAGGAAGCTTGATGACAAGTCGAGTCAAATAATCCTAATAGGATATCATTCGATTGTAGGATACAAGTTGTTTGACCCAGTGAACAAGCAAGTTGTGATCAGCAGGGACGTGATCATAGATGAGCTTAAGGAATGGGATTAGACTAAGAATGTTCAGAAGGATTCAGTGAGAATCTAATGTAAAGAACCGGCTAGTGAAGTCGAAAGAGAAGTTTGACAAGAAGATGTCAGAGGTGAAGCAGACCCAAGCATACCTCGACGAGCAAAACACATGCTTGCAAGGTTGTAAGAATGTGTGATTACATCAGATGATGTGGTTAATAAAGAAGGTGAGCTGGTACACCATGCTTTATACGCAGATGTCAAACCACTCAATGCAACTGAGGTATTGAAAGATTCAAAGTGGAAGAAAGCAGTGAATGAGGAACTAGAGTCCATCGAAATCAACAACATTTGGTTACTTGTCGAATTGCCTCAAGGCAAGAAGAAATCGATGTGAAGTGGGTATACTAGGTAAAGTTGAATCCCAAAGGAGAAGTAACTCGACACAAGGCAAGACTTGTGATGAAAGGATTTCTTCAGAAAGAAGGAATCGACTTCGACGAAGTTTTTGCACCTGTTGCTAGGATCAAAACAATCAGCTTGGTTGTTGGTCTAGCAAACATGAATAATTGGAACATATGTCAGATGGATGTGAATTGTGCATTCCTGAATGGCCCCTTAGATGAAGAAGTTTATGTTGCACAACCAGCTGGATTTATAAAACAAGGCAAAGAAAGCAAGGTATACAGGTGTCATACCCCAAATTTTGACCACTAAGATTCCTATCATTGTGCAAATCATCATCACAATATGGAGGAACCTTTATGCCTCATCAATCTCCTCAAGGAATTGTTGAGCATTCACTACAACAAAGAATTAGGGTTTCAAGCCCTCTTTGAGCTTTAGACAAAGGATCAATCAAGAAATGACATGATTTTCAACTTGTCTAACTCCTCAAACATCTACAAAGGATCAAATTGACTCTTAATTCAAGGATTAAGCACAAGGTTGCTCCCTTCTAGGTGGATCAAGCCTCAAGATCGCCAGTGTCACCAAATTAGGGTTTTGGTCGACCAGGGCCTCCAGATGGAAAATTTCCTCTGGGCATGAGGCAATGCCTCCTAGCATATCCTAATATGCTCCATGGAACCTCATAAACCCAATCATCAAGTCAATTTTGTCTCAGGGGATGCATTCATCAAAAATCAGGAATTAGGGTTTCTTGACCTAATTTACCCCTAAGTTGACTTTTGGGACAAATCATGAACTAAGACCTCAAGAGAGGATTTGAGGGTCTACAATGTACCACATTGATCCATTTGCAACAATGGATTGATCCAAGAAGCTTGAGCAACAAGGCTCAATTTCATCTGGACCACAGTTAGGGTTTCGCGGAAAAAGTCAACTGTAACTTTGACTTTTGACCAGGACATGCTCCCAAGCCCTAAGACATGATTCAATACACCGTATGACACCCATGGAACATGTCCATCAAGTTTGATTTAGGTCAAGGACATGATTTCATAGAGGATTGCACAGTTTGGAATTCATTTGACAAAAGTCAACTTTGACTTTTTGATATTTTTCACAAAAATGGATTTTTAACCCTAAATTGATGTTTATGTATGATTTGAATCATCATTCATCAAGAAAAATCAAAGAAAGTGGGATAACTTGTAAAAGGGGTAACCATAAAAACTTAGAAAATTTTCTAAGTTATGAAATAAAGTGGCAAGGGTACCAACTTTGGAGGATCATAACTCCTAAACCACAACGCCATTTTTCCCCATCCAAAGCTTAATTTGTAGATCTCATTGCCATATACAAAAGCTTCATACTGACCTATGTCCAAATTCCTCATGGATTTTGAGTTATGGAGTGATCAAAATCAAGAAAAGTCACTTTGTTCCAACACTTAGTGAAAATTTCACTAAGTCTAAATCTGCTTTTACTTTTTTCCAAATGTAGGGGGATTTTTCACTTGGACCCAAAAAGTATCAAAACCAAATATGATCAAACAGTTGTTGTATCATATGAGGGCTTTCCAAAATGGCCAAGAACATCACCAAATTCAATTTGAGCTAAGAGATATGGTAGTGGCAAAATGCCTTGCTGAAAACTGCCAAGGCAAGGCAGATTTTTGCACTTTTGGTCGATTTGCCAAAATCAGCCAATTCCAAGCCTTGTCATCATCTTGGACACATCTGAGGATCAAATCTAAAGGGGGCAATCACTGAGCCAAGCCTCCAAAGTCCTTGGAACAAGAAATAGCATGTCAAACCTAGAATTACCTAAAATAGGGACAAGACTCCAACTTTGGATTGGAGCATTCAATGGAGGCACCAAGGTGGCATGGACTGAGCTATTAGCAACTGAATTCAGTCAAGACTTATCCAAGGCCAAGGGGACCAGCAGCCTGTGCCCTAACCTCTAGTCAATGGCTAGAGGAGACTTGGATTTTCAATTGCCAACATTGGCCAAACCTACTCAACAGTTGCCATTCACTATTCCTTGCAAAACAAACTTTCTCTACTATAAATAGAGCTCAATTGTGGTCAGTTTGAGTACACCAAAGCCATCAAACAGATGCTTTCCTCAAAATCCCTTTCTCTTGGCAAAAATGCCTTCTTTAGCAAGGAACTTTGAGTTTTTGAGTTAGAGAGCAATTCCACTCAAACCAATCACACACTCACCTCACATACATCATATAGAAGTGATCCAAACACTTAAACAACATCTGGAACACTGATTTCTCAGAATCACCAGTCAATTGCTCAAGGTTTTAACCAAGTTGCAGTTGAGATGCCATGAAGTGATCCAGCTATTTTCAATCAAGTCCAAGCATTCAAACACACTCCATAGGGTGTAGGGAAGTTGTTCAGATCATCACAACTCATCTGTAACACCTCCAACTCAGAAATCACTTTGAACTTGCTGTCACGACCTAGAGGTAAGCCTAAACTTGGTCATCTCTCAATCTATGCATATTTCCTCGCACAATACTTTTGCCAAATGTTCATAATCATGCATGGAATGTTTCCCCTAAATTAATTACTTTGTTTGAATCGTGTATCAAAATTCTTAGCCTTCATGCAGAAATTAGGGTTCTTGAGGTTTTGTCTTGATTTTTCTTTCCATGTTTAAAATAAATGAAATTAAATACCATAGACATGATCGTGAGGTTGAGACGAGCAAATTGATATGTGGATTGCATGATATAACCAAGTATTCAGTGAGATTGGAGAGAAAATGCAAATCTGGGCAAAACCCAGAACACGCGCGTGTTCTTGGGTGTTCTTGGCGCCCTTTTTGAAAATTCAAATATTTGAATTTTGTGATTTTATTTAATTGATTCAAAAATTAATTTCTCTCTGAATTTTAATGATTTTGAGTTGATTCTTTTTTTAATAATTCACAAAAATGTTAAAATATTTTATTTTCCCAAAAAATCCCTAAAATATTATTTATTTCATATAATTGATATTTTTGCAAAGAATTAATATTTTAA
Source organism: Lathyrus tuberosus (assembly GCA_022829125.1). Lineage (NCBI taxonomy): Eukaryota > Viridiplantae > Streptophyta > Magnoliopsida > Fabales > Fabaceae > Lathyrus > Lathyrus tuberosus. The sequence goes on from JALAZF010000768.1 coordinate 1,589,799, forward strand.
TTGTTTTTGACATTTTGAATATTTTTTCCACCTTGATTTTGCAAATTTTAATGATTTCTAATCATTTTGTAGGTCAAAACTTGATTTATGAAGCATTAATCCAAGATCACAATTTGTTTTCCATATGTTAAACAATTTTTGATCATTTTAATTGAATTTTTATTCAATTAAAATACATTTTTTTAAAACAAATTAGGGATTTTGATTAATTCAACCCTCATAAATCATTTTCAAACAATTTTTGGGCCTCTAATAGAGTGTAAGACCCAACCCCCTTGTACATAAAATTTTGTGGGCCTCACTTATTGTAAAGTCCCTCTGTACAAGTAAACGGCGCGACCGTCGTCCGTTTAAAAACACCTGGGTCTCTCGTTGAGCTATAAGACCCATTCAAAACTTTTGGGCCTCTATTAGAGTGTAAGACCCAATCCCCTTTTAACCAAAACAATTTTGGGCCTCAGATATTGTATAAGTCCCTCTGCGTTAAAAGAAAGCCTCGGCGCGATCGCCATTTCAAACGAAAAGTCATCTGGGCCTACCCTCATGTTATAGGCCCCACTCTTTTTCTTTAAAACTTTTTGGGCCTCTTGAAAGAGTGTAAGACCCATCCCTTTGTACAGAAAACTTTTTGGGCCTCAGTCACTTGTATAAGTCCCCTGTACAAAAACGACAGTGCGATCACTGATAAAACCTTGGGCCTCTCCTTGAGCTGTAAGCCCCAACCTTTCTTTTCAAAGCACTTTCTCCTTTGATTTTGAATATACTGTTGTTTTCAATCTTTCTTTGTTGAACAACTAACCAAACAGCATGGAAGCTCTACAACCGAGTAAGTGTTTAATCGCTTTCATTTACCGCTTTCATATGTATAACCGTATCGTGGGGCTGCTCACTGTAAGTCTCCTTTCATAAACTCATACCAACTATGTAATAATAGTACATATATTTAGAGTTTCCCCGGCAACTTGTAGCGAGTGATTTTGGATGTGGTTGCGAAGCACGATCGCTCTAGTACTACAGCTCGATTCATTTTTTATCCTATTGAAGCTGATGAAGGAAGGGAAATAGATGTCTCTAACTAACCCTGCTTGCATACTGAGTTTAAACAGTCAAAACTGTTGGTTTACAGATGCTATCCAAAGTGTGGGTTTCTCCTAGTTTATTTTGTCAAAAAGGGGTGTTTTAGGCTATCGGTTGAGATGTTAGGACGAATGTTTTTGATTGATGTATGAAAGTATGGGATTTTGGGTTTTTGTTTAGTGTGCTCGCTAAGATTTTTCTTTCAATCTTATGCCTACGCATTCTCGTTTACCGAAACATGGAAATCAGAGCGATCGTAGTTCCTCCTATTCTATGGGAGGAAATGGTGTTTTGGTGTCTTGTTCAAATCCCAAGACGTGAAGCGAAAGGTGGTTTGTATCTTGTTGAAAGCCCAAGATGTGAAGCTAAAGTTGGTTGGTATCTTGTTCAAAGCCCAAGATATGAAGCTGAAAGGTCTCGACTCTAGAGAGAATTTGTCATCTCTAAAGAGGGGTCTGTCTGTCACAACTGTTGGGTGACTGTTTACAAAAGAGAATTACTTTAACCGGGATATGTGAATCCGGCAATGCCATAATTTCCTTTATAGGGGTTTTCCCACCTAAAGGAGAAGACTTTAACTCAATGTAGAGCTATGTCATCTTTCCTTAAGAATTTCTCATGCTAAAAGAGGGACAGTGGTATGGATGTAAATAATCCAGAGGCTTGCCACTTACAGCGATTAGATGAAGGGAAAGGAGTTGTTGATGTTTGTATACTGTGAACGAGGCACAGCTTTGATGCTAAAAGGTTGATTGGTTCAACCGGGGTTTTCTTATACAAAGCCTAAGAGGAGGCTATTGGCCCAACAAGAGGGTTTTTATGTGTCTCGTACGAAGCCCGGGAGAGAGGCTAAAAGTTGTTTGACTCAACGAGGGAGTTTTTTTGTACTCACCAAGAGAGTGTTTTTGGTATCTCGTACAAAGCCCGAGATGAAGCCTAAAAGGTGTGACTCAGCAAGAGAGTCTTGTATGTGTCTCGTACAAAGCCCAAGAGAGAGGCTAAAAAGGCTTGACTCAACGAGGGAGTCTTTTGTATCTCGTACGAAGCCCGAGATGGAGGTAAAAAGTATTTAGCTCAATAAGAACCCTTTTGTATCTCGTACAAAGCCCGAGGTGGAGGCTGAAAGATGTTCGACTCTACAAGAGAGTCTTCCTGTATCTCGTACAAATCCCAAGAGAGAGGCTAAAAGAGTTTGCTCCGCTGAGGAGAATCATTGTACAAAGCCCAAGAGGAGGTTATTGTAACTGTTTCAGTTGAGTGACAGATCCAATATGCTGATTTAAAGAGAAAATCAGTTCTTATATGAGTAATGTTGCACTCTGGGATTTGATTCGAGGATCGGGGTTATTTCCTGTTCTTTAAGGAAATGGGAAGTCCAAAGGGTAATGAGACTGTACGAGTCTACGGGTTTTCTTCCTATTTTGGGAAGGGGCTTGAGAATGTCTTTGAGACTCAAGGAAATTAGACTGTCCAAGTCTAGAGTTTTATCTTTTGTATTATGCTTGGAGAAACAGTAGTATGGTCTAGACTCTTTGAGAGACTGTTCTATGAAGATGACTAATTTTGGTTCCTATACCTCTAGGAGGTCGTCGGGATAATTTGTACGAAGCCCAAGAGGAGGCTGGAAACTTTTAAGAAGCCGATAGGTCCTTGTACGAAGCCCAAGAGGAGGCTATCATTCCCGGAGGAAGAATCATTATACGAAGCCTAAGAGGAGGCTGTAAAAACTTCTAAGAAGCCGGCGGGTCCTTGTACTAAGCCCAAGAGGAGGCGTGGATGCTTTTAGGATACCTGTGGGTCTTTGTACAATGCCCGAGAGGAGGCCGATGCTTTTAAGAAGTCTGTGGGTCCCCAAACCCCGAGAAATTCAAGACAGACTATTTACGAGGAATAGATCAAGCCTGGAAAGTACGAGAATTTAGAAGAAACTCAAGAGATGTTATTCATGGAGAATACATTCATCTCTGGGGAGGTAGAGTCTCTTGACAATTCTTAAGGAGGACAGCCGAAGAGAAGACTGTATCTGGTGCTCCTATTGGGGATCTAGCTTGTCTATTTCTACAAGTAATCGAAACGGCTTTACTTAGTTCTAGACGTAGTTGCCGGGGAAACTCTAAATATCTATACTATTATTACACAGTTGATATGAGTTTATGAAATGAGACTTACAGTGAGCAGCCCCACAATACAGTTATATGTATATGAAAGCGGTAAATGAAAGCGGGTAAACACTTACTCGGTTGTAAAGCTTCTATGCTGTTTTGTTAGTTATTCAACAAAGAAAGATTGAAAACAACAGTATATTCAAAATCAAAGGAGAAATTGCTTTGAAAAGAAAGATTTGGGGCTTACAGCTCAAGGAGATGCCCAGGGTTTTATCAGTGATCGCACTGTTGAATTTAGTACAGAGGGACTTATACAAGTGGCCAAAAAAAAAAGGTTTCCTGTACAAAAGGGGTTTTGGGTCTTACACTCTCTCAAGAGGCCCAAAAAGTTTTAAAGAAAAAGAGTGGGGCTTATAACACGAGGGTAGGCCCAGATGTCTTTTCGTTTGAAATGGCGATTGCGTCGAGATTTTTTTTTAACGCAGAGGGACTTATACAATATCTGAGGCCCAAAAAAGGTTTTGGTTAAAAGGGGATTGGGTCTTAAACTCTAATAGGGGCCCAAAAGTTTTGAATGGATCTTATAGCTCGAGGAGAGGCCCAAATGTTTAAACGGGCGATAATCGCACCGTTTACTTGTACAGAGGGACTTATACAATAAGTGAGGCCCACAAAGTTGTTTTTGTACAAGGGGTTTGGGTCTTACACTCTCTCAAGAGGCCCAAAAAGTTTGAAAATGATTTATGAGGGTTGAATTAATCCAAAACCCTAATTTGTTTTCAAAAATGTATTTTAATTGAATAAAATTCAATTAAAATTATCAAAAATTGTTTAACATGTGGAAAACAAATTGTGATCTTGGGTTAATGCTTCATAAATCAAGTTTTGCCCTACAAAATGATTAGAAATCATTAAAATTTGCAAAATCAAGGTGGAAAAAATATTCAAAATGACAAAAACAATTAAAATATTAATTCTTTGTAAAAATATCAATTATATGAAATAAATAATATTTTTGGGATTTTTTGGAAAAATAAAATATTTTAACATTTTTGTGAATTATTAAAAAAAGAATCAACTCAAAATCATTAAAACTGAGAAAGAAATTAATTTTTGAATCAATTAAATAAAAATCACAAAATTCAAATATTTGAATTTGTGAAAATGGCGCCAAGAACAGGCCCAAGAACACGCGCGTTTTTCTGCCTTGCCCAGATTTGCATTTTCTATCCAATCTCACTGAATACTTGATGGAATCAGACAATCCACATATCAATCTGCTCGTTTTCACCTCACGGTCATGTTTATGACAATTAATTTCATTTAAATTAAGCATAAAACAAGAAATCACGACAAATCCTCAAGAACCCTAATTTCTGCATGAAGGCTGCGATTTTTGATACACGATTCAAACAAAGCAATTAATTGAGGGGAAACATTCCATGCATGATTATGAACATTTGGCAAAAGTATTGTGCGAGGAAATATGCATAGATTGAGAGATGACCAAGTTTAGGCTTACCTCTAGGTCGTGACAGCAAGTTCAAAGTGATTTCTGAGTTGGAGGTGTTACAGATGAGTTGTGATGATCTGAACAGCTTCCCTACACCCTATGGAGTGTGTTTGAATGCTTGGACTTGACTGAAATTGGCTGGATCACTTCATGGCATCTCAACTGCACCTTGGTTAAAACCTTGAGCAATTGACTGGTGATTCTAAGAAATCAGTGTTCCAGATGTTGTTTAAGTGTTTGATCAGCTCATATATGATATATGTGAGGTGTGTGTGTGATTGGTTTGAGTGGAATTACTGTCTACTGAAAAATTCGATAGTCACTTGCTAAGAAAGGCATTTTTAAGAGTGAGAAGTGGATTTTGAGAAAGGCAAGTGTTGTAGGCCTTTGGTGTACTTAAACTGATCACAATTGAGCTCTATTTATAGTAGAGCAAGTTTGTTTTGCAAGGAATAATGAATGGCAACTGCTGAGTAGGTTTGGCCAATGTTGGCAAATGAAAATCCAAGTCTCCTCTAGCCATTGACTAGAGGTTAGGGCACAGCCTGCTAGTTCCCTTGGTCTTGGATAAGTCTTGACTGAATTCAGTTGCTAAGAGCTCAGTCCATGCCACCTTGGTGCTTCCATTGAATGCTCCAATCCAAAATTGGAGTCTTGTCCCTATTTTAGGCAATTCTAGGTTTGGCATGCTATTTCTTGTTCCAAGGACTTTGGAGGCTTAGCTCAGTGATTGTCCCCTTTAGATTGAATCCTCAGATGTGTCCAAGATGATGACAAGGCTTGGAATTGGCTGATTTTGGCAAATCGACCAAAAGTGCAAAAATCTGCCTTGCCTTGGCAGATTTCAGCAAGGCATCTTGCCACTATCATATCTCTTAGCTCAAATTGAATTTGGTGATGTTCTTGGCCATTTTGGAAAGCCCTTATATGATACAACAATTATTTGATCATATTTGGTTTTGATACTCTTTGGATCCAAGTGAAAAATACCCCTACATTTGGGAAAAAGTAAGGCAGATTCTGACTTAGTGAAATTTTCACTAAGTGTTGGAACAAAGTGACTTTTCTTGATTTTGATCACTCAATAACTCAAAATCCATGAGTAATTTGGACATAGATCAGTATGAAGCTTTTGTAGAGGGCAATGAGATCTACAAATCAAGATTTGGATGGGTAAAAATGGCTTTGTGGTTTAGGAGTTATGATCCTCCAAAGTTGGTACCCTTGCCACTTTATTTCATAACTTAGAAATTTTTCTAAGTTATGGTTACCCTTTTTACAAGTTATTCCACTTTCTTTGATTTTTCTTGATGAATGATGATTCAAATCATACATAAACATCATTTTAGGGTTAAAAATCCATTTTAGTGAAAAATCTCAAAAAGTCAAAGTTTGACTTTTGTGCACAGTTGACTTTTGTCAGATGAATTCCAAACTGTGCAATTCTTCAGGAAATCATGTCCTTGACCTAAATCAAACTTGATGGACATGTTCCATGGGTGGTATAGAGTGTATTGAATCATGTCTTAGGGCTTGGGAGCATGTCCTGGTCAAAAGTCAAAGATACAATTGACTTTTCTCACAAAACCCTAATTGTGGTCCAGATGAAATTGAGACTTATTGCTCAAGCTTCTTGGATCAATCCATTGTCCCAAATGGATCAATGTGGTATGTAGGAGACCCTCAAATCCTCGCTTGAGGTCTTGGTTCATGATTGGTCCCAAAAGTCAACTTAGGGGTGAATTAGGTCAAGAAACCCTAATTTCTGATTTTTGATGAATACATCCCCTGAGGCAAAATTGACTTGATGATGGGTTTTATGATGTCCCTTGGAGCATCATAGGTTATGCTTTGAAGCATTGGCTCATGCCCAGAGGAAAATTTCCATCTGGAGGCCCTAGTCGACCAAAACCCTAATTTGGTGACACTGGCGATCTTAAGGCTTGATCCACCTAGAAGGGAGCATCCTTGTGCTTAATCCTTAAAGTGGGAGTCCTTTTTTATCCTTTGTGTATGTTTGAGAGTGTAGACAAGTTGAAGATCATGTCATTCCTTGATTGATCCTTTGTCTAAGAACTCAGAGAGGGATTGAAACCCTAATTCCTATTTGTAGTGAATGCTCACCCATCTTTGGGGAGACTGATGAGGCATGATGGTTCATCCATATTGTGATGATGGTTTGCATAATGATGGGAAATCTTAGTGGTCAAAATTTGGGGTATGACAGATGCCCCTATTTAATCTTATTGGACCCGAAGGTGCGAATGGTGAAGGTATTCGGGCATTCAGGGTGCAAGAGGATTAAATATCGGAATAACCGAAATTTTGATGGTGGTTAAGAATGGTAGTTCACACGTCCTTCTTCTTTTGTTAAGAAATGATGCTTAGAAAAGGTAAACTTCCCCTCGATCCTGGTTTCCTACCAAGGAACTGGTCTTAGTTGCGGAAATAAACTTCCCCTCGATCCTGGTTTCCTACCAAGGAACTGGTCTCAGTTTCTGATTTAAACTTCCCCTCGATCCTGGTTTCCTACCAAGGAACTGGTCTTAGTTGCGGAAATAAACTTCCCCTCGATCCTGGTTTCCTACCAAGGAACTGGTCTCAGTTTCTGATTTAAACTTCCCCTCGATCCTGGTTTCCTACCAAGGAACTGGTCTTAGTTGCTGATATAAACTTCCCCTCGATCCTGGTTTCCTACCAAGGAACTGGTCTCAGTTTCTGATTTAAACTTCCCCTCGATCCTGGTTTCCTACCAAGGAACTGGTCTTAGTTTCTGATATAAACTTCCCCTCGATCCTGGTTTCCTACCAAGGAACTGGTCTCAGTTTCTTTTGTCAATAAACTTAATTGACAAGGGATGTTATGCGTAGCGGTTTTCCTCAAACTTCTCGCCGAAATTTCCTGGGGATATGCCATTTGATGGAAAAAGTTTTGATGTCAGACTTGCTGGGAAACCCAGTCGTCCGAGTTGTAGAGGTGCACAAACTTCTCTGTTTAGAGACGCCGTTTATTTCTACTGGGGAAAGCTAGTTTCCTGAGAGACTGCTTCCGCTTGGGGTCTTACATCATACTTTTCTCGGGATCTTCCCGGAGAAATGCCATATGATGGGATCCAATTTTGAGGTGTAGATGACCTTTTCATCAGTGGTTTTTTCGGAGAAAAACTGCCGTATTGTCGAAGCTCCGATTAAGGGGCTTTCTCTGGGGATTTTCCTTAATCCAGGAAAGCAAAGATATCATCTTCAATGGCGAAGAGTGATATCTGTTGAAATTTTCTCTGGTCTTTCAGAGGTCCGAGTTATCAAAGTGGTCCAGGACCTAACTTCAATCCAGAAATAACTAGAGGCGAGATTGTTCAGACGCGACATTTCCTGACGAGGAAAGAACCGACAACTCAATTGAGAGGACTTTTATCACTATGGGATAAGACCGACTAGAGTGATAGTGATGCAATATGAATGCGAATGCAAATAAAATGCATGAGGTATGTATGTATATGCTGACAAAAACTGACACAACACACAGACTGACGGATGAACATGACTGGACACTCGGCCACTGCTGGAGATGAAAGGTATCACTTGGTTCAAGATAGCAATTCTGCCTTGCTTAGGAGAGGTAATCCCTGCGGGGAATACCGTTAATCGGGCTTAGGAGATAAGAACTCTGTCGAGGATGTTAGATAGAATAGTCGCATCCGACACTGCTGATCCTTCGTTCAGGCGTACTGGCGTAGAAGGAGTACTTTGATTCTGCACTTTGAGGTTTGCTTACTTCTGGAGAAGTGACCGATGTTCTTTTGATGTTCAACAATCAAAAGAATTGACATCTTTATTTTAAAAGCAGAAAAAGTTTTAACAAGTAAATTCATTTTTTTGTTTTATTTCAAGAATCGTCGAGCATGTTAAAATGTCGTTCTGTAAAGTTAAAATAAATAAGAATTACAAACAAAAGCATAAGGGCTGAAATTTTATTGATAAGATGGAAATCAGCCAAGCGCGTGATTCCAAAGAGTATATACAAAGTTAGAAAGTGGTAATTTACAGGGAAAACGGCTACGTTGAAACATAACAACCACTATCCTTCTACCAACTTTGAATTCAAGACATCTTGAGCTTCTGTCGAAGATGACCTTGACTGGAATTTTCCTGATGGATGGCATGACTGCTGAGGGATTCTACCTTGTCAGATGTAGTTACTTGCCATTATCCCTAATTTTTTGCTGGATTGTACTCTGAGATTTCCAATCCACCGGGATGATTTTTTTTTTTATTTTGTCTCTAATTTTTGCCTGGACCGCCCTTTTGAGTTTTCAATCCACCGAGACGTTTTTTTTAGGCGAAGTATTTCTTGACTACATCAACATTCTTGGGGTAGGCAAATTCCTCTCCGTCCATGGTTGCAAGTCTCAAGGCGCCGCCTGGGAAAGCTTTCGTGACCACATAGGGGCCTTCATAATTCGGAGTCCACTTGCCCCGCGAATCAGTGAGAAATGATTGAATTTTCTTGAGCACGAGGTCTCCTTTTTTGAAGACGCGGGGTTGGACCTTTTTGTCAAACGCCCTCTTCATTCTTTGTTGTTACAACTGACCATGGCACAGTGCCGTGGTTCGCTTCTCTTCAATCAGATTCAGTTCGTTGTGTCGACTTTGACACCATTCAGCTTCTGTAAGCTTAGCTTCCATCAATACCCTGATTGATGGGATCTCTACTTCGATGGGGAGCACTGCTTCCATGCCATATACTAGAGAGAAAGGGGTTGCCCCTGTTGAAGTGCGGACAGATGTTCGATAACCGTGAAGAGCAAAGGGTAGCATCTCGTACCAGTCTTTGTAGGTTACCACCATTTTCTGAACAATCTTCTTGATGTTCTTGTTAGCCGCTTCTACTGCTCCGTTCATCTTGGGTCGGTAGGGAGATGAGTTATAGTGTTCGATCTTGAACTCTTTGCACAACTCTTTCATCATCTTATTGTTCAAGTTAGATCCATTATCCGTAATGATCTGGCTCGGAACACCATAACGGCAGATGATATTATTTTTGATAAATCGGACCACCACTTGTCGGGTTACATTAGCGTACAACGTTGCTTCGACCCACTTGGTGAAGTAGTCAATGGCTACCAGAATGAACCGATGTCCGTTTCAAGCTTTAGGTTCAATCATGTCAATCATGTCGATTCCCCATATGGAAAAAGGCCAAAGGGAAGAGAGAACTTTGAGATGCGTTGGCGGTACATGGATTTTGTCTGAGTATATCTGACACTTGTGACACCCCTTCATGTACTTGTAGCAGTCGGATTCCATGGTCAACCAATAGTACCCTGCTCTCAGAATTTTTCTCGCCATTGTGTGTCCATTGGCATGAGTGCCAAAGGATCCTTCATGAATTTCTTTTATCAGCATGTTTGCTTCTGGTCTGTCTACGCATCGGAGCAAGACCATGTCAAAATTTCTCTTATAGAGTGTATTACCGCTCAGGAAGAAGCTGTCTGCTAGCGTTCTGAGGGTTTTTCTATCCTTTCTGGATGCCCCAGGTGGATACTCTTGTTTTTGAAGGAAGCATTTGATATCGTGATACCAAGGATTGTCATCTATGACTGCTTCAATCGTGAAGATGTAAGCGGGCCATTCAAGGCGCATTATGTCGATCTTAGGTAGGTCATTCCATCGACCTACGCTGATCATGGAAGAGAGTGTGGCTAATGCATCAGCCATGTGATTCTCTTCACGAGGGATATGATGGAACTCAACTCTGTTGAAGAAAGGCAACAACTTTCTTGCATAGTCTTTGTAAGGAATCAATCCTGATTGGTATGTGTTCCAATCTCCTTTTATCTGATTGACGACCAAAGCTGAGTCGCCATATACGTCCAAGTTCTTAATCCTTAAGTCAATCGCTTCCTCGAGACCCATAATACAAGCTCCGTATTCGGCCTCGTTGTTCGTACATTTGAACGTAAGTCTGGCGGTGAAAGGAATGTGGGTACCCTGAGGGGTCACAATGATTGCCCCAATTCCATTTCCATACTGATTGACTGCTCCGTCAAAGATTAATTCCCATTGGGAATCTGGTTCTGGCCCTTCACTGGGTAGCAGTTCATCGCAATCTTTCATTTTTAGATACATGACATCTTCGTCTGGGAAGTCAAACCCGATTGATTCCTGATCGTCAATCGGTTGATGAGCCAAATGATCGGCTAAAATACTCCCCTTAACGGCTTTTTGAGCGTGGTACTCTATATCATATTCTGATAACAACATCTGCCAGCGGGCAATCCTTCCCGTGAGAGCAGGTTTTTCAAAGACATACTTGATTGGATCCATCTCAGAGACCAACTAAGTAGTGTGACGAATCATGTATTGGCGAAGACGTTTGGCTGCCCAAGCCAAAGCGCAACAAGTTTTCTCAACCATCATGTACTGAGTCTCACAGTCGGTGAATTTCTTGCTCAGATAGTAAATGGCAGACTCTTTCCTTTTGGTTTCGTCTTGTTGGCCAAGTACACACTCCATTGAGTCCTCTAGGACTGTGAGGTAAATGATCAGTGGTCTTTCTTCCACTGGAGGTGATAGAATCGGTGGATTCGACAGGTATTCCTTAATACTGTCAAAGGTAGTTTGGCAATCTTCTAACCAAATGCAGTCCTGGTTCTTTTTGAGCAATTTGAAAATTGGCGCACATGTCGCGGTCATTAGGAATATAAATCTGGAGATGTAGTTCAAACGTCGCAGGAATCCTATGATTTGTTTTTCAGTTTTCGGAGAAGGCATCTCTTGAATGGCCTTGACCTTGTCAGGATCAACTTCAATCCCTTTCTGGCTGACGATGAACCCTAAGAGTTTCCCTGAACGTACACCGAAGGTGCACTTGTTGGGATTCAAGCGGATTTTTTATTTTCTCAATCGCTCGAATAGCTTTGACAGGTGGGTCACATGCTCCTCTTCTGTCTTAGATTTTGCAATCATATCATCGACATATACCTCGATTTCCTTGTGTATCATGTCATGAAAAAGAGTAGTCATGGCCCTTTGATAGGTTGCCCCGACATTCTTCAAACCGAACAGCATTACCTTGTAACAAAAGGTACCCCATGGGGTGATGAACGAAGTTTTCTCCATGTCTTTCGGCGCCATTTTAATCTGGTTATAGCCCGAGAATCCATCCATGAAGGAGAAAACTTTGAACTTTGTTGTACTGTCTACCAGCATGTCAATGTGTGGTAAAAGAAAGTCGTTCTTTGGACTAGCCTTGTTTAGATCTCTGTAATCTACACACATTCTGACATTTCCGTCCTTTTTGGGAACGGGTACAATGTTGGATAACCATTGAGGATATTCTGATGTAGCAAGGAAATCCGCGTCGATCTATTTCTGTACCTCCTCTTTGATTTTGATGGCCATGTCAGGATGAGTCCGTCTCAACCTCTGTTTTACTGGCGGATATTCCGACCTCAACGGTAAATGATGTTCCACGATGCTGGTATCCAACCCTGGCATATCCTGATAGGACCAAGCGAACACATCGGGGAATTATTTGAGAAGTTTTATCAAACTCTCTTTAGCGGTTGGACTGAGCAGTGCCCCAATCCTGATTTATTTTCTCTCTTTTTCTGAACCCAAGTTTACCATTTCCAACGGCTCTTTGTGAGGTTCAATGGACCTTTCCTCTTGTCTGAGTAGTCGGGAGATCTCCTCTGGAATTTTGCTATCAACTTCTTCTTCAGCCCCAAATACCGGGAAGTCAAAGTCGGGAGAAGGCATCGGATCGTATGTTTCAACTGGGTTTAAAACAAGCAATCTGCATGACGGTATGATTTATGTTTAGAAGAGATAGAGAAAACGCAAATGTGTGCAGTGAATTTTTCTTTTACTGCTTGTTTTTATCATTGAGTTATTTTTTAGGATTACCATTTTCTGAGAAAAGCAAAAAGAGAAAACAACAATTAATGTAGAAATTACAGAACGACGTTATTTTATTCATGAACAAGTCAATTTTTGAAACTACAGCCCTATAAAACAAACTCCATCGCTTTGGGCAAAGCGAAGAGGGATAATTTACAGAAAACGAGCCCTATCAAAACATCCATTCCACCTGGGCAGGGTGAAAGGTTAAAGACGACAATTACTTTGACTTATGAACAATCTTCGAAACGTCGATAGCAACCCATTGGCGGCGAACTCCTCGGTGAATCACAAAGTCTGGTACCTTCCTTGATTTGTCTTCAGAAATAACGCTGATTTCTGGTGCAGCAGGATCATTGGAATCTGTCTCCCAGGCAGAGTTGTCGTAGGAGGATTCCTTTGTTGTATTTTGTAGAGTATTGGTGCTCTCAGCTGTATCTCCCCATCCAGTTGGCTGGATGTCTTCGAGCCTGATGCGAGAGCTTTCGGGAGTGGTGTACTTGACCATATAGTCGAATTTTCCACTTGGTTGCCCCAAGGTGTCCCACACTTCTTTGGAACTAGAGGAGTCATCTCTCTCGATGACATTGACCTTAGGAAAAGCGTAGTTGATGAATTCTAGTCCTGCAAACATTGCGAATTCATCGTCATGTTGAGTAGGTTCTGAATGACCTGAGTGTTGATCCCATGACATGGTGGGGACACAGGTATTCTGCTCAATAATGCTCAGCTGATTGCTCGGCTGACTTTCTTGCCCTGAGTTTCCTCGGTAAGGTTGCCACATCGGCAGACCATCCATCGGGCCATAGTAGGTGTAGTCAAAATTGTCCTTCATCGGAGTGTCTTTCTCTAATGAATTTGGTGGAGCACGGCATCCTTTCGGATCATAATCTCCATATATCTATTTGACGTCTGACCTGGGTATAAATCTCTGACTCTGTGTAGGAAAGCAAAAGGGAGTCTACGTTTCATCCTGAGACATATAACCGTCCTCGTTGAGATAGGACTTCCATTCTTCCTCCGTGTCGGAGGAATCATCTTTATCGATGGTATGCACTTCGGAAGTCACTGGTTGAAGGAACCCTCCACTGTGGAAGAAGTTTTGAATGGGATGAAGGCTTTCTTTATTAACAGCTGTCTGGGTACAGGTTGCAGAGAAACCAAGACCCTTCTTTGTTTTATTGTCAGTAGGAATGACAAGTTGTCCCCATCCTGTTGTATAGTACTCTCGACTGCTTTGATAGCATCTTTGTACGAGGAAATGGAAGTTCCCTCTTTGGATTGATCGCCACTGTGTAACGAAAGCATTTGGAACTGGGTTCCGATTACCCCCTCCGGTTACACATAAGTGGATGACGATAAATTGCTTACGAGCAAAGTCTGTTCCCCACAGACTGTGACAAGTTGACCGTTCTAGACGAACTTTAGCTTTTGGTGGAGGGTCGAGGTGACCGCTCCAGCCTGATGTATCTAAGGTCTTCCTAATAAACAAATGTACATTGCCCGGATGTCCATGACCTGGAAAGTGACCTGGAAAGTATGAGGACCAATAGTTATGGGAAGGTCGACTTCGCCGATAACCGTCTTTCTGGATCCATCAAATGCTTTGACGACGACCTCTCTGATTCTCATCGGAGGGCCTTTGAACGATAATTGAGTCAAAGTGGACTTCGGCATAACATTCAGGGCTGACCTGTGTCTACCAGTACACTGGCTAAAGCATCGTCCTGGCAGTTGACTGTAATATTGAGCGCCATGTTATGACGGCGACCCTCTTCAGGCAATTCCTCATCACTAAATCCCAAATTGTTGCAGGAAGTGATGTTAGAGACAATGTTATCGAACTGTCAGATTGTTACATCCTGTTCTACGAAGGCTTGCTCCAAAACTTTCTGTAGAGCCTCTCTGTGCGCTTCTGAACTTAGCAACAGTGATAACACCGAGATCTTTGAAGGAGTTTGTAACAGCTGATCAACAATGTTATATTCACTCTTTTGGATGAGCTTCAGCATCTCAACATCATTTTTCGAAAGGTCGGGAACATTGGATCGACCAACTGGTGGATCGGGAAGTTCCGTCTGAAGTTCCTTTTCTTTGTTGGATTCTCCAACTCCTCTGTTGAAGATTCTACCACTCCTCGTTACACGACTAATGTCTGCAATATTCACGACGGAGGGTAATGGAATTTCCTTTCCATTTTCAATTATTGTCGTAGCGTATCTGTAAGGGATATCCTTAGTTGATTCATACTGTAGTGGTCCTGGCAGATAAATGACTATGGGAAACTTCTGATTTTTCTGACCATCGTACGTAATCTCGATCCATTCCTGGTTGGGAACTTTGGATTCGTCAAGTAGAGGAATGATGTTGAAAACATTCCTAGTTCTCTGATGATCAGAGATTACGACAACGTCCTCAATTTGATCGGCAAGGTAGTTCGGCGCCCAGTTGATGGGCCCGGAACCTGGATATGGACGAATCTCTCCACGATCCACCTGACCCTAAAGAGCTGCTCTCACAAGGTAGCATCCTTGGTTATTTTCTGAACAGACTCCACAACATTCATAGTTGTGTGGTGGCACCTGGCCACGCCCGCTTTGAATACAATGTAACCTTACTAGGTTAGCTTCCACAGATCAGACATCCCGACTTTGACGCCGAGTGGGGTTCCTGTTATTGACACTAATCTGCTGAGTATCTTCATCCATATAGATTAGCATCCACTAGTGATTTAACAAGTGCTGAAGTGCCTCTTGGACAAGGGTACAACCTCGATCGTCTTTGCAAACCGCTTTACAGCTTTGATAGTCATGTGAGATCAGGAACCCGAGCCTGACTTGCTCAGCATGTAACTCTACCAGGTTGGTATTCATTAAGCGAATATCGAAGATCTGAACCATGTTAATTTGATAGGGATTTCTATCATGGTAGTCCTGGATCCATCCAAGATCCATCTGACTCTGGAGGGCCTCTTATATGAAAGAGCATCCCTGTTTGTTTACCGAGCAAGTCAGACAGGAACTGTAATCGTGCCATGGCAGATTATGATACTGGCTTTGCCTTGAGTGCATCGCCACCAAGTTGACATTCATCGCACGGATGTCGTGGTTTTGAATGACGTTGGAATTTGTATGGACCATGTTAACTCCACGAACTCGGTGCTCTTAGATCCATCCGAGATCCATCTGTTCCTGTAGAGCTGCTTGCACTACAGAACATCCTTGATTATTTTTAGAGCAGACATCACATTGATGATAATTATGAGGTGGCACATGGCCATATCCACTCTGTTTATAATGCATCTTGACCAGATTGGTCTTCAATAAGAGTACATCGCAAATCTGATAGACATTGCTAGACTCTCCTTCTATCAGATTGACTGCAGGTTTCTCGTGTTGAGGCAGCGGGTTCGTGAGAACATTTGGATTCGTATCTTTGAAAGATAAGAGCCCGCTCCTAACAAGCTTTTGCACGTCAAATTTGAAATTAAGGCAATTCTCTATGTTATGCCCTGGTCCTCCTTGATGATAAGGGCATGTCTGATCCACCTTAAACCAAAAAGGCGGATTTTCCGGTACTGTCAGAGGAGACTTAGTCTGAATGTGCCCCTTGGCTAGTAGTAACGGAAATAGTTCTGCGTACGATACGAGTATAAGATCAAATCCTGGTGGCCGCATTGTACGGTTGTTGTTGTATTGAGGACGAGCCTGCTGAAGAGGCTGTTGTGTCCTTTGCTGATTAGGTTGGCTCTGCGTAACCTGAGGCTGATACGTAGGAATAGGCGCAGGATTGATAATAGGAGTTACTGCTGCTACCAGTTGATAACGTCGCCTTTGCTTTCCAAGAGAGATATTCCCAATATCTTGCTCTTTTTTCTTAGGGAGAGCACTACCGTGTCATTTTGTACTACTTGATGATCCAGCGTCTTTTATCAAACGTCCTTCTCGGACGGCTTCCTCAAGACGAACTCCCATACTGACCATCTCGGTGAAATCATTGGGCGCACTAGCAACCATTCTGTCGTAGTAAAATGAGCTCAAGGTTTTTAAGAAGATCTTTGTCATCTCTTTTTCCTCAAGAGGTGGAAAAATTTGAGCGGCAATTTCACGCCATCTCTGAGCGTACTCCTTAAAGGTTTCATTGTCCTTTTGTGACATTGATCTGAGTTGATCTCTGTCTGGTGCCATGTCCAAATTGTATTTGTATTATTGGACGAAGGCAGTGCCAAGATCTCTGGAAGTGCTGATCGTAGCACGGTTTAAACCCATGTACCATTTTAAGGCGGCACCGGTTAAACTATCCTGGAAGTAGTGAATCAGTAGGTCCTGATTCTCTGTCTGAGCTGACATTCGCCGAGCATACATCACCAAGTGACTCTGAGGGCAAGAGTTACCCTTATATTTTTCAAAGTCGGGCACTTGGAATTTGTGCGGAACTTTCACATTGGGGACCAGAAAAAGGTTTGCGGCGTCCTTTCCAAATAAATCCTGATCGCGAATGGCTTGCACTTCCTTCTGCATTTCCAAGAACTATTCCTGGAATTCATCCATTCTGTCAAACATAGTTTCCTTTTTACCAGAAGGTATCTGTGGAATCTATCCTTCTGGGACAGTGTGCACCACAGGAGATGGGATTGTGACTATGGCGGTGAATCTTGGCGCCTCCCAAAGTTTGTAACCTTCAGGAGTCCTCAACATGCCTCTGGCATCTTCGCTTTCCCGAAGTTTGTAACCTTCAGGCCCAGCGGCTTCTGTTGTGATTCTCTGATCCTCAGTGATCGGCAGAACATATCCTTCCGGGATATAGTTAACAGGCATGCCCCATGGATGATCTTTTGGCATCTGATACCTAGGATCAAACTTTTCCACTATGGGCGCTGATGTGATCTCTAAGATCACAGTTCTTTGTAGCTGAGCTTCTGCCATGGCTTGCATGTCGTTACAAAGCTTTCTCATATCCTCTCTCAGAGTGTCGGTCTCTTCTTTCAACTCTCTGTTTTCTTCCTCAAGATCATCCATCTTTTTTTTACGATTGGCCCGAGTATTGTACGAATGAGACAGTTTGACTCTAGAATCGAGACACAAACGTGAGATTCGTAGTTAAGAGGAAAATGTTACGCGAGAATGATGAATGCAATGATCATATTAATTGTTTTCTTGGTTTAATCAAAATAAACTTCGACAATTAGATTGCAAATATCAAACAGGGGGGAAACCCCATTTTATTGAATTCAAAAGATTGCGGAAATGGAAATACAGTAGATTACAAGGTACGGAAACAGAAACCTAAACTAATGGGTCCCGAGTCCTCTCTGAGGAGAAATCGGGTACTGATTCTGGTACTTTCCTTTTCTTGGACCGGGGCTTTTGAGCCGTTGTCGGGTTGTCATTCCTTTGCCAGGTGAAAGGAGTGAGCAAATTCCTTTGGTCTTCTTGATTCTCTACAGCATGCTGCTCTAAAATCTCAATCAGAGCATCCTTATCTTTCAGTAATTATTGTATTTTGATACACTCCACGTTGAGAATGCGGTACTTATTCTTCCAAGACCTCCTCTCCCGTTGAACTTTGTTGAGAGTAACCTGGAGTTTTTCCGTTTCGGTCATGAAATACATGACAGATTCTCTTGGTGGAAGAACTCCGTGACGAGGATAAGGCATCTTTAGCTTGAGAGCTCTAGTTTGTACCCAGTGGAGATAAGGCTCCACCGAGACACAATCCGGTTTTCCCAGAGACTTCTGTCCTTTCTTATGAACATGTTTCCAAGCGTGCACTATTTCTGTCTTTAGTGCCCTGTCATTTTCCCCTTCCTTGAAGAAAAGACCTTCCAGATGAGCATTCTTGGGGACGTGCCTCATCGGGTATCCAAATTGACGACGAACGAGAACTGGATGATAATTGATTCCCCCCTTAGTTCCTATAAGGGGTACGTTGGGGAAGTTTCCACAACGGTCAATGATCCTGATCCCATCATAAATCCTATTACACCAATCAATGTCAGAGTTGGTGAGAGACATGATTTTCTGTGACCAACATAAGGCACTCTTGTGATCCCAAAAATTAGCAGACTTGGGCAAATGGGAGATAAACCATTTGTATAGCAGAGGTACACAACATGTGATCTCCCCTCCGCTGTACAAATTCCCTAAGTGTACAGAATGATACGCGTCTGCGAGCAAAGTCGGAACAGGGTTTCCAATGAGAAAAACCTTAATGGCGTTGATATCGACGAAGTTATTAATGTTGGGCAACAGAAATAACCCTTAGGTGAGTAAGACAAAGATGCTTTCAAAAGCAGTCCCGTTCCCGATACTAGCGAAGTACAGAGCCTTCTTTGTCAAGAACTGGGCTGGCAAACCTTGTATGCCACCCTTAGTAGTCATGTGAGTCCTGGCCTCAGACTCATCCAAACAAGTTGCTCTTGCAATGGTCTGATCCTTTGGAATTTCTTCCAGTCCAGAAAATGGAGCTCGATCAGTGATGTGTAAATCGATCAGATGAGAATACTCCTCCAACGTTGGTGCTAGCTGATAATTCGAGAATGTAAAACAGTGATAAACTGGATCATAAAACTGAATGAGCGCTTCCAGGATTCCCTAAATCACCTGGACTCTTAATAGAGGTAGCAGACCTCTGTACTTGGCTCTGAAAGCCTCTTGGTTTGTGATCATTCTTGCCAAACCTCTCAAATCTTCTAGCTTTGGAATCCTGAAGGTATACTTATGAGTTCTCCTTCTACCGAAATCCATTAGCGCAATCCTTTTCTCTGACATTTACAATCATTGTCTTTGTTTAATTTGAAAAAGAGAGACTAGAAGAGAAAATTTTTCTGTGTTTTAATGATTTTTAAATGAATGCATGAATGCAACACACAAAAACATAGAAAAAACATGGGGTCAAAGGGTCGTTGTCATGGAGTCAAGGCTCTACCCATCCCAAAGGTTTACTAATGACTTTTGTACCTGTCTCTCTTCATCATCAACTCTTGTCAAGAAAACACCAGCGGGACGGGATTCGTGCTAGGTGGTGTTTTTTGAAGAGTCCTCAGAAGAGGGTGGCATCGCATGACAACTATTTCCGATATCCTCTGTGCCACTAAAGGGGTTTTTCCTAGGTGTATACTCAATCTTTCCACATGCGGCATCACACGCATTCCCATTAGCAGAAAAATAAACACATATATCAATTAGGAAAAGCAGTATATATTCGTCCTAAACATCCTAGACCTTTAAAAGCTAAGAATCTTAAGTTCCTGATAGAAAATGGTTTCCAGGCGGAGTCACCATCCTGCGGTTTCATTCCAAATTAACGGCGTTTTGACCTAAGATCCTAGTGACGTCAAGGTTTCAAGAGATAAGAGGAACAAAATGCCTTGAAAGGCCCCACGGTGGGCGCCATTTTTGTGGTACCCCCCTTTCAAGGTTTCTACCTAGGAGACGAGAAGAGAACAAGATCCCTAATGATTCTCCCCATCAGAGTCGCCATT
The DNA here is from genome assembly GCA_022829125.1 of Lathyrus tuberosus. Taxonomy (NCBI): domain Eukaryota; kingdom Viridiplantae; phylum Streptophyta; class Magnoliopsida; order Fabales; family Fabaceae; genus Lathyrus; species Lathyrus tuberosus. The sequence continues at coordinate 1,609,881 of JALAZF010000768.1, forward strand.
TTTCTGTAGCGAGTGATTTTGGATGTGGTTGCGAAGCACGATCGCTCTAGTACTACAGCTCGATTCATTTTTTATCCTATTGAAGCTGGTGAAGGAAGGGAAATAGATGTCTCCAACTAACCCTGCTTGCATACTGAGGTTAAACAGTCAAAACTGTTGGTTTGCAGATGCTATCCAAAGTGTGGGTTTCTCCTAGTTTATTTTGTCAAAAAGGGGTGTTTTAGGCTATCGGTTAAGATGTTAGGACGGATTTTTTTTATTGATGTATGAAAGTATGGGATTTTGGGTTTTTGTTTAGTGTGCTCGCTAAGATTTTTCTTTCAATCTTATGCCTACGTATTCTCGTTTACCGAAACAGGGAAATCAGAGCGATCGTAGTTCCTCCTATTCTATGGGAGGAAATGGTGTTTTGGTGTCTTGTTCAAAGCCCAAGACGTGAAGCGAAAGGTGGTTTGTATCTTGTTCAAAGCCCAAGATGTGAAGCTAAAGTTGGTTGGTATCTTGTTCAAAGCCCAAGATATGAAGCTGAAAGGTCTCGACTCTAGAGAGAATTTGTCATCTCTAAAGAGGGGTTTGTCTGTCACAACTGTTGGGTGACTGTTTACAAAGGAGAATTACTTTAACCGGGATATGTGAATCCGGAAATGCCATAATTTCCTTTATAGGGGTTTTCCCACCTGAAGGAGAAGACTTTAACTCAGTGTAGAGCAATGCCATCTTTCCTTAAGAATTTCTCATGCTAAAAGAGGGACAGTGGCATGGATGTAAATAATCTAGAGGCTTGCCACTTACAGCAATTAGATGAAGGGAAAAGAGTTGTTGATGTTTGTATACTGTGAATGAGGCACAACTTTGATGCTAAAAGGTTGATTGGTTCAACCGAGGTTTTCTTATACAAAGCCTAAGAGGAGGCTATTGGCCCAACAAGAGGGTTTTTATGTGTCTCGTACGAAGCCCGAGAGAGAGGCTAAAAGTTGTTTGACTCAACGAGGGAGTTTTTTGTACTCACCAAGAGAGTGTTTTTGGTATCTCGTACAAAGCCCGAGATGAAGGCTAAAAGGTGTGACTCTGCAAGAGAGTCTTTTATGTGTCTCGTACAAAGCCCGAGAGAGAGGCTAAAAAGGCTTGACTCAACGAGGGAATCTTTTGTATCTCGTACGAAGCCCGAGATAGAGGCGAAAATTATTTACCTCAATAAGAACCCTTTTGTATCTCGTACAAAGCCCGAGGTGGAGGCTGAAAGATGTTCGACTCAACAAGAGAGTCTTTTTGTATCTTGTACAAAGCCCAAGAGAGAGGCTAAAAGAGTTTCCTCTGCTGGGGAGAATCATTGTACAAAGTCCAAAAGGAGGCTATTGTAACTATTTCAGTTGAGTGACAGATCCAATATGCTGATTTAAAGAGAAAATCAGTTCTTATATGAGTAATGTTGCACTCAGGGATTTGATTCAAGGATCGGGGTTATTTCCTGTTCTTTAAGGAAATGTGAAGTCCAAAGGGTATTGAGATTGTCCGAGTCTACGGGTTTTCTTCCTATTTTGGGAAGGGACTTGAGAATGTCTTTGAGACTCAAGGAAATTAGACTGTCCAAGTCTAGAGTTTTATCTTTTGTACTATGCTTGGAGAAACAGTAGTATGGTCTAGACTCTTTGAGAGACTGTTCTATGAAGATGACTAATTTCTGTTCCTATACCTCCAGGACGTCGTCGGGATAATTTGTACGAAGCCCAAGAGGACGCTGGAAACTTTTAAGAAGCTGATAGGTCCTTGTACGAAGCCCAAGAGGAGGCTATCATTCCCGGAGGAAGAATCATTATACGAAGCCTAAGAGGAGGCTGTAAAAACTTCTAAGAAGCCGACGGGTCCTTGTACTAAGCCCAAGAGGAGGCGGGGATGCTTTCAGGAAGCCTGTGGGTCTTTCTACAATGCCCAAGAGGAGGCCGATGCTTTTAAGAAGCTTGTGGGTCCCCAAACCCCGAGAAATTCAAGATAGGCTATTCACGAGGAATAGATCAAGCCAGGAAAGTACGAGAATTTGGAAGAAACTCAAGAGATGCTATTCATAGAGAATACATTCATCTCTAGGGAGGTAGAGTCTCTTGACAATTCCTAAGGAGGACAACCGAAGAGAAGACTGTATCTGGTGCTCCTATTGGGGATCTAGCTTGTCTATTTCTACAAGTAATCAAAACGGCTTTACTTAGTTCTAGACGTAGTTGCCGGGGAAACTCTAAATATCTATACTATTAGTACACAGTTTGTCGTACCTCGAAAAAATGAGAATGACCTCGCGAAGCGCAGTCGCACGCCCGTGGGATGGACTTATCAGAGTCGCCACCGATCTTTATTTATTCCATAGAAGGAAAGGGAAAATATCGAATAAAACCCCTAAAGAAAGGATAAGAAATGGTCATCGCAACCATTGTCTGAGTTCGGGAGTCGGTTACGCGAGGGGAAGGTATTAGCACCCCTCACGTCTGTTGTACTCAACGGGAACCATTTAGTTAAGGTTAAAAGAGAGTGTTAGCTTAAGGTTTATATCTAATCTTCTACTTAAAAGAGAGTGTTAGCTTAGGAGAGAGAACCTAAAGAGGTTTTATTACTAGGGTGCTCGCAAAGACTTCGGAGTCTCGTGCCTACGTATCCTTATGAGGATGGAATTAGAGCAATCATAGTTCACCTAACTAAGGTGAGGAACCATTGACTATGGTCAAAGTTCCAAGGGGAATGAGTATTCATGATCATGATACTCACGTAGAGTTAAAGAACTCTCTAATGCTAAGTTGTAATGGGATTGAATGGCTATGAGGCCAAAGGGAAAAGTAGGTATCCTAGGACTTTGAGATCAAGGGTTGAAGATGTTTTGGTTCCTTGATGAGAATCAAGATTTGTCCGTAAAATGGAGTTTTAAGTATGATTGGATGTATTTTAAGAATGATGATCACCAAATAATCAAAGAGTTTATGCTAAAGTGTTAAACTCTAACACTCTCTATCATTCTAGATTAGTTTGAGAAAATTGTTTGTTTGACAACGAGCATTGATAAAGATCAATGGTTCAAAGAGTTGTGCTAGAATGCTAGACTCTAACATCTCTTAGTCCAAATTGTTATTAAGTGTTTTAAGGTCGAAAGAAAGAAATGATAGGCTACCTCAATGTGCAAGACTTGAGACCAATCTTTCAAAGGGTTATGCTAGAATGCTAGATTCTAACAATCCTTTTCTTTCAAGTTTATTTCAAAAAAGATTTGATGTACTTTGAAGTATTGTTATCCTTAAAGAAGGATGGATTCTTGAGATGACGATTGACAAAGGTAAGAGGTGGCAAAATATGGAAGGTGGCTCGCCAAGAATTAGGATTCTTGTGCCTACGTATTCTCATTGAAGAATGAGAAATCAGAGCGTCTGTAGTTCTGATTACTACGAGTTATTGGTTGAGGTATGTTAAGTGACTGGCGAACATTTGAGAAAATGTTCAAAGAGTTATGCTAGAGTGCTGGACTCTAACGGCTCTTATTCATTCGAGCTAATAATGAAAAATATTTGATGGATAATGAACACTTGATGAAAATCAATCATTCGAAGAGTTGTACCAAGATGCTAGATCTTGACGGCTCTTATTCATCAAAGTTATTATTAAGATCATTTTAAGGACGACGAGCTTTTGATGATAAAAAACTCAAAATGGTTATGTCAAGATGCGAGATCTTAACGGTCCTTATTTGTCCGAAACGATATGAAAGTTATTTCAGAAGATGAAAGAGGGGAATGAATAGCTACCCCAATGCGCAAGGGCTTAGGACTAATCATTCGAGGGTTGTGCTAGAATGCTAGATTCGAACAGTCCTTTTCTTTCGTGTTGATTAAGGAAAAGTTTGATGGACGATGAACGCTTGATGAAACCAATCGTTCAAAGAGTTGTGCCAAGATGCTAGATCTTGACGGCTCTTATTCGTCGAAGTTAATAAAAATTGTTTAATAAAATAAAAATCGAAATGGTCTCATCTCAATCATGATTTAATCGAGGAATCGATAATCTTGATATTCAACTTTCATTGACCGATAAAATAATGAAGGTGGCCTCATACATATCACGACTTTTAGTAATTTGATAAATCGACTAAGTCGTGATTTTTGTAATATCATCGGCCCAAAAATAAAGAAACGAGCTCGAAATGAAAATAAAATCGGTCTCATCTAAATAAGGATTTAGATCGATAAATCGAATACCTTTCTATTAGATTTTCATTGACCAATAAAAATAAATTGAAAAATGGCCTCATATGAATCATGATATTTGTGACTTGAATAAATCAACTAAAAATCAAGAGGTGGGTAATGTCATAGGCCCAAATAATAAAGAAAAATGGGCTCAAAGTAAAAAAAAAGTTGGTCTCGTATTTAATCAAGATTTGTATCAGTAAATCGATAAATCTCGATATTTAACTTTCATCGACCAATAAAAATAAACAAAGGTGGCCTCATACTAATCAAGAGATTTATTGATTTTGATAAATCAACAAAAATATGATTTTGTGAGATCATTGGCCAACCAAAATAACATTGAAATGATAATGAAAAATCAAAGATAAAAATCTAAGTGACAATCCAAATAAAATAGTAAACAATTAACAAAAACCCTTTTAAACAGAATTTAACCAAAATAATTATTAAAACTCATCCAAGATTTAAAAAAAAAAACCAACTAATAATAAAATAAAATTATTAAAAAACAAGGCGGATGAACAGGTGGGTGTGATAGGTTTGCTGAATATAGAATGGCCTTGAGCCCATCAAAACAAAGTAGTCCAAGCCCAGTTTTTTTTAAAAGAAAAAAAAGTAAAGAAAAAAAATGTTGAGAGGATAAATCACAACCATGTTACAAATCACGGTCGAACAAATCCAAGTGTGGTTTTTCAATTTCCCAAACCAAATTAATAACTCAGAGAACATGGCCATGAAACAAACGAATTAAACCCTATGAAAATTAAGGCTCGTGGCGACTACCATCAAAGCAAACTCAAACCGCGGACCAAAATCGTTTTCTCCCCAAATTTCTCAAAAATGAATCACTCTCTCTTCCTCACGTAGATCGATCTGGACTTCTCGTTCTCGCTCCCTGATTCGCTCAGGTTTGTGGTTCAATCGTTTGGGTTTCGATTCACCTCCTACCTCATCTATTTTCGGTTCTGCTTCCGATCTCACTCACTCCTTCATCTGAGCTTGTTTCTGTTTTGATCTTTTTTGTTCGCTTGGGTTTGTGATTGATTTCCGGATTTGGGATTTGGGATTGGGTTGTTGTAGATTGAAGGATGTTTGAAGTGGTGGGTTGTTTTGAAGTGGGAAATAGGAGAGGGTTTGTTGTGGTTGGAAACAGGGAGGCGAGGTTTATGGCTTGGAGGTGCGATGAAGGATGGGTTTTTAAGGAGGTTGGAATGACTTGGTTATTGATTTGGAAGAAGGTTTGGAGAGTGTATCAGAGTTTGAGGTTTTGGGAAGAAGGTTGAAGTGTTTGGTTGGATTTCTGAAGTTGTGGTTGTGTTGGTAGATGAAGATAGAGTGATGCGATGGAATTAAGCGAAGAAAGAGGAAGGTTTGGTTCTGTTCCTGGAGGTCCTCCCTTGTTTGAAAAGGTTTGTGAGGTTTTAAAGGATTTTAGGTGACGAGGGATTATCTCCCGCTTCAGATTCGTTCTCTTTTTGGACCGTCAAACTTGTTTTTTTAGTTTTGAAAATATGAGATCCTTTTTTATGCAAGCCTCGTAACGGGTTTTGAGTTGTTGTTTTCATTGTGCAGGTTGCATCATTGATGTAGGTCTGGTGTGCAGCGGTATGTATGATACAGGGTTTGTGCAGACAGCTCATTGATGTATTGAGGCGCGGGTGAGAAAGCAAATTGGTGGAGCAAGGACTTTGTTTTGTATGTGTTGTTGTTGTCCTAGTTCGCAGGTCTGCAGGAAGTACGGTCTTGGTGGTGGAGTGTGAGGCACTAGCAACAGTACGTGACAGCAAGAAAAGGGGCAGCGTGAATGCAACAATTGCCTGGACAAACCGCTGAAAGAAAACACCTTTCACAGCAGCTTTAAAAGGCACCAAAATCATCTCTCCCTTGTCTCTCATGCAACTGATAATTATCTTAAGGCAAAAGCAAATGATAAAATCCAGCATGTATTTAATGAACCACAATAGGAGCATACATTGCATTATACACCTAAAGATCTCATCTAGGAATGGATAAAGAGTGGTGACATTTGTGAGATTCTAATTCCAAAATTTTGAATTTAATTTGGAAATTGGAATGTAAATTGAATCTTGGATGGAAATATTGAAATTGAATTCAAATCTTGAAATTGAATTGAAATCTTGAAATTGAATTCAAATCTTGAAATTAATTAGAATTGAAACTTGAACTTGAAACACTTGGATTTGAAATTGAATCTTGAAGTTGATCTTGAAACTTGAAAAGAATTGGAAATTGAAATTTGGATGGTTTTGAACTAAATTTGGAAATTTGAATGAATTTGAAAAGAAATTGAAATAAATTGAATTTGATCACCTAAACTTGGTTTGGAATGAAACATGGAATCTTGAATTTGAAATTTGGCAAATTGAATTTTGAAGCTATGAATGAAGTTGGAGTGAAACTGAATTGGACAGAAATCCTGAACATGAACTTTGGAAGGGAATTGAATTTGGATCGAAACTTGAAAAGAAAATCGAATGTGGAAATTGAAACTTTGTCATGAATTTAGAATTTTGAACTTTGAAATTAAAACTTCGAATTTCGACTAAACCATGAATCAATTCAAGAAGTGAAGCACCAGAAATGTGTAGAAACTTTGAATCTTCTATGTTGATCTTGAACCAAACCAAAGTGAATGGACCCTGAACAAATAGTCTTTTGAACCTTGATGAACCAAAGCAATCAACATGACACGTCTTGACCATGCCTTGAAATTAATCAAAATAAATGGCCCTGATTGAATCTTGACGATCCTTGATCATGAAGCACTGATAATTTGCCACATTCTGATAATCTGATGCTAAAACAAACCACTTGCCTGACCAAGACTAGGTCAAACTTCCATTGAGTTTCAAACCACACAGCATACACCCTTATCCTGATGACCTTGTCTGGTCCTTGAGTAAGAACTTGTGATGAAAACAAAACACATTGGATTATTGAGGAGATGGGGTCTCTTGAAACAAACCCAGATTTACAAGTGAAACAAACAAACAAAAACTGATAAAATGGTTAGTTAACAATGCATAGGTGATTGAACCTATATGTCAATGCAAGATGTTATGACATCTAAGGGGTCAAAATTTGGGGTACAACACAGTTGATATGAGTTTATGAAAGGATACTTACAGTGAGCAGCCCCACAATACAGTTATATGTATATGAAAGCGGTAAATGAAAGCGGGTAAACACTTACTCGGTTGCAGAGCTTCCATGCTGTTTTGTTAGTTATTCAACAAAGAAAGATTGAAAACAACAGTATATTCAAAAGCAAAGGAAAAATTGCTTTGAAAAGAAAGATTTGGGGCTTACAGCTCAAGGAGATGCCCGGGGTTTTATCAGTGATCGCACTGTTGAATTTTGTACAGAGGGACTTATACAAGTGGCCAAAAAAAAAAGATTTCCTGTACAAAAGGGGTTTTGGGTCTTACACTCTCTCAAGAGGCCCAAAAAGTTTTAAAGAAAAAGAGTGGGGCTTATAACACGAGGGTAGGCCCAGATGACTTTTCGTTTGAAATGGCGATTGCGCCGAGGTTTTCTTTTAACGCAGAGGGACTTATACAATATCTAAGGCCCAAAAAAGGTTTTAGTTAAAAGGGGATTGGGTCTTACACTCTAATAGAGGCCCAAAAGTTTTGAATGGGTCTTATAGCTCGAGGAGAGACCCAGATGTTTAAACGGACGACGATCGCACCGTTTACTTGTACAGAGGGACTTATACAACAAGTGAGGCCCACAAAGTTGTTTTTGTACAAGGGGATTGGGTCTTACACTCTCTCAAGAGGCCCAAAAAGTTTGAAAATGATTTATGAGGGTTGAATTAATCCAAAACCCTAATTTGTTTTCAAAAATGTATTTTAATTGAATAAAATTCAATTAAAATGATAAAAAATTGTTTAACATGTGGAAAACAAATTGTGATCTTGGGTTAATGCTTCATAAATCAAGTTTTGCCTTACAAAATGATTAGAAATCATTAAAATTTGCAAAATCAAGGTGGAAAAAATATTCAAAATGTCCAAAACAATTAAAATATTAATTCTTTGCAAAAATATCAATTATATGAAATAAATAATATTTTTGGGATTTTTTGGAAAAATAAAATATTTTAACATTTTTGTGAATTATTAAAAAAAGAATCAACTCAAAATCATTAAAACTCGGAGAGAAATTAATTTTTGAATCAATTAAATAAAAATCACAAAATTCAAATATTTGAATTTGTGAAAATGGCGCCAAGAACAGGCCCAAGAACACGCGCGTTTTTCTACCTTGCCCAGATTTGCATTTTCTATCCAATCTCACTGAATACTTGATGGAATCACACAATCCACATATCAATCTGCTCGTTTTCACCTTACGATCATGTTTATGACAATTAATTTCATTTAAATTAAGCATAAAACAAGAAATCACGACAAATCCTCAAGAACCCTAATTTCTGCATGAAGGCTGGGATTTTTGATACACGATTCAAACAAAGCAATTAATTGAGGGGAAACATTCCATGCATGATTATGAACATTTGGCAAAAGTATTGTGCGAGGAAATATGCATAGATTGAGAGATGACCAAGTTTAGGCTTACCTCTAGGTCGTGACAGCAAGTTCAAAGTGATTTCTGAGTTGGAGGTGTTACAGATGAGTTGTGATGATCTGAACAGCTTCCCTACACCCTATGGAGTGTGTTTGAATGCTTGGACTTGACTGAAATTGGCTGGATCACTTCATGGCGTCTCAACTGCACCTTGGTTAAAACCTTGAGCAATTGACTGGTGATTCTGAGAAATCAGTGTTCCAGATGTTGTTTAAGTGTTTGATTGGCTCATATATGATATATGTGAGGTGTGTGTGTGATTGGTTTGAGTGGAATTACTCTCTACTGAAAAATTCGATAGTGACTTGCTAAGAAAGGCATTTTTTAGAGTGATAAGTGGATTTTGAGAAAGGCAAGTGCTTTAGGCCTTTGGTGTACTTAAACTGATCACAATTGAGCTCTATTTATAGTAGAGTAAGTTTGTTTTTCAAGGAATAGTGAATGGCAACTGCTGAGTAGGTTTGGCCAATGTTGGCAAATGAAAATCCAAGTCTCCTCTAGCCATTGACTAGAGGTTAGGGCACAGGCTGCTGGTTCCCTTGGTCTTGGATAAGTCTTGACTAAATTCAGTTGCTAAGAGCTCAGTCCATGCCACCTTGGTGCTTTCATTGAATTCTCCAATCCAAAATTGGAGTCTTGTCCCTATTTTAGGCAATTATAGGTTTGGCATGTTATTTCTTGTTCCAAGGACTTTGGAGGCTTGGCTCAGTGATTGTCCCCTTTAGATTCAATCCTCAGATATGTCCAAGATGATGACAAGACTTGGAATTGGCTGATTTTGGCAAATTGACCAAAAGTGCAAAAATCTGCCTTGCCTTGGCAGATTTCAGCAAGGCATCTTGCCACTATCACATCTCTTAGCTCAAATTGAATTTGGTGATGTTCTTGGCCATTTTGGAAAGCCCTTATATGATACAACAACTGTTTGATCATATTTGGTTTTGATACTCTTTGGATCCAAGTGAAAAATGCCCCTACATTTGGGAAAAAAGTAAGGCAAATTCTGACTTAGTGAAATTTTCACTAAGTGTTGGAACAAAGTGACTTTTCTTGATTTTGATCACTCCATAACTCAAAATCCATGAGGAATTTGGACATAGATCAGTATAAAGCTTTTGTAGAGGGCAATGAGATCTACAAATCAAGCTTTGGATGGGAAAAAATGGCTTTGTGGTTTAGGAGTTATGATCCTCCAAAGTTGGTACCCTTGCCACTTTATTTCATAACTTAGAATTTTTCTATGTTTTTATGGTTACCCCTTTTACAAGTTATCCCACTTTCTTTGATTTTTCTTGATGAATGATGATTCAAATCATACATAAACATCATTTTAGGGTTAAAAATCCATTTTAGTTAAAAATCTCAAAAAGTCAAAGTTTGACTTTTGTGCACAGTTGACTTTTGTCAGATGAATTCCAAACTGTGCAATTCTTCAGGAAATCATGTCCTTGACCTAAATCAAACTTGATGGATATGTTCCATGGGTGGTATAGAGTGTATTGAATCATGTCTTAGGGCTTGGGAGCATGTCCTGGTCAAAAGTCAAAGATACAGTTGACTTTTCTCACAAAACCCTAATTGTGGTCCAGATGAAATTGAGACTTGTTGCTCAAGCTTCTTGGATCAATCCATTATCCCAAATGGATCAATGTGGTATGTATGAGACCCTCAAATCCTCTCTTGAGGTCTTGGTTCATGATTGGTCCCAAAAGTCAACTTAGGGGTGAATTAGGTCAAGAAACCCTAATTCCTGATTTTTGATGAATACATCCCCTGAGGCAAAATTGACTTGATGATGGGTTTTATGATGTCCCTTGGAGCATCATAGGTTATACTTTGAAGCATTGGCTCATGCCCAGAGGAAAATTTCCATCTGGAGGCCCTGGTCGACCAAAACCCTAATTTGGTGACACTGGCGATCTTAAGGCTTGATCCACCTAGAAGAGAGCATCCTTGTGCTTAATCCTTGAAGTGGGAGTCCTTTTTGATCCTTTGTGTATGTTTGAGAGTGTAGACAAGTTGAAGATCATGTCATTCCTTGATTGATCCTTTGTCTAAGAACTCAGAGAGGGATTGAAACCCTAATTCCTGTTTGTAGTGAATGCTCACCCATCTTTGGGGAGACTGATGAGGCATGATGGTTCATCCATATTGTGATGATGGTTTGCACAATGATGGGAAATCTTAGTGGTCAAAATTTGGGGTATGACACAACTACGTCTAAGTAAAGCCGTTTTAATTACTCTTAGAAATAGACAAGCTAGATCCCCAATAGGAGCACCAGATACAGTCTTCTCTTCGGCTGTCCTCCTCAGGAATTGTCAAGAAACTCTACCTCCCCAGAGATGAATGTATTCTCCGTGAATAGCATCTCTTGAGTTTCTTCCAAATTCTCAAACTTTCCTGGCTTGATCTATTCCTTGTGAATATCCTGTCTTGAATTTCTCGGGGTTTGGGGACCCACAGGCTTCTTAAAAGCATCGGCCTCCTCTTGGGCATTGTACAAGGACCCACAGGCTTCCTAAAAGCATCCCTGCCCCCTCTTGGGCTTAATACAAGGACCCGTCAGCTTCTTAGAAGTATTCACAGCCTCCTCTTAGGCTTCGTATAATGATTCTTCCTCCGGGAATGATAGCCTCCTCTTGGGCTTCATACAAGGACGTCTCGGCTTCTTAAAAGTTTCCAGCCTCCTCTTTGGCTTCGTACAAATTGTCCCGACGACCTCCTAGAGGTATAGGAACAGAAATTAGTCATCTTCATAAAACTGTCTTTCAAAAAGTCTAGACCATACTACTGTTTCTCAAAGCATAGTACAAAAGATGAAACTCTAGACTTGGACAGTCTAATTTCCTTGAGTCTCAAAGACATTCTCAAGTTCCTTCCAAAATAGGAAGATACCCGTAGACTCGGATAGTCTCGATACCCTTTGGATTTCCCATTTCCTTAAAGAAAAGGAAATATCCCTGATCCTCGAATCAAAAGCCCTGAGTGCAAACATTACTCATATAAGAACTGATTTTCTCTTTAAATCAGCATTTTGGATTTGTTACTCAACTGAAACAGTCATAATAGCCTCCTCTTGGGCTTTGTGCAATGATTCTCCCCAGCGGAGCAAACTCTTTTAACCTCCATCTCGGGCTTTGTACGAGATACAAAAAGACTCTCTTGTTGAGTCAAACAACTTTCAGCCTCTGTCTCGGGCTTCATACGAGACACCAAAAGGCTCTCTTGTTGAGTCAAACAGCCTCCATCTCGGGCTTCGTACGGGATACAAAAACACTCTCTTGTTGAGTATAAAAGGCTCTCTTGTTGAGTCAAACGGCTTTTAGCTTCCGTCTTGGGCTTTGTACAAGACATACAAAAAGACTCTCTTGTTGAGTCAAACCCCCTTTAGCCTCTTTCTCAGGCTTTGTATGAGACATATAACAGCCTCCTCTTAGGCTTTGTATAAGAAAAACCACGGTTGATCCAATCAACGTTTTACCATCAAAAGTTGTGCCTCATTTACAGTATACAAACATCAACAACTCTTTCCCCTTCATCTAATCACTGTAAGCGGCAAGCCTCTGGATTATTTACATCCATGCCACTGTCCCTCTTTTAGCATGATAAATTCCTAAGGAAAGATGACATTGCTCTACACTGAGTTAAAGTCTTCTCCTTCAGGTTGGAACTCCCCTATAAAGGAAATTATGGCATTGCCAGATCCACATATCCCGGTTAAAGTAATCCTCCTTTATAACCAGTCACCCAACAGTTGTGACAAACAGACCCTCTTTAGAGATGACAAATTCTCTCTAAAGACAACACCTTTTTAGCTTCATATCTTGGGCTTTAAATAAGATACAAATCACCTTTAGCTTCACGTCTTAGGCTTTGAACAAGACACCAAATACCATTTCCTCCCATAGAATAGGAGGAACTACTATCGCTCTGGTTTCCCTGTTTCGGTAAACAGGAATACGTAGGCATAAGATTGAAAGAAAAATCTTAGCGAGCACACTAAACATAAAAACCAGTATCTATCCAAAATCCCCATGAAAAGTCCCATCATTTCATTCTTAACAAAATAAGCAGAGAGAGGCCCACAATCTAAACCGCATCTGTAAACTAACAGTCATCTATTTAAACTCAGTTTGCAAGCAGGGTTAATTGGAGACATCTATTTCCCTTCCTTCATCAGCTTCAATAGGATAAAAAATGAATCGACCTGTAGTACCCCAGAGCGGCAGTGCTTAAGAACCACGTCCAAAATCGTTCGCTACAGCAGGCTGCATAAAGCCCTTTATAGACTTAATCAAGCTCCAAGAGCTTGGAATAAGAAGATAGATAGCTTTCTAAGGGAGAAAAAGTTTGTGAAGTGCACAACTGAGCATGAAGTATATGTAAGGAGAAGCAATAGTGAATTGCTTATATTATGTCTCTATGTTGATGACCTGTTGATAACAGGAAGTTGCAAGAAGGAGATCGAAGATTTTAAACATGACCTAAGTGAGGAGTTTAAAATGTCAGACTTGGGAAATCTCTTATAATTCCTTGGTATCAAATTCTACAAGAGCGGTAGAGGTTTGATGATGCACCAAAGAAGATATGCAGGCAAAATACTCAGGAGATTTAAGATGCAAGATTGCAACCCAACTTCGACTTCAGATGAGCCCAGATTGCAACTGTTGAAAGAATAAGATGAAGATGATGTCGACCCAACTTAGTACAGAAGACTTATTGGGTCATTAAAATACCATTGTCACACAAGGCCTGATCTAGCATACAGTGTAGGTATGGTGAGTAATTCATGCAGAAGCCAAAGGTATCACACCTAGCAGCGACGAAGAGGATACTAAGGTATCTAAAAGGAACTCTCGACCATGGCATTTTGTTTCCTGCAGCTGATGAAGGGAAAGAATGCAAGTTAGTGGGATACACCGAATCAAGTTTCATACCCCAAATTTGTCCTACCAGTGGATAGTTTTCATTTGTACATCCATCCACTAACCATATTCAGAAAATTCAAAAAAATATATATTATTTCTGGTTCTTGTAGTGGTTGAGGTTCAATGGTCAGACAAGTTTGTTTTAGGATCAAGGTCAGGTTGTGATTGATTCAAAGGATGTGTGTGGAGCTCCAATCAGGGTTTGTATTAGGCAATTCACCTGTGTGTTGATTAAGTTATCAGGCTGTGTTGAATTCAATGGTTTCATGGTTTAGAGATTGTCAAGGACCAGATCATTTCCAATTCAGGGTTTTGGTGCATTTTGTGGATTCAATTCAAGTGTGATGATCGGATCGAGTTCAATCAAATTGTGCATATGTGGTTTTAAGTTGGGAATTCATTTCCTTGATTCAAGTCCATCACCCATTCTCCATTTATTTCCTAAATCCATTTCCACTTTCTTTTTCTTATCAATGGCTATCCGTCTTTTTTTCTCAATTAAACCATATCCATTTTTAATATTAAAAACCTTTTTTTTTTAGTTATCCATTTTCTCATAAACCCATCTTTTATTACCTTTTCCACTTTTATATTCAATTATCCACTTTTCAATTTTTCTATCCATTTCAAGATCCATATTACAAATTCCATTCAATTCCCAATTCCAATTATAAATAATCCAAAAAACCATCTACCATCTTTTCACAAACCATTATAAAAAAAACCTACAAGAAACCCATCATTCTTTTTCACCTTTTTTCTAAAAAAAAAACACTTTAAACCTTTGAGTCCATTACTATTACAAAGAATAAAAGACAATTTCTATAATTTATAATTCAAGCCCCTTTGAATTTATTGTTCATCATATCCTAAGCCCAATACACATTACAAAAATTAGAAACTCATGGAAACAAACCTATTACAAATATCCTTAATGTACAAAGCAAAGTCACTACTCCATATACCTTCAAATACCACGTAGGGCAAAAGGTAATGTGAGTACCACACATGTATCAGTGAGGTAACAAAACCAATACAAATCAATAAAAATCTCTTTATTTCCAAACAATGTCCCACTTTGTTTTATATTACACAGGCCCCACAATGGACTGTCAATGCACCATGTTGCAGCTCGTTTGCAATACCCAATAAACCAAAACGCTACAACGAATACTTTCCAAAAAAACTGTACCTGCAAAATCAAACACAACACACACAAATGTTATGCATCAACTCAAAACCAACATGGTTCACACGCATCAGCACACTATTACAAATTAAAAAAAGACGCAACATAATTTTCAGTAGGACCCAACCATCCCATACACAAACAACTTTCAATTTGTGGGTTGTCGGTTACTTTTCCTAGCAACAGAACTTTGAGTTTGTACAGAAACCCTATCAAAGGAGATTTTTTCTGACTCTTGCTCAAGGCTTAGTTTAGGACACCTTGCACACACACGGATTCCTCTTGGGCTACTTTACAACGAGACCTTTTATTTCGTGAAATCCCCTATATTTATATGTACCCCCGCTCCCATTCCGATGTACACATTCATTTTTCTTTGATTGTGGTTTGTTTACTAGGAGCACCCCTAGGGACTAGCATAGACAAAACCATTTTCAAACTAATTCTCGATTCGCCGTCGAGCCCATTTTCAAAACACCCCTGTAAGTCGATTGCTCATTAGTATTCACCATCAACCTAACACACCCACTCACACATTTCATCGTGGTTTCGTTACTAGGAGTACCCCTAGGGACTAGGATCGGTTTTCACCCATTTTCAATCAAATTCTCGATTCGTTGTCGAGCCATTTTCAAAACAAGCCTCTTTTCAACCAAACCCTCGAATCGAGACATTTTCAAATCAACCTCTAACCAAACTCTTTTCAAACCAAGCGCATACAATCAAACCATCATACAACCTCTAGGTGCGGGTTCTCTTACTCGTGTGTGAGCAATTGACGCCTCTAAAACACTTCATACAACCTTTAAAGCATCAAACCTTTTCCAAACTCAACCACCTATGATGAAAAAGAGAGTGAGCCAAATCTTTGACTCATTCTCCCAATTACTTGGGTCCGAGGAATATTTCTTAAGTTTAAGTAATCGTCATCTAAACCAACCAAACTTCAAACTAATCTTCCTCTTTTCGTGGTCGTCTCCACGAACTACGATTGCCACTTTTGGCGAGCACACTTTTTTCTTTTTCCACCATTTGCGTCTACCTTCCCTCTACACTTCCATCTTTTCCAATCCTCTCGTAGTCGAACTATGATTACTCTGATTACTCATTCTCGTCCAAATGAACATACGTAGGCACAAGGGCCCAAATATTTGGCGAGCACCCTATCCTAAAACCACCCATTTCCCCTTAGCATCATTTCCTTTTATCTTATTGTTTCGCATTTTATCGTTGAGAAGAAAACAAACAAGCTTAGCTAATGTTCATCGCGGTTCAAATTAAGAGGTTCCCGTTGAGTACAGCGGACGTGAGGGGGTGCGCGTACCTTCCTCTCACGTAACCGAATCCCGAACCTATAATGTGGTTGCGACGACCATGTTCTTATCTCCCTTAAAGGTTTTCTCGATTTTCCTTTCCCTCTTTTAGGATAAATAAAGTTCGGTGGCGACTCTGTCTAACCGCAATTTCTTTCGCGCCTTTCGTGCGAGGGTCCTATCTTCGATTAGCAATTTTTCAAGGTGCGACAGCTAGTGACTCTGCTGGGGATACGATGCTCCATGCAAGAGAGATTCAAGCCTATCTTGATTCGAATCGTGAGCTCGTTAGGTTCGTTTGTTTGTTTTCTTCTTGTTTATTTACTTACTTATTTGCTTTCCTATTTCCTTATTTGTGTTACCTTTTGTGACATTATTGGGTTGTGCTGATATTGGGAACTTTGTGAGATGGCTCTACACCCGAGTCGAGAAAAACCCTAGGATTAGGATAGTGGTTGGTAGTGGAGGCTTGCATGGTCTCTTCCGTGTGAGTTGAAGCGAAAACCCCGCTTGGAGTATATTCCCTTGGAGATGTTATTGTTGTGGTGAGTCTTTGCCATGGTGGTAATGTTTTCGAGTCTGAATCGTTAACCCCAAGGACCATTAACCCATTTATCCATGGTGGTTGGTAGTGTTAACTCTTTTTAGGTTAATACGAACACCCCAATCAGATGAGAACCCTTGAACGTATTACTTCTTGATAGTAATATTTTCAACCTCGATCTATGACTCTGAGAACCCTACTTAGAACTCGTGTGTTGATGGTTATGTAGTGGGCGCCTTCGAGGAATCTTTCTCGTGGGGAAGATACGAAGACCTCACCTAGAGGAGATTCTTTCGAGGATATTATAGTCGGATGTCTCTTCGTCATGGCTATAATGTCTTTGAAAGATATATGTGACTCTATGCACCTACCCATCTTAGAAACCTACCTGTGGGATTTCTTTGATCTGAGTTTTAGTTGTTGACCCGTTCCTTCGTCCAACCTCAGAATCTGCTGAACCTGCGATCCTGGATCTTGCACCTTGCATCTTTCGTTGCATCATGTCAGTCATTGCATCTGTTGTGCATCTTGCATTTCATTTTAACACCCGAGACTCATTTGAACTTCCTTCATATCCAACAAATCAAGTCGTTTCCTCGACACGAATACGCTACTCGAGCCAAAAGCAGACAAATGATGAATCACGTCTAACAAGACCATGCTGCCACATGTACAGGCAGGACCACCAGTTATTGAAGGGGTTGCCGAAGACAAGCAGAATAGTCTCCAACTCGGACCAAGCTAGTTCAAGTCAATCAAGTCAAGACTGGAAGATCAGTTCCTCAAAGAAGGCATTCGTCATGCCATCCCATCATTTTGTATCATTGTATTTTGTCTTTGTTTGTTCAAGTACTATTTGCTTCAAACATTGTCGTTTGTATTTGGTTTTATTAATGTAGTGATTATGCATGTTTCGAATTAGTTATGTCGTATTCACTCATTTCTTCCATTTACTGCAATGCATAGACACATTTATCCACTTCACTCTCTTTATCATACTGTTGTTTAGTAATGATTGGAGGGAGGATGATGAAAATGAAATACCCATAATTGTAAACCGTATGCTTTCGGACAAAATCTCGTCGATGATGTACGTGCATTATTTCAATCCCCCAAACACTGGAGATACAAGGAGTTAATCTCTATTTAACCACTTCGAGCCAAGAAGTAGCAGTTTTCTTCAGATTTTCAACCCCTTACACTCAACCTGGGGTAGGGTAGTTTTCAGTTAACTTGATTACGCACTCAAATCACAAAGCAAAATCCAAAAGACATGACGGTTGTTCATCAATAACCCATGACTTGGCAGTCACAATCCTCCAACAAAATCAAAGACAAAACAAAAAAAAATCAAAAGCCTGCTAAGTCGAGCACCTCAAAGGAGACTTAGGTAAAAATCAAGGCAACACCGATGGACTCGAAAAGCAAAATCAGTCCATGCAAAAGATAGGGATCAAAAACAAAATCAAAAGAGGCCCCCGAATCCTCAACAAAAACAAAATAAGATCCAGTTGCCACCATATCAAAATCAAAAGGTCACTGACATCCATCCAAAACAAAATAAGGTGACTGCCATTTCGAGTATACCTTGAACCTTACACCGTCAACCCTTTTGGAAGACAAACGTGTGCAAAATTAACTGAACGTGACTGGATCATCATGAAGAAGAGGTGGGTACAAACCAAGTTTTGAGCCTTATATCCTTTGTTTCATAAACCGTGAACTAGACTATGTTACAACCCTTGAAAGACCTAATTGAGGTGAGGTTTATTCTAAAAGCATACTATTGTAAGGTTGCGTAAACTGACTCCCCACATATTTGCTAATCCTCAGCATTAGTGTCATTCTCCTTGCCAATATCTTTCATACACCATTCAAATCAACACAACGTATGGACTAACGGTCCAGTCGTTTCACTATCACGACACTCTAATAAACGACACCTTTACAAAACTTGCATGAGCATTGCATTAAGTTTACCATCTGTGAATGAGCAATTTTAATTGAAAATCAGTGCTAAACATCAAAGCAATTCCAACAAGGGGTAATCAAAGAGGAACTTGAACTTCCAGTGGTGCCGACCCGAAACAAGACTCCCTCAAACCCATAAGCTGGGGTAAATCTTTCAACAGCTCAATCTGGGGCAAATCCTTCAGACCCTCAATGTAGGGCAAATCACTCAACAGCTCAATCAGGGGTAAGTCATCTCAAAGCACATCAAAGTTCAACTTCCGAAGATCATTCCAGAACTGGTTAATCAGGGACAGGCCATTACCATGTTCAGACTGGGGCAAGACCCATTGCAGCAGGAATATCTCTTATGTACCTTCAAGTAGGACAAGCAAATCCTTCTAAACATTAGCAATCATCGAGTTTAGAGCAAAAGCACGATCCTCATGAGTTGATCACGTCGCTACGCTCAGTTTCAAGCCATCCTAACCATCAAGCACAAAGTTGTGGTTTTCTCGGAAGAAAATTCACAACTCATCATCAAGTGATCAAACTTGAAGTATCAAGAACATCTTCGTCTGCTTTGATTATGGGGTCTTCAAAGAACTAAGTGTCGAGGAAATCAATCCCTCCCACCACCCGAAGTCCAATTCGCATTGGCAACTACCAAAAGTCCACCATGCTGGCACTCTCCTCAAGCATATCCAATCACTTGTCTGCAATCATATGCATCATATGCATCATGCATGTCACATTCAACATCATGAGTATCATTTACATCATATGCATACACAAAAAACCAAATCATACTTCCTCAACACTTGCATCTCTGCGCGTCAGCATTTGCATTGCATTTCCATTCGATATGGAACATCATTTCAAAAATCAAGCATTTGCACATGCAGAAGTCAAGATCCAGGATCAATCTCGAGATTCCAAGGCGATCTTCATCCCATCCAGGGGCATCTTCAGCAAGTCCGTAGGCGCTTCTCACGAAGTTGTTTCAACCTTTTGTTGATCTCAAAATTCCAATACAATCTTCAGCCCAGCCAGGGGCATCTTCTTCAAGTTCGTGGGCGTTCCTCATGAAGTCTCTTCAACCTTTTGTTGATGAATCTGTGATCCCCAAGCAAGTTAGTGGGCGTTCCTTATTGAGTTGTGTTCCCCAACCTTTTATTGATGAAATGGTCATCCCGACTCAACCAATAAGCATTTCTCTGAGTCAGCAGGCGTTCCTCATTGAATTGTATCTCGTCAACCTTTTGTCGATGGAGTTTTTATCCTCAAACTAGTCAGTGGTCTTTCTCTAAACAAATTCAACCTCTTTTGGGCGTTCCCCAGTGTGTTTGGTTCCTTTCAACCTTTTGTTGATAAGGGTGGTGTTCCTCAGTGGCTTCTTTGCTTCAACCTTTTGTTGATGTCTACAAATAAGCCTCAGTCATCATATCCCCGGAAAACTTGACCTTTTGTCAATTGCCTTACTATCATCTTTTTGGTGGTAGCTAAATCCAGTCGATTCAACCTGACCTGCATCCTGTTGGTGTTGGTAATTCTCAAAATAAAAAACTTACTATCATCATTGTGGTGGTAGCCATTCATGTTGTTTCAACCTAACCTTCATCCTTTTGGTGTGGGGAGCCCTCAAATTTGGGAAGTTTCTATCATCCTTTTGGTGGTAGTAACTTGTGGTGTTTGATCTTACCGTCATCCTTTTGGTGTCGGCGATCCGTGAACCTTTGGTCTGTGTATCATCCTTTTGGTGAATAACAGCCTTTGATATCATTTTGCTTACTATTATCCTTTTGGTAGTAGTAAGTTGTGACCTCACTTTCATCATTTTGGCGAAGGGTCATGGCGTGTTTGTGTTTACTATCATCTTTTGGTGATAGGTCTGTCATCCTTTTGGTGTCAGATATCTCGGTGTTTACTATCATTTTTTTGGTGATAGGTCCGTCACCCTTTTGGTGTCGGAGTGGTATGTGTTCTCTATCATCCTTTTGGTGATAGATCATTCATCCTTTTGGTGTCTGAGTCGTGTGCGAATGTTTCACTATCATCCTTTTGGTGATAGGTTTATCATCCTTTTGGTGTCAGATATCTCGGTGTGTGTGTTCTCTATCATCCTTTTAGTGATAGATCTGTCATTCTTTTGGTGTTAGAATTGTGTGAGTTCACTATCATCCTTTTGGTGATAGGTCTGTCATCCTTTTAGTGTCAGATATCCCTGCGTGTATTCTCTATCATCCTTTTGGTGATAGACCTGTCATCCTTTTGGTGTCAGAAATCATAGTTTGCTTACTATTATCCTTTTTGTAATAGCAAGCTTTGACTTCATTTTCATCCTTTTGGTGAAGGGTCTCTGTGTGTGTGTGTGTGCTCTATTATCCTTTTGGTAATAGCGAGCTTTGACCTTATTTTCATCTTTTTGGTGAAGGGTATGTGTATGTGTGCTCTATTATCCTTTTGGTAATAGCGAGCTTTGACCTCATTTTCATTATTTTGGTGAAGGGTATGTGTGTGTGTGCTCTATTATCCTTTTGGTAATAACGAGCTTTGACCTCATTTTCATCCTTTTGGTGAAGGGTCTGTGTGTGTGTGCTCTATTATCCTTTTGGTAATAGCGAGCTTCAACCTCATTTTCATTCTTTTGGTGAAGGGTCGATGTGTGAGTTTACTATCATCCTTTTGGTGATAGGTCTGCCATCCTTTTGGTGTCAGATATCGTGTGTGTGTTCTCTATCATCCTTTTGGTGGTAGATCCGTCATCCTTCTGGTGTCGGAGCCGTGTGAGTTCACTATCATCCTTTTGGTGATAGGTCTGCCATCCTTTTGGTGTCAGATATCTCTATGCGTGTGTTTACTATCATCCTTTATGTGATAGGTCTGTCATCCTTTTGGTGTCAAATTTCCTGTTATCATCCTTTTGGTGATACGACCTCTGCAAACTATCTGTTATTCCACCTACCAAGCATTTTCTTTCTTTTCGAACAAATTCATGGTCTTCTTCATATCTAATTGTCTTCTACCTCGAAAGAATGAACGCTGTAGCAGTTCATCTTACTCGGTTTAAGCCAATTAGATAGGGGCATCTGTCATTCCCCAAATTAGTCCTACCTGTGGATAGTTTTCATCTGTACATCCATCCACGAACCATATTCAGAAAATTAAAAAAAAAACATATTGTTTCTGGTTCTTGTAGTGGTTGAGGTTCAATGGTCAGACAAGTTTGTTTTAGGATCAAGGTTTGGTTGTGATTGATTCAAAGGATGTGTGTGAAGCTCCAATCAGGGTTTGTATCAAGCAATTCACCTGTGTGTTGATCAAGTTATCAGGCTGTGTTGAATTCAATGGTTTCATGGTTTAGAGATTGTCAAGGACCAGATCAGTTCCAATTCAGGGTTTTGGTGCATTTTGTAGATTCAATTCAAGTGGATCGAGTTGAATCAAAGTGTGCATATGTGGTTTTAAGTTGAGAATTCATTTCCTTGATTCAAGTCCATCACCCATTCTCCATTTATTTCCTAAATCCATTTCCACTTTCTTTTTTTTATCAATGGCTATCCGTCATTTTTTCTCAATTAAACCATATCCATTTTTAATATTAAAAACCATTTTTTTTAGTTATCCATTTTCTCATAAACCCATCTTTTATTATCTTTTCCACTTTTATATTCAATTATCCATTTTTCAATTTTTCTATCCATTTCAAGATCCATATTACAAATTCCATTCAATTCCCAATTCCAATTATAAATAATCCAAAAAATCATCTACCATCTTTTCACAAACCATTATAAAAAAACTACAAGAAACCCATCATTCTTTTTTACCTTTTTTCTATAAAAAAAACACTTTAAACCTTTGAGTCCATTACTATTACAAAGAATAAAAGATAGTTTCTACAATTTACAATTTAAGCCCCTTTGAATTTATTGTTCATCATATCCTAAGCCCAATACACATTACAAAAATTACAAACTCATGGAAACAAGCCTATTACAAATATCCATAATGTACAAAGCAAAGTCACTACTCCATATACCTTCAAATACCACAGCCATACATACGACAAAAATCCTCCAAACTGACACTCGCCTCGTATTTTCCAGCTCATGAATTTCATTCCATCCTTCCCAAAAACACCTTTCGTAATCACTATAAATAAGAGCATCTCCTCGCTCTCGATTTTGAAGCTCTGCAGAGCCAAACAACCCCTGCTAAGATTCCTCTTCGATTCTCCTTCAGCAATAACCCAACCTTCCGTAAACCTCCATTAATACCCCCAATCAAACCTCCATAACTTTCAACCAATTTTTGTTACAAACCTCAAACAACAACAAAACCTCACCGTCACACTCTCAAAACACACAAATCCAGAAGCGGGGGGAGAGATGAGATGAAGGGAACCAACTCACACCCCAAACAAAACAAACAGAACCAGAATAGAAGAGAAGAAGAGGGAGTTGAGCAAATCTGAAACTGCAAAATAAATCGATACAAACCTCACTGAGCCATCGCGACGAAGAGACTTGAAGGTTGAATATTAAACGTTTTGTTTCCTTTTTTCCATGATTTCGTTTTACCTGTGTCCTCTGTTCTTCATGCTTCTTTTTTCTTGAAGTTGTTCTGGTAAAGAGTTGATGCTGTTTCCAAAATGCCATGGCCGTGTGTTTAGATTCTTTATCTTCCAAAAAGCTTCGGTGATTAAAGTTAGGTTTAAGAAGCTCTGTTTCAGTTTTTACATTTTAAACAAACATTGCCTCTGATGCTGTTGGTTTTGGACCAGAATAATTGGAGAAGTTTTAAGCTTCTAGGCCCGTGTTGGTTTTTGTCCGTATACCACCTTTTTTTTTTATTGTAGCCGTGTTTGAAAGTGGATGATGGGCTTGACAAAGCCCAAATGATTCCACCTGATTCTATTTTTAAAACACCCTGCGCTGCACCCCCATCTTCTTTATTATTTTTATTTTCTAAATTTTTCTTAAAAGATTTTCATTATTATATTACATTTCTTAATTAATTAATTCTATTTCTGTGATTTACTTTATTATCAGTTCTTTACTTTATTTCCATTTAGATTTCTTTTCCATTTTTCTATTTTATTGGTCAATGATATATCAAAAGGTCATAGATGAAAATCTTGATCAATATGAGACCATCTTCTTTTTGTTTTTCTTTCAACTATTGGTCAATAAAAGTCTAAAACCATAGATTGTCGATTTATCGATTTAAAATCACGAATAAGATGAAACCATGTCTTCTTTTCTATCTCATTTTAATTTCCATTTCATTTCGCATTATCTTCTTTTATTTTGTCTTTTTCGATCGATGAAGTCTTTCTATTCACGAATGTCAATTATTGAGGTTGTTTAACCTTCATTATTTCAAATCTGTAGTGAATGATCATCGAGATCACTTTCTATACTTTGGGATCGTGATAGGTTACCGTCGATTAATCGACAAAAGTTTGTGATTAAGACAAGACTGTCACCTTTTCTTTTCGTTTGGCACAATTTCTTTGGAGAATGGTCCTTAATACCATTTCTCTATCGTGTTTTAGCACAAAGATCAAATGGACGATCTCCTATAGTATGGTCTTCGTCATAGATCGTGCTACACTGGTTTAGCACTACATGTTTCATATCAGAAAATGATTCTTCGTGGCCCAAACCTATGTTTGAAAGCCCAAGGATAGTTATTTAACCATCGTGGATAATTCGTTCTAACAATTAACGATCTAATCACTAACAACTAACGTTAATTTCCGTCAATATTATCTTGATTTACTTTCCGTCAATTATTCATCTGTTCATATCATATTTATCTTATTCATATCTTGTTCATCTAACCATTTCTCTGTTCACATTATTCAAAACACACTAATAATTATCGAAACAATAAAAGACTAAATTGGTGGGTTCTCAGTTACTTTTTCGAGCAACAGAACTTTGACTTTGTATAGAAACCCTATCAAAGGAGCCTTTGTCTGACTCTTGCTCAAGGCTTAGTTTAGGACACCTTGCACACACACGACTTCCTCTTGGGCTACCTTACAATGAGACCTTTTATTTCGTGCAATCCCCTGTATTTACATGTACCCCGCTCCCATTCCGATGTACGCATTCGTTTTTCTTTGATTGTGGTTTGTTTACTAGGAGCACCCCTAGGGACTAGTATAGACAAAACCATTTTCAAACTAATTCTCGATTCGTCGTCGAGCCCATTTTCAAAACACCTCCGTAAGTCGATTGCTCATTAGCATTCGCCATCAACCTAACATACTCACTCACACATTTCATCGTGGTTTTATTACTAGGAGCACCCCTAGGGACTAGGATCGATTCTCACCCATTTTCAATCAAACTCTCGATTCGTTGTTGAGTCCTTTTCAAAACAAACCTCTTTTTAACCAAACCCTCGACTTGTCGTTGAGCCATTTTCAAATCAACCTCTAACTAAACTCTTTTCAAACCAAGCGCATACAATCAAACCCTTGATCCAACGTCAAGCGGATTTTCATAATCAAACCTCAAAACAACTAACAACTATTGCAACTCTTTCCAAGGTGAAAAATGGGGGGCAGAGTCTTTGACCTCCCTTCGGTTGTTTAGGTGCGGGTTCTCTTACTCGTGTGTGAGCAATTAACGCCTCTAAAACACTTCCACTTCGTCTAACCTTCACACAACCTTCAAACCATCAAACCTTTTCCAAACTCAACCACCTTATATAAAAAAGAGAGAGAGCCAAATCTTTAACTCACTCTCCCGATTACTTGGGCCAGAGGAATCTTTATTAAGTTCAAGTAATCGTCATCTAAACCAACCAAACGTCAAACCAATCTCCCTCTCTACGATTGCCCTGATTCTTTATTCTCGTCTGAGTAAAGATACGTAGGCACAAGATTGCGATGATCTTGGCAGGCTACCTTCTCCTTTTTCTCACCGTTTACCCTTGTTTTCGTGGTCGTCTCCACGAACTACGACTGCTCTGATTCTTTATTCACGTCCGAGTAAAGATACGTAGGCACAAGTTTGTGATGATCTTGGCGAGCACACTTTTTCTTTTTCCACCATTTGCGTATACCTTCCCTCCACACTTCCATCTTTTCCTATCCTCCCGTAGTCGAACTACGATTACTCTGATTACTCATTCTCGTACGAATGAGCATACATAGGCACAATGGTCCCAATCCTTGGCGAGCACCCTATCCTAAAACCACTAATTTCCCCTTAGCATCGTTTCCTTTTATCTTATCGTTTCGCATTTTATCGTTGAGAAGAAAAGAAACAAGCTTAGCTAACGTTCATCACGATTCGAATTAAGAGGTTTCCGTTGGGTACAACGGACGTGAGGGGGTGCACGTACCTTTCCCTCACGTAACCGACTCCCGAACCCAGAATGTGGTTGCGACGACCATGTTCTTATCTCCCTTAAAGGTTTTCTCGGTATTTTCCTTTCCCTCTTTTGGGATAAATAAAGTTCGGTGGCGACTCTGTCGAACCACAATTTCTTCCGCGCCTTTCGCGCGAGGGTTGCATCTTCGATTAACGATTTTTTGAGGTGCGACATCAAGTTGGTGTAGTGATGCTGAGGATAGAAAATCCACAGCTGACTATGTGTTTATGCTAGGTGGTGCACCAGATGCTTGGAGTTTGAGAAAGGAGCTAGTAGTGTCATTGTCGTCGTGTGAAACAGAGTACATAATTGTTTCTTCCTATGCATGTCAAGCAAAGTGGATGGTGAATCTGGTCGAAGAGATTACAGGGAAGAGTCATGGAGAAATTACCATGAAGATCGACAACATGACAACTATCAATCTGACGAAGAATCCGATAGCACATCAAAATGAGATTCCATGATCTTCGTGAGTAGGTGGCATAAGGGAATATGAACTTGGAACACTGCAGAACTGAGAATCAGATTGCAGATATCATCATGAAAGGAGTGCAAGTCGAAGTGTTCAAGAAGCTAAGGTTTATGATGAATATAAATAGTTTAGACATAATGAATTAGGTGGTGTATTGAGAATGTAATTCCTTGTGTCGAAGCAGGTGTAGCTCGACAGAAACAAAGATGTGTTGAAATTAGCCTAGTGTAGTGTGTGTCGAGTTGTGTTGGATGTCGAAGTGTCGAAGTAGATTGCTTGACACATGATTTTGACTTAGACCAAAATAGAAATTTTTTGTTTTTGTACTTTTTGGGCTTTAGCTTAGGGAGCAAGCTAGCTCAATTATAATTATGGAGTAACCTTATTATGAGTTGTAACATACAACAGAAAGTGTAGTTGCACAGTTGAATAATATTTTCTCAGTTTAGAGCAGAGAGTTACTCTGCAGAAATCATCATCTTCTTCTCTATTTTGTCAAACCCTAATATTCTTCTTTATTCAATTTTCTTTCTTCTTCCATTAACAATTGTTGCGCATAATCATTTTTGCAATCAATGTTTGATTGATTCACTCAAGTGATGAGTGAAGAATAAGAAATTTCGATCGGTTGATTGAATCTTATTCATCAAGATTGATTCGGAATTCTCAAAGTTTTAGGTTAATTCCAACAATTTTGATGTATGAATAGTATTGTTTTTATATGGTGAGAAACTTCCTTTTGCATCGGTTGATATATGTTTTTTTTTTCAATTTTTTATCTATTTATTAAATAGAAAGAAGGAAGATGACCTACACATGATCAGGCCCGACCATGTGCCTGTTCAAACAGTGCCACAACACAGGGCCTCAAAATATAAGGGGCCTCATAATTTGTTTTTTTAATATACATTAAACTATTAAACTATATGTTTCTATATATTAATTTAGTTTAAAGTATATTTTAAGTATTTGAAACAAATCAGCGCTAAAGGAGTAGCTTAGGGGAATGAAAGGTGTGGGTTCCTAAAACCGCCTTTTTATTTTATTCTATTTTACAAAGATAATATATATTTTTTTAATATCATATAAAGTTCAAAATTAGTATTATTATTTTTAATTAAATCATTATAATTAAATAAATAATTTAATCTTGTCTAACTTATTTAAAAAAGTATTTTTATTAGATTTAATAATTTTTGAACACTTAATTTAACCTTGTCTAATTTATTATTTGTAAAGTTTTATAATATTTCTTACTAACTTATCTTTCTTTCATATTATTATATTATAAGTATTTTCTAATGAGAAATACTAGTATATTATTAAAATATATATTAGTAGGAGTGAGTCTCAAAATTTGTTTGTACAAGCTCAATTAGATCTTTCACTAATGTCTTAAAATTTTAAAAATCTCATAATTGCAAATCTATTTTTAATATGTGAAATTGTAAACTTTAGTGTGAGTTGAAACGTGTTATGATTAATTTAGTGGTAAAACATTTATAAATAGACAAATTCTATAAAAAAAAATACAAAAATAATTTTTATATATGCTAAATTCTAGTCGGTTATTCATTTTTTTTAGTTTATAATGTTATTTACAATTTAAAAAAAAAATTAATTATTATGCACTTTCAGTGTAAAAAATTTTATACGCTTAATTTATCACCATCATTCATTTGCATTATTTTATAGGTGAGTAAAATAAAATTAAAATTTCTCTCAACATTTAACTTTTATAATTAACTGATTATGTAAAAAAAATTTACATTATCGGTGTATTTTAATTAAATTTTTTAAACATTCAATTTTCATCTTAATTTTATTTTATATTTTATTTTTGATGTTTATTTTTAAGATTTGCACAGAGCCTCTGAATTGTTTGGACCGTCCCGGCACCTGATGGAATGTATAGGTGTTATAAAGACAAAAATAACAGCAAATGAGAAGTTTCTGACATAGACATATATATTATTCAAATAATTTGGATAACTTCAACCCATAATGCATATTCGTTTCGTTGTTCCAATCATCATATACATTATTTTTATAGTAACGTCTGTAGTTATTTGATGTTGAACAATAACTACCTAATTATTTATTCACCAACCAACTCATGTAAATCCATTTCACCAAATTTTAGAATTAAAATAGCATGGCTGAAACTCAAGCGGCAGCAAAAGAATCATTAAAAAATTAAATCAACTTCAACTCTCAAGGAAGAACAATTTTAAAGATAATATAAATAAATATTTTCTTAATTCTTTTTTAAGTGTCATTTTTTTATTTTTTATATATATTAATAAAATTAATTAATATTGTTACATTTCACACAATAATTTTTTTTATCTATAATGTTCTTAATTATTTATTATACTTATTCTACTTTTTTTCTGTCTGTAATAATTATTTAAAAATAATTTTAACAAAAATGTATTTAATATCTTAAACTTTGTAAATAATAATTAAAAAAACAAAAAATTATCTAAAAGTGTCACTTAAAAAAAAAAGAGAGAGTATAAAATTGGAGACAAACTTCAATAATAACATTTTCAACTTTTTGTCTTCATCGGAGAAATGTGAGTAATCATGCTGCATAGTTTACACATAACTAAATAAGATGATGTTTAATAACTTGTAAAAAAATAATTTATTTTTTATTAGTTATTTTACCGGTTAAATCAATAAATAAGGATGATTGAAATTAAAGACTTAGCAGATAACAATCATCGAAGACATATAAACAATAAGTTGTGTCACTATGTCAATTAGTCTTAGAAGATATAGTATTATTATATTCATGAGTCTCGAATTTTTTTTAAAGATCTACAACCTCTATGTTAAGAAGACAAAAGTGTTAAATGTAAATATTATAAAGACATGTTGATTTTAATTTTTTTTTTTTTAATGTTTAGCCACTTTAGTTGAAGTGACTTTGAGAGTTGTTTGTCTTATACTAAAGCTTTCGGTCATTAATCACGCAAGTGGAGAAATCGAAGTCAAGCTCATGTATGCATGTTTCCTTCCTATCCAGTCGTACATTAGAACATCTACCTGCTTAAGTGTCAATCTTCTCTTCCGTGGGTCAGCCAAAAAATTCACATGTGCCTCTTTAAAGTTCAATTTTCATGTATCCTCGATGTAAAAAGTTTTACATTGTTAACACATTTCAACCATTCAAGTGCATGACTTCAAAATAATTATGATACTATTAAAAGTGATAGAATGAATAAGGTCCATTGGGAAATAATGAGTTCATTGGCAAAATGATATGAATGAATGTATGTACAAGGTGAAGGACAAGTGTATTACCCAACAAACTAACTAACACTAACAAACCTAAAATAATAGGAGAAATCAGTTAAGTTTGTAATACCCCGCATAAACTTAAGGGTAAATGGAATGAACTCCAAGCTTATAAAGGTTTTGATGGAAATGCTTTAGGTCTAGTGGTTTTGTAAGAATGCTAGCCACTTGTTGAGTGGAAGAAACATGCAGCGAATGAAATAAACCCTGTTAGTTTTGACATTAAAATTTTTGTGCTTTTAGGTCTAAGAGACAATCAGTTCAACAGGAACACTATCAGAGATCCTTGGGTTCAACTTGCACGCTTCTACGAAATAGATTTGATGTGCAAGTCGGACCATGTCATGGAAGATCGAGTTACGTTATGATTGTTTGGGTTCACGCTTATTGGGAGGGCAAAAGATTGGTTACTATATCTTCCAAATGGAACAATTCGAACATGGAAGGAGCTGGAGGATAAGTTCTTGGAATGATTCTTTACCATTACCTAATTTATTGAGAGAATGGCTGAGATTCTGAATTTTGAGCAACAAGATGCGGAGATCTTATATGACTCATGGGAGAGATTCAAATTCTTGCTACGCAGATGCCCCAACCATAATTTGAACAATATGGAGCAGATGTAAAGTTTTATCAAAGGCCTAAAGAGTCAGACACACATGTTGCTGAATGCTTCCCCGGGAGGCACAATTAAACAAATGACTGAGCCATAATCAGGGACCTAATTGAGAAGATGTGCATGAATGAGTACCGCACCAAGAGTGAAAGAGCGGTAAAGTTTGAGATGGTAGGTACACCTAAAGGTATATTAACCATCGACACTCAAACTGCTTTATTAGCTCAAATTGAATTATTGAATAAGCAGCTAGCTGCAAGCTACTTATATAACACTAATGTGAGCCAAGTACAAGCACCTAAGTGTGATTTATGTGGCGAAGGACATCAGAACGCAAGGTATTCATATGAAGGGTCGAGTGCAGAAGTTCAATATGCTAATTTTCAAAAGGAAAGATCCTTATTCCAAAACCTACAATCTGGGGTGAAGAGATCATCCAAATTTCTGTTGGAGCAACAACCAAGATTAAAGTGGTGGCCAAGTTGTACAACAAACTCAACAAGCTCAAAATTCCCAAAGGAAGCCTTCACGGTTGGAAGATCCCTTGTAAAATTTCATGAAAGTCACTCAACTTAGCTTGGAACATGCGAATAAGAACTATGAGACCATGAGCAGAAACCATGATGCCTCCATCAAAAATTTGGAGACGCAAATTAGGCAATTGTCAAGACAACTCGCAGCCTTCCCTAGTTCGAGCGGAGGATTCTCAGGTAGCACCGTAGACAATCCTAAGAAGGAAACATGCAAGGTGGTTAGGACCAATGTAGGAGACTAAGGATGATGAGATTAGAAAAATTCAAAAAAAAAGGAAATAAAGGAGCAAGAACCTCAAGGGAACCAAGAAAAAGGGAAAGTTAGACTTGAGCAAGGTATAGCTGAAAAGTTTTCGGAGAAGGGAACCAAGGAGAAAAATTAGAGTGAACCAAACCCACCATTACCCAGTTACATGAAACTACCTTATCTTATTATTAATAAGAAACACGTACCTGAAGATGAAGTTGAGATGTTTGAAAGATTCAAAAAGATGTTGAAACAACTTCAGGTAAGTATCTATTTTCATGAAATTTTAGAATTAATCCCAAAGTTTGCTAAGTTTATGCAAGTATTGTTAAAAGAAGGAACACAAAAGTTGCTTCAAGAACAGGATTAAAACAGAATTTGAAAACCAGTTCTGATTCTGAAACTCTGATCATAAGTTAAATTAAAGAAAATGTGAAACTCAATTCAACCCCCTTTCTTGTTTATTTTTCACACCTTCAATTGGTATCAGAGCATGTTGTAGATAATGATCCAATAAGAAAAGTATAATTCTTCTTCAAGAAGGAATCAAGTGCCACATGAAAAATATCATACGACTTTTCCTACCGTATTCAAAGAATGATTCTACTGAATTTAAATGATAGAAAAGCTAAACATATTTTTAACTCATGGGTCTTGATACAGGGTTGCTGAAGGTCTATAGAATATCCTTCAAAGAGGTATTAATATAGAAGTTAATGGTGTAAATATGATCATCTTGAAAATCTCTTTCACCAACTCAGAAGATGCATATTGAATATCTTCAGAGGTAGTTGCATTCTGGTAGATGCTCTATCTCACTTCTGAGTATATCAACATCATTGATGTATCTGACGCTTGAACAATCTTTGGATTATTGTGCTTGGATTTGTGAGGATCAATTTTTGAAGCTTGAACAGTTACACTTCATCTATTATTTTCAAGCAAATTTTGAGAAAATTTCTCTGAGACTTAAATCTAAGATCACAGTTATTTAGGATGTTTACATCCTGAATCTGCTGTGTTCTAAAGGTTTGTTTTGCAGTCTTCAAAGGAAAGAAATAGAGTTACATCCTGAATCTGTTGTGATATCTGTTGATAGAAGAGTAACTTCAGATACTTCTGAAATACTTGTATTTTAACTGATTTCCCATATCTGAAAGTAAGAAGAAACACTATCATAACCTAATATCAGATGCTCTTCAACGTCTAATCTTTTGAAGCTGATATTAGTACAGGATACAGATGAAAAGAAGCATCTGTATTCTGAAATAAAAATCAAGTATTGAAGAGCAAGAGATGTTGTCAAATCTATCTTGGTTTAAAATATTTGATAACATGGAGTCTGTTCCTTAAGGTGATATCTTAGGAAACTCCATTGCTTCTTGATTGAGGATCATCATGGAAGTTGTATTAAAAGACATTTCTATGAGAAGTCTTCAATTTCTCTTTGAGTTCTGTCAGCCGTACTAAGACAATATTTTGATTTGCTTTGTGTCAATTTTTGATAGCTAACACCATCTGGTTCTGAGCTTGTCAATGATTTCAGAGTCAAAAGATTTAATCCTAGACAATGAGATTAGTGACTCAGCTTAGAACAAGATTTTGTTCGTATTATATCTTATTCTAGACTTATACTCTGGAGTGGTTTGTGATTTTATTATTAGGAAGAAACATGAGGTAAAGAAGAGTCTGCTTGTACTTACATGTATGGTCTTATAGAAGTATAAGTATCATAATGTATCTGCTACATATATCAAGGAAAGAAGCAGATGCATCTTCCATAAGGTTATTTACAACATTTATTGGAGGAAGAGCCAACAGCCCAGATTCAAGTACTGGTAGTACTGAATTTGGTGAGAGTAATGGAATCAATGGTTAAACAACCATTGAATCAGAATCCACTCAAAGTTGTGTTCAGACTCTATTGGTCAAGTCTGAATATTGAATCGAGTCTGGCAAAAAAAAAAAGGTATGCTTGTTCTTCTCTGGTTTATCTTTTGATTCAATGAAACATTTGTATAAATGTAAATACAAAGTTTTTGTTAGAGTTCTAGAGAAGTTCTTTTGAAAAGAAGAACTTCAGAAATCTTTAAGAGGAAACTCTGTTGTGTTTGTCTATACTAATTGTCTTATTAAGCCAGATGATGATCTTATTTATGGAAACAGTTTCTTCACTTTCCGTGTCGTTAATGTTGTGTGTTAGCTATCTAGAATTTAATTCAATATTCATCTATCACTCATGACTCTTGTTTCAAGATGAAGTGCTAGTTCTAAATAGAATCTTAGAGTATTGTAACTGACAGATGATATCTCTATCTTAGTCTAGATCTACTAGACTATGATGGATGATAGCTTCTGAAAGTTGCCAGTTTCTGAGTTTCATAAGAAGATTCTTTATGTCTGACATAACAATTTAAGTAAAAAGTTTTCAAAAAACTTTTATAATGCTTGAATTTTCATAAAGGTGAAATTTATCTCGTGGAATTGAACATTTGCTGGATAAGAACCTTTGGGTAATGATGTTCTCTCTTTTGGTATTTGCTGTTAGTATTCCCTGTCTTGTGTAACATCATTGTGTCCTTTTTTCTGACAAGATTCTTATTCTTGTAGGATTCTTGTTCATTTCTTCTTCTTCTTCTTCTTCTTCTTCTTCTTCTTCTTTTCTTCCTAATTGTGTGCCGATCAAATAAAACCTGAGATGAGTTCCGCAGTTCATTCTTCTTTGAATCAGCTGGTTGTCATCAATGAAAAGTTTGTGGATTTTGATGAGTTGCTTAAGATTGGTTCTAACTTCTGGAAGACTGTGTCTAAACAAGGTCGGAATGGCTACTTTGAGATGATATGTGGTTTCACTTATCCAAGTATTGTCGAAGAGTTTTGGATTAATGCCTCCATTGTTAAGCTGAATTCTGAGTATGTTATTCTGTCTAGAGTAACTGGTGTTTCTATTACAGTAACCTCTAAAGGGATTGCAAATGTGATCAATTGTGAGGAGATTGGAGAAATCCCAAGAACTCTTGTTTGGGAACACTATATTCCTACTTGGTGTATCTTTATAGATTCGTCTAATACACCAGAGGTCTCAAATCTTTTTCCTGATGCTGTTGTTTGGAATCAGATTCTAAATTCAAACTTACTTCCTAAGGATAAGGTTAGACCAAGTGGACCCTATTGAAAAAGATATGCTTCTACTTCTTAATTCAGATTCGAAGATTGATCTTCCTCAAGTTATGTTTGACCATCTGAAAAGGTCTCTTTCTTCTTTTCAAAAGGGAAAGACCTTCTCCATTCCTTATGGACAAGTTATTTCTGAGATTCTTGTTCAGCATGGGGTTAACATAAGTTATGAGGCTAGTTCTTCTAAGATTTGGAGAGACAAAAGCTATCTATGAAAGATTTTGATGTTAGATTTCTGCATAGTTATGCTTTGTATTCTGGTGAAATCTTTGTATTAAGCTTCTTATTAATAAATTCAGAGTTTGTTTATGCTTGTGTCCAGTTTTAAACGATTGAATATTTATTCTATGTTGTTCATGAGAATCTCAAATAAATAGGTAAAAGTACTAAATGTTTGCAACTTATTTCATTATTAAAGAGGAAGCTATTACAAGACAATTGGATTTCATAGTCTGTTGGATTGGCCCTAAGGAATTCTCTAGGATCATCTGACATGTCCAAATTATCTAAGAAATCTTAACATTCTTCCTTAGCAAACTCCAAAGCATCATTTTTCAGTTAGTTTCTGCGTCTGGATCCATAAGATCTTCTTCTTCTGTGTGTCTTCACTAGGGGTGTTCACGGGCCGGTTTGGTTCGGTTTCAAGAGAATCAGATACCCGAACCAATGAAAAATAAATGGATTGGTTTGGATTGGATTTCTATATTTTTGCAATAAAGCGCTGTCGTACCTCGAAAAATACGATCCTCGCGATGGACGCGAAAAAAACTGTTCGAAACAGAGTCGCCACCGAACTTTATTTATCCCAAAAGAGGAAAAGGAAAATATCGATAAAACCTTTAAAGGGAGATAAGAACGTGGTCATCGCAACCAAATTTGGGTTCGGGAGTCGGTTACGCAAGAGGGAAGGTATTAGCACCCTCTTCGTCCGTTGTACTCAACGGAAACCTCTTGATTCGATTCGTGAGAAAAGTTAGCTATATTGTTTGTTTATCTTCTAAGGTAAAAGGATTAATTTTTTAAAAGGGAAATGGGTGGTTTTTTTATTAGTGTGCTCGGCAAGGATTAGGAACCCTTGGGCCTACGTAATCCCTCGTGCAATGGGAAAGTCAGAGCATTCGTAGTTCGTGGGACTACGGTTGGTTTGTATTTTTTAGACGAACGAGTGTTTAATTCGCATTCTAACTGCTAAACGTTGGCTTGTCAGCTCGTCATGGGAGGCTGAAGCACTAGTTCATATGCGCGGAAGAATGGACTAAACAATGTTCTTTTTGTGAAAAGTTGTTTGATTTGGATTAAGTATGTTAAAAGATTTGATTGAGAAAAAGATTTAATTTGGGCGTGTTTTAGGCGAACGAGAGTTTAGGTTGCATTCTGACTGCTAAACATTAGCTTGTCTGCTCGCTAGGGGAGGCTGAAGCACGAGTTCATATGCGCGAAAGAATGACTTAAACAATGTTCTTTGAGTTGTGTTTGAGTTGTGGATTAAGTGTATTAGGGTTTCGGTTGCGTGGGCGCGGAAAGGAGTTTTGATCGTATTGGATGTTTTAGAGATAACAATTGCTCACACACGAGTAAGAGAACTCACACCCAAGCAATAGCTAACGATGGCTCATACACGAGTAAGAGAACTCGCACACAAGCAATCGGCGAATTACGGTTCATGTCTTTTAGAAGTGTCAATTGTTCACACACGAGTAAGAAAACTCGCACCCAAACAATTGAGGAGAAAGGTCAAAGACTTGGCCCCCCTCACATCACCTTTTAGGAAATTGTGTTTGAATATATGATTAAGTGTTTTGATAATTTAATTTTGAAAAGGTTTGAATGCTTGTCGAGTTCGTGTGTTTTAAAGGTGTCAATTGTCCACACACGAGTAAGTAAACTCGCACCTAAACAATTGACAAGTTAAGATTTAAGTTTTTTAGAGGTGTCAATCGTCTACACACGAGTAAGAAAACTCGCACCCACACAATTGAAGAGAAAGACCAAAGACTTGATCCCCCTCCTTTTCACTTTTTAATAAATGATCTTTAAGTATGATTAAATGTATTGATGGTTGATTAAGAAAAGGAGTTTGAGTGTTATCGGATTATATGTATTTTATAGGCGTCAATTGCCCACACACGAGTAAGAAAACTCGCACCCAAGCAATTAAAGAGAAAGACCAAAGACTTAGTCCCCCTCTTTTTCACCTCTATGAAAATGTTTAAATATTATTATATGTGTTGGTTTGATTCGAGAAAAGCAATCGACGTTGGATCGAGGTTTTAATGTGTGTACAGAACGGTTAATAAATGGAAGGAACAGAAGTTATGGTGCGAAG
The DNA here is from genome assembly GCA_022829125.1 of Lathyrus tuberosus. Taxonomy (NCBI): domain Eukaryota; kingdom Viridiplantae; phylum Streptophyta; class Magnoliopsida; order Fabales; family Fabaceae; genus Lathyrus; species Lathyrus tuberosus. The sequence continues at coordinate 1,646,717 of JALAZF010000768.1, forward strand.
TGAAGGTTGGAAATACTTGATATATGGATCAAGTAAATGCTTAGGATTGAATTGATTGAATTTATTTGGAAAATACTTGATGTTGGATCAAGTTTGTTTTACTCTTATAAAAAGGGTTGATTTTAATCTTATGGAATTAATTAAGCCATGATTAAACATAAACCAATCACATACATGCATACAAATCAAATTAAAATGGGTTATCGTTGCATAAGGCCCAAGAGGAGGCAAAGGGGAGGTCGATTGCGATCGTGAAAACGATCGACTTATCAGGTATGAAAATGATTGACACGAAGTCCAAATATTAGTTGAAAAATATCTTGATTTGAATAAACACGCAATGACATAGCATAATAATATCAAGGCATAAAAAATCCACAAGGTAAACATCATGCACCACACATAATAAGCATAAATAAATGGACTCAAGCATGATATGGTTAGTCCCCTAATTCTAGTGTTAGTTTGAGGGAGGAATCCTAAACTAAAATAAAATCTAAGTTTTAGAATTAAAATAAAGTGCAAAAAAAATAATTAGATTAAACTAAAATTAATTAACAAAATTAACTATAATATTAAGTACAAAGATTTAATAAAATTAATTAAAGTTTGATTAAGAAAAATCATTATTTTAGGTTTTGGGATTAAGGAGGCTCAAATTAATTAGATTAAATTAAGATATTTAATAAAATTAACTTTTAAAATTAATTATTATTAAATAAAATTATTTAATAAAATTAATTAAACAAAAGTTAGGAATTAAATGGAAAAAAGTTTTTTTTTAGATTTTCTAGAATTAAAACCAAATTAATAATTAATTAAATTAAAATTCAATATCTAATAAAATTAATCATAAAAAAAAATTAATTAATTAATATTAAATGAAAAAAGTTTAATAAAATTAACTAAATTAAATTATTAATAATATTTCAAAACCCACCTATTTCTCCGACGACACCTCCACCAATCCTCAAACTGTAAACACAAACCCCACCTATTTTCTCCTTCTCTACACGAATCTAAACCTAGATTTACGAAAAAAATTAACCACACTCTCAAATCGAACTCGTTCCCAAATAACCCTAATTTCTAAAATCAACAAAAATATGCAAAATCAAGCAAGGGGCAAGCAAATCAAAACATGGGAAGGTAGTTAGAGCATACAACCGCAACGATTCAATCAAAGAGGCTTAGATTTGAGGAGAAAAGGGAGGACGAGGCTTACCTCTTGAAGAATCGGTTGATAAACGTTCAGGTACCTTCGCTCGATCCCTTTGTATGCTCGTTCTCTACTTCTTTCTTCTTCTTCGTATGATTAGCTTTTCTGAAAGTGTTTTAGCTCAAGAACTTTTGTTGAATATGAACTTTAGTGAATAGGGTTGTGAACTTTTCGCAGTCGTTTAGGTTTTTTTTTCCTCCTAAAGAGTTTTTTTTCTTGTTCTGAATTTTTTCTCCGTTCTCTCCTCCGTTTCCCTCTCAGGTTCTCTCAACCTCTCATAAGCTCACGGCGGCATCTTTTTTCTCTGTTATTGTTGATTTGTGGATTTCTAGAGTGAGCGGCTGAAAGTGGTGATTCACGGCGGATGGTGAGGCATTCGATGTTGTTGAGTAGGTACTGTCTGGGTTGTTGGATTGAGGTTAACGTTGTTGACGGTTCACGGCAGTGGTGATGTGAAGGTTGTGGTTTATTGGGAAAATTAGAAGACGATGTGGCTGTGTGTTTGGGACGAACAAAGATCGTGGTTTACGAATGTTGGTTCAAAGGTTTGTGTGTTAACTTTCGTTCCTCCTCTATTTTTCAGAATTCTTTGTTATGTTTTTTTTTTCCGTTCTTAGAATTCCTCCCTTTTCTCATTGTTGCTTCCTCTCGTTTAAAATCCCATTCAAACTTGTGGATTAAGTTTTTTGTACAATTCTTTTGTCCTGTTGTTGATGTTGTGTCTTTTTCATATACAGGTTTCTGTCATGGCTTGGATGGTATGGTCGTTGTTGCTTGTGTTGTTGGAGGTAACAGGTTTTGAAGGTACGGTTGATACAAGGCTTGAGGCAGAGGTTTTGGAATTTTGGTAGGTTAATGTGGAAAGGTCGCAGGCTAGCTGCAAAGTACTGGTCTTGTAGAGTTTTTTTTTTGTGTGCAAGTAGTACGGTTCTGTTTTGCAGGATGTGTCTGGTTCACAGGCTGTGCTTGTAGCAGGATAGTGCAGCAAGAGGCGTGTAAGTTATAGTTTGGAGTGGAGTGATTATTTCTTTATAATTTAAACCTTGTAACTTTTGTGGAGTATGTGTATTATTCTTGTGACCAAGTTTGAATTCACGTAGAAAATGTAACGTTTGAACTCAATTGAATTTATAATTCCAAACTTTGTAGTGTGATATTTGTAGTGTGATATTGCTTGAAATATGGATGTTTTTGATGTGGATGAGGTGAGGACTAAGAGCTCATGAAACGTACAGGCCATTATAGGATTTTTTGAGTTGCATTTCATGAATTAGGTTGCAACACTGCTATGGTGGTAATTATGTAGGATATGCACTTGTAATTCATCACTAATAATTAATGCCCTGGCGACAAAAAAAAATGGTCCAAGAGGGTCCAATTTTAGGTTTAACCATGTTTTATATCTAGATAAAAAACTCAGGACCAATGAAATGTGACACCTTCATTACACATTCTTATAGTTCGTGTTGCAAGTAGTACGGCACCAAACCATTCACGACCTAATCTTGGAAAGTGAGTTGTAATATGGCCATGACTTAAGACCAAATGATCGGAATTAATTTAGAACCCATTGGATAACTTGAGGTTGATCTGTAACCAATTATCATAACTCATTCCAACTTGTCTCAGCTTAGCATGTTTAGAGATGATCTCGTCCGAGGCTTAGAGTAATTCAATAAGTTGAACTTGGCTTAAAAATTTGATCACCATCTGGGCCTCTGATCAAATCATATGCTTTAACCACAAATTAGTTATGCCAACAATTAAGTCAAATTAAGTCTTAGTTGGCTCACCATCTGAGCTCGGCCCATCACAACTTGCTACTAATCTTGAGAGCAACCAAAGCATGACTTGAGAATAACTGGACCATATCATATGGCTCTGTCAACAACGTGGCTCAACATGGATTTGAGGGAAGACTTTAAATTGTCTTAAAATACGACTTAAGAACCCTTTGATCACGTCTTGAAATGAACCAACCATACGATTAGGGTACTTGATCTTGCCTTGACTGCTTAGCCATTAAAAAAATAAGGGCACCTCCTGCTTTTTCCTCCACATGAATTCAAACCACTTGTAAAAGCCTGTGATCACTACTATATGCCCACACAAGACTCTTATGACCCAATTTTTTAGAGGACCATGGCCATGATGATCTAGAAAGAAGTCATTGAGCCACAATTATGCTTAGTATAAGAAACACGAGAGGGTAGGACAAATTTGGGGTATGACAGATGCCCCTATCTAATTGTCTTGAACCTGAGAAAATGAACTGCGTTATGACGTTCATTTTTAGGGTGGAAGTCAATTAGATATAAGAAGACCCCAAAATTTGTCTGACAAAAGGTAAAATGATATGGGGCAAAAGCTGACAGAATGAGGCAGCGGCGTCCAAATAACTTGAGATCCTTTGGGTGGTCAAAGCAGTCCCTCATCCGTTAAGGTTCTTCGCGATACCAAAGTAGTATTTTTGAAAGGTAGAGGATTCTCTGGCTTGTCGAAGCAGACCCTTATCCATTAAGGTTCCTCGATGATACCAAAGCAGCATCTCTGAAGTAAATTTGCTGAAGGATGGTTGAGCAAGATTCCTGTCGGAGGAAATGTGCTGGCTCTACAGGGGAAAGCTCACAAGAAACTTTCTAGGATATCCTCTGCTTGGGGAGTACGAAGTAACAACAGCTGTTGGGGATTGTCATTATTAATTGCATGGTTGAAGAATGACTTGCTGGGGGATACAATTCCTTGAGCACGTGCGGGGTACCAACTCTTCTCAGAAGAATACTGCCGGTTTTGAAGGAGGGTTGGCCAAGATGCTTGTAAACTGATCCTGGATCCTGTTATGCTATGCTGGGGATGGATATGCCATGCATACAAGAATGCAAATGAACTTGTTTATATGAGATGCATATGGGAATGCTATGTAGGTATGATTGGATTAGTATGCCATGTATGCGGGAATGCAACTGGGCAAGGCTTCACTTGTGGTTTCCAAAGAAGGATTAATGGGAATTAAATGGAGCAAGGTGAAAGACTCACTGGGAATACTGGCATATCAACTCGGGGGTTGAGAAAAGGAAATGCAATATTGACTCGGTGGTCGAGAAACATTAAGATAAACTGTCGCCAACTCGGGGGTTGAAAGAAAGGTAAAGGTAATATCGACTCGGGGGTCGAGGAAAATAAAGGCAAAGTAATCTATCAACTCGGGGGTTAAAGGAAATAACAAAATATCAACTCGGGGGTTGAAGGAAAGGTAAATATCGACTCAGGGGCCGAGGGTAGAGATAAAGGCAATGTCGACTCGGGGGTCGAAGAAGATAAAGATAATATCGACTCAGGAGTCGAGGAAATAAAGACAACAATGACTCGGGGGTCAGGAACAAATCAATATATATTAACGCGGGGGTTGAGGAAGGAAATAGGTTATTATGTATGCATATGGTGCTCGTATGTGACGCATATGCGAATGCAAGAAGGTGATGGGTTTTATGAAGGTGCCAAGCAGGGTTGGACTTTTGGTAGGTGCCAAGCAAGGTTGGACTTTTGAGGTGAAAGGATTTGATTTCCCGACACTTAGTACCTGATAGTGCCATTATCAGAGGATAGCTGGGGATGCTCTTGGTGCCCCAAGTTTGATCCTTTGCAGAATTTACATACTTGCTCCCGAGAGAACCTCACTTATAGCTTATGTGCCATGAATGGTTGTATGAGCACAGCGACGTAACCAATGCATGTTGATCGTGTGAGCGTAGCGACTTATCCAATGCATTCTGATGGTGCATTTGCTCTGCCCCAAGGCTTTTTGACACTTTTTGAACTCAACATTTACCAGTGTCTGACACGGTCTGCTTGACCATCTTGGAAGTATGGAGGGAATTTGATCCTTTACAACCTGTCTGCCCCAGTCTGGAGGGTATTGAGATGATTTTCCACAGTGTCTGGATCAGTGCTTTGCCCCAGTCTTGGTTTTTTGAAAGACTTGCCTCAGATTGACTAAGTATTGCTTTGAAGGACTTGCCCCAGATTGACAAGGTTGTGAGATAGTCTCGATTCGAGCCAGTGCCAACGAACACTCAAGTTTTTCTGATTGCACTTTGTTGGAATTTCCAAAATGTCAAGTACGGATTTGCAGCTAAAATTGATCATTCAGAAATGTTAATTTTAATGCGACGTTCATGCAAGTTTTGAAAAATCATTTATTGGAATGATGTGTCAGTGTGTGACGAGTGAACCATTAGTCCAAACACAGTGATGATTTACTGGTTGTGAAAGATACGGCAGAAGTATGACACCAATTTAGAAGATTAGCAATATGTAGGAGTCAGTTTACGCAACCTTGCTGTAGTATGCTTTCAAAATAAACCCCGCCTCAATTAGGTCTTTTGAGGGTTGTATCGTGGTCTGGTTCACGGTTATAGAAACAAAGGATATAAGGCTCAAAGTTATATTTGTACCCACCCCTTCTTCGTGATGATCTCCAGTCCTACGTTCAGTTGACTCTGCACATGTTTGTCCTCCAAATGGGGTGACGGTGTAAGCGATGAATAATTCAAGGTTTGTTCGAAATAGCAGTCACATTATTTTGTTTTTGATGGATGTCAGTGACCCTTTGATTTTTGGTATGGTGATCACTGGGTCTTATTTTGTTGTTGAAGATTCGAAAGCCTCTTTTGGTTTTGTTTGATCCCTATCTTTTGCATGGACTGACTTTGCTTTTCGAGTCCATCAGGGTTGCCTTGATTTTTGCCTAAGTCTCCTTTTGAGGTATTTGACTTAGCAGGCTTTTGACTTTCTTATTTTATTTTGTCAGAGGATTGTGACTGCCAAGTCATGGGTAATTGATGAACAACCATCATGTTTTTGGATTTTGCTTTTGTGAACTGAGTGCGCAATCAGGTTAACTGAACACTACCCTGCCCCAGGTTGAGTGTAAGGGTTTGAATATCCAAAGAAATCTGCTACTTCTAGGCTCGAAGTGGTTAACTAGGGACGAAATCCTTATCTCTCCAGTGTTTGGGGATTTGAAACAATGCCTGTACATCCTTAGCAGGATTCTATCCGAAAGCATACCATCAGCAATTATGGGTATCTCGTTTTCGTCATCCTCCCTCCAATCTTTGCTAAACAACAATTTGGTTAAGAAAGTGAATGAGAGGTATATAGATGAATATATTTTTTGTTTTTTTTTTTATAAAAGTGAAGAAAATGTGAGCGAATGCGACGTGATTAATTCAAAAAAGGCATGATCACTTCATTAATATTACCATTAATAAACAACAATGTCTAAAAGCAAATATCACATAACATAAAGAAACTACAAATGCATAGAAATGACATGATCTAAAAATTGTCAGCATTGTGGACTGGGCTTTTCTTTCTTGACCCACTGTTGGACTAACATTCTTGTTCATCGAGACCACTATGATAGCCTTCTTCACACCTACTCTCAGCAACTTCTTCCATAACCTGGGATGATGGACCTGCCTGATCAGATGAAGGATTGACGTTAATTTGAAGACCTCGAGGCGTAAATGAGATTAACTTGGACTCAATCAGATCTTGGACCTTGTTTTTGAGCTGTTTACAATTCTCAGTTGAATGCCCCATGGCGCCAGCATGGTATCCACATCGTGCATTGGCGTCGAAGCCTGGTGGGTATGGAGGAATAATAGGATCCAAGCCCTTTGGCACTATTAACCTGCTATTAATCAAATGTGGCAATATATGACTGAATGGCATTGGCAAATGATCAAAATGCCTTTTTGGTCTTTGATTATAGTAGCGTCGGGGTTGTGAAGAATGTTGTTGTGTAATCTGTTGTTGACGAGGGGGACCTCTATTGGCAGGAGTATATTGACCATGTGGAGAGAATTGAATCGCACAGGGAGGCCCATGGGATTGCTGACTTTGAACATTTGAGATGCTTGGGTATTGAGGATAAAGTACCGGAGATGGAGCTTATAAAGTGTCCCAGATTACATTGATTTCATCCTCCTCTTCCTCTTGAGAACTGACAATGGATCCAGTCTCACTAGCCTGGATGCTCGAGGCGTCTAGGATCTTTCCACTCTTGATATAACTCTCAATGCGTTCTCCTACTAAAGCCAAATCAGAGAAGTTTGATGTCCCATTGCTCATCATTTTTTCTAGGTATGGGCCTTGCAAAGAATTTATGAACAGGTCAACCAATTCTCTATCTAAAAGTGGTGGTTAAATGCGAGCAGCTACCTCTCTCCATCTCTGAGCATACCCTCTAAAGGATTCGTTCTCCTCTTGAGATAAGCCTTGCAACTGTATGCGGTTGGAGCCATGTCAAGATTGTATTGGTATTGTTTCATAAAGGCGTTGGCTAAATCCAACCATGACTGGATATGGCTACTTTGTAGCTGCATGTACCAACTCAATGATGCCCCACTCAGTCTGTCTTGGAAACAGTGGATCATAAGTTTATCATTGTCAGCATTAGAGGTCATTTTTCTACAAAACATCACCAAATGCTGCTTTGGACAACTATCTCCTTTGTACTTCTCAAATTTTGGCATCTTGAACTTTGGAGGTATTACAAGTCCGGGTACCAAACACATGTTCAAAGCATTCAGATCAAAAGCATCACGCCCCTTCATGGTTTCAAGCTTCTCTTCCAACACACGACATCTTTCTACAAACTCAACATCTTGAGGTCGTTCAATAGTCACCACCAGGCTTGTCCCTCAGGAATTCGGTGTAGTGAATGCAAAGCTATGGTATTCAATTGCATCATGAGACGAGGCATGTTTATCTTGTATAGTGTAACATTCTTGTATTACCTGGTCCCCAACAGGAATCCGCACAGGCTGAGATTGGGCAAGATTATTCACTTGAGGCAGAATGACGTTCCCAGTGACTGTAGGCCTTTGAAAGTTGTCCTCTTTCCTTGCCATAGCTTCCACAAGTTGGTATAGCTGGTTCTTCATCAAGTCAACATCTGCTCTTGACGCAAATTGGCTCTGCTCGCCTGAGTCCATGATTCTTCCAAAAGCGGCTTCAACTCCGATACGGGTGTCGGGAAATCAACTGTGGGTTATGGACAAAGGATGGTTGAGTTTGTGGTTTTGGAAAATGATATGCAATGCTGATGAGTATGCAATGCTTATGCACGGTTCCAGGATCAAAACAACATCTGATTTTAAGGAAGGAGTTAGACACAGGATATCTCTGATCATCGGATCCCCTATAGGTAGGCTCTAATCAGGTAGGTGCCTAGAGTTACAGATATCTTTCAAAGACATTATGGCCATGACGAAGGAACATCAGACGATAATATCCTTGAAAGGATCTCGTCTAGGTGAGGTCTTCGTTTCTTCCCCACGAGAAAGACTCCTCGGAGGCGCCCACTACACAACCATCGACACACGGGTTCTAAGCAGGGTTCTCAGAATCCTAGATCGAGGTCGAAAATATTACTGTCAGGAAGTAATACGTTCAAGGGATCTCATCTGATTATGGCATTCGCATTAACTCACATAGAATTAACACTACTAACCACCATGGAAAAACGGGTTAATGGTCCTTGGGATCGACAATTCAGGCTCGAAAACATTATCATCGTGACGAAGTAACACCCAAACGATAACATTTCCAAGGGAATCTACTCCAAGCGGGGTCTTTGCTTTGGCTCACGCGGAAGGAACCACGCAAGCCTCCACTACATAACCACCATTATAAACCTAGGGTTATACTCGGACTCGGGTGTAGAGCTATCTCACAAAGTTCCCAATGATCAGAGAACCCCCACAGTGTCACAAGAAATAATAATAGGATATAATAAAAATAAGCAAGCAAGTAGATAACAGATAATCAGACAAGCAAGCAAACAAGCAAGAGAAGATAAACAAACAAGCAAATCTAACACTCACGAATCGAGTCAAGTTAGGCTTGACTCTCTCTAGCATGGGGCAATGGCAGTCCCCAGCAGAGTCGCAATTTGTCGTACCTCGAAAAATACGATCCTCGCGATGGACGCAAAAAAAACTGTTCGAAACAGAGTCGCCACCGAACTTTATTTATCCCAAAAGAGGAAAAGGAAAATATCGATAAAACCTTTAAAGGGAGATAAGAACGTGGTCATCGCAACCAAATTCGGGTTCAGGAGTCGGTTACCCAAGAGGGAAGGTATTAGCACCCTCTTCGTCCGTTGTACTCAACGGGAACCTCTTGATTCGATTCGTGAGAAAAGTTAGCTATATTGTTTGTTTATCTTCTAAGGTAAAAGGATTAATTTTTTAAAAGGGAAATGGGTGGTTTTTTATTAGTGTGCTCGGCAAGGATTAGGAACCCTTGGGCCTACGTAAAAATGACTTAAACAATGTTCTTTGAGTTGTGTTTGAGTTGTGGATTAAGTGTATTAGGGTTTCGGTTGCGTGGGCGCGGAAAGGAGTTTTGATCGTATTGGGTGTTTTAGAGATAACAATTGCTCACACACGAGTAAGAGAACTCGCACCCAAGCAATAGCTAACGATGGCTCATACACGAGTAAGAGAACTCACACACAAGCAATCGGCGAATTACGGTTCATGTCTTTTAGAAGTTTCAATTGTTCACACACGAGTAAGAAAACTCGCACCCAAACAATTGAGGAGAAAGGTCAAAGACTTGGCCCCCCTCACATCACCTTTTAGGAAATTGTGTTTGAATATATGATTAAGTGTTTTGATAATTTGATTTTGAAAAGGTTTGAATGCTTGCCGAGTTCGTGTGTTTTAAAGGTGTCAATTGTCCACACACGAGTAAGTAAACTCGCGCCTAAACAATTGACAAGTTAAGATTTAAGTTTTTTAGAGGTGTCAATCATCTACACACGAGTAAGAAAACTCGCACCCAAACAATTGAAGAGAAAGACCAAAGACTTGATCCCCCTCCTTTTCACTTTTTAATAAATGATCTTTAAGTATGATTAAATGTATTGATGGTTGATTAAGAAAAGGAGTTTGAATGTTATCAGATTATATGTATTTTATAGGCGTCAATTGCCCACACACGAGTAAGAAAACTCGCACCCAAGCAATTGAAGAGAAAGACCAAAGACTTAGTCCCCCTCTTTTTCACCTCTATGAAAATGTTTAAATATTATTATATGTGTTGTTTTGATTCGAGAAAAGCAATCGACGTTGGATCGAGGTTTTAATGTGTGTACAGAACGGTTAATAAATGGAAGGAACAGAAGTTATGGTGCGAAGTGAAGGTTGGAAATACTTGATATATGGATCAAGTAAATGGTTAGGATTGAATTGATTGAATTTATTTGGAAAATACTTGATGTTGGATCAAGTTTGTTTTACTCTTATAAAAAGGGTTGATTTTAATCTTATGGAATTAATTAAGCCATGATTAAACATAAACCAATCACATACATGCATACAAATCAAAATAAAATGGGTAATCGTTGCATAAGGCCCAAGAGGAGGCAAAGGGGAGGTCGGTTGCGATCGTGAAAACGATCGACTTATCAGGTATGAAAATGATTGACACGAAGTCCAAATATTAGTTGAAAAATATCTTGATTTGAATAAACACGCAATGACATAGCATAATAATATCAAGGCATAAAAAATCCACAAGGTAAACATCATGCACCACACATAATAAGCATAAATAAATGGACTCAAGCATGATATGGTTAGTCCCCTAATTCTAGTGTTAGTTTGAGGGAGGAATCCTAAACTAAAATAAATTCTAAGTTTTAGAATTAAAATAAAGTGCAAAAAAAATAATTAGATTAAACTAAAATTAATTAACAAAATTAACTATAATATTAAGTACAAAGATTTAATAAAATTAATTAAAGTTTGATTAAGAAAGATCATTATTTTAGGTTTTGGGATTAAGGAGGCTCAAATTAATTAGATTAAATTAAGATATTTAATAAAATTAACTTTTAAAATTAATTATTATTAAATAAAATTATTTAATAAAATTAATTAAACAAAAGTTAGGAATTAAATGGAAAAAAGTTTTTTTTATAGATTTTCTAGAATTAAAACCAAATTAATAATTAATTAAATTAAAATTCAATATCTAATAAAATTAATCATAAAAAAAAAATAATTAATTAATATTAAATGAAAAAAGTTTAATAAAATTAACTAAATTAAATTATTAATAATATTTCAAAACCCACCTATTTCTCCGACGACACCTCCACCAATCCTCAAACTGTAAACACAAACCCCACCTATTTTCTCCTTCTCTACACGAATCTAAACCTAGATTTACGAAAAAAATTAACCACACTCTCAAATCGAACTCGTTCCCAAATAACCCTAATTTCTAAAATCAACAAAAATAGGCAAAATCAAGCAAGGGGCAAGCAAATCAAAACATGGGAAGGTAGTTAGAGCATACAACCACAAAGATTCAATCAAAGAGGCTTAGATTTGAGGAGAAAAGGGAGGACGAGGCTTACCTCTTGAAGAATCGGTTGATAAACATTCAGGTACCTTCGCTCGATCCCTTTGTATGCTCGTTCTCTACTTCTTTCTTCTTCTTCGTATGATTAGCTTTTCTGAAAGTGTTTTAGCTCAAGAACTTTTGTTGAATATGAACTTTAGTGAATAGGGTTGTGAACTTTTCGCAGCCGTTTAGGTTTTTTTTCCCATCCTAAAGAGTTTTTTTTCTTGTTCTGAATTTTTTCTCCGTTCTTTCCTCCGTTTCCCTCTCAGGTTCTCTCAACCTCTCATAAGCTCACGGCGGCATCTTTTTTCTCTGTTATTGTTGATTTGTGGATTTCTAGAGTGAGCGGCTGAAAGTGGTGATTCACGGCGGATGGTGAGGCATTCGATGTTGTTGAGTGGATATTGTCTGGGTTGTTGGATTGAGGTTAACGTTGTTGACGGTTCACGGCAGTGGTGATGTGAAGGTTGTGGTTTATTGGGAAAATTAGAAGACGATGTGGCTGTGTGTTTGGGACGAACAAAGATCGCGGTTTACGAATGTTGGTTCAAAGGTTTGTGTGTTAACTTTCGTTCCTCCTCTATTTTTCAGAATTCTTTGTTATGTTTTTTTTCCGTTCTTAGAATTCCTCCCTTTTCTCATTGTTGCTTCCTCTCTTTTAAAATCCCATTCAAACTTGTGGATTAAGTTTTTTGTACAATTCTTTTGTCCTGTTGTTGATGTTGTGTCTTTTTCATATACAGGTTTCTGTCATGGCTTGGATGGTATGGTCGTTGTTGCTTGTGTTGTTGGAGGTAACAGGTTTTGAAGGTACGGTTGATACAAGGCTTGAGGCAGAGGTTTTGGAATTTTGGTAGGTTAATGTGGAAAGGTCGCAGGCTAGCTGCAAAGTACTGGTCTTGTAGAGTTTTTTTTTTGTGCAAGTAGTACGGTTCTGTTTTGCAGGATGTGTCTGGTTCACAGGTTGTGCTTGTAGCAGGATGGTGCAGCAAGAGGCGTATAGGTTATAGTTTGGAGTGGAGTGATTATTTCTTTGTAATTTAAACCTTGTAACTTTTGTGGAGTATGTGTATTATTCTTGTGACCAAGTTTGAATTCACGTAGAAAATGTAACGTTTGAACTCAATTGAATTTATAATTCCAAACTTTGTAGTGTGATATTGCTTGAAATATGGATGTTTTTGATGTGGATGAGGTGAGGACTAAGAGCTCATGAAACGCACAGGCCATTCTAGGATTTTTTGAGTTGCATTCCACGAATTAGGTTGCAACACTGCTATGGTAGTAATTATGTAGGATATGCACTTGTAATTCATCACTAATAGTTAATGCCCTGGCGACAAAAAACAAACGGTCCAAGAGGGTCCAATTTTAGGTTTAACCATGTTTTATATCTTGATAAAAAACTCAGGACCAATGAAATGTGACACCTTCATTACACATTCTTATAGTTCGTGTTGCAAGTAATACGGCACCAAACCATTCACGACCTAATCTTGGAAAGTGAGTTGTAATATGGCCATGACTTAAGACCAAATGATCGGAATTAATTTAGAACCCATTGGATAACTTGAGGTTGATCTTTAACCAATTATCATAACTCATTCCAACTTGTCTCAGCTTAGCATGTTTAGAGATGATCTCGTTTGAGGCTTAGAGTAATTCAATAAGTTGAACTTGGCTTAAAAATTTGATCACCACCTAGGCCTCTGATCGAATCATATGCTTTAACCACAAATTAGTTATGCCAACAATTAAGTCAAATTAACTCTTAGTTGGCTCACCATCTGAGCTCGGCCCATCACAACTTGCTACTAATCTTGAGAGCAACCAAAGCATGACTTGAGAATAACTGGACCATATCATATGGCTCTGTCAACAACGTGGCTCAACATGGATTTAAGGGAAGACTTGAAATTGTCTTAAAATACGGCTTAAGAACCCTTTGATCACGTCTTGAAATAAACCAGCCGTACGATTAAGGTACTTGATCTTGCCTTGACTGCTTAGCCATTAAAAAAATAAGGGCATCTCCTGCTTTTTCCTCCACATGAATTCAAACCACTTGCAAAAGCCTGTGATCACTACTATATGCCCACACAAGACTCTTATGACCCAATTTTTCAGAGGACCATGGCCATGATGATCTAGAAAGAAGTCATTGAGCCACAATTATGCTTAGTATAAGAAACACGAGAGGGTAGGACAAATTTGGGGTATGGCAAGAGCAAACAAAACCAATTCAAAAAAAAAAGATTGGTTTGGATTGGATTGATCAGATATATTAAAAATAAATATACAAAAATATTTTTTTTAAATGATTTGTTTACACACTAAAATATGAAAAATAAATATTGAACACATGACACACATATTTTTAAACAAGTTATGACCACCATAGTCATATAGTTGTTGAATTTCACTTAAATATTCAATAACTTAAAATAATTTTACTGGATACTCATACTCCATTCCATAGCATAAAACTGAAGGTTTGTAGTTTGTAGATACTTGGGATTTGAGGTTTTACGATTTGGGAAGAAGGTTGTGGTTTAAGGATACTTGTAGTTTGAAATTTGTGAGTTTGATTTATAATGGTTGTGATTTTTGGTTTCTCTATATTTCATCATTGATTGATATGCTTGTGATAATTTGAAAGATGTCGTTCTGTTTTTCATTGGAAATGTCCAGAGACTTTGCCTCTTTGTTTCTTTCATTATGGTTTGTACTTGGTAATTTCTATAACAATTATTCTCTTCATTCAAACAAATAAGTAATAACTCAATTAAAATTAATAATTTATTATATGAATTAATTATGTTGATTGTTATTGGTTTGGTTCGGGTTTACGGGTAGCAAATTAGAAATCCGTTGCCCGAACCAATTAACATTGATTTTAATTGGTTCGGTTTTTGTCCGAACTGGAAAAATGCCCGACCCAAACACATTGGTTTGGTTTGGATTCTAGTTTGGTTCAGATTTTCCCGAATCAATGAACACCCCTATTCTTCACAAAGGATGCTGAAGAGGAGAGCACTTCTGAAGCTGTTTGCTTGCTTGCAGAACCTTCAGCTGCTGCTTTGCCTTGGTTTGCTTGAGTCGTTGCATTCAGTAATGCTGCCTCCCTAAAATCTCTCGTTGGAACCCATATTTGCTTTTGCTTGTACATCTTGGTGTTTTAGGAATTAAGTGATGATGGAAGAAAGCTTACTTGAGTCTTTTTTATAGACGTGATACTTACATGGTCTTGAGTTTAAAATTATTTAAGTATTGGTTAAATCTTATTAGTGCTCTAATAATAACTCTTGGAAATGTTATCTAACAGTCTAACCTATTTAAGATTCTCTGAACAACTATGAGTTAATGTTTGATTAGTTTTACTGATGTTTCTGTTGTCATTTTCACTTTGCTAATGCTCCTTCAGAATGTCTCAAGGTTAACTGGATGATTGTTGCATACTATGTAAATAAATAATTTGCTCAAAACATTTTTCATTAATCTTGTCCATGGATTACAAAATATTCCTAAAAAGAAAACGGATAGACCTAGAAACAGATGGTTCTATGTCATTCTTTTTCTACAAAATCAGTAGCTACCATAATCAATATATGGTTCGTATTTTACAATATCTTCCATTTCTGGCTCTGGAACCGCAAGCTGGTCAAACATCTCGTTGAGCCGCTTCCTTCCTGTTCTCTTCATGATCCTTACTTCTGAAGGATCCTTCTTGTAGGGCTGTTTTGGAGCTGCTGATGTTGCCTCATATGAAGTAGCTTTTGTAAGAAGCACAGAGTCAATAGTGAATGATGCAGAAACAACTTGTTTCTGACGTTTTTTGATTTTTTGTCTTGTTGGACGCTTTGAAATCTCTGTTACCACAGATTTCTTGTTGCTCTCAACTGATGACTCCATCACTCTTGAAGATGTTGTTTAAAATGAACTAGGTGTTGGTCCTTTTTATTGTAGTTTCTGAGTATCCTAATCGTTGGAATAAGATCCCTTGCATGATTCTTGAGACTGTTTTTGACCATTAACTGGTTTGCACAATCCTTAATGACCCTTGCTACTTGATTACTTTTCTTTCTTGGAAACTGATTAAGTAATGATGATCTGAATTACATTAATTAGTGGAAATTATTTTCCTTTCCTTCTTTTCTTCTTTTTCCTTCTTTTATTTAATTCTTTTCGATGTGACAAAAGGGAGAGAAATAACAGCAAATATTTAAGTGGAAACTGAACCCATTGAGAACCTATTCAGTTATTGGTCATTTATTTCCTTGTCATTTATTTTCTGTTTTATGGTTACCTTGCCCAAGGTGTATTTTAACTTCCTTGTACATAAGTCTAAGGAAAAGCTTACAAACCTCAAGCTTAGCCTATCAGACCCAGAAGAAGCACGAAAACCCCGTTTTCTGGTGTTGCCAAAGAAAGTTAAAAGGGCAACATACTTTAACTCTCTTGTACATAGTGTTAAGTAAGAGCTTACAAACCTCTGACTTAGCCTATTTAGACTCAGAAGAAGCTTACAAACCTCATATTTTGATGTTTCCAAAGGAAGTTAAAATGTTGTTATTTTGGTTTTCTTAAATATGGAACTAAGGGGGAGCTTACAAACCTCAACCTTGAAACTGTTTGACTCAGGGGGAGCTTGTAAACCTCAGACCCTGATGTTACTAAGAAGACTGATTTATTTTTTCTTGAAAAATAGTTCTTGGTGTTAGAGTCAACAGAACTCAGTTGTGGACTATCAAACTCAGAGGGAGCTTACAAACCTCATACCCTGTTGTTGCAGATAAAATTAAATGCATAACATTGTCCTTTAAATACTTGTGTTTGTCATCATAAAAAAGGACGAGATTGTTAGAACAAGATTTGTTCATGACATACTATTTTTTAGTTTTGATGATAACAAAAGTATTGAAAGTACAATGGTTTATTTGATGTGTGTTTTATTTATGCAGGTTCTTGTTCTTGTACACAAATAATCATAATTTATTTTACTTAGACACATTTGGGAGTTGCTTCATTGCTAGCTTCTGGTGGCAGAGTCTGAAGAACAATTGCTAGTGTGGCTTGGCGCAGACTCTGAGCTGAAGGCCTCAGCATTCAGACGAGTTACTACACTTGGTAATTGTATACCAGCATTTGGTACCATTCAAAGTTGGCGATAAAGCTGTGGTTGTATGTACTTTAGAAAGCAAGTTGTATTGTCTTATCAGCTTGCCAGCGAGAGTCTACAGGATTGCAAGGCTCAAGAAAGGTAAACATGCTTTACGAATATCTATTCTCAACGACTTTATTAGTACAAAACCTCTCGAAGACTCAAAGGTTAATCACGTTACACACTGGATTCAGAATCTGCTGTGTATCCATCTTTAACGCCTCTTGTACTATGGAGTAAAGGCAAAGACACTTGATCAAGTTACCTCTTCAACAACTAATTTCTGAAAAGGCTATACATATGGCTGAAGATTCAAGTTTGAATCTTAACAAGGATTCTTCAGACGAAGGAGTAACAAGATTAAACAATTATCAACTCTAATGTAATATGAAGATTTTCTGTTGTAGGTTGTAATTGTAAAAGCCTTAAAATTTCTTACCATTGAATACCTTAGAAATCTTAAGAGCTTTAGGTCTTTGTTATGGTGATTTCCTGTACCTCTGATGCTTGTATCATGCACACCTTGTTCTTTATTCTGCTGAGCCTTCAATAGTTTAGATCAAGTCTCTTGCTATGTGCTTGAGCAGAAATCTTGTCTCATTGGGATTCAAGCAACAAGTCTTGAGCCCAGATGCTTAAGCCACATAAGTCTCATTGCTTAAGTGCTTGGGCTGTGAAATTCTTATCCAGCTAGTCTGATTAAGCAAGGGAAAGTTTATGTCTGAGGGGCGTGAGCAGGAAGTCTCGAGTGCAGCTTGAGCAAGGAAAAGTCTCAGTCTGAATGACCTTTAGAGCAGGTGGCTCGGTCAGAGGGGGTGAGCAAGAAGTCTTAGACATGTGCTCTAAGCAAGGGTAAGTCTCAACCAGAGGACCTTTGGAACAGTTGGCTCGGCTAGATGGCATGAGCAAGGAAAGTCTTAGACATGTGCTCTAAGCAAGAAAGTCTCAGACAGTTGGTCTGAGCAAGTGTAAAAGACTTATGCAGAAGTATAACCGATTGTAATCATGAAGTGGTTATAATGAAAATCTCTTGTGAGGCAAGGGGACTGAAGTACTCTCAGTCAAGGGAGGAACCATGATAAATCTTTTGTGTCTTCTGTTGTTATTTATTTACTTTTGTTATATCCGCTGCCAATGAATTGAAACAAAATCTGAACACCAGTTCTGATTCTGAAACTCTGATCAGAAGTTAAATTGAAGAAAACACGAAAAATAATTCAATCCCCCATTCTTGTGTACTTTTTACACATTCATATTTCAGCTAGCGAAAATATTGTATTATAGGCGAGAGACTCATTGAAGTGTCCTGCCTTGAAAGCATTCTGGAACGCCCCACGAACATTTTTTGGTTTGGGGGAACGACCCTTATGGTAACCTCATTGAAATAGACGAGGTAGTCCCTCAATGATTATGAGGGACCATGTCTTATGTTGAATACGTTAGTGGTGATCATTTTCCTGTGATGGCTAACGTCAAACTGGTGTACGAGTTTCTTTGCCAATGATTGATAACTAGAGATGGAACTCAGAGTAAACCCATATACTATCGCAAGGCAGCGTCCCTAAAGGTTCCAGACAATAACTTGCATTTTAGGGATTCAGGAGCTCCGATGATGACCATCTGAGTGTTAATGGAGACGGCGTGCTCATAAGGGTCACCACATCCATCAAACTTTGCCAAAGAGGCCAAAAAGAGAGGCTTGAATTCTTCAGGGATATGTGATTCCCATGTTTCTTCTGAGACCGGACGAGGATCCATCACTTTCATCTCCTCTAGAGGATTGATCCCTTGTTGGCGTAAGGTGATATGCTTTCTTGTTAACCATGGCTAAGAATATCTAGGTACATAAGCGAGGGTGAGCGTGAATATGGTGATTGTAGAAGAAGGTGTGACCCATGTTAGTTTTATCGGGGTTCCACGGTGGGTACCACTGTACTTGTCAAAAAGTATAAGGGTATGTGGTATCTCTACACGGGTAGGGGATACTCAGAGACCTTAGTAGGTTTATAACATTTAGGGCTTGCCCGTGGCGACGAGAGGCCCTGTATAGTGGTTTTACGGTGTTTATGGTGGTATGATAGGCCAACTCATGTGAAGTGAGAAATTATGTGTATTATGCGATATGTGGTTAAGTTATGATCGTCCCATACTCTTAAAAGGCCAGGTATTTATAGAGGCTCTTGGACCTAAGATTTAGGAAACCCTAAGAAGTGACATGAGGAGACTGCTGACCACCTATTTTCCAGGGAGTTGTGGCATGACTCATTCTCGTGATGAGATACACATCATACGCCCTAAAAGTGAGACCCCATGCTACATAAATGTAGTGGCCGAACGATACTTCAATTGGCGAGGGCCCTTTGTGTCGCCCTCACATTTTTTAATTTGATTTTGTTTTTTATAAATATTTTTTATTTTTTTATAATCAATTATATTAGAAGTATTTTTTGTAATATATATATATATATATATATATATATATATATATATATATATATATATATATATATATATATATATATATATATATATATATATATATATATATCACTAATTAAAAAAACTAAAATAAAATATTTAAATTTATTGAATTATTGACACTCTTAAATAAAAGAAGACAAATCTGTGATTCTTGTATCTATATCCTCTTTACACGCCTTCTCATTTCATAGAAAATACATTGTGTAAGACAAGAGGAGCGCATCTGACTATTTATTTTCTTTATTTAACAAAAGTCGATTATTTTTTCTTTTTTTAACAACTAGAAACTCAGAAAAAAGAAATAAATAAAAACATTGCTTTTGCGTGATTTTGAAGGCAAAAGGAGAGAGAGAGAAAGAGATAGAGAGAGAAAGTTAATTAATTAAAAAAAAAATAAAAAAAATAAAAAAAAATAAAAAAGTTTATTCGTTCCAAAGTTACACACTCTTTGCAACCTCCGAGGAATTTTCATTCCATAATCCTTTTCTAAATTCCAGGTTTCATCATAGATACGCGTGTTTCTGTCTCTTGTTTGGTCTCTGCGATTTCTTCGTTTTTGTGAGAAAACCAAAATGCTGGTTCGAAGGAGGGTGATGAGTTGGAGAAGGGTAGCAAAGTCCTTTCAAGCTATGCTAGCTCATGTCTTTCTTTTCTCCTTCACTCTTCTCCTTGTTCTCAAGCTTGACCGTTTCTTCCTTTTCTCATGGTGGTGAGTTTTTTTTTCTTCTTTTCTATCAGCCCTTTAGTGAAGATGTATAAACGAATCAAAGGGTCGGAACAAAATTTTATCTTTTTTTTGAATGATCATAATTCATACCTAGTGATTTATCTTGAAATTGTGAGTTTTTGTGCCGTTGACAATGTTTGGTGCTAATTTTGTTTTCGCCTTTTTGTTTTTTTCAATGCATGTTTGAAGGGTTTGATTTTTCATTTTTGTTT
Source organism: Lathyrus tuberosus (assembly GCA_022829125.1). NCBI lineage: Eukaryota > Viridiplantae > Streptophyta > Magnoliopsida > Fabales > Fabaceae > Lathyrus > Lathyrus tuberosus. The sequence goes on from JALAZF010000768.1 coordinate 1,666,945, forward strand.
TCAATCGACGAGTTATTGTGATACTGGGTATTGTTTTTCACCCTTCATTTGTATGTTGTGCGTTTTGTTGCGTTGATATGCTTTTTTAGTATTAGGATAATTTTTTTAAAATTGGCTTTGCTTTGAAAATAGGATAGTTTACTGCTTTCAGTTTGAGTTCTTGATTGTTGTTTTCCCTGTGACACTGAATTTGTCTGTGAATTCCTGTGTTTTAGTGTTGTCTGTTCTAATGAAAGTGAAGTGAATTTGTTTGATTAGGGAAGTGAAATTTATTATAATTGTGAAATATAATGTGCATTTAAACTCAGTGACTATCCACTTATTGCGATATAGTAAGATACATGTATGGGATACGGGCGAGTACGACGGCGAAAATAGTGTACATAATGAACAACAGCTATGCAAATCCGTTACTCTGCGACTAGAGTAACTTCGCCGATGACCGAAAGAGTAGAGCTAGAAAGGAGCTTGGGCCACAGAATAGGACATTAGAATGCAGAAAATGTGGCAACCATAGCAACAGCGGCAACTCAGCAACACTGGGCGCATAAGCCAAAGGAAAAACGGTGTCTGCGGTGTGCACGGTTACAATCTCTATCTGGTGAAGAGAGACTCCATTTTGGTGTGCTATGCAATATGGAACGAGCAGCAAGTGTTTTTCTGCCTCTCTCTCGGAGTGCAGATGAAGTAACGAAACACAGTTAAAATGATAAAAGATTAATAATGTCGATCACTGTCGTTTCGTATCTCGATGTCAACGCGTCTTTACTTGGTAACAGTTACTAATCAATGTTTTGTCGTATGATCATATCTGATTGACAATGTGTCTTTCGTTGGTAAGAGTCTTGTGTTTTTTTCTAACCAAATTTGGATTTGGATATGGATGTACGACTTATCTGGATATTAGAAATTTATTGAATACTTTCTGTGGACGTTTTAGATACATATTGGTATCAAATCCGTGTCGAACACCTTACTTTTTACAATTTTTCATTTTTGAACACATCTTTCTTTTGGCAGGACTGTATTTTTTCCACTTTGGCTTTTTCACGTCGTGGTAGCACGGGGCAGGTTTTCCTTGCCTGCTCCTTCAATGCCTCATGGTCGCCAAGTAAGACATACTTCAAACATCTTTTTTTTTATGGAGAAATCAGAAATTCGTCGTGTAGTAGGTTTTTGTTTCTGATGTAAAACTACTTTGTTCACTCGCAGTGGGCTCCTTGTCATTCAGTCATAGCAACGCCATTACTTGTGGCATTTGAGCTTCTTCTGTGTATACATCTTGGAAGCAGTTATGGTAAGCAACATTTCTTATCGCACAATTATCATGGATATTATTATTGATCATTGTCTCTTTGCATAAAGATGAATTATGTTACTTTTATAATTCTTTGATTGAAATATGCTATCAATTTAAGTAACTATTCATCGTAATGATGCAGTGGTGAATTTAAAGATTGTCTTCATACCTCTTATAGCTTTTGAATTAGTGATTCTGATCGATAACATCAGGTAATTATTTTTTTCCATTTATAGCTTGGCAAAAAATTATATTCTATATGTTGCAAATCTGCCTAAACTGTGGCCCTGTCCCTGGTCAGTCTTAATTGTGGCAAATTTGGACTGCCTTTGTTCATTGCAGCCTTTATAATTACTCAAAAATACTCAAAAATAGAAAAATACTCAAAATTAAAGAGATCTTCATAATTAATAGTTAAAGAATCTAAAATACAAAGCAATAAAACTTCAACTGAGAAGAGAAACATAACAAAACAGAACCAAAAGTAGAAAAACCATAACGATTGTATGTGTAGGAAAGAAATAACGGAATGAAGAACATAATTTTACTCTTAAAAGGGTCTGAATTGACATTTATACCCTTAAAAAAACAAGGGGTTTAAAAACAGGCTTTGAGGAATTTCTCTCTGAAACCTTAATGGCGGCTGCGATAGCGATTTGGTCCGCAAATAGCAGCCACTACACCCGCAATTATTGACGGAGGCACGCGGATTAAAGGTGTCGCGTGGAACCCTACAACCGCTACTCTATTTTGCTGTAGTGCCGCTATAGCGTACTATTGACAACATAAATTTTTAATGTGGGCCATCTGATCTAAACTAACAGTTGAGATCTTAAAGTTGATTTTTTTTATTTGTAATTTAAGCAGTCCAATCTCAAATTAACGACCGAGATTGTTTACTGTGTGCAAACTGTGTTTATTCCGCGGAAGGCAATTCGAATCCGACAGAGGGGGTATCTTTAGTCCAACATCACTTAGAGATATGACATCAGTAGTGTCTAAGAGGTTTAGGTAGTTCTCACCTTACAAGTCACTTGGTAGGGGTTGAATTACGCATACCTTGATAAGGAGTTTGCATTTATATATTTTTATCATTAATAGTCCTCCATCTTGAAATATCAGTTGGACAGTGTTAAATATCCGGTATAGCGCCGGTATACCGGTATTGCATATCAGAATTTTAGCTATCTGATACGAAAGCCGGTACAACATTTCAATTTTGCGATGCTTGCGATATCGGCGATTTTCCGGTATACCGGTTATGAATGGAATATCGGAAGCCATATTTTTATTATTATTTTTTTTATAATAAATCATTTTTAAAAACATTAAAGAGGGAAAGGTGAAGAGGTGGAAAAATAGAAACATTAAAGAGGGTAAGGTGAAGAGGTGGAAAAGTAAATCTAAAGAGGTGGAAACATTGAAAAAGGAAAATGTGGCTACTGAGTCGGTGCCTAGTATTATATATACCTGTTCATTCTTCTTCGTCTTTCATAATGAGTCGGTGCCTGGTATTATATATACCTACTTGTTAATTCATCTTGTTAATTCATTCTTCGACTACTCTTCCTTCAATTCTTCGGCTGCTCTTCCTCATTTCTTCAAGCTTTTACACTTGAAGTTGATGCTAGGAATGAAAGAGTCTTTGAGGATGAGAATGATGAGGATGTCCTTAATTAGGAAGCTGTTTATAGAGCTTCAAGAGTTGGAGAGCCTACAAGATATACTAGGCAAACAACTAAAAAGAGAAAAGAAACTCTCAACCCTAATGTTGTTGGCACTTCATCTAGAACAAAGAAGAAGTCGGTTGGTTCTTCATCTAGGAAGGGAAAGTAACAAGTGATTGAAGTGGAAGATCCTGTCATCGAAGAATTAGAAGGAGAATTTGAGGATATTGAGTCAGATGATTCAATTGAAACTGAAGGATATACCTCACTATCTGAAAAAGGAGAATAATGATTATGTTGGAGAAGGGGAAAAGGAGAATAGTTAAATCTTTTATTATTAGTTAGACTTAGAAGGACTACTACATATTAGTTTGAACTATTTAACTTTTTGAGTTTTAATTCCTTTTAAATTTTTGTTTGTAGTTTTTCTGTTTTAGTTATTGGATTTGAAATTTTCAACTTTTTGAGTTTTTATTTATGTTTTAATTTAACCACTTTGTGGCTTCCGATATTTGCCCGCTACGCGATCTGATATTTCTCATATCGGTTTTTTAGTGATCTGATATTGATATTTGACAACACTGCAGTTGGAACTGTCTTAAAAAATTGGCAACAGAGTTGCCACAATCATTCAACATTATGAAACTGACTTAAAAGTAACTTACATTTTTGGGGTCTTTTCTAAGAAAATCATTTTGATTGTTGAAAAGTGTCCTAACTTATAAGTTTGTAATAATTAATTGTATGGCTGCACATGGTTGAACTAAGTAGTCAATTCTAGATAGCGGCTCTGAGCGGCCGACCCCAAAAATGGGATAGTGGGATAGCTTATAGTGGGATTACCGCTATTTGATCAATTTTTTGGACAAATTACATGAGTAATAATTTTAAACGTATCTTTAATGTAAAATTAAACTAATAACTCAAAAACCCCTAAAACATTTACAAATCTAAATCAAAACATCACATCCCAAAATTCAAACTTAAGTACTAAATATTAAAATTCAAACTATCATAGAAATCAAATATCATCATAATTGAAATCTTTAAAGCAAAAAATCATCATCAAACAAGTTTTCTTCTTCAACATATTCCTCTTCATCCTCCACTTTATTATCTTCTTCAAACTCTTCATTTTCTTCAATGTGATTAAAATTAAACAGAGAAGGGTTGAATCTTAACTCAAATTTGATTGAAAAACCCAAAATTACCCTTAAAACGTTTTAAATTTAAGGGGTGATTTTGGTTTTTGAGAGGGGAAAAGGATAGCGGGACAGAAACCGCTCCGGGTCGGGAATTGTTCCGCCCCTGCTACCTGCAATTTACCCAATAGTGGCTGCTATGATGTTCTGCACCGCTAAGGCTCTTCCCATAGCAGCCGGCCTCTGCTTCGCTATAGCGAGATAGCGCCGCTATTGACTGCTTTGGTTAGACTCCATGTTAATCAATTATATATGCTGCAATGTTCAATACTTTTACTCTTCTATCAAGCTCGTGCTTTATTGACAAAAATCTATCTTTATATAGGATGTGTAGAGCTTTGATGCCTGGAGATGAGGAAAATATGACGGATGAAGCAGTATGGGAAACGCTTCCTGTAAGACATCATTCAGTAGTTGATTAATTGATTGATTAGTGATATGCTCTGAATTTGAATAAAGGCCGCTCGATGTTACTCCCGAACTGATTTTCAATTCAAGTAGCCATAGTTTTCTTTGTTTTATCCTGCTTTTGCACTATTTTGACAGTATTCCTATAACGATTGAAGTGCGATTTATTGACTGTCATAATAAAGCTTCATTTGATTGATCCTTAATAGTTGACATCTTTTTGGGCCTTCATTTCATTGTTTGACCAACATTCAAGTTGCATAGTATTTCACATTCAAGTTGCATAGTATTTCACATTCAAGTTGCATAATACTAACATTACCTTATTATTGAATACTTGCTACTACAAAGACAAATTTTTAAGTGTTTTACTTCGTAAATTATGTGTTACCAAATTTAAATTGTATGATTCTGTTTTGCAGCACTTCTGGATTTCGATATCCATGGTCTTCTTTATTGCTGCCACAGTGTTCACTCTTTTAAAGATATGCGGTAAGCTTTAATTTCCTCTCTAAAACCATTATTCACTGTTTGAATGTGATTGATATTTGATACTCGAACATTTTGTTACTAATAATTTCGCGATTACCTGCAGGTGATGTTGCGGCTCTAGGCTGGTGGGACTTGTTTATCAACTACGGGTATAATCAATTTCTCTTGATAGACTATTTTAATCTTTTGTGCTTTTTCCATCATGAAATTGTTTTCTCCTTTTGCAGCATTGCACAGTGCTTTGCGTTTCTCGTTTGTACAAAGTGGCACAATCCTACGATTCATGGAAACTGTCAAATTACAGAACCATGTTCGTCGTCAAATACCATAAGATATCTTGAATGGAGTAGAGAAGGCATAGTTATTTCTACCGATGAAGATGTGCAGCAAAATCCGTTTTGCAGTCTGCAGGACATAGGTGGACATATCATGAAAATTCCGTTAATTGGTTTCCAAATACTTCTTTTTATGCATTTAGAGGTATACATAAATGCTAACAATGACGGTATCAGTTTTGTTTTCACGCTTTGTCGGTTTCCTCATTCTCTGATTTTCTTTCTTTATATTTTGTTATTTGAACTTTAAATTTCAGGGAACACCATCGGGTGCAAAAAATATACCGATTTGGGGAATTTTTTCTCCCCTTTTTCTGTTGCAAGGAGCTGGTGTATTATTTACAGCATATAGGTTAATAGAAAAGATTGTTCTATTACTCTATAACGGAGATGTTCCTCGAAGCTACTCTTCTATAGCATCAAAATCCCGAGACTGCTTTGGGTTTTTTCATCACGGATCAAGGTAACAGTTTATATTTTATCAGCTAGAAAAACAAATTTATCTTTAAGTATCGATTCTCTATGGAATCTAGAAAATCATAAAATGTTGTTGAACTGTTATGAAGAAATTGTCCTTGACTGAACATTTCCTCTTTTGAAGGTTGCTAGGTTGGTGGTCAATAGATGAAGGAAGTAGAGAGGAAGAAGCTAGGCTTTTTTGTGCCGGGAGTTCTGGGTCAGTACTCTATTATACCTATGAAGCACGCACCGGAAACACGACACCGACACTTACACGTTGACACCGGTAATAATTTGAAAAAATGAACAAATTAACTGGATTCACAAGTGTTCGGTGTCGGTTTCAGACACCTACACTGACAAAGACACACCTTTCTTCTGAGGTGTCAGTGCTACAGGGTCTTAATGTGCTTGCAATAAGGTTCGCATCATTTTGACCACTGTATAATGATGTGTGATTTGATTTACTTATTTAGGTATAATACTTTCTCTCCGGATACGGTGAAGAAAATGCCTAGAGGAGAACTTGTTGAGGAGGTGAAGTCATTGTTTCCTTGTATCAAAATATATAGCTACCACATTATTTCTTACGTAATGGCTTCGTTATTTAAGAATAAGTTAAAACAAGTACGTTAGCATGTCGAATTGTTTTCATAGATTTCAATAACTCGCTCTTTTATAACTCACAGATTTGGAAACTTCAAGCTGCACTTGGTGAGCAAACAGAAGTTACAAAATATAGCCAGGAGGAATATGAAAGACTTCAAAATGTAACATTCTCGACCTTGATTGCATATCATTTAATTGAATGACGGCTAACCACACTGGGATCTAAAACGCTCTAAATTGATTGGTAAATATATCAGGAGAAGATCTTATGTAGAGTTTGCTTTGAAGAGCAGATTAATGTGGTCCTCCTTCCTTGCAAGCATCACGTTCTTTGCAGGTAATTGCTTAAACAAATAGTTTTCTGTCACTCTCAATATTTAATACGGTGTTACTCAAATATCGTTTCAGGAACATAAATTGATTGTTTTTACGTTTGTCGTTTTTGTTTGACCTCTGACGTGGTTAACAGCACTTGCTGCGAAAAATGCAAGAAGTGTCCTATTTGCCGAGGTACCATTGAAGAACGGATGCCTGTATATGATGTGTAAACTGAGTTCGCTGTAAGATATATAGGTATTATGGCTTGTGGTTTTAGATGAGGCAAGCACCAAAAATTGTTAATTTCTTTGCTTATAGATGATGATCATACAGAAGTTGTACATAGTTTTAAACAGTCATTGCAAGTTATACATTTCTGCAACATTAATGCTCGCTTTCGCCGCTGTCAATTTGAGTGTTGGCACCTAGACAATGCATGCTTGTTGAATTAGGAATGCCAGCATGCACCTAAGCATTCATATCGCATTCATTGAGGCATGTTTGTAGTTAGCGAGGGAATAGTAAATACTAAAAAAAAACAAAATACATGTGATAGTCGAAGGAAACTTGGTTGAATGTTTGGTTGAAGTTGCTGCCATTAAGTTCGGAGTGTGTGTATCAATCAATTGCACTGTTTTTTTCTGTATGCCCACTTTTTTAGTTTGAGTGTTATTAATGCTAGGTGGACAGCAACTACCACACTATAAATTCCAAAACATTTCGTTACACAGAATTAGTGGGCCGGTCAATCAAAGAGGTATCGAAGGACAAACAAGAGATTTTAACCTGCAACCTCCATGGTTGTATATGACACTCCTCATAATTTCATAATCCATAATTGTCTAAAATTTGAAACATATTTATGTACAAAATTTTTGATAGACAATTCAAAATTTTTGATACCATCTAAATTTTCGGCAGTGTATTTAGAATTTTTGGTAGTTTAATTTGTTTAAAATTTTAAATGGTTAGGATTTTGCCGACAATTTTAGACGACTGTGATTGCACTGTCTGTTTTGTGTGGTTTATAATAAATGCAAAGTTGTATAAATAGGGGTTACTTATTGTTTGAGAAAAACATCTTAAAATGTCTCTTCCTCAATTTTTGATTAAGGCAGAAGTGCACTTCAACGAAATTTCACCTCTCGCCTGTAAAGTTTTTTCTGGCTTCCGGGTGGCACCACATCTCTTGTTCCCTTGACATCCAAGTTGAATGAATTATTGTCTGATACTGATAACATAAAGGTGAGAAAGATTGAGTTTAATGAAGATTGGATTGATACTAATGGAAGAGTGAAATACAACTTTATTGAGTTGAAGACTGATGAAGATGTGATAGTTATGTGGAGATCATTACCTTGGAGCCATATTGTACTACGTCATGTCATTCACAAACTGTCTTTCATGATCTTTTAGACCACCTAATATGCCACGACCTTCTAAATCCTTTGATAGATTATGATTGTGTAACCCATACCTTCCAACAACTACCACTTGGCGCAGATCTCAGCCTAAAAGAACATTTAACTTTCATACTATAAATGCCTTCTGAAGATTATTGATTTTAGATGCATTCTTTCTTTGTAGTTTCCTCCTTTCTCACAACCCATAATTCATTTATCTTTCCTCCATCACTTCCCATTTGCAGCATCAGAACAAACAATCACAACAATAATACCATCCTATTTACCAATAGTCTGTGTCCATACTAATACTTCAGATCAAGACTCAAATGTCTGTCATTTACAACATATAAAAAGTAAACTATAATTTTCTTAGAGACTGGAAAATCTTTAAATTGAACTTGTTACATAGAAAACATATCGCATTAGTGGTGAAGAATTGCGCAAAATCTGTACAGGAATCTGTAGAAGGCTCTGTTAGCTATGGACCACACAAGTAAAGCATTATTATGCATTACCAAAAATTATGTGTATTGACAAAATGTTTGGTTTACCGAAAAATTTGAAATTTCTGGAAGTTTTAGTAACTTTCCAGAAATTTCGATAACTCCCGATATGTTTTTGGTTTTTTTCAGAAAAATACCTGAATTTTCAAAATTTTCGATATTTCTTCATCGAAAATTTACAAAATACTGGTAAAAATGATTGATTTTCAAAAAATACGAAAAAAATCATACCAAAATTTTTGTTTTTAATAGATTAGTAAAAGTGAATTTTTTTTGAAGAAAATTAAATTTTGATTAGTAAATAATAGCAGGAACAATTTCGACAATATGAAAATTGGTGGGGGGTGCCAGGTATAAAAAAGGCGGTCGCAGGTTGAATACTCGTAAAAAGGGGATCCTCATTGCACCCTTCTAGGTCTTTCAAACCATATGAAAACCTAAAAATACCCATTTAACACTGTTTGAAGATTGAAATTCAGACGCATCAAAATCCAACAATTCTCTTAATCAGAAACACGCCAAATGCAAGTAAACATTTGTCTGGATTTCAAAATTTGGACACACTTTTCAGAAATTGAAATTTGGACACACCTTTTAGAATTCAAATATTTAAATAGTCACAATTTCTGCATACCCCTGATCGCGACTTTCTGAGTCTAACGATTACTAACTGCAAGCGCACAGCCTATCGCGTAGTAATAAAGATATCGATCCCACAGGGACTTGATAATCAACCTAGTGCTACGGTTTGCTACTGTGTTTAGCTAAGGCGAAGATGTTCTAGTTTTAAGTTCAAAAAGGGAAACTAAAGGGAATCTAAATTTTAGAATAAACTAGTTGATATTAGGATATCGGTACGTAACTTAGTGTACCATCGTGGATTCAATAAAACCTAAGCGTATAAAAATAAGTCACATTATATTTCTGTAGAAAATATCAGTTTAAAAGCCCTCACCTCACACTCTCGTGGTTATTGCTTCGGACTATACTCCTAAATCATAATGTCTGCTCTCGCTAGCCCATTTGAGTTTAAAAATACTTTTTGAAAACTAATACAGTCTAATTAACTTTAAAGCACTCTTGCTATTTTTAAAACCAATGCCCGATTTCAGCTATCCGGTTAAAATCTCACACTCTCGTGGTCTTAACCCTAACCTTTGCTACCTTTTTACTCTCGTAATAAAAGTCCAGTTTTAATTAAGAAATCGCGGCCAGAAAATAAGTTGTTTATGGTTTTAGCTTAGAATTATCGAATCCATTCCAGTTACTTCACTACATACCGATAAATCGGATTTAGCTAGACATACTACTTAAAACAGAAATGCATAAAAATAAATTACAAAACAGTAAAGTAGACATGGTAATGAGGAAACGATAGTGCTATTATTAAGATAATGAATAAAAACCTGATAAATATGCAATAACTTGGTTCTAGCAATTCCTCCACAAGTCGGTAGGCTTTTGCTTGATCGTATCGGAATAACGAATGATGAAGGCAAGATTAAAAATAAATCCTAACTATGGTGCAATAGCTCCTCAATGTGAGAAACTATCACTATTTCAAGTAATGGTAAACAAGGAATGGGAAACGGGAAACAAACAAGGAATGCAAGGAAAGTAAAAAATTCGGAAATAAATTATGCAGCAATTCAAAGTAAATTCTCTAGGTTGTGTGTCTTTGGCTTTCCAATCCATGCTGTATTTATAGCTCAAGCCTTTGCCTTAATGTTAGAGAAATAGTAGGAGCATAACCCTTGGTGGTTGAGAAGTCTAAGGGAGACTGGCTCTCATGCAGTTGGAATTGAGGGAGAGAATCTAGGAGAAACTGCTCAACGTGCGTGTGCATTGGGCTTCTTTTTCCACGTCTTCGTTCTGAACATAATAACCACTTTGTAGGGTGTGACGGTCGTGATGAGTGCATGACGATCGTGGCAAACTTTGGGGGCGTGACGGTCGTGGTAGGTGTGTGACGGTCGTCACACACACCACTTTCCATTTTCTGCTCTTTTTCTTATTAATTCCTCTTGTTTTCTTCTCATTTCTTCATGTTTTCTCTGCTTTGCTCCTTTTAGCTTGGACAATGAAATACCTGCGAAAACACTAGAATATTCGCAGAATAATCGTAACTTAAACTAAAATAATGTAATTATTAGTCGTAAATCAAGGCAAATATATGATACATTTTCGTGTTATCAAACTCCCCTACACTTGAATCTTTGCTTGTCCTCAAGCAATTAGTCAGTAAGAACGTCAGACAAGTTCTATCAACCGCATACACATGACATACCTTTTGTTTTGAAAATGTTTTGTAAGGCATTTTGTTAAGATGACGGATACTCAAGTAAAACAATAAAGATACATTAGTGACACAAGCAACAAGCATAATCATAGACCTTCCCTCTACACAAGCCAGTTCTAATCATTTTATTATAGCTCAACCTAAAGTTTCTCGTATCTATTTCACCCGGTTTCATTCTAGCGCAATCACATTAAGCCCTTTGCCTTTGCACGTACGTAGTGGAGTAGCTGGTTAGTGACTTTGATCCTTTTTAGCACGGGGTCTGGTACACAAGTGTGGTACCCCTTTATATATATCCTAATCGTAGGTTGTGGGGGATCGAACCGTAGTTCTCCCTACCGAGTTCTGAACCAGGTTCCTCTGAGCCAACCAACAATGGATTCTTTCTTTCGTAATACTTTTGCAACCGTAGGTTTGGTGCATTTTTCAATTTTTCACAACAGCGAAGAATACGAAAGCTATTTAATGATTCAGCATCAAACACTTATCTTCATCGGCTCTCCACGTGGTTTGTGTTTAAGACGGTGCTGACTGCTAATATAAACTACTTGGGGTTACTTTAGAACTAGGACTGAGGGTATCGGTATAATGGGTATTGAAACTGATCTCGCATATGCAAGAGGTCTAAGGTGTCAAGACGGTATCAATCTTGTTAAATTTTTCTCGATTTCCTAACATAGCCTATGTTTCGGTATGTTAAGTTGTGCAATGATCGTAAAAAATTCTTGTTATAGCTGAATAAAGTGGGGAAATTTTGAAATGTACGAAAATTTCATATAAATGCTTCTTTATTCGAAAGGAAATGCAGAAAGGGAATACAAAAGGGAAAATAAAAGGTACCTCTCCCACACTATATCGGACATTGTCCTCAATGTTACGATATAAACGCGGAAAGAAACTACAAAAAGAGATAAAACTAAAACAAAAATAAAATCTAAATCTAATGAGGTCCACGTCCTCTGTCTCGGGTGCGAGCGCGTCCATTCCGGGCTACATGATCTGGAATGCCTACGTGATGAATATAATCATGTGAGTCTTGCACGCGTAGCGTCAGGGCACCCATCTCTTCTATCACACCGTCGATCCGTTGTCCTTGGTGGACTTGACCCTGTTGGATTTTTCGCATTAGGCTCATCATCTCATTATGCTGCCTCTGTTGCTGTTCCTCTATTTGGGCAGCCAATTGGTTTTGTAGCCATATGCCCCTTAAGATTTCTTCATTAGTGACGGGGTCTTGTTCTGGAGTGGCGCGGCGACGACGTCCGGTGGATGTTGAGGCATCTTGGGCAGGAGGTGGTGGGTTCTCAGTAGGCGGCTGATCCATCTCTTGCTCCATTTCATCGACTGCTTCATTATCTTGGTTTTCTTGAGCAACCACATTAGGCTCAGGAGCACAGAGATCAAAAAGCCAATTTGCTTGTCTTTGAGGGTCGATGCGGTCTCTGCATGGCATGATGATGCTCCTGATTATTCCGGTACGGACCACTGGATGGTATCGTCCATCTGCCCTTGCTTTAATAAGGTGGGAGGAGCGACAATACTCGGTATCCAGGGACTCATGTGGTATGAAAGGTAAATTAGTGAGGTTGTCTCCCAGACCAAGGCTGAGTGCGATAGAAGTTACAATACCTCCGAAGTAGAAAGGTTTAGAACCTCTAGCACAGTTGGCGTGGATGTGAGATAGTAGGAACGGAGCTGCATTAATTAATTCAGGATGGAGCACACAGCGAAGGAAAAAGAGCTCCTTGGAGTTTACTTTGTGGTTGCTGTCCCTCGCGAAGATTGTGTGTCCTAAAACTCTGTGGAAATATCTTATTGCTGGGTTATGAATATAGGTAGCGTTTAGGCTGTCCCAGCTCGAAACAGCTACACCTGTAAGTCGAGTCTAAAGGTCGAAAGCTTCCTGGAACCAGGTATCGTTAGGCAAGCGGCAATGAATATTCCCGCCATGATGGAATCCAAGCATTTGGGCAAGTTGGTTTTGGCCCACCGAATACTCAGAGCCAAACATGCGGAATCTAGCTACACCAGAAAGTTGGTTTATTTCTCCCGGAGGTGTAACATAAGCAAATAAGCTTAGAAATTCCAGAGTCAGAGCTTCGTAGGTAGGCTGCCCTTGTGTGCAGAGCTGCCATAAACTGGCATTTTGGAGCATCCAGCGTACACCTTCTAGCATACCCAATTCAAGGCTGGCAACGTGGACGTACCGTGTCGGTTGGAAAGAGCGTTGGTAGAAGCTGACGTAACTCACCCTTTGGCGGTCACCGGCTTCTCCCTCTCTGAATGTAACAGTGGAAAGGTCAGGAGCATGTCTGGTGTGTCTGGCCATGGTGCATGCAAAGTGAAATAGGTTTAATGGAGGAAGTGGGTATGAGTAAGAGTTGTTACGTGAGAATGAGAATGCTTCGTGTGGTTTAAATAAGAGGGTTTGGAAATATGAAGTGTTGGAGAGAAATTTGGATTTATTGTGAGGGGTTTATGGAGAGTAATGTGAGTGGGACGGTTAAGGAGAGTGGGGCGTTTGAAGAGAAATTGGAAGGAAAAGAAAATGAAGATGAAGGGTCTCTGTTTAAAACAGAGGGCACGTTAAAACAAGTATGACGCTCGTCACGGACCCGTCACGGCCGTAAGCCGTGTGACGGTCGTGACATGGGCGTTACGCCCGTCATGCTCACATAGTCTGCATTCTCACAGAAACTTAATAAAGGTTGGCACATTATATATATGTTGGAACATGGCAATTATCAATGGCAGTAAAATACTAGATAAATATTAGAATGCATACAAAACGACAGAAATAAATTAAAATAAGCAGGAACATTATATCATCAACTCAACCACAAACAATGAATACGAATTGAATACTTTATTAAAATTGGAAATTCATAGCAGTGTACTCAAGGTAAAATTGCAGTAGAGTAATAAAGTTGAAATTGAACTGAATTAAACTTGTTCCTTGACATTTAAAAGAAAATGACTGTAAAGTAAATGGTTCTAAAAAAAACATTAAAAGAAAAGCAATAAAATGGAAAAATGCAGTGTGACAATTTTAGCCACGTTGCTTCTTCAAGGATTCCACAGCTTGGTTCAGATGATCAAATTGCTCCACAGTGATGTCCATTAGGTTAATGACATCAAGGCGCATAGTTTTGAGTTCATCCTTTACCTCAACAATCTCTGTTTTGAATCCATCCATAGTGCCAAGGATGGTTGTCAAAATTTCAGCATATGCACTGGTGTCAGGCTCAGTAAAATTATGGTAGTTCGGAGGGGTTTCAGGGTCGGTTTCAGCTTCGGAGATAATATCATCATAACACTCATAATCTTGTAGTGTCTCAGGAGGTGATAATGGAGCGTTCTTAAGTTCACTCAACTCATAGAGCCAATTATTACGGTTATGGACATTTGTTCGCTCATGGTTCGGTAAAGTGAATAGGTGGACAACCTTATTAGCAATTAAGTAGTCAAAGGGAGCAGGTCCTAAGTTTCCAATGATGCGTCGGTTAAAATAGAATTCCAAGTTCATAGGACGAATGGTACCTAAGGGTGTAAGTCTGTTTAGCGGGTACCTAAGTCCAATGGCGTTCGCAATCATAGTAACTAAACCTCCTATTATGATTGGGGTATTAGGTTCCTGTGCAGTGCAAATAAAAGTTTCCATCATGAAGGTGACTGCATTAACATGGCGGACTTGGGAAGCACAGTATAAGATGAATAGTTCATCCTTTGACACTAAAGCATTATTTTCTTCTTTTCCAAATAAGGTGTGGGCTAGAATGTTGTGAAAATAGCGAATGACAGGGTTGTGTATTTCATCAGAATGCATGTCATTCGGCTCAGGGTGGTTATTTCTAGTTAGACTACCCCAAAAGTAATTTAGTTCAGTATCCATGAGTTCTTCTTGGGTGGCTGTAAAGACAGAAGGGCCACTAGGAAATCCTAAAAGGTCATCTGTCTTTATGGTTATAAGTGTAATCAATACCAAACAACCTAAAACTAATCATCCCCTTATTAGATCCGAAACCATGACCAGGTAGGTAAACTAGGGAGCTAAGAAACTCAAGTGTAAGCTCACGGTAGGTAACAAATCTCCTTATAGTAGCAGCATTCTCCCAACCCAATTGGCTGAATAAACACAAAACACTATCGTGGATACCTAGGCTATCCATGGTAGGTCCATCATAATACAGAGTCATTGCCATGCTTTTCTTGGCCAAAACTTCAAATTTCTCTCTCTGAGCTCTACCTCTGAATATAGTTTCCATAAAATCTACTTGTTGCATGATGAATACTAGTGGAGAAAATCAAATCAGAGGAAAAAGGAGAAGGTAGAAAGACTTTAAAAATCCTGTAGCATGTAATTATAAGATCAGCACAGCAGTTTCCATAAAATTTTTAAATTTTTGAGAAAAGAAAATAAAAATGAAAAAGTAATGAAAACAAGATTAAGAAAGTAAAGGGAAATGAAAAGAAATGAAGATAGAGTTAAGAAAAATGTAAAGAAATTTAAAAGGAAATGAAAATAAAAGAAAGTTAATAGGAAAGAAAACAATCTCGTGGGTTGCCTCCCACTAAGCGCTGTTTTTAACGTAATAAGCCTGACGAAAGCTTAGTGATGGTTCAGTTATAGGGATGAGCGGGCAGCTCTAAAAGTCTTAGACTATTCAAATAGTCTCTGTTTGCAATATTATGATAATGTTTTAAGCGTTGCCCGTTTACTATGAATGGTTCACTATTTCTTCCTTTTATTTCTATCGCTCCACTTTGAAAAACTTTAGAAATCTCAAAGGGTCCGGACCACCTAGATCTAAGTTTTCTTAGAAAAAGCTTAAGTCTCGAATTAAATAAGAGCACGCCGTCTCCCACACTAAATTCTTTTCTAGATAATCGCTTATCGTGCCATCTCTTAGTTCTTTCTTTATATATGCGGGCGTTCTCATAAGCATATAGTCTTAGTTCTTCTAATTCGTGCAAGTCTAAGATTCGTTTTTCTCCTGCGGCAGCGTAATTTAAATTGAGGGTTTTAATATCCCAATAGGCTTTGTGCTCTATTTCTACCGGCAGATGACAAGATTTTCCATAGACTAACTTAAATGGAGTGGTTCCTATGAGGGTTTTGTAAGCGGTTCTGTAAGCCCATAAAGCTTCATTAAGTTTAGTTGACCAATCCTTCCTAGAGGTAGCGACAACCTTTTCTAAAATTTGTTTTATTTCTCTATTTGAAACCTCGACTTGTCCGCTGGTTTGTGGATGATATGGTGTTGCCACACGATGTTTGACTCCGTATTTTGATAGCAGTTTATCGAATATTTTAGATATGAAATGGGAGCCACCGTCACTAATGACGAGTCTTGGCACACCAAATATAGGAAAGATTATGTTCTCAAAGAGCTTTATCACTACTCGTGTGTCATTTGTAGGAGAGGCTACAACCTCGATCCATTTGGAAACGTAATCGACAGTGACGAGTATGTACTGTTTACCAAAAGAGGACGGAAATGGTCCCATGAAATCTATTCCCCACACGTCAAAGACTTCTACTTCTAGAATGCCCTTTTGAGGCATTTCATCGCGTCTAGAGACGTTACCAGTGCGTTGACACCGGTCACAATTTATAACCGCGATATGGACATCTTTCCATAGAGTAGGCCAAAAGAGGCCAGCTTGCAAAATCTTAGCACAAGTCTTTGAAGTGCTCGCGTGCCCACCATAGGGCGCATAATGACAATGAGAAATTATGTCTTCCACCTCATCTTCGGGTACACAACGACGGAAAATACCATCGGCGCCTCTCTTGAAGAGAAGTGGTTCGTCCCAATAATAGTGTTTAAGGTCGTGGAAGAATTTCTTCTTTTGTTGATAGGTTAGATCAGGTGGCAGCACTCCAGCTGCTAGATAGTTGACAAAGTCAGCATACCATGGCAGTGTGGTCTTAGTGTAAACAGATTCTACCACTTCATTAGTTTCTGTATCAGTATAGGTCAAGGATTGTTCTATTGTATTGCTTTCTAACTGGGCTAAGAGTCTTTCATAAGGGAAATCGTCATTAATAGGTGCTTGGTCTGGTTGGATGTTTTCCATTCTCGACAGGTGGTCAGCTACTACATTTTCAGTGCCTTTCTTGTCCTTGATTTCCAAGTCGAATTCTTGTAGGAGTAGAATCCACCTCAGAAGCCTTGGTTTGGCGTCCTTTTTGCTTAATAGGTACCTGATTGTGGCATGATCGATATAGATGATTATTTTTGCTCCTACTAGGTAGGAACAAAATTTATCTAAGGCGAACACGATAGCTAAGAGTTCCTTTTCTGTGGTAGCGTAGTTCATTTGTGCATGATCCAAGGTTCTACTAGCATAGTAAATTACGTGAAGCTTTTTGTCCTTTCTTTGTCCTAGGACTGCACCTACAGCATAATCACTTGCGTCGCACATGATTTCGAATGGTTTATTCCAATCTGGGGGTTGCATAATGGGTGCTAATATTAAAGCTTGCTTGAGTGTTTGAAATGCGTCCAAGCATTTGTCATCAAAGATGAATTCAGCGTCTTTCATTAATAACTCAGTTAGGGGTTTGGTTATCTTAGAGAAATCTTTAATGAAACGTTGGTAAAAACCGGCGTGTCCTAAGAAACTTCTTATCTCTCTAACAGTTTTCGGTGGCTGGAGATTTTCTATTACTTCTATTTTTGCTTTGTCGACTTCGATTCCTCCGTCAGATACTATATGTCCTAGCACGATTCCTTGTCGGACCACGAAATGACATTTTTCCCAATTGAGCACTAAGTTGACACTTACACATCGTTCAAGTACCATTTCGAGGTTTGCTAAACATCCTTCAAAACTTTCCCCACAGACAGAGAAATCGTCCATAAAGACTTCCATTATACCGTCTAAGAAGTCAGAGAAGATGGACATCATGCATCTCTGGAATGTTGCGGGTGCGTTACATAATCCGAAAGGCATTCGCCGATAGGCAAAAGTTCCATAGGGACATGTGAAAGTAGTCTTTTCTTGGTCGTCAGGATGGATAGGAATTTGGAAGAATCCTGAATATCCGTCTAAATAGCAAAAATGGGAGTGTTTAGCCAGACGTTCAAGCATTTGATCTATGAAGGGTAAAGGGAAATGATCTTTACGAGTGGCTTTGTTTAGTTTTCTATAATCGATACACATTCTCCATCCGGTTTGAGTACGCTGTGCTACAGATTTGCCTTTTTCATTATTGATGACTGTAACACCTCCTTTCTTGGGTACCACGTGAACTGGGCTAACCCATTCACTATCTGATATTGGATATATGATTCCTGCTTCTAATAGCTTTTGCACTTCTCTCTTAACGACATCACTCAGAATGGGATTGATTCTCCTTTGATATTCTCTAGAGGTTTTACAGTCTTCCTCAAGCATAATGCGATGCATACAGATAGATGGACTTATTCCTTTCAAGTCTGAGATGTTATAGCCTAAGGCAGTTGGGTACTTTCTCAGGACATGCAATAACTTCTTGGTTTCTATTTGTCCTAAATCTGCGTTGACTATAACTGGTCGTTCGAGTTCTGTATCTAGGAATTCATACCTTAGATCTTTGGGTAATGTTTTCAGTTCTACAGCTGGTTTCTTTGGGAAAGGCATAGGGTCAGGAGTGAGTGCGAGACATTCACTTAGATTATTATCTTGGTATTCACCACGCCAATTATCATCTTCAAAAATTGGTGGCATCGGAATTCTCAACACTTCAGAACACGTGTTTTGGTGTTTTTCCATTTCTTTAACGCATTTATCAATTATATCTAGGAAGCAGCACGAATCTTCTATAGCAGGTGCTTTGAAGAATTGTGAGAGGATGAATTCTACTTTTTCTTCACCGACCTCGAAAGTCAGTTTTCCTTTTTTCACATCTATGATGGCTCCGGCAGTAGCTAGGAACGGTCTTCCTAAAATGATAGGGATGTTTGAGTCTTCCTTGATGTCCATGATTATGAAATCTGTAGGAATATAGAATTGTCCTATACGTACTGGAATGTTTTCTAGCATTCCTAGACGAAATTTCACTGATCTATCAGCTAGTTGTACAGACATTCTTGTTGGTCTCAGTTCTCCCATGTTGAGCCTTTTCCAAATAGATAAGGGCATTAAACTGATGCTGGCTCCTAAATCGCACAGAGCTTTGTCTATGACAAACTTTCCAATCACACATGGTATAGAAAAACTACCAGGATCTTTTAGCTTAGGAGGCATGTTGTTTTGGAGTATAGCGCTGCATTCTGCAGTAAGCATAACAGTTTCAGTATCCTCAAGCTTTTTCTTATTAGTTAATATTTCTTTTAGGAACTTAGCGTATGAGGGCATTTGTGTGATTGCTTCTGTAAAAGGTATTGTGACATTTAATTGTTTCAGAAGTTCAACAAATTTCTTAAATTGGCCTATGTTTTTAGATTTAACGAATCTTTGGGGATACGGGATAGGCGGTTTATAAGGCAGAGGAGGCACATATGGTTCTTCTTTCTCTTCGGCCTCTTTGCCATTATCTTCCTTCTCGTTTTCCTTTGGTTCGCCTTCCTTTTCAGACTCCTTACTAGGCTTTTGATACATGGCTGGATTTTTGATTCTTGGGTCAGTGGGTCCTTCTAGTTCTGTTCCACTCCGAAGCGTTATAGCATTTGCATGTCCCTTCGGATTAATTTGAGTTTGACCTGGAAGGTTCCCAGCTGGGGCAGCGGTAACTGCTTGTTGTTGAGCCACTTGCGAGATTTGTGTTTCTAACATTTTGTTGTGAGTGGCTAGAGCGTCAACCTTGTTGGCTAGTTGTTTGATTTGCTCACCGGTGTGAACATTCTGGTTAAGGAACTCCTTGTTTTTTTAAGCTTGTGCAGCAATGAAGTTCTCCATCATAATTTCAAGGTTTGACTTCCTAGGAACGTTGGGAACATTAGCAGCAGGTTTTTGATATCCTGGTGGCACAGCAGACGCTTAGCCAGGTGCATACAGAGCGTTATTATTCTTGTACGAAAAGTTTGGATGGTTCTTCCAACCAGGATTGTAGGTATTTGCATATGGGTTTCCTTGAGCATAATTCACTTGATCAGCGGAGACTCCTGCTAAAATTTGGCATTCGGGGGCAGCATGTCCAGGTACTCCGCATAATTCGCAGTTTGGAGCTACGGCAGCCACGGTGGCTGCGGGTGTTATGGTCAAGTTGTCTATCTTTTGAGCAAGGGCATCTACCTTAGCATGGACATTATCAAGACTACTAACTTCGTACATTCCTCCTTTCGTTTGAGATTTTTCTACTGGCATTCTTTCACCTCCCCATTGGTAATGGTTTTGAGCCATGCTTTCGATGAGTTGATAGGCTTTGGTATAAGGTTTGTCCATAAGTGTACCACCAGCGGCGACATCTATTGTCATTCTTGTATTGTACAAGAGACCATTGTAAAACGTATGGATGACTAACCAATCTTCAAGACCGTGATGCGGACACATCCTCATCATGTCTTTGTATCTTTCCCATGCATCGTAAAGAGACTCAGTATCTTTTTGTAGAAATCCATTAATTTAAGCTCTCAGCATAACTGTTTTGCTTGGTGGGAAATATCGTGCTAAGAACACCTTTTTCAACTCATCCCACATAGTGACGGAATTTGATGGCAAGGATTGCAACCAAGCCCAAGCTCCGTCTCTTAACGAGAAAGGGAAAAGACGTAGTCTTATCGCGTCTGCAGTCACACCATTTGCCTTCACTGTGTCTGCGTACTGCACAAATTTAGTCAAATGTTCATTAGGATCGTCCGTAGGATTTCCAGAAAATTAATGTTGTTGTACGACTGACAGCAATGAGGGTTTCAACTCGAAATCGTTCCGATTGATAGCAGCAATGCTGTTATGTGGTTCTTGCTCAGATGGGGTAGCATAATACTTAAGAGGACGGTTCTGTGGTCCTTCGGCCATGTTTCGTTCTTTGACTGGTTCAGGAGTATGAGCGAGAAGATCAGGAATATTATACTTGCATTGATACTCAAGTATTCTGCGTCTTAGATGTAAGAAACGCTCTAATTCGGCGATTGGTGGTTGCAAGTCTTCGCTTCGTGAGCGAGTACTTGGCATACAATCGAAAAAAGGAAAAGGGAAATAAAAATTTGTTGCCTTAGTCTATACGGCACAACAAATGCATTGCACTATTAACTAAATCAAAGTCCCCGGCAACGGCGCCAAAAACTTGGTCGCGACTTTCTGAGTCTAACGGTTACTAACTGCAAGCGCACAACCTATCGCGTAGTAATAAAGATATCGATCCCACAGGGACTTGATAATCAACCTAGTGCTACGGTTTGCTACTGTGTTTAGCTAAGGCGAAGATGTTCTAGTTTTAAGTTCAAAAAGGGAAACTAAAGGGAATCTAAATTTTAGAATAAACTAGTTGATATTAGGATATCGGTACGTAACTTAGTGTACCATCGTGGATTCAATAAAACCTAAGCATATAAAAATAAGTCACATTATATTTCTGTAGAAAATATCAGTTTAAAAGCCCTCACCTCACACTCTCGTGGTTATTGCTTCGGACTATACTCCTAAATCATAATGTCTGCTCTCGCTAGCCCATTTGAATTTAAAAATACTTTTTGAAAACTAATACAGTCTAATTAACTTTAAAGCGCTCTCGCTGTTTTTAAAACCAATGCCCGATTTCAGCTATCCGGTTAAAATCTCACACTCTCGTGGTCTTAACCCTAACCTTTGCTACCTTTTTACTCTCGTAATAAAAGTCCAGTTTTAATTAAGAAATCGCGGCCAGAAAATAAGTTGTTTATGGTTTTAGCTTAGAATTATCGAATCCATTCCAGTTACTTCATTACATACCGATAAATCGGACTTAGCTAGACATACTACTTAAAACAGACATGCATAAAAATAAATTACAAAACAGTAAAGTAGACATGGTAATGAGGAAACGATAATGCTATTATTAAGATAATGAATAAAAACCTGATAAATATGCAATAACTTGGTTCTAGCAATTCCTCCACAAGTCGGTAGGCTTTTGCTTGATCGTATCGGAATAACAAATGATGAAGGCAAGATTGAAAATAAATCCTAACTATGGTGCAATAGCTCCTCAATGTGAGAAACTATCACGATTTCAAGTAATGGTAAACAAGGAATGAGAAACGGGAAACAAACAAGGAATGCAAGGAAAGTAAAAAATTCGGAAATAATTTCTGCAGCAATTCAAGGTAAATTCTCTAGGTTGTGTGTCTTTGGCTTTCCAATCCATGCTGTATTTATAGCTCAAGCCTTTGCCTTAACGTTAGAGAAATAGTAGGAGCATAACCCTTGGTGGTTGAGAAGTCTAAGGGAGACTGGCTCTCATGCAGTTGGAATTGAGGGAGAGAATCTAGGAGAAACTGCTCAACGTGCGTGTGCATTGGGCTTCTTTTTCCACGTCTGCGTTCTGAACATAATAACCACTTTGTAGCGTGTGACGGTCGTGGCAAACTTTGGGGGCGTGACGGTCGTGGTAGGTGTGTAACGGTCGTCACACACACCACTTTCCATTTTCTGCTCTTTTTCTTATTAATTCCTCTTGTTTTCTTCTCATTTCTTCATGTTTTCTCTGCTTTGCTCCTTTTATCTTGGACAATGAAATACCTGCGAAAACACTAGAATACTCGCGGAATAATCGTAACTTACACTGAAATAACGTAATTATTAGTCGTAAATCAAGGCAAATATATGATACATTTTCGTGTTATCAACCCTTGTGTTAAACCTATGCATTCATAATCATAACACATCATTTTAAATAATTTAAAAAATTTCTTGCATTCTAGATTTTCGCTTATAAACACAAATATATTGTATTTCAATATCAAAAGGTGCAAAATCTCTTGAATAATGTACATGTCTATTACAGATGATCATTGAAATAATCTGTTTTTTCTGATGATAATTGAAATAATCTGTTTTTTTCCTATAACGTGAATGCAATTCGGAGATTAATTTGGATCCTTGAAGGATTGATATGGATATTAAAGTTTGGATACTTTGAATGTGAATTGAACTTTTTTTATTTTTTTTATTGGTTGTATGTATGGTGCACCATAATGTTATCAACAAAGCTATTGCATCTAATGATGGTGATCCGAAACATTCTCAACAAGGTGTTTTACACATTGACGTCAGAATTTTTTTTACTAATAAACAAGAGTTTACTTTATATGAGCATATGTTTCAATGAGTCTGCATAAAGGCTATCAAATTAGGATTTGTCATTGTTATTAGGAGGCCGGATTGTAGTTCTGATAGAAGACAAACATTTGTTACGATGAGATTGACCAGTATAAATAACCTATATAGAAGTTGAAACCAGAACAAAAAAACGTGGTTGTCCTTTTAAGTTGAGCGGGTATCACAAATTGAATAACATGTGGACATTTAGTATGATTTTTGGTATACATTATCATGGATTGTGTCACAAGTCAACTTGTCATCCGATTGTATATCTTCTGAATTCTGAAGAGAAGAAATTTGTATCTGACGTGACATTGAACATGGTTGAACTCAAAAACATACTCACAACTTTGAAAATGAAAATACCTAAGAAAACAATAAGACGATAAGAGGTACAAGATCTGAAATTGAACAATTGCTGAAACTATTAGATTTCCATCATTATCTATCTAGGTACATAGTTAATGAGGATGGAAAAACAATTCAAAATATATTTGGCAATTTCTTTTCCCATCTTTATACTTTCTCACAAACCCTTGGCGAAAACCCAAAAATGCCCCTCATTTTTAGAGGTGCATCTTCGGACGTACGCATTTTCCACAAAATTGAGCACAAACGAGTGAGTCACCCCTATTATACTTTATTTCGAAGATGCATCTCCGGATACACCATTTTTTTTAATGAAAAATATTGTTTTCAGATATGCATATCCGAAAAGTGCCACGTTGTGTGTTTTTTTTTAAAATTTAGTATTGGGTGTATCCGGATAGGCAGGCCTAATAGTCATGCATCAACAATACAACAAATATGTAAATACGAACAATGTCCTTATTGAGAAAAACAATTGAAAAATAGAAAAATGATTAAAATAAAATCATAAAAACATATTAAAATACAACTAAAAATTGAATAAAATCAAATCAAGAGTCTACAAATTTTTTTGAAAAATATGAAAATAGAAAAACTAAGGAATTTAGGGGTTTTAGGGTGTTGTCCAATTTTTAGTATTTAGTCCCTAAATAAGGGACTTTGATCCCTGATTTTTCTGATGAAATGACATAGTAAATTTTCGATTCAGAGTCGATTTTTCAAAAACACTGAGTTTTTTTATGCTAGTTCACGTAAATGCCCAAAACGCATGAATGCAAGGGCCAAAACACGGGGATATGATTTCTATGACTATAATATAAGTTAAAATCGACAGAGAGTCCCCTGAAACGACACTAATTTTAATGAAAAACGTGTAGCAAATGGGGTCAGAAGTTTTTTGGAGATGCATCTCCGAATTCACCTTAGAAAATTTTGCAGATGCATCTCCGAACAATTTTTTTTTTTGAAAAAATGGGATGGCTGCTTGATTTAAGAAGGATGAGATGATTTAAAGTGTGTTCGGAAATGCATCTTTGAAAATTTCCGAGAATATTTTTGAGTTTTCAAGGGTGTGAGCCACACCATAAGGACGAGAAAAGAAATTACTAATATATTTTGGACTTAATTTGATGCCATCAAGTTATTCAACATATTTACCATGACTCATATGGTTGCGACAACATTGCTATCTTGCTAGCATGGTATGCACTTCAATATGTTACAGTATTGGAACAATAGATACAACAATGCTAGACAGTTCAATTATTATAAAACAAATGTTTCAAAGAGTCATCATAGAAATTTAGGTTACCTCTCATTTCTACACGTGCCTAGCAATATGATTCACATATCAAGAAAGTAGTTATATGTCATCGGACATTCCTGAAAAATTGTTAGATGCAACAACAAGCCCGACATGTACAACATCATCAGAAGTATGTACAAAAGGAGCTTCGTCATGACTCAGAGATACATGACCACAAGAAGATGATCTCTCAGTAACATAATAAGTTTTTCCAACTACTCACGGGGATTTAGCTTTCTCCTTACACTTTGAAGCATGTTTAGACAACCTACCATGTATGTCTTATGTTGCTCGTCGACCATTTTTCTATAATCACACAAGACAAACCATATCATAATCACAATTATAGGTACTTAAAAGATTAACAAACATTATGACAAACATAATCAATGAAGCTAAAAATCATGGGTATGGGTTTTTTTAACCATACAAATGATATGGATTTTGAAATCTAGATTTTCGCGTAACATATCAGATTCAGCAAAAACTTTACTCCCAAATATCCCAAAATCAATCAAAAAAGTATGAATCAAGAAAAGTATGAATCAATATCAAATCACTACTACAAAAAACCCATTTAACAACAATTGGGAATGACATATAATGACGCGGGCGAGTGCGTTGTTATGTAGATTGTCGTTGTATATATGATACTTACAACCACAAAATAGTAGGCGTTGTAATAAACTGAAAAGCGCGCTAACTATCACAACAGATTTTACAATACACCGTTGTAATAAAAATAATTGTCCTCGGTTCGATTCCCTACAGCGCAGTTTTGATATTTATTTTTTCCTGGACAGCGCGCCAGATATTATAACGGTTATAAAATATAACCGTCGTTAAAGTTTCTGCAAAATTAACAAATATGATTCTGCTTTTATAATTAATCCCATTTTTTTACCTGTATTATTGTTCTCCATATCACAGCACAGCAGAAAAATACAATTCACATTTTGTGATAAAGTTTTCATAATAATATTAATCGTATCATTTTCATAATATCACATATACCACATTACAGTTTATCAGAACAAACAACCTACATAAATAAAATATCACATATACCATATTACAATTTACACATATTACATAACTTCACATAATTGCAACTTGGTGTATTGGTATCTTGTCTCTTGGTGTCTTGTCTCTTGGCCTGGTATCTGGACTCAAAATACCTATGATTTCAAATAATTATACTTGTTAGTAAAAATATTTCTAAACTATAACATACAATTAATATATTATGAATAAATAATAAATTACGTACTTGTTAATTTTCCCATATGCCTTCTTCATGATCGAGTCGTATAGCATGCACGACATCTCCATCAACTTCATCATATGAGGTAGGAACTTGTGTTGTGTAAGAAGGTGTGGACGTAATATCAAGACTTTCATCACTAAGAGGAATGTATTTTCCTTGGAGAACGATTGACCATTTCCCCGATATGTCCGATGGATCGGTAACATAGAAAACTTGTTTTGATTGAGAAGCCATGATGAATGGTTCTGTATTAAAAGATGCCTTGCCAAGGTCGACCCGGGTGAATCCTAAGTCATCAATGTCTACACCATTACTATTATTGGGAACCCACTTGCATTTAAATAAAGTCACTTTGAAAATAACATAATCAATATCCCAAATCTCATCAATGACACCATAAAACGCGGTAGTTGCCAATACCGGATTCTTATCTTTTGAACTAGAGAAATACATCGATTCGGCTTCAACCATAACCCCACTATTTTGCATTGTACTACGATCATCTTTTGATTTTGTATAAAAGGTATAATGACCAATGTCGTATGCACTCCAGGTAATGACACAAAATTTTGGCTCGTACGACAACCATTTAAGTATCTCGGATGCACTGCGATCATTAGATACACTTTTATTAAACCAATCCATGAATCTATTGTTATGCTCTATCAATAACTTGTCACTCATTCGGGGATATTTTTTCTTCAAAAATCTTTTGTGAGTATCTATGTAAGGTTGAACCTCATCTATATTATTCAATATATAGAAATGTGATTGAATAACTACATCCCGAGCCATTGACCTAACATTTAGACCTTGAATACCTCTTCCGTCTGTGTCAGCATGACGAGACTTTGGAATTCCTATAGAATCTGCATCCGACAAATAGTTTGTACAAAACTCAACAGCTTCTTCTGTGATGTACCTTTCAACAATCGAAGCTTCTGGCCGGTGATGATTCTTCATATATCCTTTAAAGATCTTTATATATCGCTCTATTGGATACATCCACCTTAAATAAACTGGACCACAAATTCTGATTTCTCTTACGAGATGAACAAGTAAGTGAACCATAATGTCAAAAAATGATGGCGAAAAATACATCTCCAATTGACACAAGATTATGGCAGCCTCATCTTCTAATTCATCCAATTTTTTGAAATCAAGAACTTTATTACATATGGCATTGAAGAATAAACACAGTCTCGTTATAGATACTCTCACATTTTTTGGAAGGATCCCACGGATAGCCACTGGTAGAAGTTGTTGCATCAATACATGACAATCATGAGATTTTAAACCAATTAACTTGAGATCTTTCATTGATACAAGTTTCTTGATGTTTGATGAGTAACCTTGCAGAACTTTAATACCTTGCAAACACTCGCAGAACATCTTCTTTTCCATTTTAGATAGAGTGTGACATGCTGGAGGCAGATAACTTCTTTTTCCTTTCTCTATTGGAACCAACTGTTTTTGTATACCCATCTTCTCCATATCAAGACGGGAAGTCTTACTATCTTTAGTCTTGCTCAAAATGTTTAGAAGTGTGCCAATCAAACTATCACACACATTTTTCTCCACGTGCATCACATCAAGACAATGTCTAACATCAAGACTTGACCAATATGGAAGATCAAAGAAGATTGACCTCTTTTTCCATATATTTTTCGCAACAGCCCCTTTTTCTTTTCCTCTCTTCCCACCTTTTTCTTTTTCTCTCTTCCCACCTTTTTATTTTTCTCTCTTCCCAAAGACAACATTAATGTGTTCCTGCCGTTGATAAACTTCATCCCCGGTTAAAGGTTTAGGAGCCTCACCAAACTCTTGCTCTCCATTAAAAGCCTTCCGCAATCTACGATAAGGATGGCCCGGTTTTAGAAATTTTCGATGCCCAAGGTAAACGGTCTTTTTTACAAACTCATGTTGGTGATAACAAGTATCATCTTCACATATAGGACACACTTTATGTCCTTCGACACTGTATCCATCCAAATTACCGTAAGCCGAAAAGTCGTTAATTGTGCAAAACAACATTGCACACATATTGAACTTTTCCCCAGAATATGCATCATCAACTTCAACGCCTTCATCCCACAAGAGTCGTAAATCATCAATTAATGGACTTAGATAAACATCTATGTCGTTACCAGGTTGTCGTGGTCCAGAAATCATCATACTTAACAGTATATACTTGCGCTTCATGCACAACCAAGGAGATAGGTTGTAAATAGTGAGAAGAACAGGCCACGAAGTATGATTAGTGCTCAGATTAACAAAGGGGTTCATTCCATCGGTGGCAAGCCCAAGCCTAAGGTTTCTTGGCTCGACTCCAAAATCCGGAAACAACGAATCAATTTTCTTCCATTGCAACGAATCAGCTACATGGCGAATGTTTCCATCACGAATCCTTTCATCTGCATGCCATCTAAGATTCTTTGCGTCATTCGAATTAGCAAAAAGTCTCTTTAATCGTGAAACTATTGGCAAGTACCATAACACTTTAGCAGGAGGATGCTTCCTACTAACATTGTCATAGTGATCATTGTCATTACCATTGTTATCCTTCAGCTTGTAACGCGACACACCACATTTCGGACATTGAAACAAGTCTTCATACTCTTTCTGGTATAATATGCAATCATTAGGGCAAACATGTATCTTCATATAATCCAGACCCAGTGGACACAATATCTTCTTGGCCTCATAGCAACGATCCGACAATTTGTTATCTTCTGGTAACATTTGTTGTATCAATTCAAGTAATTCCATGAAACTTTTATCCGACCATCCATTTTTTGCCTTCAGATTAAACAACTTTAACACCGCCGACAATCGTATGAACTCTGTGCATCCCTTATATAAAGGGGTGTCTTTATCACTACATAAATTATCATAAATATGAGCATTCATAAAAGAAGATTCCCCAATAACACGGAACATATCCTCTAATTGATCTTTCATATATTCATCTTCCTCCACTCTTTGACTTTGTGACGCCCGACTTTCTTTATTATCCATCTCACCATGCCACGTCCATATTGTTAGTTCTGCAGCTATGCAGTATGTATGTTGGCTAATTTTTGTTAAAACCTTTATGTTAGCTCTTATGTCACTGAAGGTGTTTTAACATGCTGTATGTGTATCTGCCATAATAGTTTAAATTGCAGATTGTGATATGTCAAGTGGGATGTCGCGACATTGTGCTGCACTAAGCTAGTATGAGTGCATGGTTATTTTATGGTGTGACAGAATTCCATTCTGCAGGAGTTTTCTGAGATGTCATGACAGATGTCTTGACATGTTGCACTTCACTGAACCTGATGGTTAAGGTTCTGTGACGTGGATGTTTACGCAGGGATGCTTCAGGACTTCTGTGTAATGTATTGACTGATGTATGATGCGCATTTTCCAAGATTGAAGCAGATGCGCATCAGATAAATACAACTCTCAACCTATGCAACAAGTGGGGATTTTGGACTGAATGGTTTTATTGTGAGGGAGATTGTTAGGTCCTAACTTGGTTGATCAGACATCAGTACAGATGTGGTTATAATACTTGTCAGAATGTCGAGTAAGATGTTGAAGCATCACCAGCTGTCATGGAAGTACTACTGTCTTATGTCATAACATCTTAATCTGGTACAACAGTATGTGGTTCAGACAGATGTCGAAGACATATTTCATAACATCCTAATCCGGTACAACAAGTGTTGCTGTTTTGCTGTCATGTGATGGTTAATCAAGATGTTAAAGGAGATGTCACAACATCATTGTCTGTTACAGCAGGTGCTACTATGGTATATCTCTTGATAGATTTGATTTGATCTGATGAGATCTTTTTGGATATACCTCATCATTATACACAGGTCAAGGAGATTTATTAGGAACAAAGTGCAGATTTAATTGGATTTCATAAAAAGGATATTGGAGACTTTTTAGGAAAATATTTGGAGATTTGTTCCTATTTTTATGGAGAAGATCTTGCAGCTGAATGTAGTACATCAAGTTGTCTTGCTTGATGTCTTGACATGTGATTCTAATCTTCTGCAGGTGGTGTGTTTTTAGTATTGCGGGATTTGTGCATGATGTCAAACACGATGTTCTGAAATTAGTAGACAGAACTTCCAGTTCAGATTTTTAGGTTTTATTTGTTGTGCTATTTTTAGCAATCTTTTGTGTGTTTGTGTTGAGTGATTGCATGCGTAATTCTGGGAGTAAAATCATGTTGGAGTGATATTATTTGGAAGCAATCTGTTTGTGAAGAATAGGGTTGGCTATTTTCATGCATAAAGATTTGGAGAATAATTAGTTTTAATTATTAATTAAAACTAAGATTTGCTAATGCCCAAGCCCAATGTAAGGAATGCTTCTGGGAATATTATGTGGCGCTGTTTTATAGGTCTGGAAGATTCAAGTCAGAATCAAGA
The DNA here is from genome assembly GCA_022829125.1 of Lathyrus tuberosus. Classification (NCBI taxonomy): domain Eukaryota; kingdom Viridiplantae; phylum Streptophyta; class Magnoliopsida; order Fabales; family Fabaceae; genus Lathyrus; species Lathyrus tuberosus. The sequence goes on from JALAZF010000768.1 coordinate 1,697,540, forward strand.
AGAATATTGCAGAATAATGACTTTCTAATTATGGAGATAAATTAGGAAGGAATTGATTGAAGACCTATTATGTAGCAGAAGTTTCTGCTGATTTGTAGCAGCTATTATGCTGTGATTTGAAGCCCAAATCCAATTGGGAATAAGTTATAAATAGAATGCTTGTAACCTAGAAAAAGCACGAGTCCAAGATGTAGATCATTAGGGTTTTGTCTAAGTGAACCACTCGGGTTGTGAGATGGTCACTGTGTTCTCACTCAGAAACCTGTAGGTAATGCGTTTTGTATTGTTCTTGGAGGAAGTTTTGAAGCAACTCCAAGGTGTGTCTTTGAAGCGTGTCTTCTACTTTTTTGTGATTGAAGAGTTGTTGGAAATCAAGCTGTTGATGCAGTGGCTGAGGTGTTGACTGCTAGACATCATTGCGATGATTGGAAGTGAGATGGAGTCTCTTATCTAGGGTGGACTTAGGTAGAAGGGTCATTGGGTAGTGATTAAGTGAGTAGATCATCAACGGGTGTGTTGATTGTAGGGTCTATGAATTGATACTGCTGATAGTGAACTTCCTTCCTGGCTTGGTATGCCCCCAAATGTAGGTTGTTAGACCGAACTGGGTGAACAATTCTTGTGTTGTTTATGCTTTTCAGTACTGTTATTGTTTATACTTTGCCATGTTATCTGTAACAGACCAGATGTCTCGACATCCTGTAGGACATCTGGGATCTGTCATACCAGATTTCAATTGGTATCTGAGCAGGCATCCTGTTCGTTTTTCTGAGTGAGATCCTAGGGAAGATACTTCCTGGTTCATGTGCAAGGAAAATTATTTTGCTGAGAAGTTGTATGAACTTGGTCAGTTCATATGTTGTTTGAATGGTCCCTTGAAGTGGAGGATGGACTATTCATGATAGGGTGTTTATTGGCTCTATTTGAAGTTGTCAGGCGTATATCTTTGGTGGTGAGCTGCTCTGTAGGGTGATTTATTTTTAACCTATGCTGACCTGTTGCACCTGGAGTGTGGTGTTTGTGCATTGGTTATTAAGTTTTGCCTAAAGGTTGTTGAGGGTTTTCTTTATTTGTGTATTCCGCTGCATGGTATCTGATGAAACCCTGGGGTTTCCTTGTGTCGCTAGTAAAGGAAGGGCAGTAGGGTTAGTCTCCTCAGAAGTGTTGATGTGTGATGATGTAGTGTATGCAAGACTGTTTCAACCAACTGTGTAAAGTGACCAAGGATACTTGAGGGTTGACCCAAGTCCACTCATAAAGGCATTTTCAAGAAGTTTGTTGATTAGAAGGATGCAATTTATTTTGCTCTCTTCTCTGAAAGACCATCCACAGGTCTAAATTGAAGGTTCTCACGGTGTTGTTCTTGAATGATGTTCTACCAGTTGTTGGAACATCAAACCAGCAGAGTGTATAGAATCTTGTTGATGGCCATGGAGCAGATTCTGTTTGAAAGGAGTTATATGTGTGTACTAACCACAGGATGTGCAGCTATTGGATGGGAGAATGAATAATTCCCTTAGGAGTTCTTAGCAGTTAATAAGGGGGAGTCCTTAATCTGATGCTGGAAGAGAAACTCAAAGGGCTGTGCATAGAGGAGGTGTATTAATCCAACTGGTTGGCTGGTGTCTTCATTGTTGGATTATCATCCAAACCATCTAGGATGAGCATTTCAGATTTGTGGTTGGAGCAAGGAGGAGTTGGTGTTTTTTTTGGACCAAAAGATGTTGGTTCCCTGGTATTTGCATGAGAAGGTTACCTTATCACGTATGATAAATACCTTGACAGGAGTTGAGTATTTGTCTGCTTTTGATAAGGATGTGCATCTAACCGATAATGGATACTCTGACGGGAGCTGTACGTGTATCTAAGGTGTTGTACTTTCAACTAATGATAAAATACATTAACGGGAGACTATGTATATGTCTGATGTAAAAGTGCAGGACTGCAGAAGTGTTGAGAATTTACTTTTCTCTATTTGGCTGCTTATTTCTTTTCATGGTGTGTGGTGTATGTGATGTGTCAAGAATGTCCTAATAGATATTAGAACATTTTCGGGGTTAGTTATCCTTGGAGTAGGACTCTGAGTTCACATCTTATCTAAGAAGTATTCACCTTGTTATACGGGAGAATGATGGGTAAAGGATTGTCTTGGAAGCTTGATGTGAATAGGACATGCTAGAAGTGGATAAGTTTAGTGCTTACGGAACAATTGGGCTGAAAATTCCTGGAACTTTGATCTCAAGTCTAATGGTCGTGGTACACGGTGGGTTCTGGGCATCCTCACACTATATGATCATGAAGCTGTTGTAGGATATCATGTAGTGGTTTTGGGTTGTTTCTTGCTGAAGAAGCATATGTTGAGAAAGATAGGGGGAGAGTAGAGAGTGTTGTAGTGTAGAATTCTGTGTGCTGTGGTGGTTGTTAGGTTTTCTGGTTTTTTTTTCTTGGCTTAAGAGGGAGCTTGGAGATTCTGTTTTTATTTGGAATGTGGTGTTTTTCTTAGTGCAGCTGGATTCTATTCATGATGTCAAGGCTGATGTCTTAACATCTGCTGACAGAACATTCTGTTCAGAATGTTATGGTTTTTGTCTCCAGAGAACACAAGCTTCTATCTGATTTATGTACTGTTACGGTACATGGTTTGCTTGAGGGTCAAGCAGTAGGTGAATGTGTTCAGCAGGTGTGTTGAACAGAGGGTGCGCTCTTGAAGACATGAAGATGCGTCTTGTGTTTTCCATTCATTTTGGGTGTTCTTCTTGCAATGGAGCATTGGTTATCCATGACAGGAATTGTACAAGCTTCTGAGTTGGATGTGTTCTGCTACTGACTTGCTTGCTTTTGGTTGATTGTCCTTAGATGCATAATTGCTTGGTCTGGTATATTATGGCTAAAAAGGGGGAGAAGTAAGTAGTAGTAGTGTTCCTTGGTTATTTCCTTAAGGGGGAGCTGGTTGTGTTATCCAAAGGTTGTATGGATATTGCTCTGGTGTGCTATTGATTTGTCAAATATGGCTAAAAAGGGGGAGAATGTGTGATTCATGATGTGCTGCTATCTGATGCCACTAACTGATGATATGCTAACTGTGTGAGATTGTAGTTTAGTGTTGATCTGTTGTTATGAAGTTGCTGCTGTGTGATAAATGTTTTTATCTGCTGATGTGTGTGTGACTGTGCTAACAATCTGTGTTGGTCTTCTGATTGTTGGTTTTAGCCAAAATTTTCCAAAGGGGGAGTTTGTTAGTTCTGCAGCTATGCAGTATGTATGTTGGCTAAATTTTGTTAAAACCTTTATGTTAGCTCTTATGTCACTGAAGGTGTTTTAACATGCTGTATGTGTATCTACCATAATAGTTTAAATTGCAGATTGTGATATGTCAAGTGGGATGTCGTGACATTGTGCTGCACTAAGCTAGTATGAGTGCATGGTTATTTTATGGTGTGACAGAATTCCATTATGCAGGAGTTTTCTGAGATGTCATGACAGATGTCATGACATGTTGCACTTCACTGAACCTGAAGGTTAAGGTTATGTGACGTGGCTGTTTATGCAGGGATGCTTCAGGATTTCTGTGTAATGTATTGACTGATGTATGATGCGCATTTTCCAAGATTGAAGCAGCTGCGCATCAGATAAATACAACTCTCAACCTATGCAACAAGTGGGGATTTTGGACTGAATGGTTTTATTGTGAGGGAGATTGTTAGGTCCTGACTTGGTTGATCAGACATCAGTACAGATGTGGTTATAATACTTGGCAGAATGTCGAGTAAGATGTTGAAGCATCATCAGCTGTCATGGAAGTACTACTGTCTTATGTCATAACATCTTAATCTGGTACAACAGTATGTAGTTCAGACAGATGTCGAAGACAAATGTCATAACATCCTAATCTGGTACAGGAAGTGTTGCTTTTTTCTGTCATGTGATGGTTAATCAAGATGTTAAAGGAGATGTCACAACATCATTGTCTGTTACAGCAGGTGCTGCTATGGTATATCTCTTGACAGATTTGATTTGATCTGATGAGATCTTTTTGGATATACCTCATCATTATACACAGGTCAAGGAGATTTATTAGGAACAAAGTGCAGATTTAATTGGATTTCATAAAAAGGATCTTGGAGACTTTTTAGGAAACTATTTGGAGATTTGTTCCTATTTTTATGGAGAAGATCTTGCAGCTGAATGTGGTACATCAAGATGTCTTGCTTGATGTCTTGACATGTGATTCTAATCTTCTGCAGGTGGTGTGTTTTAGTATTGCAGGATTTGTGCATGATGTCAAACACGATGTTCTGACATCAGTAGACAGAACTTCCAGTTCAGATTTTTAGGTTTTATTTGCTGCACTATTTTTAGCAATCTTTTCTGTGTTTGTGTTGAGTGATTGCATGCGTAATTCTGGGAGTAAAATCATGTTGGAGTGATATTATTTGGAAGCAATCTGTTTGTGAAGAATAGGGTTGGCTATTTTCACGCATAAAGATTTGGAGAATAATTAGTTTTAATTATTAATTAAAACTAAGATCTGCTAATGCCCAAGCTTAATGTAAGGAATGTTTCTGGGAATATTATGTCGCGCTGTTTTATAGGTCTGGAAGATTCAAGTCAGAATCAAGAAGAATATTGCAGAATAATGACTTTCTAATTATGGAGATAAATTAGGAAGGAATTGATTAAAGACCTATTATGTAGCAGAAGTTTCTGCTGATTTGTAGCAGCTGTTATGCTGTGATTTGAAGCCCAAATCCAGGTGGGAATAAGTTATAAATAGAATGCTTGTAACCTCGAAAAAGCACGAGTCCAAGATGTAGATCATTAGGGTTTTGTCTAAGTGAACCACTCGGGTTGTGAGATGATCACTGTGTTCTCACTCACAAACCTGTAGGTAATGAGTTTTGTATTGTTCTTGGAGGAAGCTTTGAAGCAACTCCAAGGTGTGTCTTTGAAGTGTGTCTTCTACTTTTCTGTGATTGAAGAGTTGTTGGAAATCAAGCTGTTGATGCAGTGGCTGAGGTGTTGACTGCTAGACATCATTGCAATGATTGGAAGTGAGATGGAGTCTCTTATCTAGGGTGGACTTAGGTAGAAGGGTCATTGGGTAGTGATTAAGTGAGTAGATCATCAACGGGTGTGTTGATTGTAGGGTCTATGAATTGATACTGCTGATAGTGAACTTCCTTCCAGGCTTGGTATGCCCCCAGATGTAGGTTGTTAGACCGAACTGGGTGAACAATTCTTGTGTTGTTTATGCTTTTCAGTACTGTTATTGTTTATACATTGCCATGTTATCTGTAACAGACCAGATGTCTCGACATCCTGTAGGACATCTGGGATCTGTCATACCAGAATTTCACATATTATATAATTTTGACATATACCATCACAACAAAGGTGATTGTGTATTTCTTTCTTTGTACCCTTTTTGATATTCGCGCAAACAACACAAGGACAATAAAAGATACCATTATTGTCGGGAAGATGTTTATCAGCGTATTCAAGGAATTCACGAACTTCGTTCTCATAAACCAGACCTAATCTATTGGCTTTCATCCAACTACGATCCATTACAACTTCTGAAATTTATACATGTATAATAATGTGAATGACACACCAAAATCTAATCCAAAAACTCAAGCATATGCATATACAATATGAACAAAGAAAAAATCAATGAAGATGTACTCTCATACTAAACGTAAAGCATATGAAACATCTCATTCTGACTTGAGCATATACAATATGAACAAAGAAAAAAGGAATAAAGATATTGAAGAATACCGTACTTCGAAGCTGTAATCAAATGAACGTAAGGAATAAAGATGTTGAAGAGTACCGTACGTCGAAGCTGAAGAATCAAATGAACGAAGACAGTCAATATTTGAGCATAAACCAAGAAAAAAAGAATGAAGTTGAAGAGTACCTTACTTCGAAGCTGAAGAAGCAAATGAATGAAGACGGTCAATATTTGAGCATAAACCAATAAAACAGGAATGAAGATGTTGAAGAGTACCTTACTTCGAAGCTGAAGAAGCAAATGAATGAAGACGATCAATATTTGAGCTCCAAATGAATGGATACGAAGAGGGTAAAGGTTAGGGCGTCTCTGGCTCACTTGTTTGATTATGGCGTCTTATGAAAAAAATACAGAATAAGTTTTGTTTTAATTTATCAGTAAAGCTTTTAATCTCAGTTGGAGAAACAAACCGTAGTGGAATCTTAAGTGACACACGCTAAATGTATCCTAAAAAATGGAAAAAATGTGTTGCAGGGAATCGAAGCTTGTTACATTTCATTTATTACTACGGTTGTTCATCTTAACCATTGTAAAATCATTTACAATTTATTTTTTAAATAATGGACTTAAGTGACACACGCTAAATGCACTCGTAGTTGCAGGGAATCGAAGCTTGCTACATTTTATTTATTACTACGGTGGTTTAAGTCAACCGTCATTAAATGACCCAACTTTTGCTTGGGCGCGAAATTTTTAACCTATTACAATGGCGTAAAATGATGCGTTGTAAGTCTGGCGTTGTTGTTTTAGCGTTTTGTAGTAGTGAATGAAGGAACATATTAAAGTAGTTTACATATGTATATAATGTAGTTTAGTTATAATTTATTAAGGAGTTGCATGCATAAAAAAATAAAAAAAATAAATGAGAGAATGAAAAGTATATCAAATGTGAGGGATGAAGTTTCTTGTTTTGATTGAAAAGGAGTAGAAGTGTGTAATTTGAATAAACATAGGTAGAACTTGAGAGAATATAGATTTTCGCAAAGGTCTCTTCAATCTTCTATCTCTTAGTGATTTTATATTTGATTTCAAATGTAATATAATGAGAGAGAAATACCAATTGCATCACTTAACTTAGTGTGTCTGGATTTTAATGTTTGTAAAGTGTGTTCGGAGATTAAAATCTAGATATATTTTTCACTTGCATTGGGTGCGTTATTTGATGAAAAGATTAGTTGGTTTTTGTTGCGACCGAATTTCAAACTCCCGACGTTGTGAAAGGAGTATTTTTGAATTTTCACCGGAGTGTAAATGAAATAGCAAAAGTGCAATGAGTAATTTAAAAAAAAAAAAAACTTGAGGCAACGAGTGCAACAAAAAACAGCAGTGAGCTCATGGCAGTTCTCAGCTGAGTTCACGGTGATGGCTGACAAGCTTGTCTATATGCGCGCTCGGCTGCAGGACTGTGAGTCTGTGATGGTGGAGGCGGATTTATAAACTGGCTCAACTAGCTGGTATTTATCAGATATATGATCACCATAATGAAATGAAAGCAAACTTTTATAGCAAATATTAGAAAGCAACACAACTACATGAATACTTTAAACTGAACACAGAATAACAATAACTTGTTGCCACTCAACATACATAGACACTACAACAATTATTCATACTTAGTAGAGTACAAATTTTCAACAATAACACATGAAATGATGACAGCCTTGAAAATAACATCAACATGTCTTATGACTCAAAAGAATATATATATAACATAGAGAACTTCAACAGGAGGCTGTGATTATTACTGGTTCTACTATAGACTTTGCGCCGCCGGCAACTCCATTTTCCTCTTTATGAATCTTGTCGGCCGCCATGACAACAAAGCTCTCGAAACAATCCTCCATGCTCCTGAATGATTCCCCGGGATACAGCGCGCTAATCTCAACATCATGAACTCCATCTATCTTGTAACTAACTTGACATCCATTGATGAATATATCATGAGTGAGTGATGCAACAATACTCTCTGGTATGATATTTTCTGCATTTCCACATAAACAAAAATATTTCATCCTTTCATATTATTTGTCACACTAGAATATACATAATATTAAGAAGATAGTAGGTTGGACGACAACACCAGGGTTTACCAGGGTTCAAACCCTGAATCAGACTCTCACGGTTATACGTGAGTTTCTAGTGGTTATTATCACTTCGTTACAGACAATAAAAAAATAAGATATTAGGATTGAACCTGCGGCTATTGCTAGAAGATCGTTTTCAGAGACGACAAGTCTAGGAATTTTTCGAGCAATTTTATTCTCCCACAAAGAAGCGAGTTCATTCATGCTGTAGCAGTTGATAGAAGGACGAAAATGAATATTTTTGTTGATTGTTCTATGATCATCAACTATCTTCATAGTGAACTTTCCAATATCAAATCCATCAACAAAGTAAGCTGCAGAATTAATCATAATCACGTTACTAATATGATGATAATTATGGTTAATGCTATTAGTGTGGTTGTTATACTATATACCTTTGACATTGCCGTTACCATAGACATGCAACTGATCCAACGGTGGAGGAAGCGACGATGGATGACAGTTGTTATAGTAAGGCCAAGATGCGATGGAGTTGCAACATATGTAGGTGTAGGGTACACCAGATTCCTCGATCACACGTCTAACCAAACGCTTCTGTTTGTACATTCCTAAACCTGGCTCCACAGGATCAGCTCTGTCCACATCGTGACCAAATTCTGAAGGCAAAAACCTCTGCAACATATTGGTTTCATTATAAACATGTGTTCAATGCAATCATATGTTCATAGCATAATGATATTATTCATGTGATTGACATCAAGATTATTGACAAAACTTTGACACAAAAACCTCAGCAACACAAATTTTTTTAGAGTATATATAAGAGTAAGTTTTTTTAACTTATTTTAAATCACCGTTTAATTTTTTTTAGAGTATATATATATATATATATATATAAAAGAGAGAGAGGTTCTTAAAATGGTTGGTTCACATTTGTAATTTTTTTAGGTATATTAGCTGGACCCTTCTAATAGAGCTCTAAAGAAATAAATATACCTTTAATAATTGAAAACTTATCAACATAAAGTAACTACTATATATAACTACTAATACCACAAATAACTACAAAAAACAGTAGGGAGAGTAGTTGTTTATTTATGGCTTTATACTCATAACTGTCCATTAATTCAAGTTTCATCTTAATAAAAACTGTTTTACTATAAAAAATAGAACTCATTAATTAAACCATAAATTTGAATATAGATACTCTACCTTAACGGTCTTAATTGTTTTCATTGCCTCCACCAAAGTAATCTGGTCCAGCAAACTTTCAGCTCCTATTGCAGAAATTACTATATCTATTTCATACTTCTTCAAAATCTTCTCCATGAACTCCTTGTTATCTACCCCACCCTGCGGTGACATAATTTTTTTTTACGTATGATAATATACATGTCAGAAATAGAACTCTAAACCAAAAAAATTATATAACTTACGTAAATGATAATGGCTCCTTTCTCTTGGAAAGTCTTGATAGTGGTAGACTTCGGAGAAATAAGAGGACCTCCGGGGCGGATCAACAAATAGGTAGGATGTGCCGAGGAAAGACTTGCCTCAGTCAAAAATTTTCCCATGAAACCTGTTGCACCAATGATTAGAACTCGATTCTTGGAAGCAAGAGTGGTTGGTGGTGATGAAGTTGGTGCCATTGTTTTGCTTTTGGGGAGTGATAATTGTAACAATTTGGGTATGGAATGATAAAATGAAAGGGTGCTAGTTTGTTTATATAGAATAAGTAAATGTTACCGTTACATGAATAAAGTAAATGTTACTAGTTAGTGACCATAAATGGAATTAATATTGGTAGGGAGGGTTGCTATATTGTCTTCCATCATCTACTCTTCAACTCATTATTCTTAAACCGCTGACTACCAAATGCACATGAAAGTTTGGATTTGGTCATTTGAATTTTAGGTCCAATTTGCTATGAAAAAATTTAGGTGGCGCTACACGTTTTTTAAATTAAAGATTTGGTATATGTTATGGAGACACCAAAATAGTCTTAAATTATTTGTGAATCGAAAGTAACAATTTATAATACGAACATAACAATTTAACAAGAAGTTTTTTGATTTTTTTTATGTGAGGTCTCACACCTAAAAATAATAACATATTTTAGTTGGATGGAAATAGGTTGGGTTGAGATAGACTCTGTCAAGTCTGTCAAAAAAATTGAAGTCTAAGTCTGACCTGTAATATGACATAGGTTTATTTTTAGGTTTGAGTCTGACATTTTCTAAGGTTTGGTTAGCCTGTTAGCCTACATAAAAACCTATTATTTTAGATATATATAAATAATCAATTAAAATAATGTTTAAATAACTAACAAACTAAAAAATCAATGTGACTAAAAAATTATTTGCATTAATTTATTTTAACATATTTATTAGTATAAGTTTTGTGAAACTATTTACTTAAGATAACTTATGAAAAAAACTTATAATATTATTCATAAGGTGTTTTTATCTTATTTTTATAAGTTTTTTAAGATAATTAATTTTTATTTATACATTTTAATTCAAAGTACAAAACATAACATAATAATAATAAAAAAAATTACTCATATTTATTTAAATAAGCCGGCTTGTTAGGTTTAAAATGTTTTTTTCATAGCTTTAAATCTAACATTTAAAAAAAACTTGACATAACCTGAGTCGGCGTAGGCTAGATAATAGACCCCTTTTATTGATAAGACCTATTTTCATTCCTAAATAACGCGAACTTAAAATCGACTGAAAATGTATATATTAAAAAAATAGAAGAATATTATCTAATACGACCAAAACAACAATTAACTATCAACTTGGTGGTTGGGCTAGTGGATAGAGTCTCTAATATTTAGTATTATTTTGAGTAGATTATCTCAATTGACGAAAATTTATTTTGTTTAAAAAATTTCTACCAAAATGATGTCAAGGACAATTGACTATACAGCTTTTTCTAATTACATTGCATTAAAAAAATCTTAATTACATCGGCTAAAAGAAACTTCCTTACTATGTTAATGTTGATAAGGTGTTTAAATACAAATGAAATTAAGATCACCGACAAGAATGTTAGAAACGCAAGGCAAATCACTCTCAATTAATAAAATTTGAAAAACAAACCAAGTTGATATTTTGATGCATAATTTATAGGTATCTTTATAAATACTATCTAACACATAGCTTAAGGCTTTTATTGGCTTAACCCACATCAATCAATCCAGTATAAAACTTTAGAAAATTTATTACAACCAAAATATCCATATTAGCCTCACCTAAAAAATTGATATGTATCCATTATTAATATATTATTTTATTGAGATTAATTGGAATACACTGTCAGTGTAAAACCATTTTACACTATTATCTAATTAGAATGAATTATTTTGACACACGAGAAGAGAAAAATATGGAAGAAGTAGTTATTAAAATAGTTTAATTATAATTTATTTATTTTTATTTTTAATTTCATAATTATGTATCAAAATGATTAATTCTAATTAAATGCGAGTGTAAAGTAGTTTTACAAGAATGTTAGAAACGCAAGGCAAATCACTCTCAATTAATAAAATTTGAAAAACAAACCAAGTTGATATTTTGATGCATAATTTATAGGTATCTTTATAAATACTATCTAACACATAGCTTAAGGCTTTTATTGGCTTAACCCACATCAATCAATCCAGTATAATACTTTAGAAAATTTATTACAACCAAAATATCCATATTAACCTCACCTAAAAAATTGATACGTGTCCATTATTAAAATATTATTTTATTGAGATTAATTGGAATATACTGTTAGTGTAAAACGACTTTACACTATCATTTAATTAGAATGAATTATTTTGACACATGAGAAGAGAAAAATATGGAAGAAGTAGTTATTAAAATAGTTTAATTATAATTTATTTATTTTTATTTTTAATTTCATAATTATGTGTTAAAATAATTAATTTTAATTGGATGTCAGTGTAAAGTATTTTACTTTTATTTTATTTAATATTTATTATATTAAAATTATTACAATAACTGATTATAATTTATTATAAAAATTACACGTTATAAATGATAAATGTATATAAATGAATGACTAAAATAATTGTTGGACTCTTCTATTTTTACTCTAGATAAATATGAATTACGGAATAATTATTAAAATTTACTATTAATTTTATATAAATAAGAATAATCATATAAATTAATTATAATTTATGATAAAAATCATATACTAAAAAACATTTATTAATAAACAATTAGTTAAATTAACATATTTTTACTATCATAAATATAAAAATTAGAATATTTATATTACATTAACTATAATTATTTCACATTTTTTGTCACTTTTTTTTTTAATAAAAAAATGAGTCATTTAATTTTTTTTTAAAACGTAACACGACATATATTTTTCTAATTAGTTAGTTAAATATTTAAAAAACACACATTATAACATATGATTTATTTTATTTAAAAAAATGTACACTTAAGAGACATTTGTGTATTTTATAAACTTAGAAAAACATTGATATAAAGTATAAAATTTTATCATCGATAATTCTTTTAAAAAGACTAGAAAGATGTTTAAAAAGATATATAAAAAAGATCACAGAACAAATATTTATCATTGTCATTGACACATATAAAAATCAGTACAAAATAAAAAGTACGGGACACATATTTGTTATTGATTAATATAAATAAAATATAGTAAAAATATTTATCAATCTATATATAAAGACATCATAAGTATATTTGTTTCAGTAGATATAAAAAAACATGGGAAGCAAAGTATTGAACAAATACTTTTTATATATTAATATAAATAAAATATAGTATAAATGTTTATGTGTATAAAGAAACATCACAAGTAGAATTGTCCGGGTAGATATAAAAAACGAGGGATGCAAATTTTTTATTGATACATCAAAATACATAATAAATATTTGACATTTATTAATTTAAAAAATAGGTGACAAAAAATTATCACTGATGAATATAAAGAAAATGTCGAATAAATATTTAGCATTGATACATAAAAAGTATTAAACAATTATTAACTTTTGAGAAAAATCTAAAATAAAACCGAACATATATTTATCATTTATACATAAAAAATACAAAAATAAATATTTGAATGAAGACATCAAATTCACTTTAAACTTACATAAGTTAATCAGTTAATCTTAATAATTTGATGCACTTATTCAAAATTCAATCTATGATAATCATAATCTTAATATTTAATTAAATTAAAAGTATTTAGGTGTTTCATGAAAAACAATTATATATATATATATATATATATATATATATATATATATATATATATATATATATAAAATTAGGGTTAAATATACGCCACTTCCTATAATGTTAACGACTTTCGAATTATCCCTAGTAAAATATATATGTTTAATTCCCCTTATAATATCAAGATTTTCTGTGTTTGGCTCTAGGTTGACTATTTCAACACAGAATCTTATTTTAGTTCTATGTGGCATATTTTGTTTTGTCTGCGTGACATTATTCATTTTTTTATCCTTTGTCATGTCAATTTAAATGTCATATACCATTCCAAGCTTCATCTTCGTCGTGCTTCATCTTTTCCTCATTCTAATCTTCACCGTTCTTCATCGTCCTCATCGTTTCAACTGCAAACTTCATCGTTCTTCATCAATCTTCATCGTTCCAGCTTTGCTTCTTCATCTTCTCTGTCCTGTTACATGCTTTAGGTGAATAAGAAATCAGGGTTTGAAAATGAATGGAAGCAAAATTTCATCAATTGGCAACTCAAGTGGAGTGCGTTTACCCAGATGTGACTGTAATGAACCAATGAAGATGTGGGTTTCAAACACCGTTGAAAATCCCAATAGAAAATTTTGGAAATGTCGAAATTTAGATGTAAGCAACTGCTAATTTGTTTCCTTGATTTTTCTCTTAAGTTTAACTCATTCTTATTCTGTACCTAATTGTTGAGTGTGGTAAACTGTGAATTATTCATCTGGGACTATGAACTTTAACTGTGAATTATTTGAGGGAATTTGGGAAGGACATTGACAAGGAAGTTGAGAAGGAATTTCGCAAGCAATTTGGTGTAAAAGTCAGTTCAAAGAAGTATGAAAAGACCAAGAAGAAGCTTGAAATGGAAAAAAACAAAAGTTATTGTTTGATTGTTACACTTATGTTGTCATGGATTTTGTTATTCATAGTTGTCAAGTTCATGTAATATTAGTGTATCAGATGATATTGAATCAAATATGACATATGAATTGTCATTGTAGCAATTGTGATGTTTTGATTCTGTCAATTGTGATGTTTATGTAATAGTATTAATTTATCTAATGAAAAATTTGGTTTTGATTACAATTATGATGTTTGAATTCTGTCAAATTTGGTTTTAGTTACAATTGAAAAAGTTTGAATTTTGTTAACAATGAATTCGGTTCAATTTAGTTTTTTGTTACAATTAGAAAATCTGATTTTGCTCAAATTTATTTTTGATTAAATTATGTCATCTGACAATCTGATTGCTATCAAACTCATGTGAATTAAGTGCATAAGAAGCACAAAATTAAAATTCTGTTAAACCATCAATTTGTCTCAAATAATTGTGAACATATTATAAATAATTAAAATTTATTAATCAAATATATTATCCATTTCATATTTTAATAATTAATATGTATTCTATATTATAATGATACTTTTAGCAAACACATGCACAGATATTTGTCTAGTTATTTTATATATAAACAAATAATTATTCATGTATAAACTCTTTTTATATTGATAGTCTAAAGAAATTGAACACGGTTTAAACTTAAATATTTTAAATTGTTAGCCGTGCACAACAAATAACTGAATTAGGCGTCACGTACCTCTATTATCCCTTTCAAACTCAAAGTGGTTCAACAACAAACACTTTGAGTTTTGAGTTTGGATCTTAACTTAGTGTATCTTGAATAAGATAATGGATAAGTAATTGAGTCTATAAGTTGAAGATGACTTGGAACACACTGTACATAAAGTTTATTTGAAATGGCCTTTTCTCTAACAAAGTATAGGTCAGACTTAAGATATTTAGTCCTGCTATGGAGGACATGATTGTGAGACAGAAGAATAATGCTTGCATTATCACATAGGATAGTTGGGCTCAAGAAGGAAATGTGCAACATAGTGAGCATGGGCTCAACATAGATAACTCAGCGGATGTAGTATTCATGCTACATAATTCAACTTATATGCTAGATATTTCAACAATATAGAAACAATGTGTTTGAAATAGCCCTTAAAACCCCAAGTGATAAATAGAAGGAAGATGCATTTTCGACATTATTGACGTTCGACCAAATGTCAACACTCGATAAATAGTCAACGACTGAATTGGTCAATGATCACCCTTTAATTTGGTCAATGGTCAATGACTTGACTGGTCAATGGTTGATTTAATCAATGGTCAATGGTGACGGATCAACAATTTAGTTGGTTTGTGAGTGACTTGGGCGGTTTACATGTATTGAGTTTGGTCGATTTGGTTTGAGAACTGTTCATTAATGTTAGAATATTATAAATATCTTTTATATTAATGAGTTATAATCTAAGATACTCTAAATTAATACAATTTTTTATAAGATATTTATAATATTCTAAATAAATTTATAATTTTTCTTATTTTAAAATTAATGTGTTGAGTTATGGACCTGTTAAAGATTCGTTAAATATCAGCCGCTACAAATATATATCTCTATACTGTTTTAGAAACAACCTTCAGAATGTCATTTGAAAGATAGAGGGAGAAAGCGACAATCATATGAGAAACTTCGAGAGACATTGGTAGAAATTTCTATAATTTTGTTCTTGGGGATTGAGAAACCATGGTTGTATCTAAGGGGATTAGAAAACATTTCTAAACACCTTGAGCTTGTTTAGTTCATATGTAGAGTTGGAGAGATTGAGAAACACTTGGGTAAAAAATATGATTTGTTCTTGAGAACTTGAATGACTATTTTGTTGGAACAAAATTGGTTTGCACCATATCTCTAAGATTTTGATGATATCAAATTATTTAAAGAATAATTGAGTATACTAATATAGGTTCAAATGTGCATGATAATATACTAAAATTTGTGATATAAACTTAGTACTGGTGTTGAATATGAACATTTAAAGAGAAGCTAAAAGATCCAGAATCTAAAGGATCAAAACCTGAGAACCAAATTCTAAAGACCAGACTCTGAAGAAAGTTAACATCAGAAGACTCAAACTCTGAATGATTAGAACCTGAGATCCAGACTCTGAAGACTCAGACTCCGGAGGAGGTCAACTTCCTCTGAAGTCCTAAGACTCTGAAATCAGTTAACGCAAGGATCAAGAAGACTCTGATAGATCACTATCAGACTCTAAGGTTAAACAACACAAGGATCGCGAAAACTTTAATAGGTCACTGATAAGCCATATTTTGCGAGTTATTATACAACATCTCTTGTTTCACACTAATAAAATTATAATTTTATTTATGTTTAAATGCATTATAGATGTTTTTGTAGTTCTAGATTAGAGCACAATAAGTGTTCTCTTTTGTAGTTTTGATGTGTTTGTTGCTTGTTTTAGTATTGTTTTGATGAGCTGAGGCAAGACAATTGAGAGCAGGACCTAGGAGTTTAAGCTAGAACGCAAGTGAAGTCAGTTAAGAGATGAAATTAAGAACCATCTGAATCCCTAGGGCATATGTGGATTAGGAGCTGCATTGGGAAGGAATGTTTATTTGTGTGTTGGTAGAGCTTCCTCAAGCTGAGTGGATAAAACTCATTACGCTAGAAGAAAAAAGAAGGTACAATAGTACATCCTCAATGGAACCCGCCATTCAGAAAGGACAGTGTCACATGCGCCCCTGCCACACTACACCTTGTCCCCTATTACTATCTTTGTACCTGATTCCTTGTAGACGAAGCTGAAGGAAGGAAAGGGATATTTTGATTTGATATTTAGGCTTGACATGATCCTAAAAAATCCTATGATCCAAGACAAGAGAGATAGAAACCCTAGTTGAAAGCGCACACACACACACACACACACACACATATATATATATATATATATATATATATATATATATATATATATATATATATATATATAGACTATATTGACGTTTGCTGGAGAATTCAACACTTTAGAGAAAAAACACAGTGAATATTGTTGTAAGAAAGAGTGGAGAGAAAATACAGTTTCTTCTTCTCATTCCTTCTAGTGCTGACTATTGAAGCTTGGCGCGACTAAAGTCATCACTTGTTGGTTATCCACCACAAGGAAGCTTCACATTACTTTTGGGTTGCTATTTCTTTTTCATCTATTGTTAAGAATAATTCCTTTCAGAACCAACTTTGTAAGTTGTACACAACTCATCATGAGGTAAACCTTTTGTTTGTTGAGCAATGAAAAGTAAATATGAAGTTGTTTTTATGTTAAAATGGTGTGTTGTTTAGTGCCTTGTTTTATTATGTGGTAACATCTTTAAATCTATTTCTTTGAATGATCTACTTAGGAAAAAATAAAAGCTTGTTATTGTGAGAGATCCAATAACAAGTGGATTTCATAATAAAGTTAGTTGCACGAGTTGGATAGAGATATTGACTCACTTGGTTTGCTTAGAGATAAGAAACTACAACTTTAAAGGAATTTTAGGATACAAACAGACATATCCTAGGGTTATAAGTAAGACTTATATATTTGTCCCCTTACCCTTGTATGCATGCTTTTGATGTTGTAGAAATACACTCCTAGATCACTCACTGGCCTTTTCTGGCACGACACATCACATCATATAAACATAAGTACTTCATTCATATTAATGGATCACAACCCAACATACTCTTTCTTGATATAATCGTAACTCTTTCTCTGCAATAGTAATATATTAATTTGAAAATCACTGAACTTGTGCCAACCTATTATTATTATTTGTACTTTTGTTCATGCTTAATATCTAAAGATAGTTGCTTATAAAATCAACCTAAGTTACTCTCAATCCCTATGGGTACGATATCCTTACTTTTTTTTATCACTTGCTACTTGTAACTAACATGTATACTTGCATGCAACACCTTTCCAGTCAACAAGTTTTTGGCGTTGTTGCCGGGGAGTGCCAAGTTAGCATATTGATTTTGTATTCAATACTATATATTTTTTTGTTATTAAGCATTTGAGCTTTTAACATTTTTGTAATCTAGTGTTTCGACTGTTGCTCAGTTGTTGTATGCGCATGGCTTTGAACCTAGTTTATAGAGGCAATCCTGAACCTGAAAGAACTCTCAGGTTGCTAAGAAGATTTTAGATTATTGGACATTTTCCAGGGAGTCCTCCTCCCTTCCCTACTATACACATAGAAGAACAACAAGATTTTGTGCAAGAAGATTTGGTGCAAGAAGACGTTGTCATGGAAAATAACGACATCATTGGCATTGCCAATGACAGAGCGTATAACATTAGAGTTTATGCTGTATTTGATCCAAGTTCCATGAACACAGGAATCATCAGACATGAAATCACTGTGTCTCAGTTTGAATTCAAACCTATAATGTTCTAAATGCTGCAAGTCATTAGTCAGTATTCAGGTTCTACAAACGATGATCCCGATCTACACTTGAGGAAATTCTTGGAAGTTGCTAGTAACTTTAAGATTCCTGGCATATCAGACGATGCCTTCAGGTTGAGGCTATTTCCTTACTCATTGAGAGATCGAGTAAAGAGTTGGTTGAACTGTCTTGAGCCTAATTCCATAGCCATTTGGAATGCTTTGGCTGCAAATTTTTTAGCTAAATACTTTCCCCATGTCAAGAATGCCAAAATGGGAAATGAAATTACTTCTTTTAGGCAAGGGGAATATGAATCTTTATTTGATGCTTGGGAAAGATTTAAATATCTATTGAGGCAGTGCCCCCATCATGGAATCCTAATTTGCATTCAACTTGAGACTTTTTATAATGGATTGGTTCCTCCATTAAGGAATATGCTTGATGCTTCAAGTGGTGGCACATTGTTGTCTAAGTCTTATGAAGAAGGTTATAAGTTGATTGAAAGCATTACTACCAACACCTATCAATGGTCGATTTTAAGAGTTGTCTCTACTCCTAGGCATAAGAAATCAACTGGAGTGTATGAAGTTAGTGAAACTACTGTTCTTGCTTCTCAAATAGCCCAACTTAACCAAATGATGAAGAATATGATGACTAGTCTTGTCATGCCAACTACTGAACCTGTCAAGGTAGTGACTGACATATCAACAGTTGCTTGTGTTTACTGTGGAGGTGCTCACCTATTTGAGGAGTGTTCTACAAATCCAATTTCAGTTAACTATGTTGGTAACAACAAGATAACAACCCCTACAATAACACCTATAACTCTGGTTGGCACAACCATCCAAAATTTTCATGGAGCAACAATCAAAATCAACCCAAACCTCAAGCATCTAAAACTCCACAAGTCCCATCTGGTTTTTCCACACCAGACTATGCTGTGTCTAATCAAGGGAATAACCAGTTGGAGAACATACTGAAATCCTTCATTCAAGAGACCAAAAATCAGTTTCAAAATCAAGGAGTTAACATAAAAAACCTAGAGAATCAAGTAGGGCAAATTGCCTTCCCTTAGCTCTAGAAATATGGGTGCTCTCCCAAGCTCTATTGAAACTCCAACCATAACATCTGGAGCCAAGAATGTTGAGACATGTAAGGTTATTACGCTTAGAAGTGGAAAAGAATACGAAGGATCAACTTCTACAAGAGAAGAGGGGCCAACTGAAGAACTATCATCTCAGGACAGTTCATAAAAGAAGAAAGCTGGGTTCAGCAAGGAACTAGTTCATAAGAAGAAAATGAAGAAATACTAGTACCTGAAAGAGATATGTTGAAGACCACTAGCACTACTTCAAAACTTGAACAGCAACCTGTAGTCATGCCAAAGGTCGACAAAGTGCCCAAATTCACTCAAGAAAGACCACCACCTCTCTTTCCTCAAAAAATAAAAAAAGTCAAGGAAGAACAACACTTTAGCAAGTTCATGGAGATTCTTAAACAACTTCATATTAATATTCCATTGATTGATGCTATTCAACAAATGCCCAATTACTCCAAGTTCATAAAAGGTATTTTCACAAAAAGAAAGAGGGTAGTGTGAAGACAGGCTTCTCAAGGAGTTGTTTTGATGAAGACAAATCTACAAACAAGTGTGTATGACAAAAAGAAATGGTTCAAGACAAACGACAAGTTCAAGTCAATTTTCATATGATAAAGATCAAGTCTTGGATTTCTTATATTGGATTGATCATGAAACATTAAGGTATAGGCTTTCAACCTTTCTATGATAGTGTCAAGTGCTCAAATCATACATTCCAATCATGCCATATTTCATTAATCATTTTTAATGCATCAACATTGGCCTTTATACAGTTTTCTTAAGTATTTTTGCCTTTGTCAGCACATGTAACCTGTTACTCAAAAGGCTGTAACCAGTTACCACACTTGAACCATGCTTTCAATGGCCTTTTTCGCCTTGTGTAATCGGTTACCCAGATTCATGTAACCGGTTACACATGAACATTTTTTAAAAAAATTTAATGTTCCTTCAGGTGTATACGGTTATACCATATATGGTAATCGGTTAGCACTGAAGGAGTGGCAGTGGTTCATGCATTTTTCAGTGTAAACAAAATTTGAAGTTGGTTTTTGAATCACGACATTCATTCATTCATTTGTACTCATTTAAAGAGGTGTTTAGGGCCTATATATACCTTAATATTCAGATTTTCATACTCTCCTCTTTTATCTACAATTCAAAACATTTTTATCCTATATTTCAAATTCTCAAGTGTTCTTAAACATAATTTTTTGGAGAAACTTCTGCACATAATTTTCATTGGAAATTCACATAGTTTCATCCACATACATACTTGAGCACTTGTGTATCATAAAGAGAATTGTTTGCTTGAAGGAGAAGATCAATCTAAGTGATTGATACATTGTTTACTACTTTAATACTCTTGTAAATTTTTTGAATATTGTTGTAATCCTTGTTGTCCAGGATTGTTGGAAAAAAGAGAGTGATTAAGGGAGGATTGTTCTCTTAATGCACTTTGTGTAAATCCAAGAGAATTGTTCTTGGTGATTGTGTTAGAGTCTTGTATATGAAGACTAGGATTGTCTTGTCCATAAGATCTAATAATAGTAAAAATCTCTTACTGCGTAAGGGGACTAGAGTACTCTCGGATTGTGAGGGGAACCAGGATATATTGCCGTGTCTTTTATCTTTCCGCATTTTACAGCTTTCATCACTTAGTAACTAAATCGGAAAAAGTATAAGACTTAAGTTAAAACCAGAAAATTTTTCTAAGTACCTAATTCACCCCCTCTTAGGTGCAAACTCTACTTACAGGTAGGAGAATTTGATACTATTGCCTTAACTCAAAAGTGCAGCCTGCTTGTGCTAGGAACATTTGTAAGTTCTGTGATTTGTGGAGTGACTACATTTTGGTAAAACAACATGATGTTAGCAAGATGTTACACCAGATGTTCTGCCATGACAGTCAGACATCATGTCCAGCATGATGTCGTGACATGTGCCAGGACATGTTATACCAGAAAGTTAAGGCATGACTATTTTGGTATTCTTAGTGTGATTTTTGAGTGTGTTCTGATTCACACATGTGCGTTATTCATGGGAGTATATTGTAGGAATTTCTATTTTTACAGATTCTGTTAGTTTTTATAAAAAGGATCCTTGAGCCCTTTTAGAAAACTGTATTTTGTTCATATTATTGTGCAAGATGCTTTGCAGTGAGATAAAACTGATTGATTCTATTTTTGTGTGTAAAAGAAGCCCATGTCCATTAGGTCTGAAGGCTATTTAAAGAAAGGAGCTAAGCCTAAAGAAGACGGATTTGAAGATTGCAAAATTTGGAGAATTAGGATTAGTCGTGTTTTGGTTGGTCTTTAGGGTTTAGTGCTTGTTAATTGTATGTCACTCATGTATCTTCTGATGCATTGAGGTAGACTGATTGTTAATTGTTAATTGTCCACTCTAAAGCTTTTAAGCAAGAGTGTATTGTTCTTAGTTGAAGCTGTTAAGCAAAATCAAGTATTGTCTTGGAAGTGTGCTATTTCTATTGTTGGTTGTTATTGAATTGTCACTGGGATTGTGACTGATTAGGAAGTGAGAGTGGGATCTCATATCTAGAAGGTTTCTAGGTAGAAGTTGCACAAGGTAAGGATTAGGCAAGAAGTTGTAAACGGAGGAGTTTAGCTTTGAACTAATACTATCATAGTGAATTTCCTTCCTGGCTTGGTAGCCCTTAGATGTAGATGAGTTGCACCGAACTGGGTTAACAACTACTGGTGTTAATTTTACTTTTTTGTTATTTAAATTTCTGCATATTTATTTGTGTGTTCAAGCTGTTTTGATCCCAGTGTTGTGACATCTGTCTCGACATCTGGTATCTGCGTGCCAGAATTTCAATTGGTATCAGAGTAGGTCACCCTTTTTTTTTTATGGTGAGCTTCAGGGAGTATTTTTTGGTACCATGGACAAGGAAGAAGAGTACAACAACAGACCACCTATTTTGGATGAACCCAATTATGACTAGTGGAGGGATCATATGACAGCCTTCCTAAAATCTATGGATAGCAGATCCTGGAAAGTTGTCTTGGAAGGTTGGGATCACCCTATTGTCAAGTTGATCAGTATATGTATTGTGGCTAAAGATACTTGGCAAATCCTCAGGATAACTCATGAATGCACAACTAAAGAAAGGATGTCTAAAGAAAAGATGGTTAAAAAAATTTTCAGAGCTCTACCTAAGAGATCTGATATGAAGGTGACAACTATTGAAGAAGCTAAAGACATCAGCGACATGAGGGTTGATGAACTTATTGGATCTCTTTAAACCTTTGAACAAGCTATCTCTGACAAGTCAGAGGAAAAAACAAGAGCTTAGATTTTCTATCCAATATTGAAGATATAAAGACTCAGTATGATATTGACACTAAGGAAGGAAGGTCAAATACTATTGGCAATCAAGTACTGGAGAAGAGGAAAAAAGAACAAGACTAAATGTCAAGAACATCTTTCTTGAGACCAACAAGAACTGTGATTCTCAAGAAAAAGACAAAAGTGTTCCATGTTATGAGTGTCAAGGAATGTGATAGTTTAATGTAGAATGCCCAACATATCTCGAGAAAAAACAAAAAGGAATGACTGTTTCTTGGACTGAGGATGACTCTGAAGGTGGAAAGGAGAATGAAGATATCAAGCTTGTTAAAGCCTTCTCTGGGAAATGTGACTTTGTAGGAGGAAAGAAGATGTGGTATGAAGACCTAGCTGCCGTGTACAAAGACTTATGTTTCAAAATTGAAGAAGTGTGCAAGGATGGTGAAAAACAAAAGCCTGTCATAAGACAACTGCGGATTGAGAAGAAGGAATTGCTTACTAAAGTGTCTGATTTCCAGAGTGAAGTATCCCTAGTGACCTCTACGCTAGAACATATGACCAAGCTTGTTAGAATGTTAAACAATAGAACATATGTGTTGGATGATATACTCAAAGCTGGAAGAGATGTTGGAAGTCCAACAGGAATTGGATATAACAAAAAGGAAAAATATTCTATGTCTAGATATATCTATCCTGAAAAGAGAAATGACACCTTAGTTACAAAGAGGAAGTTCCAATATCATACACAACATCATGATGCTTTCACCGTACCTAAATTCTAACCCAAGAGATGTCCCCATTGTGGAAAGTAGTGTTATATAGGATCCTTCTGTTATAGGCTGTATGGTTATCCTAAACCTTATAGCAATCAAGTATACAAGGCAAATGGCAAGTGGAAAGTCAATGATATAAAGTTATATCTCATGCCTCATAATTTTATCAAGACTTCTATCAAAGAAGATTGGTATCCTGATAGAAAATGTGATAAGTATAATATAATGAAGGAAATCATATCTGAACAACCTGTAGGAGGATTTCCAAAGCTCAAGATTGAAGAGAGCAAAGTTTGTGATAAGTGCCAAATTGGGAGGGAAATCAAGATGGCACATACCGAATCACAACATCATAATGCTTCCAAGGTTCTAGAACTTTTGCATATGGAGTTAATGTGACCAATGCAGATAGAAATCCTGGGTGTAAAGAGGTATACCTTTGTGGGTGTTGTTGATACTTCTGGTTTGAATGTTGTTATTTCAAATGTTTCAAATGTTGTTACCTTTGAAACTGACTCTAGATAAGCCTAAAGTGGAAGATACTCTAATTCAGTCTAGTTTTAATTTTGTTGTTAATAGAAGTGTTCATATGTCTTTCTCTCTCTAAGATCTTGGTTACTGATCCTGAGTCTGATGTTGTGTCGGATGCCGCAACATCCTTGGCCCAACCTGATCATTCTTTTGAAACCACACAAGAAAACTTTTAGAGTAAGTCTCCTAAAAAATCTCATGAGAATGTGGCTAAAGATGATTTTTTTTTTGTGGTAAAAGAGATGATTCTGATGATAATAGTATGTTTGCTGAAGATAAAGAAGAGAGTGTTGGTGTGAAGAAGGACCAGTTTACTGACATTGTTAATGTAGATGATCTAGATTTGGATGATGAGCCTATAGGAAAGAAACTGGCTCCTGGTATTGTTAAAAGATTGAGGAACAAAAAGGGGAAGGTTGTTGTGTCTACAATCAAGCTTTCTAAGACATCCAAGAAAAGTACTAAGGTTGGACCTGACAAAGGATGGAGAAAGGTATGGCGCCTGCTACCAAGAAAAGGTCATTAACAAGAAAGGAAATGTCCTCAAGTGACTATGAGTATGAAGTTGAACAAGGTGTTCCAGACATCATGTCTTCTTCTAAGAAAAAAGGTGTTGATGTGGATCAAAGTTTATACGGGAATATGATTGGTAGTCTACTGTATCTTACTGCTAGATGATAAATCACTTGTGCCGTAGGAGTTTGTGCCAGATATCAAGCTGAGCCTAAAATGAGCCACATTACTCAAGTGAAGAGGATCTTGAAATATATCAATGGTACTAGTGATTATGGAATATTTTATTCTCATAGTCCAAATTCCATGCTTGCAGGGTATTGCGATGCAGACTGGGAAGATAATGCTGATAATAGAAAAAGTACTTCTAGAGGATGTTTCTTCTTGGAAAACAATCTTATATCTTGGTTCAGCAAAAAGAAAAATTGTGTGTCTCTGTCTGAATATATTGTTGCAGGAAGAAATTTCTCTCAATTGATTTGGATGAAACAAATGCTACAGGAATATAATGTCGAACATGATGTAATGACATTATATTGTGACAATCTGAGTGCAATCAATATATCCAAGAATCCCATCCAACATAGCAGGACAAAGCATATTGACATTCATCATCATTTTATTAGGGATCATATTGAGGACAAAATTTTTACTCTTGATTACATGGCCACTGAGGAATAGCTGACTGTCAAGTTTACTAATGCCTCATATGCAAATCAAATTGAGGACAAAAGTTATGATGTAGGAACTTGCACCATTAAGGAGTTATAACAATTACAGATATGGAGGAATGCAACAGATACTGCATCCTTCCTCTTTGTGTTGATGCTTAGTAAGCCTAAGGAAGTTACTATTGTTAAGGGATGGAGCAAAAGATCTGTGCCATATAAAAAGGATGATTTGAAGAAAATATGTGACAACAACAAAGAGTGCAGAATGTAACACCCTTTTCTACCCCACAAATATACATGGCAAAATACACAATTTATCAGAGTAAAATCAGAACCACCTCAAAGGGTGCACACTTCTCAATAAATTCAAATAACACAATTTGCTCCGTAAACAACAGGTTTCCTCAAAATAAATCAAAGACCATCAAATAGGCAGCGGAACCACCATAACCATAATAAATCCAAAATAAAAAGGTTTTAAACATAAACCATAACTACCCAATAATAACAAAATAACAATTCAACATAGTTCGACTCAACGACCAAACCCGATGTTACACTATCAGAGCAAGACCATCTATATCGACCAAAAGCAAAATAAACTCCAAAAGTCCTCGAAGGCATCCACAGCTAAGCCTGATCACTTGCACGTTACCCACGTGGAGGCAACATTCAAACAGGCAGGGTGAGTAATCACAATTCATTATTGTTAGCTTTTGGATTGGCTAGAATTTTGGTAAAACAAAGTTGTTCAATGTTGATGTCACATGGGTGATGTCTTAACATTGAGTCTTAACATTGGTTTATGTTAAGTGTTTAGCTTGTTGAAGTTGTAAAGTCTGATGTCACATGCGTTGTCATGACATCAGATATGCAGATCAGTAAAACATCAGGTCTGAGATGTTTTTAGGGTTAAGCGTATTAGCTGGAATTTGGGAGAGCTGTTAGAGTAATTGGATACGAATATCTTGGAGGAGATATTTTCTGTTGCAAACAGATTTGATGCAGATTTGTAGGAGTGTTTAAAGGCTGAAGATTTAAGAAGATTTTGAGAGAGAAAATCTGTTTTGAAGATTCAGTTTTAAATAACAAATCAGGTCAGATATTGTAGCAGGTCCAAGACCAAATCAAATAGCTATATAAAGCGCATCAATCCTGAGGAAAGTAACGAAGAAAGAGTGCTAAAGACTGAGAGTCATTTGTGTCTTCGTGTTTGTATTGTAAACCAGTCTAGTGTGAATTGGTGTTGTTGTTCTTGATCAAAGCTGTGAAGCAGAATTAAGTTGTGTTTTTCAAAGTGTGTGATCTTTGAATTATATCACATAAGTGATTTAGGGATCGAGTAGTGTTCTCATACCTAAGTGGTCTCTTAGGTAGAAGGTTCATTAAGTAGAGATTAAGTTTAGGAGATGTCAACTGGGTTGCTGAGTCTGTAAATTAATTCTACTGATAGTGAAATTCATCCCTGGCTTGGTAGCCCCCAGAGTAAGTTGTTTAACTGAATTGGGTGAACAATTCTTTGTGTTCTCTTCTGTTGTTTTACATTGTCCATTGCAGAGTGTGTTGTTGTGACATCACACGTAACATCATATATCTGGTACCAGAATTTCAATTGGTATCAAAGCAGGCATCCTGCTCTGCATTTGGGTGAGATCTAGGGCTGATACTTTCTGGTAAAGATGGACAAGGAAGTTGGTGGATTTGTGAATAGACCCCCTATTTTGGATGGCTCTAATTATGATTATTGGAAGCCAATGATGATTACCTTTTTGAAATCCTTGGACAGCAGGGCTTGGAAGGCTATCATAAAAGAATGGAAAGCACCTGTTGTTGTTGAGAAAGATGATGCTGGGAAAGAAAAAGAAGGCAACTCAAAACTGAAACCTGAAGAAGAATGGACCAAGGAAGAAGATGAGCTTGCCCTTGGAAATTACAAGCTTTAAATGCTATCTTTAATGGAGTTGATAAGAACATATTCAGGTTGATCAATACCTGTGAAGTAGCTAAGGAAGCTTGGGACATCTTGAAGACCACTCATGAAGGAACTTCAAAGGTTAAGATGTCAAGACTTCAACTTCTAACATCAAAGTTTGAAAGTTTAAAGATGAAGGAAGATGAAACTATTCATGACTTTTATATGAGTATTCTTGAGTTGTCTAATGCCTCTAGTACTCTTGGAGAGAAGACGACTGAAGAAAAGCTGGTGAGGAAAATCCTTAGATCCCTTCCCAAGAGGTATAAGATGAAGGTGACTGCAATTGAAGAAGCTCAAGACATCAGCAAAATGAGGGTTGTTGAGCTTATTGGATCACTTCAAACTTTTAAGTTAGGGTTGAATGAGGAGGAACCTGAAAAGAAGGCCAAGAGTATAGCCTTGGTATCCAATACTCAAGAAGAGAAGAAAGGGAATGGTGCTGAATCTCAGGAGGAGCTGTCTCAGGCTATTGCTTTGCTGGGAAAACAGTTCAACAAAGTTATGAAGAGGATAAATAGGAGTTATACTCCCAATGTCAAGAACATTACCTCTGACATCAACAGATCAGGAGAACAAGGGAAGAAGTCTAAAGATGAAGAAAAATCCAGTAATGACAAAGGGATACAATGCTTTGAGTGTGAAGGGTATGGACATGTCAAGAAGGAATGTCCTACTTTTCTAAAGAAGCAGAAAGGGTTATCAGGTTCTTAGTCTGACAGTGAGAGTGAATCTGAAGAAAATTCAGCTAAACTTGTTAGAGCTATGGTTGGGGTTTATGAGTCAGATGATGATTCTTGTGATGATGAGGTTACTTATGATGAACTTGTTGTCACTTATAAAGATCTTTTCATAAGAAGTGAACAAGTATGTCTTGAAGGATAAGAGCTGAAGAAAACCATAGCACAGTTAAAAGCTGAAAAGACTGAACTTGAAGCTGAAGTCAGTATGCTTAACTATAAACTGGACTCTATGACCAAAACTATCAGAATGTTGAACAATGGTACTGATACGTTAGACAACATTCTTAGTATTGGGAAGATGGCTGCAGACAAACATGGTTTGGGATTCACCAGTGATGCAGGCTCTATTGTTGTTATCACCTCCAAACCAGTGATGTTAAAATAGATGTTAAAACATCGTGACAAAACTTCATCTAAGAAGAAATACAGACACTGGAGATGTCACCATTGTGGATGCTTTGGACACATTAAGGCTTATTGTTATAAGCTACATGGATATCCACAGAAGGCTCATCAGGTTGTTCCCAAACAGAACTGTTATAAAGGAAGGCATGTTACCAAGCCTAAGAAGCAATGGGTCCCTAAAGTTAAGGTTACCAGCTTGATAGCTCACACTTCTTTAAGGGTTTCTACCAAAGAAGATTGGTACTTTGACAGTGGGTGTTCAAGGCACATGACTGGAGTAAAGAATCTGTTGGTAGATGTGAAGCTTCATTCTTCAGGCTATGTTACATTTGGTGATGGGGTCAAAGGAGAGATCAAGGGGATTGGTAAACTAAACTGTGCTGGTGCTCCCAGACTGGAGGATGTTCTTCTTGTTAAAGGACTGACAGCAAATTTGATTAGCATTAGTCAACTTTGTGATCAAGGATTCAAAGTAGACTTTACAAAGTCTGAATGCATTGTCAAAGATGATAAAGGAGAAGTCATTATGAAGGGAACCAGGTCTAAGGACAATTGTTATCTTTGGGTGCCACAAGACTCAAATTCTTCCACTTGTGTTTTTGCTAAAGAAGATGATGTCAAAATCTGGCATCAGAAGTTGGGACATCTTCACCTGAAGGGAATGAAGAGAATCATCTCCTCAGAAGCAGTCAGAGGAATTCCCAAACTTAATATTGAGGAAGGAAAAGTGTGTGGAGACTGTCAAAAAGGGAAGCAGACAAAGATGTCTCATCCGAAGCTTCAACATGACACCACCTCCAAGGTCTTGGAACTACTTCATATGGACTTGATGGGACCTATGCAGGTTGAAAGTCTGGGTGGAAAGAAATATGCATATGTAGTTGTGGATGACTATTCAAGGTACACCTGGGTGAGCTTCATCAAAGACAAATCAGAGGTGTTTGATGTTTTTAAAGATCTTTGTCAAAGACTCCAAAGGGAAAAAGGAGAGTAATGTTATCAGGATAAGGAGTGACCATGTAAGAGAGTTTGAGAATAGCAAGTTTGAAGAATTTGGCTCTGCTGAAGGTATAAGTCATGAGTTTTCATCTCCTATTACTCCTCAGCAAAATGGAGTAGTTGAGAGGAAGAACAGAACTATCCAAGAGTCTGCTAGAGCTATGATCCATGCCAAGAAACTTCCCTATCATTTTTGGGCTGAAGCCATGAATACTGCCTGCTACATTCACAACAGGGTTACCCTGAGAAGAGGCACTTCATCCACTCTGTATGAACTATGGAAGGGAAGAAAACCTAATGTTAAATACTTTCATGTTTTTGGAAGTAGATGCTATATTCTGGCTGATAGAGAACAGAGAAGAAAATTGGATTCCAAAAGTGATGAAGGAATTTTTTTGGGATACTCTACCAACAGCAGAGCATATAGGGTTTTCAACTCTAGAACCAAGGCGATGATGGAGTCCATCAATGTGGTGATTGATGACAATGATAAGCAGGAAGATGATGATGTCCTAGATGATGTTGGAACATCAGTTGGTGAAGTTGCACCAGAAGTTAAAGACAGAAGTCCAACTTCTAGTGTTGTTGCTGCTGAGCCTGAAACTGAGCAACCTCATAAAGATCCCTCTATTAGAGTGCAGAAGGACCGCCCAAAGGAGCTCATTATAGGTGATCCAAATTCTGGAGTGAGGACTAGGTCAAGAAATGTTATAGCAAGTTCATGTTTTGTCTCCAAAATTGAGCCAAAGAATGTCAAGGAAGCATTGACTGATGAGTTTTGGATAAATACAATGCATGAAGAGCTGGAGCAATTCAAGAGGAATGAAGTATGGGAGCTTGTACCTAGGCCTGATGGAGTTAATGTGATTGACACCAAGTGGATCTACAAGAATAAATCTGATGAACAAGGAGTGGTCACCAGAAACAAGGCCAGATTAGTTGCTCAGGGATACTCTCAGGTTGAAGGAATTGACTATGATGAAACCTTTGCTCCTGTGGCAAGACTGGAATCTATCAGATTGCTCTTAGGGGTGGCTTGTAATTTAAAATTCAAGCTTTTTTAGATGGATGTTAAGAGTGCCTTCTTGAATGGTTACTTAAATGAAGAGGTGTATGTTGATCAACCAAAAGGATTTATTGATCCAACTTTTCCTGACCATGTGTACAAACTAAGGAAAGCTCTATATGGTTTGAAGCAAGCACCAAGAGCTTGGTATGAAAGGCTTACTGAATTCCTGGTTGTGAATGGCTACAGAAAAGGAGGGATTGACAAGACTTTGTTTGTTAAAGAGGAAGGAGGAAAACTGATGATAGCTCAAATCTATGTTGATGACATAGTATTTGGTGGGATGTCAGATGCAATGGTGAAACATTTTGTGGAATAGATGCAGTCTGAATTTGAAATGAGTCTTGTTGGTGAGCTAAACTATTTTCTTGGTCTACAAGTTAGACAAATGGAGGACTCCATATTCATTTCTCAGAGCAAGTATGCAAAGAACATAGTGAAGAAGTTTGGTCTAGAGAATGCTAATCACAAGAGGACTCCTGCTCCTACTCATCTAAAATTATCCAAGGATGAACATGGTGTTAGTGTGGATCAGAGTGTATATAGAAGCATGATTGGGAGCCTATTGTATCTCACAGCTAGTAGACCTGACATTTCTTTTGCTGTTGGAGTTTGTGCCAGATACCAATCTGAGCCTAAGGTTAGTCACTTGAATCAAGTAAAGAGGATCCTGAAATATGTTAATGGCACTAGTGGCTATGGGATGCTGTATAGTCATGGATCTGGGACTGAGTTAAGGGAATATTGTGATGCTGACTGGGCTAGGAGTGCTGATGATAGGAAAAGCACTTCAGGAGGTTGTTTCTTCTTAGGGAATAATCTGATATCATGGTTTAGTAAAAAGCAGAACTGTGTGTCTCTTTCTACTGCTGAAGCTGAGTACATAGCAGCAGGGAGTAGTTGTTCTCAACTTGTTTGGATGAAGCAGATGTTAACAGAATACAATGTCAAGCAAGATGTCATGACATTGTATTGTGATAATTTGAGTGCTATCAATATATCTAAGAATCCTATTCAACATAGCAGAACTAAGCATATTGATATAAGGCATCATTTTATAAGAGATTTGGTTGAAGACAAAGTAGTTGCTTTGGAACATATTGCTACAGATAAACAATTAGCTGACATTTTTACTAAAGCCTTAGATGCAAACCAATTTGAAAGTTTGAGAAGTAAATTAGGAATTTGCATTTATGAAGATCAAATGTGCTAGAGAGTGTATTAAGCAGTTGTATTCTTTAGAAATTGATTTTATTCAACTGCTGAAGGCTACAGATTTGAAGTACATCAATTTTTACAGATAATCCCAACCCCCTGCATCTAGAAAAGCTTTCCAGTCTTCATCCCAATCATCATCAGAAGCTTATTGTTACACAGGAAGCTTCTTGCTGGGTTTCATGGTTGTTTATAAGGTTCTGCCTGTCTTTGTGGTTCCTGAAGTAGTTTCAGTTGTAGTCATTGTTTTGCTCCTCTTCTTAGGTGGATCTGAAGTCTTGTCCTTCTGCTTGAGGTTCTTTGCTGCATCTTTGGTGTTTGACTGGCTCATTCTTGGTTGCTGAGTGGTGCTGCTAGAAGGAAGAAAGACTTGTTTTTAAATGCAAACAAGCAGCATAGGTTGTATCGACTGAACAGTCAATGTGTTGGAACGTGTGTTTTTGGGAAGCATGGTGTTTGACCATGTCTTTATTTATGTCAGGACATTATGTTTGGTGATTGTCCAATTATGGCTAAAAAGGGGGAGAGTTAGCCTAGGTGTGTAGAGTGTATCCTATCTAAGATCTGGTGTGGTGCAGATGTTGAGGGGGAGTGTGCATGTTGAACAGCTGGTTATGCTGGTTCTGGTTTTGAGGGGGAGTTTGTTTTAAAATTTTTAACATTTTATCCGCTGCTGAAGTCTCTGATGTTGCAGAGATTGTTTTAGCCAAAATTAGCCAAAGGGGGAGATTGTTAGCTTTTGGATTGGCTAGAATTTTGGTAAAACAAAGTTGTTCAATGTTGATGTCACATGGGTGATGTCTTAACATTGAGTCTTAACATTGGTTTATGTTAAGTGTTTAGCTTGTCGAAGTTGTAAAGTCTGATGTCACATGCGTTGTCATGACATCAGATATGCAGATCAATAAAACATCAGGTCTGAGATGTTTTTAGGGTTAAGCGTATTAGCTGGAATTTGGGAGAGCTGTTAGAGTAATTGGATATGAATATCTTGGAGGAGATATTTTCTGTTGCAAAAAGATTTGATGCAGATTTGTAAGAGTGTTTAAAGGCTGAAGATTTAAGAAGATTTTGAGAGAGAAAATCTATTTTGAAGATTTAGTTTTAAATAACAAATCAGGTCAGATATTGTAGCAGGTCTAAGACCAAATCAAATAGCTATATAAAGCGCATCAATCCTGAGGAAAGTAACGAAGAAAGAGTGCTAAAGATTGAGAGTCGTTTATGTCTTCGTGTTTGTATTGTAAACCATTCTAGTGTGAATTGGTGTTGTTGTTCTTGATCAAAGCTGTGAAGCAGAATCAAATTGTGTTTCTCAAAGTGTGTGATCTTTGAATTATATCACAGAAGTGATTTAGGGATTGAGTAGTGTTCTCATACCTAAGTGGTCTCTTAGGTAGAAGGTTCATTAAGTAGAGATTAAGTTTAGGAGATGTCAATTGGGTTGTTGAGTCTGTAAATTAATTCTACTGATAGTGAAATTCATCCCTGGCTTGGTAGCCCCCAGAGTAAGTTGTTTAACTGAACTGGGTGAACAATTCTTTGTGTTCTCTTCTGTTGTTTTACATTGTTCATTACAGAGTGTGTTGTTGTGACATCACACGTAACATCACATATCTGGTACCAGAATTTCAATTATAATCAATATAAAACAAGATATGCATAAAATGGCGTCATTATCATATACAACATCATCAGAGTCATCACAAGGCAAACATCAAAACACAACGTCATAATTATCAACAAATGCCACATAAATGCAATACACAACAAGACTCATGCATGTGGTACCAATCATCACAATTGATGGACACCTAGGCCATCACCCTCCAAAGATCCCCGTCATTAGGATCGGTTCCAACAAGAACCAGAGCACGTCATAAACCACTTCTCATCCACACAATGGGATGGAAGCCACAATAGACCGGAGTCTAACATCATCACTGAAATGTTATGAATGCATGATACACAACGTCAATAATCATCATCATCAATAAAATCATTATGTGCATCATCATTCATCAAAATCTCATGTTAATCATGTCATCATATATTCATCAAAACATCACAAAATCATCATCTCATAATCATCAGCAACGTTGTAGCGTGTGATTTTTGTCGGTGACGCGACCACCTTATTGCAGAATTGGGTTTTCTCCTCACAATGAGGAGGAGTGGGGTGCTAATTTCTGATTTCTTATTTATCCCATGAAGCTAGAAGGGAAAGGGAAGCTATCTAAAACTAACCTTGCACGCGAATGTTTAACATAAAAAAACGTTTAAAGAGATTCGGGGAGTTCGGGGTCAGGTTATACAACGGGGAGTTGTCAGTTGCCCATCCTATATGTGGTTATCCACAGGTTGTTAGTCTTAGGTTCTGCTTTGTACTTGATGGTGTTTATCCGGAAATGGGTTGGGAAAGTTTCTTGGGAAATATGAGAGAGAGAGAGTGTGAGTTTTTGTTGATTTTCGGGTTTTCTGATGTTTTTGGTAAGGTACTGGACCTAAGTTTTGATTGGTGTTAATGTGCTGGACCTAGAGTTTTTAATTGGTATGCTCGCTAAGATTTCACAATCTTATGCCTACGTATTCCCGTTTAAAGAAACAGGGAAATCAGAGCAATCGTAGTTCCTTCTATTCTATGGGAGGAAAAGATGTTTTGGTGTCTTGTTCAAAGCCCAAGATTGAAGCTAAAGGGTTGAGTATTTGTGTCTTGTTCAAAGCCCAAGTTTGAAGCTAAAAGGTTTGACTGAGAGAGAATTTGTCATCTCTAAAGGGGAGACATCTTGTCTGTTTATTACAGTTGTTGGGTGACTGATTATAAATGAGGGTTACTTTAGCTGGGATATGAAAATCCAGTAATGCCATAATTTCCTTTATAGGGGATTTGTCCTGAAGGAGAAAACTTTAACTCAGTATAGAGCAATGCCATTTTTCCTTAGGAATTTCTCATGCTAAGAGAGGGACAATGGCGTGGATGTAAATAACCCACAGGCTTGCCGCTTACAGCAATTAGATGAAAGAGAGAATTTACCAGGATAAAAGATGAACAATAATTTGGATATTTAAATCAACAAGTGTGCCACTTACAACAGTTATCTGGGATTAGGGTTTGTTTTGAATGTCTATTTTGATATTTGATATACAGAGCAGTGACTTTCTACAGAGAGATTTTGATTTCCTCTGAGGGGATGTTGATTTTTGTGTGCCTTGATCAAAGCCCAAGGTTGAAGCTAAGAGATTGATTGACTCCACTGGGGAAGTCCTTATACAAAGCCTAAGAGGAGGCTAGAAAGACTGACTCAACAAGAGAGTATTTATATATGTCTTGTACAAAGCCCAAGATTGAGGCTAAAAGAGACTGACTCTTTAGGGATATCATTATACAAAGCCTAAGAGGAGGCTAAAAGGAATTTTGACTCCGCCGGGGAGGGTTTGTATGTGTCTTGTATAAAGCCCAAGATTGAGGCTGAAAAGAAGACTGACTCTGTGGGAAAGAAATCTTTATTTGTCTTGTACAAAGCCCAAGATTGAGGCTAAAGTGAGACTTTACTGACTCAACTGAGGATATTTTAGGTGTCTTGTACAAAGCCCAAGATTGAGGATGAAAAGAGACTGACTCAATAAGAAAGTGTTTTTACCTGTCTTGTACAAAGCCCAAGATTGAGGCTGAAAAGAGAATTGACTCTGCTTAGGAAATTTATATGGTGTCTTGTACAAAGCCCAAGATTGAGGCTGAACAAGCTGGAGAAATCATTATACATAGCCTGAGAGGAGGCTAACTTCTGCTAGGGGAAATCATTATACCAAGCCTAAGAGGCTGAAAAAGATTGACTCAACAAGAGAGTGTTTTTATCTGTCTTGTACAAAGCCCAAGATTGAGGCTAAAAAAAGAGTTGACTCAACAAGAAAGTATTAAAAGGTGATTGACTCAACAAGAGAGTCTGAAAGGTCATTGACTCAACAAGAGAGTCTGAAAGGTGATTGACTCAACAAGAGAGTCTGAAAGGTGATTGACTCAACAAGAGAGTCTGAAAAGGTGATTAACTCAGCAAGAGAGTCTGAAAAGGTTAGCTCTGCTAAGGGAGAATCATTGTACAAAGCCCAAGAGGAGGATGCCTTCTGCTAAGGATTATTGAGATCCAGAGGCAGCTCCAAATGGGGAATCAACTCTTGTTAAGGGTTACAGGAGAGTTGAGATATTAGAGACCTTGAGGTTCTGATTTGGGATAGTGTTATTCAGATGATAAACTGACCCTGGCTGGGGATTTTTAGGAGAGAGACTGGGTTTTAGAACCCATGGGTTTTAACTCTACTGGAGATTGATAAAAAATGACCAGGGTTTCTCCTATGTTTGTAAGGAGCTTGAGAATGTCTTTGAGATCCAAGAGGGGATTAGATTGTCCAAGTCTACTGGTATGGAAGAGTTTATCTTTGTATGATGCCCAAGAGGAGGCAGATGTTTTAAGGGATGAGAATCAACCCTAAATTGGTCTGAGGTTTTGACTCAAGAAAGATTGCTCTAGCAAAGGATGACTAAGTTCTGTCTTATACCTTTAAGAGGTCTTCAGGGTCCTTTTATTAAGCCCAAGAGAAGGCATGAGAACTTCTAAGAAGCCGGAGGGTCCTTGTATAAAGCCCAAGAGGATGCGGGGATGCTTTTAGGAAGCCTGTGGGTCCAAATTTAAGAAGAGTTCAAGAAAAGTTTCACCGAGAATAATCTTTTCTTTAATGAACAGTTATAGGGTTTGAAGAAATTCAAGAGAGGTTTCACCGGAAATTAATCCTCTATGGGGAAATGAACTTCTTTGACAATTTCTAATAGTGACAGTCTGAGAAAAGTTTCACCGGGAATAATGTCTTTCTCTTTGTTCCATATTGTTTAAGCCCAAGAGAAGGCAAGACTGTATATGGAAATCCTATGGGGATCTAGTTTTGACTGTATTAAAGAGTGACCAACTGGCTTTACCTAGTTCTAGACCTAGTTGCCGGGGAAAACTCTAGGCAGATATATAAGTATGTATACAGTTGATATATGACAAGTATTTAAAAGGACATGAAAGAAGGACTTACAGGTGAGCAAGCTTCCCATAATACAGTTATATATATTTGACATGTGTTTAAAAGAATGAAAGAAGGACTTACAGGTGAGCAAGCTTCCCACAATACAGTTATATATATAAAAGCTGATAAAAGAAAGTTGATAAAAACTTACAGGTGAGCAAGTTCCATAGTTGTATTGTTAGTTGTTCAAGAAATTAAAGAAAGTTTTGATAACAACTATATATTTGAACCTAAATCAAAAGAGAAGTTGTTTTTGAAAAGATTGTTGGGGCTTATACTCAAGGAGAGGCCCAAATGAAAAACAGTAATCGTACCGTTGTTCTGTAAACTGTACTGGGGCTTATATAGTGACTGAGGCCCAAAGAGGTTTTTTTGTACAGAGGGATGGGTCTTACAACTCAAGGAGAGTCCCAAAGGTTTAAAAAAGAAAATAAATGGGACTTACAACACAAGGGTAGTCCCAGTTGATTTTGTTTTGAAATGGCGATTGCGCCGAGATTTTCTAAAACACAGTGAGACTTATACAATGACTGAGGCCCAAAATTATTTATGTACAAAGGAGGGTTGGGTCTTACACTCTATTAGAGGCCTAAAAGATTATTTTTGTACCAGAGATGGGGCTTATAACTCAAGGAGAGGCCCATGGAAAAACAGTGATCGCACCGTTGTTTTGAAAGTTGTATCGGGACTTATACAACGACTGATGCCCAAATTATTTTATGTATAAAAGAGGGTTGGGTCTTACACTCTATTAGAGGCCCAAAAGATTTAAATGTTTGATAATGATCAAAAATCAAAGAAACCCTAATTTCATTTTCTTTTAAAAGTAATTCTTTAAAGAAACTTAATGAAAATGATAAAAATACCAAATAAGTTTAAATAAACTACTTGTGATTTTTGGTTAAGGTTTGAAAAATGAGGTTTTAACCACAAGATGATTTAGAACTCATTTGATTTTGAAAAGATCAAGAGAAAAGAAATATTTTCATATGTAAAAACAAATAAAGTAAGTTCTTTATGAAAAAAATATTAAATATAGACAATTAATATTTTTTGTGTGAGATTTTTGTAGAATAAAATACTTTATCAAATTTGTGAATTTTTGGAAAAAGAACCAATAAAAAATGATGAAAAATGAATGAGAAATTAATTTTCAAAGTTATTAAAAGATTGGTGAAAGAATTGATAAAATTAAGTGGTAAAATATTAGAAATGGCCCCCCCAAGGTTTGAACTCACGCCCTTGGGGAGGATAGTTCAAAATTTTGCAAACTGAGCCACTTGCGTGGGCTGATAGAGAATGGATAGGGTGTATAATGTAACACCCCATTTCTACCCGGTAATTATATTAAAATCAGAGTTATAAAACTTTCAACATAAAACGGGATATCAAATTTTCAACTTTAAAATCAATCGCATATCAGTTAATCATGAAAGATACATAACGATTCAAGGGAACATAAACCAACAAATAAATCTTCAACTTATAATCAACTTTGTCAAATGCAACGCAGCGGATTCATTAACAACTTAGTAGCATCTTTATTCAACATAAAACAACTTCAAATTAAACAACCAAGTATTTTTCGGCAATTCATTAAAAATTCAGCATGTAGACAAATAAATAAAAGACATGCGTCATCCCCCCGAGTGCTACGTATCAGAGCGATAACCACCAACTCGAACTAAGGTAACCGGCTACTCCTCTTGATTACGTGCACGTTGCCAACATAGGGACAACATTCAAACATAAGGGGTGAGTTATCGAATATTATAAACGGAGTATGATAAATAATACATAGGTAAGAATCATACAAATAATCGCCACTTCACATCAACAACCAACAAACAAAAATCAACAACAACTTAAGAAAATGCAACTTTAATGCGACTCGACTATGATATGCATGTGGTACCATCGGAGTAAAACTCCCAACTTAAAATTTCCAGTTTATCGAAGCATCAAGGCATAAGCCTTCAACTTTCAACTTTCAACTTGTGCCAATCCAGGCCAACGTGGTGTGAGCAACGACTCCGACATAAAATGCAATGTATGCTTTATGACATGCACAACTCATCGACAGAGACAACTCAACAGCATCCACCACATAATCAACTTAAAACAACTTAACAACTTTTACGACATAAACAACTTATATCAACGTTGGCTTATCAAGCCTTCAACTTAAAATCTATCCGTAATTCGGGATAATATTTCAACTCAGTTGTACCTGCAAATTGACTTTTTCGACAGAATTTCAACGAAACAATTCAACAAAATTCACCTACTCAATTACCCGACTTACCCCAGCAATTTTCGTTAAATTCCGGGCAACTAAATTTTTTCGCCTAAACCGGCTAAACCGACTAAAACTGCACTGTTTTTAACTCCTGTTACTAATACCAGTTTATTACCAAATTCAGTTTTCTGATCAATTCCAAGCTTCTGTCATGAATTGTTATTAATCCAGTTTCTGTCAAAAAATTCTGTTCAGTGTCTGTTAACACTGCAACTACTGCATTTCCAACTTTCTGCTAAGTTTTATTGGTTAATCCTGATTCCAATTGATTTCCTGCTATGAAAATCTATTAAGTTTCTACTACAAAAGTCTATTAAATTTCCGCTACACACATTATTAGTGGCTATAATAATTTTCTGCTATGAAGTCTATTACTAACATCTCGGTTGCATAATATATGGTTTATTCATATATAGATTTAATTCACTACTGTTAATTCTGCTTACCCACTACTAAAAGAAACAAAACAAAACTTAAAGGAACCAGGTGGCCCCCACAAGATCAGGTGGCGCAAGCCACCTTTCCCCAACCTTCAGGGGGCGCCAGCCACCTTCAACATACTATAGGTGGCGCAAGCCACGCCCCACTTTACGCCACCCCCTTTTTCACACATGGGTGGCGCAAGCCACCCCTTTCCTTGTATAATCCTCAGTTTCCTTTTCCAAAATTGTTTCACTCTCGTCTTTAACCCAGATCACGCACAAAATCAACCAGAAGCAAGATTTTCACAGACACAGCAACACAAATTTTCAATCAACACAGCAACACAAATTTTTCACAGACACAGTACTATTCAATTCAACATCAAAACAACAAGGTCGAACAAATCAACAACAACTTATCAGAAAATCAGTGGAAAGCATTCATATAATCCCCGACCCTTATATCATTCATCATAACCCGGTTATAATAGTCGAACCCACCCTTACCTTGGATTGAAGGCAGCTCGACAATCGATCGGATTCCAGGAATTTGGCACCGGTAGCGGTTTCTCTCTCGTTCTCAACTTCTCACGATCTCCTCTTCTCCTCTACTGATACAACCTAACTGTTTCTTTTCTTATTATTTCTATTTTATTAAAATAATAATATTCTAATATAATATCTAATGGGCCTAAAATCATACACCCCTTAATTTACTAATTCCGACACGAATCCAAGCCTACTTAAGCGAACACACTCCAACCACGATAATATTACTAATACTATTATTCCACGACTATAATATTATTTCTAATACTATTTCTACGACTTACCAACTTAAAAATTCCGACTTAACGACTTAATTCACCGCAACACCAAAATCAACCGAATAATTCACAAACAATTAATTAAATATTCAATTAAATAAATAATTAAATATTTGGGCGTTACAACTCTCCCCCACTTAGAATATTTTCGTCCTCGAAAATTTACCTGATTCAAACAGCTCGGGATAGGAGTCTCGCATCTTGCTCTCCAATTCCCACGTCATGCTTTCTCCAGTAGCTCCCAACCAGACAACTTTCACCAACGTGATCTCTTTCCCTCGCAAAGTCTTCATTTCACGATCCGTGATTCGCACAGGCTTCGTGTCCACCGTGAGATTATTCCATACTTGCACATCATCCATATTAACCACATGAGACGGATCTGAAATGTACTTCCGAAGTTGCGACACATGAAACACATCATGCAGATTCGAAAGGTTCGGCGGTAATGCCATTCGGTAAGCAACTTTCCCAACTCTGTCCAAAATCGGATACGGACCAATAAAACTAGGAGTGAGCTTCTTAGACTTCAAAGCTCTCCCAACACAAGTCACAGGCGTGACTCTCAAAAACACATGATTACCTGCTTGGAATTCCAAATCCTTCTTCCGCTTGTCATGGTAACTTTTCTGTCTACTTTGAGAAGCTTTCATTTTCTCTCGAATCAACTTCACTTTCTCAGTAGTTTCTTGAACTAATTCCGGTCCAAGTACTACACTTTCACCAGATTCATGCCAACACAACGGAGTTCTACACCTCCGACCATACAGCGCTTCAAAAGGTGCCATTCCGATACTAGAATGGTGACTATTATTATAAGTGAACTCGATCAATGGAAGATAAGTATCCCACGAACCTCCCTGCTCAAGAACACAAGCTCTCAACAGATCCTCCAATGACTGAATAGTCCTCTCAGTTTGACCATCTGTTTGAGGATGATACGCCGAACTCAACCTCAGCTTAGAACGCAATGCCTCTTGTAGGCTCTTCCAAAACTCTGAAGTAAACCTCAGATCTCTATCCGACACAATACACAAAGGAACACCATGCAACTTCAAAATCACTCGGATATAAATCTCTGCCAACTTTGGAATAGGATATGTGATGTTAATAGGTATAAAATGAGCCGACTTCGTAAGTCTATCAACAATCACCCAAATTGAATCATGTCCTCTTGAAGTAATAGGCAACCCTGTCACAAAGTCCATAGAAATGCTATCCCATTTCCATTCTGGAATCTCTAACGGTTGCATCAACCCAGCTGGTTTCTGATGCTCAACTTTCGACTTCTGACAAGTCAAACATGCATACACAAATCGTGCCACATCTTCTTTCATTCCGGACCACCAAAATATCTTCTTCAAGTCTTGATACATTTTAGTAGCTCCTGGATGAATACTCAAATTACTTCTATGACCCTCTTCAAGAATCTTCTTTTTCATATCGGCATCATCTGGTATACAAATTCGATCATGCAGTCTCAACACACCTCGTGCATCAATCTTAAAGTCACTCTTATCCGATTGACCACAATCATTCATGATGTCCACTAGTTTCACATCCAGCTTCTGAGCCTCTCGAATAGTGTCCAGAAAGTCATTGTTAATCTTCAACATACCCAGCATAACACTCTGCGGTGTCACTTCGCAAACCAAACTCATGTCTCAAAACTGCTCTATTAATTCCAATTCCATAATCATCATTGCTGACATATGCAAGGTCTTTCGGCTTAAAGCACCAGCCACTACATTAGCTTTGTCCGGATGATAATTCAAACCGAAATCATAATCTTTCAGCAATTCTAACCACCTTCGCTGTCTCATATTCAACTCCTTCTGATCAAACAAATACTTTAAGCTCTTATGATCACTATAAACTTAAAATCTAGATCCATAGAGATAATGCCTCCAAATCTTCAGCACAAAAACCACTGCAACAAGTTCCAAATCATGCGTAGGATAATTCCTTTCATGAGTTCTCAACTGTCGAGACGCATAAGCAATTACTTTATTATTCTGTATAAGCACACCTCCTAAACCCATCAACGAAGCATCACAATAAACCACAAACGGTTCTCCTGGGTTCGGTAATGTCAAAACCGGAGCCGACGTTAACCTCTTCTTCAATTCTGTAAAACTCTCTTCGCACTGAACATCCAACACAAAAGCTTTACTTTTACAAGTTAATCTAGTTAACGGAAGTGCCAACTTAGAAAACCCTTCAATAAACCTTCTATAATAACCAGCTAGTCCCAAAAAACTTCTAATCTCAGTAGCCGACCTTGGATTTTCCCATCGCAACACAACATCTACTTTAGAAGGATCCACGGCAATACCACTACCTGAAATCACATGACCAAGAAAACTAACTTCTTTCAACCAGAACTCGCACTTGGACAGCTTCGCATACAACTTCTTGTCTTTCAGAACTTCCAACACTGTTCTCAAATGTTCCTTGTGCTCTTCTTCTGACTTAGAGTAAATCAGAATATCATCAATGAACACAACCACAAAACGATCCAGATAAGTATGAAAAATGCGGTTCATGTATTCCATGAATACTCCCGGCGCATTAGTAACACCGAAAGGCATCACTGAATACTCATAATGTCCATACCATGTTCTGAACGCCGTCTTCTAAATATCCTCATCTTTCACTTTAATCTGGTGATAACCCGATCTCAGATCAACCTTGCTAAACACACGAGCACCCACCAACTGATCCATCAAATCATCTATCCTCGGAAGTGGATACTTGTTCTTAATTGTTACTTTATTCAGCTGTCTATAATCAACACAAAGTCTCATACTTCCATCTTTCTTCTTTACTAACAACACTGGAGCTCCCCACGGCGATACACTTGGTCTTATAAACTTCTTCTCAAGTAACTCCTCCAACTGCTTCTTTAATTCAGACAACTCGGATGCCGACATTCTGTATGGTGCCATAGAAACAGGTCTAGTACCAGGTACAAGGTCAATTGCAAATTCAACCTCTCTCTCTGGCGGCACATCAGGAATTTCATCAGGGAAAACTTCAGGATATTCATTCACCACTTGCAACTCTTCAATCTTAGCTTTGCTCTCAATAGACAACGTTGCCATCAACGAAAACATCTGAGCTTCTTCTTTCATCAATTGCTGTAACTCTCTGAAAGACAACAACCCAACTCCTTCCTCTTCAGGAGTAGAGAACCTCACCGACTTACGATAACAATTTATATGAACATAGTTATACTCTAACCAGTTCATACCTAGGATTACATCCATTCTGGTCAGCGGCAAACAAACCAAATCAACATAAAAGTCTTTATCGAAGATCGATAAAGGACACCTTAAACACACAAGAGAAGTAGTCACTGATCCCTTAGCTGGAATCTCGACGATTAATTCTCCATTCATAGCAGATAACTTAAGACCCAATCTTTGAACACAATCAGCAGAAATAAAACAATGTGTAGCACCAGTATCAATAATAGTAATTAAAGGAGTACTATTAATGAAACATGTACCTCTGATAAGTCTGTCCTCGTTAGCTGTCTGAGTTCCTGCTAACGCGAACACTTTTTCGGTCTGAGCTTTCTTTGGCTTCTGACACTGATTACCAATATGCCCCTCTTCACCACAATTAAAACAGATCATCTCCTTGTGCTTGCAATCAGATATTGCATGTCCAATCTTACCACATCGGAAACACCTCTTCGCCTCAACAGTACACACAGTACTCTTATGTCCAGATTTTCCACACTTGAAACAAGTTATGCCAGCAGGAGCATCTCCCCTACTAGTTTTCTTGCCCTCAGTCGCTCTTTGTTTACCATTCCAGCTGGAGCATCATAAGGCTTGCCACGGTTCTGTTGTTGCTTGCCTCTTCTATCACTAACAATCTTGTAGTGAGCATTGTTGTCCTCTTCATAAATTTTGCAACTATCGACCAAATCAGAAAAGACACGAATCTTCTGATACCCAACAGCG
Organism: Lathyrus tuberosus; assembly: GCA_022829125.1. NCBI lineage: Eukaryota > Viridiplantae > Streptophyta > Magnoliopsida > Fabales > Fabaceae > Lathyrus > Lathyrus tuberosus. Next base: position 1,741,822 of record JALAZF010000768.1, read on the forward strand.
TTCTTGATCTCAGAGCGCAAACCGCTTTCAAACTTAATGCATTTAGAAAACTCAGCATCATCCCCGGTATAATACGGGTAAAACTTAGCCAACTCAACAAACTTCGCAGCATAATCAGTAACCGACATAGTTCCTTGCTTCAGCTCAAGAAACTCAATCTGCTTCTTACCACGAACATCCTCTGGATAATACTTCCTCAGAAATTCCCTTCGGAACACATCCCAAGTGATAACTTCACCTGTAGTCTCCAACCTCTGACGAGTCTCTAGTCACCAGCCATCAGCTTCGACTGCTAGCATATGAGTCCCATAACGAACCTTCTGTGCTGGAGTGTAGTCCATAACACGGAAGATCCTCTCCATCTCTTTCAACCAATCCAATGCTCCATCAGGATCATACTTGCCCTTGAAGGTAGGCGGATTCTCCCGCTGAAAAAGTCGCCAGACTACGAGATCCATCATTCTCACCAGCGGTCGGTAATTCTGCACAGCCTGAGTCATTGCTTGCATTGCAGCATCATTCCTTCCAGCCATCTCAACTTATCACTACAACACAACTAAAAGTTAGAACCAAATAACAATACTCGATTGTTAAACAACTACGACTCGACACTTGGCCGGACGGACCGACCTGCTCTGATACCACTAATGTAACACCCCATTTCTACCCGGTAATTATATTAAAATCAGAGTTATAAAACTTTCAACATAAAACGGGATATCACATTTTCAACTTTAAAATCAATTGCATATCAGTTAATCATGAAAGATACATAACGATTCAAGGGAACATAAACCAACAAATAAATCTTCAACTTATAATCAACTTTGTCAAATGCAACGCAGCAGATTCATTAACAACTTAGTAGCATCTTTATTCAACATAAAACAACTTCAAATTAAACAACAAAGTATTTTTCAGCAATTCATTAAAAATTCAGCATGTAGACAAATAAATAAAAGACATGCGTCATCCCCCCGAGTGCTACGTATCAGAGCGACAACCACCGACTCGAACTAAGGTAACCAGCTACTCCTCTTGATTACCTGCACGTTGCCAACATAGGGACAACATTCAAACAGAAGGGGTGAGTTATCGAATATTATAAACGGAGTATGATAAATAATACATAGGTAAGAATCATACAAATAATCGCCACTTCACATCAATAACCAACAAACAAAAATCAACAACAACTTAAGAAAATGCAACTTTAATGCGACTCGACTATGATATGCATGTGGTACCATCGAAGTAAAACTCCCAACTTAAAATTGCCAGTTTATCGAGGCATCAAGGCACAAGGCTTCAACTTTCAACTTTCAACTTGTGCCAATCCAGGCCAACGTGGGGTGAGCAACGGCTCCGACATAAAATGCAATGTATGCTTTATGACATGCACAACTCATCGACAGAGACAACTCAACAGCATCCACCACATAATCAACTTAAAACAACTTAACAACTTTTACGACATAAATAACTTATATCAACGTTGGCTTATCAAGCCTTCAACTTAAAATCTGTCCGTAATTCGGGACAATATTTCAACTCAGTTGTACCTACAAATTGACTTTTTCGACAGAATTTCAACGAAACAATTCAACAAAATTCACCTACTCAATTACCCGACTTACCCCGACAATTTTCGTTAAATTCCGGGCAACTAAATTTTTTCGCCTAAACCGGCTAAACCGACTAAAACTGCACTGTTTTTAACTCCTGTTACTTATACCAGTTTATTACCAAATTCAGTTTTCTGATCAATTCCAAGCTTCTGTCATGAATTGTTATTAATCCAGTTTCTGTCAAAAAATTCTATTCAGTGTCTGTTAACACTGCTACTACTACATTTCCAACTTTCTGCTAAGGTTTATTGGTTAATCCTGATTCCAATTGATTTCCTGCTATGAAAATCTATTAAGTTTCTGCTACAAAAGTCTATTAAATTTCCGCTACACACATTATTAGTGGCTATAATAATTTTCTGCTATGAAGTCTATTACTAACATCTTGGTTGCATAATATATGGTTTATTCATATATAGATTTAATTCACTACTGTTAATTCTGCTTATCCACTACTAAAAGAAACAAAACAAAACTTAAAGGAACCAGGTGGCCCCCACAATATCAGGTGGCGCAAGCCACCTTTCCCCAACCATCAGGTGGCGCCAGCCACCTTCAACATACTATAGGTGGCGCAAGCCACCCCCCACTTTACGCCACCCCCTTTTTCACACATGCGCCACCCCTTTCCTTGTATAATCCTCAGTTTCCTTTTCCAAAATTGTTTCACTCTCGTCTTTAACCCAGATCACGCACAAAATCAACCAGAAGCAATATTTTCACAGACACAGCAACACAAATTTTCAATCAACACAGCAACACAAATTTTTCACAGACACAGTACTATTCAATTCAACATCAAAACAACAAGGTCGAACAAATCAACAACAATTTATCAGAAAATCAGTGGAAAGCATTCATATAATCCCCAACCCTTATATCATTCATCATAACCCGGTTATAATAGTCGAACCCACCCTTACCTTGGATTGAAGGCAGCTCGACAATCGATCGGATTCCGGGAATTTGGCACCGGTAGCGGTTTCTCTCTCGTTCTCAACTTCTCACGATCTCCTCTTCTCCTCTACTGATACAACCTAACTGTTTCTTTTCCTATTATTTCTATTTTATTAAAATAATAATATTCTAATATAATATCTAATGGGCCTAAAATCATACACCCCTTAATTTACTAATTCCGACATGAATCCAAGCCCACTTAAGCGAACACACTCCAACCACGATAATATTACTACTACTATTATTCCACGACTATAATATTATTTCTAATACTATTTCTACGACTTACCAACTTAAAAATTCCGACTTAACGACTTAATTCACCGCAACACCAAAATCAACCGAATAATTCACAAACAATTAATTAAATATTCAATTAAATAAATAATTAAATATTTGGGCGTTACATATAATATGTGTAAAATGCCTTTGAAAATGTTTGAAAAAAAAATCAAAAGGTCTGGGGCGAGGGGGATTCGAACCCCAGACCTCTCACTCGCTCACACACACAAACATACTAGTGTTTCCACTAGGGCACAATGCCAATTCAAACATAATATAACAAGTGATAAATATATAGTAAAACAAGTGGAATTTCTGAAGAATGGCGCCATGGCCATCTTCTTCCTTGAGCCAAATACGTGAAGCCTCCTATCTCAATCGTTTCTCAACCATTTCACATGATCCAAATATGAAAATCATGCGCTTTCAGACAAGAAACACAATGGCAATGCTCAATTTTATTGAAATTAAGTGAATCAAAACATAATATGACAAAACCTGATGAACCCTAAAATTTGCATTAACTCAATGAAATCCTATACACGAACTGTAAACAACAATTGATTGAGGGTAAAGGATCTACAAACATTCAGAAACACAATGGTAATCACAAAACATATTTATGATGCATGATTCAATGAGTTTGACAGTTTGAGGCTTACCTCTGCAGGTGAGAATCGAATTTGATGATGAAGGTGTTACAATTGAGTTCTAATGCTTTGGACAACTTCCTTGTACCTTAAGGAAAGTGTTTGAATGCTTGGAGTGATTGAGAGCCCTTTAGATTGATCAACCTAATTCCTTCTGCAGCAAGTCATGAGTTTTGTGCAATTGGATGTCCATTTGATGATTTTGATGTTACATATAGGAGGTGAGTGTTCAGACACCTTCTATATGTTATATGTGATGTGTCTGAATCAATGGTTTGAGTGGTATTGATCTCCAACTCAAAACCCGATAGTAACCTCTCAAGAAATGAAGTTTTTAGGCCTAAGGAGTGAAAGAGAGAAAGCCTTGTTGTAATGAGCTTTGGTGTCTTTGAATGATCAGTTAGGACCTCTATTTATAGTAGAGGAGTTGTGTTAAAGTATTTCTCTTGAAACTCAGAGGATAAGGTCATGGTTCAATGGTCCTGGCTTGGTATAAATGCCTCTTGCACAAGGTGCAATAGTTGTCCCAAATAGATCAGCCATACATTGACTGAAATCACATTCTTCAGTCATTTTAATTGTTGTTTAATCAGAGAACTTGACTGAGGAGAGTGAGAATCTTGAATGTGCACTATTCCACATTAATGCCCTTTGAATTCAAGGCATATATGCCAAAAACTCATCAATTCTCAAGGATAAGATCTTGGCATTTTAGTCCAAGTTTGTAGGTTAGATCAGATGCATTATGGTCATATTGGATGAATGTGGCATAGTGATCATTGCTTTTTGGCTCAGAATCATGTATGGCAAGAAATCACACAAACTGGTTTTTCAAGACAGTCCTGCCATGGTGTCTTGCAGCAGCCATAACTCTTGGCTCAAGTTGATTTGTTTCATGCTAATGAGTTCCTTAGATTTTTGGCAATATGCACAACAACTTTGATGTTTACATATTGAATTGATTCAGCCTAGAACTATGTGAAACAACCCTCCAAGTTTTGGTGTTTCACTTGTTTTTTCTGACTTAGACAAAATTTTGTCTAAGTGTTGGAAAAGTGGTAAATTCCAAGTTTTAGTGATTTTGATCCAACAATAACTCAGAATCCAAGAGGAATTGGAAACTCTTGTAGTTTACACTTTTGAAGTATGTAATGAGGGCTTCCATCTAAGCTTTGAATAGGAGAAAAAGGTCTTAGGGTTTGGGAGATATGGCCTTGTAAAGTTGGTACCCTAACCACTTTGTTCCATAACTTAGAAAAATTCTAAGTTTTTTTATGGTTACCCTTTTAGCAAGTTAACTCACTTTCTCTGATTTTTCTTAATGAATGATGATTCAAATCACATATTAACATTGTTTTAGGGTTAAGGAGCCTTGGTTGACCAAAAATCCAAAAAGTCAAACTTGGATTTTTGTACAGTTGACTTTTTCATCAGATGAAATTTGGACTTTATGATCCTTTTGTGAAATCAATCCTTGGGCTTAATTAAACTTCATGGATGGCCTCCAAGGGTATTTAGGAATGTCTTGGACCCCTCCCCAAGGTTTGATATCAAGGGTAGGCCAACAGTCAAGGATAGGGTTGACTTTTTCCATCAGAAACCCTAATTGGTGATCAAATGGTTTTGAGTTCTTGTGGCTTATGATTTGAGCTCTTTGAGTCAATCAAATCTTGTAAACATGTCAATATGATGTATTTGAGGTCTTTGAAGTTCATTTTGAAGCTTCAATCCATGCCTCACTTCACAAGTTAACTCAAGGGTTGAATTAGGTCAAAACCCTAATTCCTGATTTTTTGATAGATAGACCTTCAAGGTGATTTTGCCATTGTGGATGGGCTCTTGAGATCCTTTTGAGCTTTTTGGACCATACATTGAGGCATTGGCTCATGCCTAGATGGAAATTTTCATCTGGGGACCTTGGTCGACCAATCCCTAATTTGGTGACACAGGCAATCCTGAGGCTTGATCCTCTGGGAATGTTGCATACTTATGCATGATTCTTGGCATGGGAGACCCCTTGATCCTTCATAGATGTTTGAGAGGCTAGACAAGTTGAAGATCATGTCATTTCTTGATTGATCCTTTGTCTAAGTGCTCTGAGAGGGCCTAAAACCCTAATTCTTGATTGTAGTAAATGCTCAATCCTTTTTTAGGAGATTGATGAGGCATGAAAGTACATCCATATTGTGATGATGATTTTCACAATGATGGGAAATCTTGGTGGTCAAAATTTGGGGTATGACATATGCCCCTATTTAATCTTCTTGGACCCGAAGGTGTGAATGGCAAAGGTATTCGGGCATTCGGGGTGTAAGAGGATTAGATATCAGAATACCTGAAATTTTGATGGTGGTTACGAATGGCAGTTTGCTCATCCATCTTCTTTTGCTAAGCAATGATGCTTAGAAAAGGTAAAAACTTCCCCTCGATCTTGGTCTTCAGCCAAGGAACTGGTCTTAGTTTTCGAAACAAACTTCCCCTCGATCTGGGTCTTCATCCACAGAACTGGTCTCAGTTTCTTTTGTCAATAAACTTCCCCTCGATCCTGGCCTTTAGCCACAGAACTGGTCTCAGTTTCTTCTTGTTAATAAACTTCTCCTCAATCCTGGTCTTTAGCCACAGAACTGGTCTCAGTTTCTTTTGTCAATAAACTTCCCCTCGATCCTGGCCTTCAGCCACAGATTTGGTCTCAGTTTCTTCTTGTCGAGTTTCTTCCTTGACAAGGGAGACTATGTGTAGCGGTTTTCATCGAACTTCTCGCCGAGTTTACTGGGGGAGACGTCATTTGATCAAAAAAAGTTTTGATGTCAGACTTGCTGGGGAAACCCTGGGAGATGCCATTTGTTGACTCTACTGGGGAAAACAAGTCTCTTGAGAGGCTGTTTCCTGCTTGGGGACATTACATCATACTTTTCCTCGAGATCTTCTCGGATAAATGCCATGTGATGTAATCCAACTTTGAGGTGCTGATGCCTTCATTAACATTGACTTTCTGGAGAGAAAATCCTATGTGTTGCTGAGAGTCTTCGGTTGTGAGGCTTTCTATGGGGATTTTCCTTAATCCGGGAAATCGAAAATATCATCTTCAATGGTGAAGAGTGATGTTTGTCAAATGTCTTCTTGCCTTTCAGAGGTTCAAGTTATCAAAGTGGTCGAGGACCGGCTCCAATCCAGAAATAAACTGGAGGAGAGAGATTGTTTAGACAAAACATTTTCTGACGAGGAAAGAACTGACAACTCGATTTATAAGAAGACTTTCATCACTAGGGGATAAGACCGACTAGAGTGATAGTAATGCAATATGAATATGTATATGAATCAATAATGCATGATGTATGTATGTTTATGCTAACAAAACTGACGCGACATACAAACTAATGGATGAACACGATTAGATACTCGACCACTGTGGGGGATGAAAAGTATCACTGTTCCAAGATAGCAATCCTGCCTTGCTTAGGAGAGACGGTCCCCGTGGGGAGAAAGGGTTGTTTAATTGGTCTTAAGAGGTAAGAACTCTGCCGGGGATGTCAGATGAAACATGATCTCTGACACAGTTGATCCTTCATTCAGGCGTACTGGTTTAGAAGGAGTACTTTGATTCTGCACTTTTGAGGTTCAATCACTTCTGGAGAAGCTATCGATGTTCATTCGATGTTCAACAGTCAAAAGAATTGCCATTTTTATTTTAAAAGCAGAAAAAAGTTTAAAAAGTAAATTCATTTTCGTTTTATTTCAAGAATCGTGGATTATGTTAAAAAACATCATTCTGTAAAGGTAAAACAAATAAGAATTACAAACAAAAGCACTAGGGCTCAAATTTTATTGATAGAATGGAAATCAGCCAAGCGCGTGATCCCATAGAGTATTTACAAAGTTAGAAAATGGCAATTTAAGGGAAAAAGGCTACATTGAAACATAACGACCATTATACTGCTACCAACTTTGAATTCTGGACATCCTGAGCTTTTGCCGAAGATGACCTTGACTGGAGTTTTCCTGAGGATGGCATAACTGCTGAGGAGTTGAACTGATCAGACGTAGTTACTTGCCATTAATCCCTAAATTTTGCCTGGATTGTACTTTGAGATTTCCAATCCATCGGGATGATTTTTTTTTGCTTATGTCTCTAATTTTTGCCTGGATCACCCTTTCAGGTTTTCAATCCACCGAGACGTTTTTTTTTTTTCGTTTACGCGAAGTATTTCTTGACTACGTCAACATTCGTGGGATAAGCAAACTCCTCTCCATCCATGGTTGCGAGTCTCAAGGCGCCGCCTGAGAAGGCCTTCTTAACCACATAGGGGCCATCATAATTCGGAGTCCATTTGCCCCGGGAGTCAGTGAGAAATGATTGTATCTTCTTGAGCACAAGGTCTCCTTTTCTGAAGACGCGGGGTCGAACCTCTTTGTCGAACGCCTTCTTCATTTTTTGCCGATACAACTGACCGTGGCATAAGCCGTTATTCGCTTTTCTTTGATCAGATTCAACTCATCATGTCGACTTTGACACCATTCAGCCTCTATTAGCTTAGCTTTCATTAATACTCGGATTGATGGGATCTTTACTTCTATGGGGAGCACTGCCTCCATGCCATATACTAGAGAGAAAGGGGTTGCCCTTGTTGAAGTGCGGATAGATGTGCGATAACCGTGAAGAGCAAAGGGTAGCATTTCGTGCCAGTCTTTGTAGGTTACAACCATATTTTGAACGATCTTCTTGATGTTCTTGTTAGCTGCTTCTACCGGTTCATTCATCTTAGATCGATAGAGAGATGAGTTATGGTGTTCGATTTTGAACTCAGCACACAACTCCTTCATCATCTTATTGTTCAAGTTGGATCCATTATTAGTAATGATCTGGCTTGGAACACCATAACGACAGATGAGATTGTTCTTGATGAAGCAGACTGCGACTTATCGGGTTACATTGGCGTATGGCACTGGTTTGACCCACTTGGTGAAGTAGTCAATGGCTACCAGGATGAACCGATGTCCGTTCGAAGCCTTGGGTTCAATCATGCCAATTATGTCGATTCCCCATATGGAAAAAGGCCATGGGGAGGAGAGAACTTTGAGATGTGTTGGCGGTACATGGATTCTATCTGAGTATATCTGACACTTGTGACATCTTCTCATGTACTTGTAGCAATCAGATTCCATTGTCAACCAATAGTACCCTGCTCTTAGAATTTTTCTCGCCATTGTGTGTCCGTTGGCATGAGTGCCAAAGGATCCTTTGTGAATTTATTTTATCAGCACGTTTGCTTCTGGTCTGTCTACGCATTGGAACAAAACCATGTCGAAATTTCTCTTATAGAGTGTATCACCGCTCAGGAAGAAACTTCCAGCCAACTTTCTGAGGGTCTTTCTGTCTTTTCTGGATGCCCCATGTGGGTACTCTTGTTTCTGAAGGAAGCATTTAATATCATGATACCAAGGTTTATCGTCTATGACTGCTTCGATTCTAAAAATGTAAGCGGGCCGTTCAAGGCGCATTATGTCAATCTTAGGTACGTCGTTCCATTGACCTACACTAATCATGGAAGAGAGGGTGGCTAATGCATCAGCCATGTGATTCTCTTCACGAGGGATGTGATGAAACTCGATTCTGTTGAAGAATGGTAACAACCTTCTCGCTTAGTCTTTGTAAGGAATTAATCCTGATTGGTATGTGTTCCAATCTCCTTTGATCTGATTGATAACAAGGGCCGAGTCTCCATACACATCCAAGTTCTTAATCCTTAAGTTAATTGCTTCTTCGAGACCCATGATACAAGCTTCGTATTCGGCCTCGTTGTTTGTACACTTGAACATCAGTCGGGTGGTGAAAGGAATGTGGGTACCCTGAGGTGTTATGATGATTGCCTCAATTCCCTTTCCATAATGATTGACAGCCCCGTCAAAGATTAGTCCCCATTGGGAACCTGGTTCTGGCCCTTCACTGGGTAGCGGTTCATCGCAATCTTTCATTTTCAAGTACATGACATCTTCGTCGGGGAAGCCAAATCTGACTGATTCCTGATCATCAATCGGTTGATGAGCTAAATAATCGGCTAAGATACTTCCTTTGACGGTTTTCTGAGCATGGTACTCTATGTCGTATTTCGATAACAACATTTGCCAACGGACAATCCTTCCTGTGAGAGCAGGTTTTTCAAAGACGTACTTGATTGGATCCATTTCGGAGATTAACCAAGTAGTGTGGCAAATTATGTACTGGCGAAGACGTTTGGCTGCCCAAGCCAGAGCACAACAAGTTTTCTCAAGCATAGTATACCGAGTCTCACAGTCGGTAAATTTCTTGCTCAAATAGTAGATGGCAGACTCTTTTCTTTTTGTTTCGTTTTGTTGACCAAGCACATAACCCATGGAGTCTTCTAAGACTGTTAAATAGATGATCAATGGTCTTCCCTCCACTGGAGGTGACAGGATAGGTGGGTTCAACAGGTATTCTTTGATACTGTCGAAGGCGGTTTGGCAGTCTTCTATCCATACACAGTCCTGATTCTTTTTTAGTAGTTTGAAAATTGGCGTGCATGTCGCGGTCATGAGGAATATGAATCTGGAAATATAATTCAAATGTCCCAGGAATCCTCTGACTGATTTCTCAGTCTTTGGAGAAGGAATTTCTTGAATAGCCTTGACCTAGTTAGGATCAACCTCAATTCCTTTCTGGCTGACGATGAATCCTAGCAGTTTTCTTGAGTGGACACCGAATGTGCACTTATTGGGATTCAAGCGGAGTTTGTATTTCCTCAAAGGCTCGAATAGTTTTGACAGGTGGGTCACATGCTCCTCTTCTGTCTTTGATTTGGCAATTATATCATCGACATATACTTCGATTTCTTTGTGTATTATGTCATGAAACAGAGTAGTCATGGCCCTTTGATAGGTTGCCCTGGCGTTCTTCAAACCGAACGACATTACCTTGTAACAAAAGGTGCCCCATGGGGTGATGAAGGAAATTTTATCCATGTCTTCCGGCGCCATTTTGATTTGATTATAACCCGAGAATCCTTCCATGAAGGAGAAGACTTTGAACTTTGCGGCACTGTCTACCAGCATGTCAATGTGCGGCAAGGGAAAGTCATCCTTTGGACTGGCCTTGTTCAGATCCCTGTAGTCTACACACATTCTGACTTTTCTGTCCTTTTTCGGAACTGGTACTATGTTGGCTAACCATTGAGGATATTCTGATGTGGAGAGGAAACCCACGTCAATCTGTTTCTGTACTTCCTCTTTGATTTTGATGGCCATGTCTGGATGACTCCGTCTCAGCCTTTACTTTACTGGCGGACATTTGGATCTTAACGGTACGATGCTGGTATCTAACCCTAGCATGTCCTGATAGGACCAAGCAAACACATCGGGAAATTCTTTGAGAAGTCTTATCAAATCTTCTTTGACAGTCGGACTGAGCAGTGCCCCAATCTTGACTTCTTTTCTCTCTTCTTCTGAACCCAAGTTTACCATTTCCAACGGCTATTTGTGAGGTTCAATGGACCTTTCCTCTTGTATGAGTAATCAGGAGATCTCTTCCAAAATTTCTTCGTCCTCTTCTTCTTCAGCCTCAAATACCGGGAATTCAAAGTTGGGAGAAAGCATTGGATCATATGTTTCAATGGGGTTTAAAACAAGCAATCTACATGACGTGATGATTTATTTTTAGAAGAGATAGAGAGAATGCAAAAGTGTGTGTAGTGTATCTTCCGAAAAATGCTTGTTTTTATTATTTGAGTTGTTTTTTAGGATTACCATTTTCTAAAAAAGCGACAAGTGAAAACATCAATAAAATGCAGAAATTACAGAACGACGTTTATTCATTTATAATTTAGTCGATTCTTGAAACTACAGCCCTATAAAACAAAACTCTGTCGCTTTGGGCAAAGTGAAGAGGGACATCTACAGAAAGTGAGCCCTATCAAAACATCCGTTTCACCTGGGTAGGGTGAAAGGTTAAAACAAAGACGGAAATTACTTAGACTTATGGACGATTTTTGGGACCTCGACAGCAACCCATTGGCGGCAACTTATGGATGATTTTTGGGACGTCAACAATAACCCATTGGCGACGAACTCCTTGGTGAATCACAAAGTCTGGTACCTTCCTTCTTGGTTTGTCTTCAGAAATAATGCTGATTCTAGTGGAGTAGGATCGTTGGAGTCTGTCTCCCAGGCAGAATTGTCGTAGCGAACTCTTCTGTTGTATTTTGCACAGTGTTTTTACTCTCAAGCGGATCTCCCCATCCAGTTGGCTGGATGTCCTCGTATCTGATACGAGAGCTTTCAGGAGCGGTGTACTTGACCAAGAAGTCGTACTTGTCACTCGGTTGTCCTAAAGTGTCCCATACTTCAGTGGAACTGGAGGAGTCATCCCTCTCGATGACGTTGACCTCGGGAAAAGCATAGTTGATGAACTCTAGTCCTGCAATCTTTGCAGATTCATCGTTGTACTGGATATTTTCTGAATTCCCCGAGTAATGATCCCATGAAGTGGTGGGGACGCAGGTATTCTTTTCAATGATGCTTAGCTGATATGCATCATTTGGATGACTCTTTTGCCCCAAGTCTTCTGGGTACGGCTGCCAGATAGGCAAGTCATCCATTGGTTCATAATAGTCATAGTCAAAGTTGTCTTTCATCAGAGTGTCCTCCTCTAATGAGTTGGGTGGAGCACGACATCCTTCCGGATCACAATCTCCGTATATCATCTTGACATCTGATCTTGGTATATATCTCAGACTTTGCATGGGATAGAAAAATGGCATATGCATTTCTTCCTGAGACATATAACCGTCCTCGTTAAGATAGGACTTCCATTCTTCATATGTATCGGAGGAGTCACCCTCGTTGATAGTATGTACTTCTTGAGACATTGGGTGAAGGAAACCTCCACTGTGGAAGAAGTTCTGAATGGGATGAAAAAGGCCTTAGGGTTTGGGAGATATGGCCTTGCAAAGTTGGTACCCTAGCCACTTTGTTCCATAACTTAGAAAAATTCTAAGTTTTTTATGGTTACCCTTTTAGCAAGTTAACTCACTTTCTCTGATTTTTCTTGATGAATGATGATTCAAATCACATATTAACATTGTTTTAGGGTTAAGGAGCTTTGGTTGACCAAAAATCCAAAAAGTCAAACTTGGATTTTTGTACAGTTGACTTTTTCATCAGATGAAATTTTAACTTTGTGATCCTTTTGTGAAATCAATCTTTGGGCTTAATTAAACTTCATGAATGGCCTCCAAGGGTATTTAGGAATGTCTTGGACCCCTCCCCAAGGTTTGAGATCAAGGGTAGGCCAACAGTCAAGGATAGGGTTGACTTTTTCCATCAGAAACCCTAATTTGTGATCAGATGGTTTTGAGCTCTTGTGGCTTATGATTTGAGCTCTTTGAGTCCATCAAATCTTGTAAACATGTCAATATGATGTATTTGAGGTATTTGAAGTTCATTTTGAAGCTTCAATCCATGCCTCACTTCACAAGTTAACTCAAGGGTTGAATTAGATCAAAACCCTAATTCCTGATTTTTTGATAGATGGACCTTCAAGGTGATTTTGCCATTGTGGACGGGCTCTTGAGATCCTTTTGAGCTTTTTGGACCATACATTGAGGCATTGGCTCATGCCCAGATGGAAATTTTCATCTGGGGACCCTGGTCGACCAAACCCTAATTTGGTGACACAGGCAATCCTGAGGCTTAATCCTCTTGGAATGTTGCATACTTATGCATGATTCTTGGTATGGGAGACCCCTTGATCCTTCATGGATGTTTGAGAGGCTAGACAAGTTGAAGATCATGTCATTTCTTGATTGATCCTTTGTCTAAGTACTCTGAGAGGGCTCAAAACCCTAATTCTTGATTGTAGTGAATGCTCAATCCTTTTTTAGGAGATTGATGAGGCATGAAAGTACATCCATATTGTGATGTTGATTTTCACAATGATGGGAAATCTTGGTGGTCAAAATTTGGGATATGACAAACGTCATGGTAAATCATCAGAAAAGTCACAACATCAAAACACCAAGACAACACAGAATCATAAACGAAACTTCGCGAACAGCAGGCGTTCACTGCCTAGTTCGCCGGGAGAACCTGTTCGTTGGGTTGTTCGCTTTGCGAGTATCCCGCGAACCCCAAAATCCCACACAAAAATCAGAGAGTTCCCATTCTGTCTCTCGCTCGTCACCCTCATTCGCTTTGCGAATCCACTCGCTGGGACATTCACTTTGCGAGCTAGAAATCACACTTCAGAATTTATCCCAGTAGTCACCAACAAAGTCATCGTGCATTTGTTGCGCTGCTCGCTTTGCGAGCCTGGGGCGAGTGTTCGCCTTGTGAAGGAAACGTTCGCTTTGCGAATCTGCGATTTCAGGAAATCGCTGCTACGCATCAGTAGCATATCAGACCCAAAAGCTCTTACGATTGCAACCCCAATTACCCCAAAAACATCCCCAAAACATCCCTAAGGCATCATGGAAATCAAAGGCACAAAACCTACGACTATTAGGTCGATTAATTCCACTATCCTAACTCAAAATTACCTAAACCTTCACTAACCCTCAAGATTCTCATGAACCCCATAAATCCCTTTCTCATACAAGATCCCACATATCATAAAAAAGGTTTAGCCTCGAAGGCTTATTTTTTAACCCGAATCAATTCAACCCTTAATAATCCATCATCGATCCTCAGAAATACCCCTAAATCATCAATAACTCATAAACCCTTCAAAAACCCCCAAAAACCTCAAAATCCACTTTACAATACATCGAATCTCTATATTGAAAACAATGAAAGGTAATACTCCCCATACCATAGATTGTCGATTCAGAGCTTTCTCTATTGAGTCTTTGGAAACCTTCTCGAATCCTCACATTTTCCTTTTTCCTCAGAGCTCTCACTTCTTTCCTTCTTTTTCACGGTCTAACAAAATGAATCCTATTCTTCCCAATTCCTTTTTGTTAAACCCTTGGGCTTCTAAAATGGGCTTTCCCCATATTACCCTCACTAATCCTCCTCAAAAGTCCATCTTGCCCTTAATTATTCTAATATTATTTAAATTAATAATAATACTAATATATTTCATATTATATACTATTATTCAATTAAATAACTAAAATTCCACAAAAATACCGACATCAACACGAATCACCAAAATCCACAGAAATTCACGAATATTATATTTAAATAAATTAAATAAATATTCTTACGAAATTTGGGGTGTTACAACTCTCCCCCAGTTAAAGAATTTTCGCCCTCGAAAATTACTTCAAGGAAATAGAGTCGGGTACGACTCCCTCATCTGATCTTCGCGTTCCCAAGTCCAACTTTTGCCAGCTGGTGTAGCGAGCGATTTTTGTCGGTGACGCGACCACCTTATCGCTGGGTTTTCCTCGCCGCAATGAGGAGGAGTGGGTGCTACTTTCTGATTTCTTATTTATACCATGAAGCTGGAAGGGAAAGGGAAGCTATCTAAAACTAACCTTACATGCGAATGTTTGACCGAACAAATGCTTAAAAGAGATTAGGGGTCCGGGGTCAGGTTATACAATGAGGAGTTGTCAATTACCCATCCTATATGTGGTTATCCACAAGATATTAGCTTTAGGTTTCGCTTTGTACTTGATGGTGTTTATCCGTTAATGGGTTGGGAAAGTTTCTTGGGAAATATGAGAGAGTGAGTTTTTATTGATGTTCGGGTTACTCCCGATGTTTTTGGTAAGCTGCTGGACCTAAGTTTTGATTGATGTGTGAAGGTATGGGACCTAGAGTTTTTGTTTAGTATGCTCGCTGAGATTTCGCAATCTTATGCCTACATATTCCCGTTTAAATGAAACAGGGAAATCAGAGCAATCGTAGTTCCCCCTATTCTATGGGAGGAAAAAGATGTTTTGGTGTCTTGTTCAAAGCCCAAGATTGAAGCTAAAAGGGTATTTGTGTCTTGTTCAAAGCCCAAGATTGAAGCTAAAAGATTGATTGACTCCACTGGGGAAGTCCTTATACAAAGCCTAAGAGAAGGCTGGAGATGACCGACTCAACAAGAGAGTGTTTTATCTGCGTCTTATACAAAGCCCAAGATTGAGGCTAAAAAGAGACAGACTCTTTGGGGATATCATTATACGAAGCCTAAGAGGAGGCTATAAGTTTGACTTTTCCAGGGGAAATATTCTATCTGTCTTGTACAACGCCCAAGATTGAGGCTAAAAAAAAAGGGATTTTGACTTCGTCGGGGAGGTTTGTATGTGTCTTGTACAAAGCCCAAGATTGAGGCTGAAACGAGTTTGACTCTTGCTGGAGAGTATTATTTGTCTTGTACAAAGCTCAAGATTGAGGCTAAAATGAGTTTGACTCTGCTTGGGAAAGATGTTAGTCCCAAGCTTAAGAGAAGGTTATGAAGATTTATGTCTTGTACAAAGCCCAAGATTGAGACGAAAAAGGTTTTGACTCAACAAGAGAGTGCTTTTATCTGTCCTGTACGAAGCCCAGGATTGTGGCTGAACAAGCTAGAGGAATCATTTTACACAGCTTGAGAGAAGGCTAACTTCCGCTAGGGGAAATCTTTATACCCAGCCTAAGATGAGACTGGAAAAAGGTTGACTCAATAAGAGATTATTTTTATCTGTCTTGTACAAAGCCCAAGATTGAGGCTAAAAGGGTTGACTTAACAAGAGAGTGCTGAAAAGGTGAGTTGACTCAACAAGAGAGCCTGAATGGTGATGGACTTAACAAGAGAGTCTGAAAAGGTAATTGACTCAACAAGAGAGTCTGGAAAGTGATTGACTCAACAAGAGAGTCTGAAAAGTGATTGACTCAACAAGAGAGTCTGAAAAGTTGGTGGACTCAACAAGAGAGTCTGAAAATGTTATCTCTGCTACGGAGAATCATTTGTACAAAGCCCCAGAAGAGGCTAACTTCACTGAGGAAGGATCATTATAGAAAGCCTAAGAGGAGGCTAGCTTTCTGCTGAGGATTAGTGAGATCCCTAGGTAGGTCCAAGTGGGGAAATCAACTATTGCTAAGGTTTTATAGAAGAGTTGAGGTATCAGATACCCTGAAGTTCTTATCTGGGATTTTTAGGAGAGTGACTGGGTTTCAGCTCTGCTGGAGATTGATCCAGGGTGACCGGGGTTTCTCCTATGTTTGTAGGGAACTTGAGAATGTCTTTGAGACTCAAGGGGATTAGACTGTCTAAGTCTACTGGGGTGGAGGAGTTTTATCTTTTGTATGATGCCCAAGAGAAGGCGAGTGTTTTAAGGGATGAGAATCAACCCTAAACTGGTTTGATGTTTTGACACTGGAAAGACTGCTCTAGCAAAGGATGATTAAGTTCTATCTTATACCTTTAAGAGGTCTTCAGGGTCCTTGTATTAAGCCCAAGAGAAGGCATGAGAACTTCTAAGAAGTCGGAGGGTCCTTGTACAAAGCCCAAGATGAGGCGGGGATGCTTTTAGGAAGCCCGTGGGTCCCAAACCAAGAAAAGTTCAAGAAATGCTATTCACTGAGAATAGATCATTTAGTGAAAGTTCTGAAGTTTGAAAAAATTCAAGAGATGCTATTCATCGAGAATAGAACACCTCTGGGGAGTAGAATTTCTTTGACAATTTCTAAGGGTGACAGTCTGAGAAAAGGTTCACGAGGAATACTGTCTTTCTCTTTGTTCTATATTGTTTAAGCCCAAGAGAAGGCGTGACTGTATCTGGAAATCCTATGGGGATCTAGTTTTGTTTGTATTCAAAGAGTGACCAACATGGCTTTACCTAGTTCTAGACCTAGTTGCCGGGGAAAAATCTAAATAGCTATACTAGTATATATACAGTTCATATATGACAAGTATCTAAAAGGGTATGAAAGAAGACTTACAGAGGAGCAGCTTCCCACAATACAATTATATATATATGAAAGAGAATAAATGAAAGCTGTTAAAACTTACAGGTGAGCAAGCTTCCATGCTGTATTGTTAGTTGTTCAAAGAAATTAAAGAAAATTTTGATAACAACAGGTATATTTGAATCTAAACCAAAAGGGAAGTTGTTTTTGAAAAGATTGTTGGGGCTTATACTCAAAGAGATGCCCAAGGTTTAACAGTGATCGCACCGTTGTTTTAAAAATGTGTTGGGACTTATACAATGTCTGAGGCCCAAATCTATTGTTTATTTACAAAGGGGTTGGGTCTTACACTCTCTCAAGAGACCCAAAAAGGTTTTGAAAAAGAAAAGTAGGACTTACAACACGAGGGTAGGCCCAAAAATTGTTTTTGCTCTAAAATGGCGATCGTGCCGAGATTCTTTTAACGCCGAGGGACTTATACAATATCTGAGGCCCAAAGATTTTGGTTAAAAGGGGATTGGGTCTTACACTCTATTAGACGCCCATGAGTGTTTTGAAAAAGATTGATGAGGGTGAAATCAATCAAAACCCTAATTTTGTTAAAAATGGAATTACTTTTGATTAAAAATTAATAAAAATCATTGAAAACATGTGAGAAATGAGTTGTGATTTTGGATCAATGTCTCAAAAATTATGTTTTTATCCACAAAATGACTAAAAATCATTTAAGTTTGGAAAATCAAGAAGGAAAAAATATTTTAAATGCTAAAAAACAAATAAAAATTTATTCTTTGCAAAAATATCCAGTATATGAAATAAATAATATTTTTGGGAAAATTTTGTTAATAAAATATTTTAACATTTATGTGAATTATTAAAAAAAAATCAACTCAAAATCATTAAAATTCAGAGAGAAATTAATTTTTGAATCAATTAAATAAAATCACAAAAATTCAAAAATTCAAATATTTGAAAAAGGGCGCCAAGAACATCTTGTTCTTGCCCGTGTGCTCTGTTTTGCCCAGATTTGCGTTTTCTCATCAATCTCACTGAATACTTGATGGAATCATACAATCCACATATCAATCTGCTCGTTTTCAACTCACGATCATGTCTATGGTCTTTAATTTCATTTATTTTAAGCATGGAATGAGAAATCAAAACAAAACCTCAAGAACCCTAATTTCTGCATGAAGGCTGAGAAATTTGATACACGATTCATACAAAGTAATCAATAGAGGGGAAACATTCTATGCATGATTATGATCATTTGGCAAAAGTTTTGTGCGAGGAAATATGGATAAATTATGAGATGACCAAGTTTAGGCTTACTTGAAGGTCGTGGCAGCAAGAGCAATTTGATTTTTGAGTTAGAGGTGTTACAGATGAGTTGTGATGATCTGAACAACTTCCCTACACTATATGGAGTGTGTTTGAAAGCTTGGATTGATTTGAAATGAACTGGAACAAATTATGGCACCTCAGCTGCAACTTTGTTGAAAACTTGAGAAAATGGATGATGATTTCATGAATTTGGTGTTCTAGTTGTTGGTTTAGTGTTTGATCAGCTCACATATGATGTTTATGAGGTGTGCGTGTGTTTGGTTTGGTTGGAAACACATCCTAATTCAAAACCCGACAGTAGCTTGCATTAGAAGGCATTTTTGGAAGTGAGAGTGTGATTTTGAGAAAGGCAAGTGTTATAGGCCTTTGGTGTACTCAAACTGATCAGAAATGAGGTCTATTTATAGTGTGTCAAGTTTGTTTTGGCATCAATAGGCAATGGCAATTGCAGCAGGCCTTTGGCCAATGTGGATCAAATGGAATCTCAAGTCTCCTCTAGCCATTGACTTGAGATTAGAGCACAGGCCTATGGTTCTTTAATTCAGAGCTTATCCTTGACTCATTCATTTGGAATAGGCTCAGTTCATGCCACCTTGGTGCATCCATTGAATGCTTGGAAACAAAATTGGAGTCTTGGCCTCTTTTAGGATTTTTAGGTTTGGCATGCTACTTATAGATTCTGGGACTTTGGAGGCTGATAGATCAGTGCTTGTCCCTTGTTTGTTCCCCCTTGAGGTGTGCATATGGATAACCATGCCTGTTGTTGCACAATTTGATCAAATTGAGCCCTTATGCACAAATCTGCCTTGCCAAGATAGTTTGCAGCAAGGCATGTTGCAGCTGTCATAACTCCTAGCTTAGATGGAGTTTGAGGGAGTTCTTAGTCACTTTGGAAAGCTGACATATCCTATTTCAACATGATGTCCAACTTTGGTTTTGAACCAACTTGAATTACAATGAAAAATGCCTCTACATTTGGAAAAAAATAAGGCAGATTCTGACTTAGTGAAAATTTCACTAAATGTTTGAAAAATGTCACTTTCATGTTTTTTGCCATTTTGATCACTCCATAACTAAAAATCCATGGAGAATTGGAATGAGATGTAGTTGACACTTTTAAAGTATGCCATGAGAGCTGCAAATCCAGCTTTGGACCATCCAAAATGGTTGCTTGGATCTCAAGTTATGGTCCTTGGAAGTTGGTACCCTAGCCATTTTGTTCCATAACTTAGAAAAATTCTAAGTTTTTTATGGTTACCCCCTTTTACAAGTTAACTCACTTTCTTTGATTTTTCTTGATGAATGATGATTCCAATCACATATTAACATTGTTTTAGGATCAAAGAACCATAATTATGAAAAATCCCAAAAATTCAAACTTGATTTTGTGCACAGTTGACTTTTTATCGGATGAAATCCAAACTGTGCGATCCTTTGTGAAATCAAGTCCTTGACCTAAATAAAACCTAATGGACATATTCCATAGGTGTTATAGGGTGTATTAAATCATGTCCCAAGGTTTGGGGAGCATGTCTGGGTCAAAAGTCAAAGGTACAGTTGACTTTTCCCTCGAAACCCTCATTGTGGTCCTGATGAAATTGAAACTTGTGGATCAAGCTTCTTGGATCAATCCATTGTTGCAAATGGATCAATGTAGTGTATTGGAGACCCTCAAATCATGTCTTGAGGTCTTGGCTCATGTTTGGTCCCAAAAGTCAACTTAAGGGTGAATTAGGTCAAGAAACCCTAATTCCTAATTTTTTGGGAAAAAGCATCCCCTGAGGTTAAATTGACTTGTTGATTGGATCCATGAGGCCCCTTGGAGTACCTTGGGTTGTGCTTTGAAGCATTGGCTCATGCCTAGAGGAAAATTTCCACCTGGAGGCCTTGTTCGACCAAAACCCTAATTTGGTGACACTGGCGATCTTGAGGCTTAATCCACTTGGAAGGTATCAACTTTGTGCTTGAGTCTTGATGTGGGAGTCCTCTTGATCCTTTATGGGTGTTTGAGAGGTTAGAAAAGTTGAAGATCATGTCATTTCTTGATTGATCCTTTGTCTAAGTGCTTTGAGAGGGCTTTAAACCCTAATTCTTGATTGTGGTGAATGCCCAAACATCTCTGAGGATATTGATGAGGCATGATGGTTCATCCATATTGTGATGATGATTTGAACAATGATGGGAAATCTTAATGGTCAAAATTTGGGGTATGACAGCTGGTCCACCCCACAACACCTTCACCAAAGCTATGTCTTTACCCCGTAGTTGCTTCATCTCTCAACCGTTAATCCGCACAGGTAAAGGTTCCACTGTCAGGTTATCCCTCACTTGTACATCATCCATCTGAATCACATGCGACAGATCTGGAATGTACTTTCTCAACTGAGACACATGGAACACGTCATGCAAATTCGTAAGTGACGGCGGTAAAGCAATTCGATAGGCTACCTCTCCTATCCTCTGTGAGATTTGGTATGGACCAACAAAATGTGGAGTGAGCTTCCTAGATTTCAAAGCTCGACCCACACCAGTCACTGACGTCACCCTCAAAAACACGTGATCTCCTTCTTGTAATTCAAGTGTCTTCCTCCTCTTATCATGATAACTCTTCTGGCGACTCTGCAATGCTCTCATCCTTGCTTGGATCATCTTAATCTTCTCGGTCATCTCTTACGCAATCTCAGGTCCGAGCACAAAACTCTCTCCCAACTCATACCAACACAAAGGAGTCCTACACCTTCTCCAATACAAAGCTTCATAGGGCGCCATTCCGATACTAGCATGAAAACTATTATTGTACGTGAACTCAATCAACGATAAATGGCTATCCCAAGATCCTCCGTGATCCAACACACAAGCTCTCAGCAAATCCTCTAAGGATTGGATAGTCCTTTCTGTCTGACCGTCCATCTGCGGGTGATAGGCATAACTCATCCTCAGCTTAGTACCCAAAGCATCTTGCAAACTCTTCCAGAACCTAGATGTAAATCTTGGATCTCTATTCAACATAATGCTCGAAGGTATCCCATGTAACTTCACAATCTCCTCAATGTACTTCTCGGCTAACTTCTGCATAGAATGATTAATCTTCATTGGCAAGAAATGAGCCGATTTAGTTAATCTATCCATAATCACCCAAATGGAATCATTTCCCTTAGCAGCCCTCGGCAATCTCGACACAAAACCCATGGAAATGCTATCCCACTTCCATTCTGGAATACTCAATGGTTGCATCATACCTAAAGGCTTCTGATGCTCAATCTTTGACTTCTGACAAGTCAAACACGCATAAACAAACTCCGCAATATCCTTCTTCATACCTGGCCACCAAAACAACTTCTTTAAATCCTGGTACATCTTCGTAGCACCGGGATAAATACTCAACCTACTTCAGTGTCCTTCTTCAAGAATACTCTGCTTAATATCTGGAACATCTGGAACGCACACCATGTCTCTGAACATCACCACACCATTCTCGTCAATTCGGAATTCTCCTCCGTTACTTTGGTTGATCAAAGTCAACTGGTCCACTAACTTCAAGTCGGATTGTTGTCCCACTCTGATCTCTTCCAGAATACCACTAGTCAACTTTAACAGTCCCAACTTCACACTGTCAGGAGTCTCTTCACACACTAAACTCAAGTCTCGGAATTGCTCAATTAATTCCAATTCTTTCACCATAAGCATCGACATTTGCAATGACTTCCTGCTCAATGCATCAGCCACTACATTTGCTTTTCTCGGATGATAACTCAAGTCAAAATCGAAATCCTTCAACAGCTTTAACCACCTTCTCTGCCTCATATTCAGTTCCTTCTGATCAAATAAGTACTTCAGACTTTTATGATCACTGAACACTTCAAACTCAGAGCTAAACAGATAATGTGTCCAAATCTTCAACACAAACACCACAGCGGCCAATTCCAAGTCATGTGTAGGATAATTCCTCTCATGAACTCGCAATTGTCTCGAAGCATAGGCAACAACTTGACCATTTTGCATCAGCACTCCACCAAGACCCATCTTCAACGCATCACAAATCAATCTTACTAAACACACAGGCACCTACTAATTGATCCATCAAGTCGTCGATTCTCGGAAGTGGATACTTATTCTTGATAGTCACTTTATTCAACTGCCGATAATCAACACACAAACTCATACTACCATCCTTTTTCTTCACTAACAACACATGAGCACCCCACGGAGAAACACTTGATCTAAAAAACCTCTTCTCGAATAATTCTTTTAGCTATTTCTTCAATTCACTTAACTCAGAAGCTGACATCCGGTAAGGAGCCATTGACACTGGACTCGTACCTGGTACTAAGTCCACTGCAAACTCTACTTCACGTTCTGGAGGCAAATCACTGTTGTTATCTGGAAACACCTCTGGAAATTCACATACAATAGGTAAGTCGACACTTGCAACTTCATGATCAATTTGCAATGATGCAAACATTGCAAACACCAAGGCTTCATCTTCCATAAGTTCGTCTACTTGCTTAGCAGACAGGAACATCAACTCCCCACCATCGCCAAACTCAGGAAACTTTACAGTCTTATTATAACAGTTGATATGAACATGGTTGAACTCCAACCAGTTCATTCCAAGGATTACATCGATTTGGTGCAAGGGTAAACACACCAAGTCCATCACAAAACTCTTCCAAAAAATCGTCAAAGGGCATCTCAAACACACAAAAGTAGTAGTAACAGAACCATTAGCTGGAGTTTCTATTACCATATTACCATTCATATCAGATAACTTCAAACTCAATCTATTAGCAAATTCAAGCGAGATAAAAGAATGAGTAGCACCAGTATCAATAATAGCAACCAACTCAACATCATTAATAAAACAAGTACCTCGAATCAGGTTGTCCTTCTCTGGCACATCGACACCACTCAAAGCAAACACTCTGCCACTGGTCTGAGCAGCAGTAACCGTCTTCTTCGGTTTCTAACACTTGGTACTGATGTGACCCCTCTCACCATAATTGAAATAGATTGGACCATCATCCTTGCAATCAGTAGCTCTGTGACCCTTCTTACCACACCTGTAGCACCTCAACACATTATTAGTACAAACATCAGCACGGTGACCTTGCTCACCACACCTGTAACAATTCCCAGAATCGGGAGCTGCTCCCCCACTTGTCTTTTTCCCATATGAAGCCTTCTGCTTCCCTTTGTCAGCTAAAGTCGTATAAGGTTTCCCCCTATACTGCCCTTTCTTCTCACTCAACTGCTTGTAGTGAGCAGATCGGCTATCCTCATCGTAGATTCTGCTCTTGTCCACCAACTCAGCATACCTGCGGATCTGTTGATACCCAATACCCTGCTTAATCTCTGGTCTCAGTCCATTCTCGAACTTGAGGCACTTGGACATCTCAGCATCAGCACGGTTGTAGTGAGGATAAAACTTCACCAGCTTCTCGAACTTCACAGCATACTCTGCAACAGTCATGTCTCCTTGCTTCAACTCAAGGAATTCCACCTCTCTCTTACCACGAGCATCCTCTGGATAATACTTTCCCAGAAATTCCTGCTTGAACACAGCCCAGGTTATCACAGTGCCAACATCTTCCAGTCTCTGACGGGTGTTATCCCACCAATCCTCAGCCTCTTCTGACAACATATGAGTTCCAAACTGAACTTGTTGCACCTCAGTACTTCCCATCCCTTGGAAGATCTTCTCGATCACCTTCAGCCACTTGTGTGCACTTGCTGGATCTTGAGTACCCTCAAACTCCGGCGGATTGTTCCTCTTAAACTCCCCCAAAGCACGAAACTCATCTAGAACTCCACCATTCGGATTGAGTTGCGCCACCACATTAGCAATTGATTCCAAAGCATTAGCAATAGCACAATCATTTCTTCCAACCATCCTGCACACCACCAATAAGGTTAGAAGAACTAAAACATCGACAGTGTACACACACTTATCGACGGACAGGGGACTGACATCACGTAAAAACCTGGCCGGACAGACCGACCTGCTCTGATACCACTAATGTAACACCCTTTTCTACCCCACAAATATACACGACAAAATACACAATTTATCAGAGTAAAATCAGAACCACCTCAAAGGGTGAACACTTCTCAATAAATTCAAATAACACAATTTACTCCGTAAACAACGGGTTTCCTCAAAATAAATCAAAGACCATCAAATAGGCAGCGGAACCACCATAACCACCCAATAACAACAAAATAACAATTCAACATGGTTCGACTCAACGAATCAACCCGATGTTACACTATCAGAGCAAGACCCTCTACATCGACCAAAAGCAAAATAAACTCCAAAAGTCCTCGAAGGCATCCACAGCTAAGCCTGATCACCTGCACGTTACCCACGTGGAGGCAACATTCAAACAGGCAGGGTGAGTAATCACAATTTATTATAATCAATATAAAACAAGATATGCATAAAATGGCGTCATCATCATATACAACATCATCAGAGTCATCACAAGGCAAACATCAAAACACAATATCATAATTATCAACAAATGCCACATAAATGCAATGCACAACAAGACTCATGCATGTGGTACCAATCGTCACAATTGATGGACACTTAGGCCATCACCCTCCAAAGATCCCCGTCATAAGGATCGGTTCCACACAAGAACCGGAGCACGTCTTAAACCACTTCACATCCACACAGTGGGATGGAAGCCATAATAGACCGGAGTCTAACATCATCACTGAAATGCTATGAATGCATGATACACAACGTCAATAATCATCATCATCAATAAAATCATTATGTGCATCATCATTCATCAAAATCTCATGTTAATCATGTCATCATATATTCATCAAAACATCACAAAATCATCATCTCACAATCATCAGTAACGTCATGGTAAATCATCAGAAAAGTCACAGCATCAAAACACCAAGACAGCATAGAATCATAAACGAAACTTCGCGAACAGCAGGCGTTCACTGCCTAGTTCGTCGGGCGAACCTGTTCGCTGGGTTGTTCACTTTGCGAGCATCCCGCGAACCCCAAAATCCTATACAAAAACCAAAGAGTTCCCATTCTGTCTCTTGCTGGCCACCCTCATTCGCTTTGCGAATCCACTCGCTGGGACATTCGTTTTGCGAGCTAGAAATCACACTTCAGAATTCATCCCAATAGTCACCAACAAAGTCATCGCGCATTCGCTGCGCTGCTCGCTTTGCGAGCCTAGGACGAGTGTTCGCTTTGCGAAGGAAACGTTCGCTTTGCGAATCTGCGATTTCAGGAAATCGCTGCTACGCGTCAGTAGCATATCAGACCCAAAAGCTCTTACAATTGCAACCCCAATTACCCCAAAAACATCCCCAAAACATCCCTAAGGCATCATGGCAATCAAAGGCACAAAACCTACGACTATTAGGTCGATTAATTCCACTATCCTAACTCAAAATTACCCAAACCTTCACAAACCCTCAAGATTCTCATGAACCCCATAAATCCTTTTCTCATATAAGATCCCACATTTCATCAAAAAGGTTTAGCCTCGAAGGCTTATTTTTTAACCCGAATCAATTCAACCCTTAATAATCCATCATCGATCCTCAGAAATACCCCTAAATCATCAATAACTCATAAACCCTTCAAAAACCCCAAAAACCTCAAAATCCACTTTACAATACATCGAATCTATATATTGAAAACAATGAAAGGTAATACTCCCCATACCTTAGATTGTCGATTCAGAGCTTTCTCTATTGAGTCTTTGGAAACCTTCTCGAATCCTCGCCTTTTCCTTTTTCCTCAGAGCTCTCACTTCTTTCCTTCTTTTTCACGGTCTAACAAAATGAATCCTATTCTTCCCAATTCCTTTTTGTTAAACCCTTGGGCTTCTAAAATGGGCTTTCCCCATAATACCCTTACTAATCCTCCTCAAAAGTCCATCTTACCCTTAATTCTTCTAATATTATTTAAATTAATAATAATACTAATATATTTCATATTATATACTATTATTAAATTAAATAACTAAAATTCCACAAAAATACCGACATCAACACGAATCACCAAAATCCACAGAAATTCACGAATATTATATTTAAATAAATTAAATAAATATTCTTACGAAATTTGGGGTGTTACACAGAAGGGTCTTTGACAGGAGTAAGGGATGGAAGATCATCTAAAAAGGATCTTTATGTGTGCTTCCATTTGTTACTTTTGTGTTTCCATCAGTGTTTATGATTTATGCATTGTTTTGTGTGCTTCCATTTGTGTGCTTCCATTTATGATTATTTACATTTACTCTGTTTTTTTTTTTTGTGTCAATTTTTGGCTAAAAAGGGGGAGTAAAGTGTTATTATGTTAAAAACAACTAAGTATTTTGCAATTTACATAAGAACTAGTATTTACTTCTAAGAAGTATCATTTCTTATAGGGGATCTTTCAATTGACTAACCAATTCCAAATATAGAATCGAATAGTCTTCTTAGTATCTTTTGATTCTTACTAATATTCATTATTAGTCAGAATCAAAATAGAAAGAATAAGTCAATATATTCATATTAAATAATTCGATTATAGAATAAACTATCATATACAAAAATGAATAAAAAAAACTTGGAATCGTAGAAGGAAAATTAGTCTATCCATAAGAGGAGATGCAATCCTATGAAAAATATAATCGATTCTTTTCTTTGCTTCATTTCCTGGCCATCCGCCGGAAGTTTCGGGTTTGATACCGATATTTTAGCAACAAATCTAATAAATCTAAGTGCAGTCCTAGGTGTATTGATTTTTTTTGGAAAGGGAGTGTGTGCGAGTTGTTTATTTCAAAGAATAGATTGGATCCAACCAACTGCACTTTTTTTGTTATAACTAGGAAAATGTGTATGATCCGGCAAATGACTTCTTACTAAATAACAAAAAAAATAGTTAAGAACCATAGCATTTCGCGTGATATATGATTATATGAATGCATGTTGACTGTTAAATGATGTTAGTATGAAGATGAGTATGCTCTATATATGTATGAGTCGTTGTTGCATGTTGTCATTATTGGTGCATGGCATGTGCATAGTCGTGGGATGGCGTGCTCGAGTGGGGTGTTATTGTCTATCCGGATTCCTTTATGGAATCGTTGTTGTTGGCGTGATTGCGTGCCCTGGTGGGGTGTGGGCAATCACAGTTGTTGGTGCAATCATGAAATAGGGGTCGTACGTGACCATAAAATAGGGGTCGTGGTGTGATCATGAAATAGGGATCATACTTGACCATGAAACAGGGGTCGAGATTTTCGACGGGAACTGTGATCATGAAACAGGGATCGATTTGGTACCACATGCATTGAGTCTAGTTGAGTCTCTCTTGCATTCTCTTGTTGGTTGTGTTGCATGATAGTTGGTGTGGTTGTATATGTTTGTTTGTGCCTAAGTTGATGTGTGTGATTCTTATTTGGATATATGCTATGGTGAGCAACTTGATGATGTATGCTTTTCTATTTATATCATCTCTCTCTTTTGTTGATTTAAGAATCTCACCCCTTCTGTTTGAATGTTGCCTCTATGTGGGTAACGTGCAGATAAGCAGGAGTAGTTAGCAGTTGGAGTGGAGAAGACGAGATCTTCTGGTGTGAGTTATCGAGTCGCGTCTACTCTGAGTTTGTAACACCGGGGGTGTCGGAACGCTAGAATCTTTTAATTCTTGTCATATATTACTACTGTTTTCTTTAAGGATTTTATGTATGACCAGACATGTCTTCTTATATTTGGATTTCCGTTGTGCATACTAAGTTGAAATACTATGTTTAATTTTGATATCTCAGTAATAGTAGTGTGTGCATGTTAACTTGAATTGTAGAAGTAGCATCCTAAATCCATAAATTCTATTTTTACTCTGATAAATTACTATAAATTAAGCGTGGGGATTTGGGGTGTTATAGCCACCACCGCGAGGCTCTTCAAAAACGTACACCACCAACCACCACCACTTTCCGGATTGCGTCACATACCTCCGTCGATTACCCTTCCGAATCACCGTTTCCGCCACGTCTTGTTGGAGATAGTTTAGTATTCTCCTTTTGGTTTCATGGTTTTTTTGGTGATATTGAATAAGTTCAGAAGGTTTTGCAACAAGTAAGGTTGAAGGAAAAAGATCTTTGTTTTTGAAACAATGAAGGAAGCAATGAATATCTCTGCATCTGCTTATGGTGTATGTGCATTTGGTATAGAGAAGATTTTCATTTTTTTTCCTTCTTTCCTAGACACGTGACGCAAGTTTATTGGCCTCCAATTTTACCACTTGGAGCGGCACCCCTTTTCATTGTTTGCTAACATTTTTCTCTTCTTTTATTAACTTATTATTATTATTATTATTATTATTATTATTATTATTATTATTATTATTATTATTATTATTATTATTATTATTATTTGATGCATGTATTTAGAAATTATGGGTAATTGGAATCGGGTCTCAATCCCATATATATTGCATCCCTTTACATTCTTGAACTCTAACCTTTTCTATCCATACCTGTTGTTTTACTAGTTCCCTTAAAATCTCACCTTTAGTTTATATTTAATTCTTATTAAATAATCTAATGGCTTCATTATTTCTAACTTTGAGTTAGTCTTTAAAATTTAGTTAATTTAGTCTTCATTTGATTAGTTTTTTTTTTGCTAACTAGTTATTTTTAGTAATTTATTTTAACTTATAAAAATGGTTCTAAAAATAAAAAAGTAATATTATACTTTCTTTTATCAAAAACACAAAGAATAAAATCTTTTCCACCATTCAATAATTCTTATTCAGCAAATGTATTTTATTAATTAAATTAAATATATTTTTGCAAATAAAGTGGGTACACATCCACTATACCTTTAAGTGATTAATTAATTAGTGCTCACCGCATCGATTGATCACTTAAGATCAAATCAACTTAAAAACAACACAACTCATCAAATCTATTTTGTGGACTTGTGCACTTTCTTCAAAGAACTTTTCACAAATTTAAATCAATCAAACACACACTCTTTTTTTAGAACAAACTACGAAGCTCTGATTTTCTCATTGCACAATGAGAATACGTAGGCACAATGAGTTTGAATCCTAATAATTAAGACTTTTCCTTTTTTTTCTTTTCTTTTATAATTAATTTCTCTTTGTAAATATTTTAATAACTTGATAAATAAGAATAAAAATAAAACAAACAATTGCAAACAAACCCTAACCCTTAGAACTAAAGGGGGTTCCCGTTGAGTACACCAGATGTGAGGGGTGCAAAAATATGTTCCCTTCGCATAACCAACTCTCGAACCCTAAATTTGGTTTACGATGACCATCTTATCCTTTTCCCCCTTAGAGTTTTTATCGTCCTTTCCCTTTTCCTTAGGAAAAAAAAAGAGTAGTGACGACTCTGTCGGTCCATCTGCGAGTGTGCGATGCGCTTTGCGAGGTCATATTTTTTGAGGTATTTTGCAAGGTCTTATTCTGGGTGAGGTATTCGTACCGACCCATGCGAGAAAACCATCTCGGGGACCCATACTACGTGACCATCGACATTGGGTTCTGGACAGGGGTATTAGAGTCATGGACTTCCTTGACTGTTTGTTGCGTATGTCAGTCATTTCCAAGAAAGTTTATTCTGAGTGAGGTCTTCATACCAACCTACACGAGAAAAGCTTCTCGGGGGCCCTCACTACGCGACAATCAATCCTTGTTGGCTAAAGGTTCAAGGTTCTATAAAGGTTCTTAGAGTCATTGATCCCAGTGAAAACATTGATCGCTTAGCCCAAAAGCTTGATGGTGGTCAATATCCTCAATAGAATCTCCTCCAAGTGAGGTTCTCGCATTGACTCTTACGAGAAAAGCTTATCGGGAGCCCATACTACTCAACCTCATCCTATCTCATGTTTGTACTCTAGACTCGGGTGGAAAGTCTTTCCCATAAGGTTTTAAGCCATCAGATTATCCATATTAAAAACTTAAGAGATCCAAGTAATAGATACAAGATAATAACATAAAATATATACAAAGGAAAAAGATAGAAGAAAGCGAATAAACAAAGCTAACAAACATCTCAAATTGAACTAAATTAGGCTTAACTCTCTCAAGCATGGAGCATATCATTCCCAGCAGAGTCGCCAATTGTTGTACCTTGAAAAATACGATCATTCGCGATGGTCGTAAAAAATTAGTTCGAACAGAGTCGCCACCGAAATTTATTTATTCCAATGAAGGAATAGGAAAATATCGATAAAACCTTTAAAAATAGAATAATGGTCGTCGCAAGCATATTCGTGTTCGGGAGTCGATTACGTAAGGGAAATGTATTAGCACCCCTCACGTCTGTTGTACTCAACAGGAATCTCTTAGTTAGTTTGCAATTGAATGTTAACTCATATTATTTGCTTTCTTTGAGTGGTAAAAAGATATAAAAGAGAAAAGAAAGGGAACCTCGGAAGGGGAAAAATAGAGGTTTTTCATTAGTGTGCTCACCAAGGATTGGGGCCCTCGTGCCTACGTATCCTCATTGTGAAATGAAGAATTCGAGCATCCGTAGTATGGAGAGACTACGATTTGTTGGTTTGTGTTTTTTAATGAACATGTGTTTAAATCTCGTTCTAAGGGATAAACATTGGCTTGTATACTCTCGAGGGAGGCTTAAGCACTAGTTTGTATGCTCATTAGAAGGGGCTAAACAATGTTCTTTTGAAAAAAGGTGTTTGATCGCATGGGGCGAGTAATTAGGTTTTGAAAGGTTTCAATCGCATGGGGGTGAGAAAAGATAGGTTTGATGTGTTGAGGTATTTTAGAGTTTTGAAAATAATGTTGTTTTTTATTTTAATTGCACAAAAGACTATGAGTGAAGGCGAATATTTCAAACAACCAAGCCAAGCGTCTTGTGTTCAAAATACTCAGAATAAGGTTAGGAAAGCTCCATTTTCACTCTTTCTCCACTAATTAAGGCTCGTGGCGTGCAATTCTAATCGTATTTTAAAAGTGTTTTTAAGTTTATTGAGAAAATGTTGCTTGACGTTGGATCAAGGGTTTTATTGAGAAAAGACAAGGTTGAAAATGGTTTGATATTGAAATGGGATAGGTTGATGGCGACGCATGAAGCAATTGACTTACAAGTTGGGTATGGCTTGATGTATGGATCAAGAATGCTTTGGATTTGGTTGATGATGATGCACAAGGTGAACGATTTATAAGGTTTAAGAGATGGCTCGATATGTGGATCGAGTATGATTTAGGTTCGATTTCATTTTACGTGCAATGTTAACAAGAAAAAAAAACCCAAGGAAGCGGTACAATTATTACAAGTCCAAAGAGTGGGGATTAACTTTGTTGAATGAGAGAAAGGTAAAGCAATAAACCCAAGCCCAAACTAATAAGCATACACAAATGGATTAAACACTTAAATAATAATCTAATTAATTAATTAAAAATCCATGAGTCTCATTGTAAGGATGCCCAAGAGTAAGTTATGTGGGTATGTGCAAAAATAAGCTCATTGTAAGAAATCCCAAGAGTAGGCCATAGGTTGATTGAGATGCTTAAAAAGCGATAGACTTGCAAGGTATAAAATGACTCGACATTGAATCAAGTATTAGTTCTTTTTGAAAAGGGTTTAATGTGATGCTTGAAGTGATTAACAATTAAGTAAAGCATTAAATCACAATCAATATGAAAGCGATAAAGTTATTACATCATATGGGGATGGGAGTACATTTTGTCGAATGGGGATACGAGATAATTGTTGGCGGAACAATCGAGGGGGTCAACGAGGGAGCATTTCTTATTTGGGACACACCTTTGTGAGAGACACACCACATACTCACCTAAAACCTTAAGGTGATAGGTGTGTGGGTTCTCCCACTTATAAAGTGTTTAATCTTCCCTTTTCTAATCAATGTGGGACTTCTGAAACAATTAAATCAAGCCCAATAAACAAACATAAATAAATGAGTGTAAGTGCACAAGAGAATGGTCTTATTGTAAGAAGGCCCAAGAGTAAGCCATGTGAAGAAAATAACAACACACAAGTTATATTTACAACACGTTCAAAAATTAAATCGAAAGAAGTAAAATCGAAGTGTGCACAGATTAAAATCGAGATGCGAGGATGCGAATCGAAGTCCATAACACAAGAACGTGCAAAGCAAAATGAAATAGAGAGGTGAAGTAAAACCCTAGGTAATGTGCTCAAAGTAAGTTTGTGCGTATCGA
Source organism: Lathyrus tuberosus (assembly GCA_022829125.1). Classification (NCBI taxonomy): domain Eukaryota; kingdom Viridiplantae; phylum Streptophyta; class Magnoliopsida; order Fabales; family Fabaceae; genus Lathyrus; species Lathyrus tuberosus. The sequence continues at coordinate 1,774,728 of JALAZF010000768.1, forward strand.
CAACAAATGAAATGCGCATGCAAGGGTCATAACGCGGCGAAATACCATCAATATATCGATAAAATAATTGGTGGAATAACGACATGGGAAGTGTCAAATCCATGGATTAAAATCCAATGTTTAACAATGAAAAGATTCAAAGAAACCAAGCAAAAAACCAACAAGTATCACATTTTTTAAACAATTAAAGGGTGATTTTGCAATGGTTGTAATCAGGGTAAAATAAGTGACAAAAGTTAAAAAAAAAAGTTAAATTGTAAAGATAATGTCACAAATAAGAAGTAGGCATCACAAAAAATCAGAAAGAAACTCATTAGGATGGCTAAAAAATGGGAAAGAAAATAAAAAATAAGGATGAAAAAGAAATGAAAAAAAAGAAGGAAAAATGAGAGAATATGAGGAAAAGTGGCAACAAGGGATTGAACGCAGGATACGGGGGCGGGAGGCATGAAACTTCAATCATTCCCCCATGGTCCTATTACTGCTAAACTTATGCAACCATAAATATATAATATATGATGTATTCTAAAATGAAAAAAAAGAGAGAAAGGCACTGCAACTTGGAGAGAAAAAGAGATCATGAAATTTTTTCAATTCAACAAAAATACCCTAATCAACCGTTGACATGTGGCATGGCCATTAAAAGTAATAGAAAAAGCAACAATCTCCCTCCCTTCTTCACATCCGATTTTCCAGAAAGAAAACAACACAGTAATCAAACTTCTAAAAACAAGATAGCAACATTAACATTAAAGAAAACAATAGTAACAACTTGCAAACATTGGTAGAGCTATAACAAAATGAAATAAGTAACCAACTGCATATACTCAGATCATGCAAGAAATTTTGATTGTAAAGGTTACCCACTGAGTCAAAAACCGGATGATTATTGTGTAGAGCTGTCGAGTAGTATTATGGTTATTATGACTTGTTTGGTGTGGAAGCTTATGTGAAGGTCGAGTGAATACGGAGGGAGATTAAGGTGGTGAGAGTTGAGAACTATGTTCTGGAATAAATCTATAGGATTACCCACCAAATCATTGAATAGAATTTGATTTCTTGTCCACCAAATAGTCCAACAGGCGCATAACCAAATGAATACTGCATCTTTATGTGAACTCTTTTGATTCCTCCTTCAACATTCAACTCAACAGCTGATTTGGAACTAAGTCATACTGCTCATCATGCAACCCAATCCACTCCCACAACAACCTCCAAACAACTGATATTATCGGGCAAGAGCAAAAGAGATGATATGCACTTTCATCGATATGGAAACAGAATACACACACCATTTCGTGGGGGTTCGAGATTACACCCCTAGCCACCAAATTGAGCCTAGTAGGAAGCCTATCGAGCAACAAACTCCATCCAAACACCTTCATTTTAAGAGGGGCCTTGGACTGCCAAAGCAAATTTAAAGTAGTCTTAGGTATAGTCTCCAACTCCACCAATCCAGTAACAACCTGAACAAAGAAGAATAACAGGCTTTGACGGAAAACACATTATGAGTTCCACCTTTCTAACAAAACAAGTCTGGTGAGTTCTACATGGGCCTATCATCACTAAGAATCACCAACAACTCATTATGGCTTTCCAACAGTGAAATGTATGCATTTAGAATATAAACACCCAACTTCCAATACCAAATACTATCTTCCCATGCACCCATATCACACATTGCATAAGCCTTAAACATTGAAGCCTAAAAAAGATCAGGGAAAACGACTTTCAACGAGGCAGGGCCAAGCCAACACGGATGCCAAAAGGGAACAAACACTTAAGCCCCAAATCTACAACACATAAGTCTTAAAAAACCATGATCCTCATCAAGGTCAGCTAAGCACATCAAGTCCCTCCAGGAGAGGGATTCATACCTCAGCCTCGAAGATCCTTTTTTCAACAGAACCCTCATTTTTAAGCAACCATACTTAGCCTCTAGGATACTATTTCAAGCAGCTGATGGCTCAGTAATACACCTCCATAACCATTTCATTATTAGAGCTCTGTTGAAAACTCCCACATCCTTTATTTCTATCCCCCCCAAAATCCTTTGATTTACAGATTGAGTTCCATCCAACCTAGGAAATACCCCTCTTATCAGCCCCACCAGCCCACAGAAACTGGCGTTGAATAGAAATTAACATTTTAATGATTTTAGAGGGAGCCATAAAAAAATTCTAAATGATGGATCGATAAGTTAGAGAGAACTGAATTAATAAGAGTTAACATTCCACCAATAGAAAGAATCATGCCTTTCCATTGAGAAAGTATCTAAAGTAAGAAACGACAGGGTTCCAAAAATCCAGCCTACAGTGATTTCCACCCACTGTTAGACCAAGAAACCTGAATGGAATAGATCCCAATTTGCAAGTCAAGAATTGAGACGCCGCCTCCAAAAACGAATCTTCCAGGCCAATACCACACAAGGAGCTTTTCCAGAAGTTAATTTTAAGGCCAGAAATGAGTTCAAATCCTCTTAGAATTGCTTTTATTCCCCAAAGGTCCTTCCATAATCCATCACAAAATATAACAGTATCATCAACATATTGTATAAGACTTACAGCTTTATCATCCCCAATATGAAAGGCATTTAAGATCTGATTAGTATTTGCATTCCTCACCGGCTCAGCTAATCCCTCAGCCACCAAAGAGTAGAGAAAGGGTGACAAGGGGTCCCCTTGTCTAAGACCCCTTGAAGCCACAAAATCACCGGTGGTACCACCATTTACCAACACTGAAAGATGGCATTTTAGAGGATCTCCTATGATCCAACGAACCCAAATATCAGCAAAATTTATCACAGATAAGACCTGGAGCAAGAAATTCCAGTCAACGCAGTCATAAGCTTGGGTAAAATCAACCTTAAAAATCAAACATCTACGTTTCTTTCTCTTTGCAAAATCAATCAATTCATTGCAGATCATCACACCATCCAGTAATTGTCTTTCAGGAATAAAAGCATTTTGAGAATCCGACACTAATTTCCCAATGACCTTACTCAACCTTCCATCCATAAGCTTTGAAATTAACTTATACACACACCCAATTAGGCTAATGGGGCGATATTCGGCAAGACTCTGGGGATTAGGTATCTTTGGCACCAGAGCAATAAATGAAGAGGAGAACGCCTTAAGAAGAGTAGCAGTGCATTGGAATTCCTGAACAGCCTTAACAATGTCTTCACCAATGATATCCCAACAGTGTTTTAAGAATCCCAGGTTAAAGCCATCAGGCCCTGGGCTTTTGTTGCCATCACACTCCGTAATAACTTCAAAAATTTCTTCCTTCAAAAACGTCGCACAGAGCATCATATTCTCTTCAGCAGAAACTTTGGGTAACTGCGACAAGTCCATCTTCGGTTTTACCCCACCCTCATTCTAGAATATTTTCTTAAAGAAATCTCTGATAATACTCTTGACTCTACCAACATCTTCCACCCTCTCCGATTCAAGCATAATAGACAAGATTCCATTATGCCTAATTCTCTTTTTCAACGATGAATGGAAAAAGTAGTGTTCAGATCCCCCTTTTTTGCCCAAGACACCCTAGCTTTCTGTTGGATAATACTTTCTTTCAAATTACGATGATACCAAATTTTATCTTGGATTGCACAACTTTGCTTAATATTTTCATCTGACATCATAGCTCCATATTGGTCTGGATCGTCCTCTAAACTATTAAGCTCCCCAACACCTTCCTCAACTTTCAGATTAAACCACCCAAAAACACATTTGTTCCACCATCTTAGTGTATCCCACAATTGTCTAAGTTTCAACACCAGATTTTGACACGTATTGCCACCCTCCTCAATTGTAAGCCAACTCTCTTTTACAAATTCTAAAAACTCCGGATGGGAAAACCAACAATTAAAATACTTGAAGGATTTAGGATCCCAATTTGCAAAGCTAGACTTTAGCCATATCGGCCCGTGGTCCGATATGTCTCTATCCCTAACATGTTGAGCTATGACACTCCACCTTTGAATTAGATTTTCAGTGATGAGAATCCTATCAATCCTACTTTTGTATTTTCCATTAGCCTTAAACCAGGTGTATTTGTTTCCTACCACTAGTAAATCAACAAGTTCCATAGTCTCAATGAACGAATTAAAATCCTCTATCTTCAATGAACTGGTTTTCACTTTACCTTTTCTTTCATCCAATGATTTAATGGCATTGAAGTCTCCTGCTACCACCCAATCTCCAGTAAGACTTCTAATTTTTATATCGATTAGCTCCTTCCATAAATTTCTTTTTTTCGTTGTAAGGCATGAGGAGTAAACATTCACAAGATAGATATGAGCCCCTTTCCAATAGCCACTAACACCTAAAAACCCACAGCCTCTGAAACTCGACATAGGGATCATCAATCCTTCCTCCAAATTGTCAATAGACCCCTAGATTAACCTATAGATGCAAATGAAGACCATTCATAATCTTCATAGCCCCAAATGCTACGAACCAACCCATCTGACATAACTTGAATCTTAGTTTCTTGGATGAAGCATACATCCGCCTTGCCCATAACTAGCATATGGCTCAATCTCCCTCTCTTTACCGATGAGCCATTCCCTCTTATATTGAACGAAATTAGGGTTCATAGAACCCTAATTTCCTCCCCCTTCTTTTCTTGGAAAACTTTTCTGTCTCAGGCTTCCATGTCTCTAATAATTCTTTCGAAGATTTCACCATCTTCATCCCCTTCAAGACCCAGTTCCTTAATAATCTGCCACACTTTTGAGGGTACCGCATCCATCGAATTCCGAAATCTTACATTACCTTGGTTAACATCAGAGTCACCAATCGAATCACAACACATGATCGACCCTCAAGAATATCTAGATAAGGAATCTTCCACAACATATGGCAAAGAAGGCACCACATTCGACTCACCAACAATATTCACTGCAAGATGACAAATATGATAGAGAAAAAGGTATCTTGATATTTTCATAAATGTCAGTAACCAACTTTGACTTCCTACTATCCTTCTTTGAACCTGGGCCAGACCCAATACGCCCCAAAGGAGTGCCACTAACGTGATCAGAACCATCCAAAATCAGGCCCACTACCCCATCATGATTCGTCCTTGTAAGTTGGCGAGTTTTTGGTTTTGGTCCCTGAATCTTTTTTTTTTCGGTCCAAGTCCTTAACATTTGATTTCTTTTTGTGATTAGTCCCTGACATTAAACTCCCGTTACAAAAATGATGATGTGGCTAACGGTGATGACGTGGCAAGTTTTTTTAATCATTTTTCATTTATTTTAACCTCCAATAATTCCACATCATCATTTTGATTTTGGTCCCTGTAGTTAAAGAAGGCAAAAATTCAAATTTTGGTCCCAAAAGGACTTGAACCCATGACTTTTGCTTCCACAACATGGTTCTTAGCACTAGACCATTCAACTCACTTGTGTTTTTATTTGCAACAAATTTATATATTACATAAATCCAATATTTACTATTTAATACTTATATTTGAAATATTGCACTTATTTAATACAATTAGTATAAATTATTTTATACTGATAATATAAATTATTTTATAGAGTTTAATACTTAATACTTATTAATATAAATAAAAATTATTTAATATAAATATTTATATATACTGTTAGTATAAATTATTTATTATAATTAGTATAATTATTTTATTAATTAGTAAAATAATTAGTCTTTAAACTAGTAAAATAATTAAAATAGTAGAATTATTAAACCAAATATTTAATAAACCAAATAATTATTAATTAATAAAATAATTAGTCTTTAAACTAGTAAAATAGTTGCAATATTTAGTACATCAAATAATTATTTTATTAAATATTTAGTAAATAATACTGTAATTATTTAATAAAAATGATTAATATTAAAATTAAAATTATTTAATAATAATATAATTAAAATTATTTAATAAAATTGTAATTAATAATACTGTAATTATTTCAGTAATTAATAATGTTGTAGTTTAAATTGTTTAATAATACTGTAATTAAAATTATTTAACAAACTAATTAAATAATATTTCACTAAAATTAATAAACTAATTATTTAATAGTATAATATTTAATAAACTAATTAATATATTTGATTAATTACTGAAATAAAAACTGGTTATAGTTGTTTACTTTGCTACCACAATAATTAATCCCTTCACAAAGTATGCTATTTTATTTATAAATAGTAATTAATAAATGGTAATTAATGATTAAATAATTAATTTTTAATCAATTTATTAAATATTAAACAATATTAATAAATGGTAACTATTTACATAATTATTTCAACTATTATTTCAAATAGTTTAAACTAACTTAGTTAATTTATTCAATATTTTAACTATTTAAATAAGTGGCACAAATATTATTAAATATTTAATAAAATAATTAATAAACTAATTATTAGTTATATTATTTAATATAACTCCTTTTGGGACCATTTTTAAACTCCTTTTGGGACCATTTTTAAACTTTGCATTAGCCTTTAAATCAACACAAAAAATAAAAAATAAAAAAATAATGCTGACGAGGACTTAAAAAAAAACAAAAAAACACCTTGCCACGTCAGCGGTAGGAACCACATCAGCTCTGCCACGTCATCACCGTTAGCCAAATCATCATTTTTGTAACGGAAGTTTGACGTCAGGGACTAATCACAAAAAGAAATCAAATGTTAAGGACTTGGACAAAAAAAAAAAGATTCAGGGACCAAAACCAAAAACTCGCCAACTTAAAGAGACGAAAACATTATTTAAGCCATTAAATATTTATTATCCTCCCATGTAATTGGTGATCATAGTTTCAACATGTTTATTACAAAATCAAATATGAATATAATAAAATTAAAACAATTAAGTATTTTTTTTTTTGTTTGCACGGTTAAGAATAAATATTAAAATTTAATACATGTAATAGTACTTTAAATTAAATTATGTCAAGTTGACATTGTAACTTATACATTATCCCCTACCACAGTTATGGCTCCCACTGAGCCTTCCGGGTGGACAAAGGTAAAACGGAAGAGATACCAAAAATCTGATAATGGAGTAGGTGATATTTACCCTAGAGGGGGAGGCGGAAGAAGTTTTGGGGGAGGAGGGAAAACCTTTACTTCTTTTTACTTTTCGGAGTTTCCTAAGAAGATGGAGGCGGTGGAGATTTACAAGGTGTTCAGAAGTTATGGTGATGTTGTGGAGATTGTCATACCTCGTAAGAGGAACAAGTTCAGGAAGAGATTCGGCTTTGCAAGGTTCAGGGAAGTGAGGGATGAAAGGATGATGGCGGTTAAGTTGGATAACATTTGGTTAGAGGGAAGGAAGATCCATGCGAACATTCCTAGGTTCAATAGAACAGTTAAAAGAGATCATGTGGAGGATATCAGGTGTGAGGATGTGTGTGCAGATAAGGGAAAGACTAAGAATACGCACGGTTTCAAGGAAGGGAGAAGGGGAGAGGGTTCCTACGCCGAGGTTGTGGCTTCCATGGATAAGTAAGTTCCAATAAGAAAGTCTGTTTCGGTCCTGAACTTTGAAGCTGATGAAGAGATGATGAAGAGGTACAAGGCGACATATGTAGGGGTGGTGTTAAATCCGGGCATGTCGTATAATATCCAAAATAGTTTCGAGTTGAAGGGTTATTTTTCCATTAAAGTAACCCCTCTAGGTGTCAATCTGTGTCTTTTGGAGAAGACCGATGAGGGAGAAATCATTGATTTGATTCGGGAAGGGGAGACTTGGTGGAGACAATGGTTTTCTGAGATTCGTAAGTGGAGAGAGGATGCTGTGGATGGGGAAAGAATGTTATGGATTAGATGCTTCGGTATTCCATGTCATGCATGAAACTTTGAGTTTTTTTATTTACTGACGAAGACGGTGGGGACTTATGTATGTGTGAACGATAATACTAGTAGAGGAGAATGCATGGACATTGCGAGAATCCTGGTCCATTCCCGATGCGCCTTTATCCTTAACGAGTATTTATCTATTTCGATTAATGGGGTGGAGTTCAGAATTAAGATGGTGGAAGACTCTCAGGGTCCCTTATGTATTTCTTTGGGCACGGGTGGTTGCAAGAAAAGTGTGCCCTCTTCTTCGTCTGTTTCTGAAAGTGTTTGGAGCAGGTTGAATAAGGAAGATGGGGAAGAGTCCTGGATCGGGGAAGACAAAGGTGATCTGGTTAGAAATAAGGATGGGTTCGGTTCTGTTAAAACCAGAAGGGTTGACGCTCTTGTTGATGTTGAACCAGAAGTGGACTTAGCATCTGATAAAACTACTCCTAATACAGTTGTCGAACCAGTTCCTTTGGTCTTGGATTTTGATGTGGCTTTGGTAGCGGCAAAGCAGGCTTTAGTGCAGGAAATTGAGACACGTAATGACTTGGGAAGGCTTCCTTTGTCTGTTCCTCTTACTGTGAAGACTGCTGATGGGACCGTTGTTTTGATCGAGAAAGAAAAGGTTAAGGAGAAAAGGAGGCTGAAAGGTGTTAGAAAAAAGTTAAAAATTAAAAAAGTGGTGGATTTGAGTGGGCCTAGTATTTGAGTTAAGCCCAATTCCAAAGCCAAAAAGGTGGGTCGGGTGTTATGTTCGGTTTCGGGTCATTCGGAGGACTCGATCGAAGAGTTTTCTAATTAATTGGGATCTAAAGGTCATTCAATTAGGGATTCAGATGGTCCTTCTAGTTCGTTCTTGCCTTTTAAATCGATGGATTCTGGAAATATTTCAGCAGGAGCCGTTTTATGCTGTGATTCCATATCGGATTCTGATGTTCAAAATTGCAACTCTAGGTGGTTGAGAATCTGGATTCTAATGTAGGTGATAAGGTGTGGAAGACCATGTCTAAATTGGGAGTAAAGGCTAAGGAAGGGATGATGGACTTATCGAACCACATTGCGGAATTGGAAGCTAGAGACAGAGGCTCCAAAAGAGGTAAGAAGGAGAATGCAAAAGGTTTTCAATGATTTTAGGATCATTAAGTATCAGAGGGAGTGGCAATCTTTCCAAAAGAAAAAGGATTGCTTTTCTTATTAGGGCAGGTCAAGCTGACATTTTCTTTGTCCAAGAATCGAAGTTGAGTTTTGTGGATAATAATTTTGTGTCTGGGTTGTGGAGGCAAGAAGAAGTTGGTTGGTCTTATAGTCAAGCCAATGGTTTATCTGGTGGAATTATAACCATGTGGAATGATAGTATGTTCAAGCCGGAGTTTTCCTTCAAGGGGGACAGTTATCTGGGTGCAAAGCTCAAGTGGAAGCAGGATTTTTACTATGTTGTAAATGTGTATTCGGGGTGTTCGTTGCCGTCCAAACGAAAGATTTGGTAGTGTTTGAGTAGATTGAAAGAGACTTGGCAGGATGGAATTTGGATAGTGGGGGGGATTTTAACGCTACTGTTGTTGCTGAGGAGAGAAAGGGTACCTCCAAAGCTTCCTATTCAGTTGAAAATAGGGAGTTTGCTACATTCATTGATTCGATAGGGATGGTTGATCTTTCGGTTTTGGGCAAAAAGTTTACCTGGTTTAGTGGGGATGGTAGGAAGATGAGCAGGTTGGATAGGTTCTTGGTGGATGTGACTTTTCTAAACAAATGGGGAATGATTGGCTAGTCGATTGGTAGTCGTGATATCTCAGATCATTGTCCAATCTGGCTGCGGGTTTGTTCGATTGATTGGGGTCCCAAACCTTTCAAGTCGAATGATAGTTGGTTTGATCACGAGTTGTTTACCAAGTTTGTGAAAGATGAGTGGTTAAGTTATGATGTTCATGGGAGAAGCGACTTCATATTAAAGGAAAAGTTTAAGCTCTAAAGGAACGACCTGAGGAATTGGAATAAGGAAGTCTTCGGGTGGTACGATCTCAAAGTAGAGAATGAGGTAGAGGCGTTGAACGTTTTGAATAGTGCTTTGATTTCTGCTGTGAAGGAAAATGTTGCTTCTTTGGTGGAACGTAGGGCTGATGCCTGTTGTGCTGTGTGGCTTAATCTTCAAATCAGAGACAACATGAATTTGCAGAAGTCAAGGGTTAGATGGCTCAGTAAGGGTGATGTTAATTCTAAAGTTTTCCAGAGATGGGTGAAGGGTAGAAGTAAGAGTCTTCATATAGGGGTTGTTCTCTCTGATGTTGGTGTGGTGAATTCTTTCCATGAAGTGAAAAAGGTTGTGCGTGATTTCTTCCTCAGTAAGTATGCTGAAGGTGATTTCATTAGGCCTGAATTTGAGGCAGCCAATTTCAACAGATTGTCTGTGGAGGACGCTGCTTTCCTCGAAGCCCCCTTCCTTGACGATGAGATTAGAAATGCTGTGTGGAGTTGTGAGGGATCTAAGAGTCCTGGACTAGACGGGTTTAATTTGGGTTTTGTGAAGAAATGTTGGGATATTCTTGGAGAAGATATCTGTTGCTTCGTGAAGGATTTTCATACCAATGCGTTTTTGCCAAAGGCGGTTAACTCTGCGTTTCTTATTTTAATTCCCAAAGTGCCTAACCCGTTGGAGCTTAAGGAATTTAGGCCTATTTGTTTGGTGTCTTGCCTTTATAAAATCATTGCGAAGCTTCTTGCAAATAGATTAAAAAAGGTGGTTAGTATTTTGGTGTCTCAGAATCAATCAGCATTTGTGCCAGGGAGGTGTTTGTTGGATGGTGCAGTTGTGGTAAATGAGGTTATCGACTTAGCTTATAAGGAGAATAAGGAGTGTGTTTTATTTAAGATCGACTTCGAAAAAGCTTATGATAGTGTTAACTGGGATTTCTTGAGATTCGTTATGAAGAAGATGGGGTTTGGGTTTATTTGGATGAGGTGGATGGAGGCTTGTGTTTTTAAGGGTTATATTTCGGTTTTGGTTAATGGGAGTCCCACTGAAGATTTCGAGATCAAGAGAGGGTTGATGCAAGGCGATCCATTATCTCCATTTCTCTTTGTCTTAGTGGCAGAGGGATTAACAAGATTGATCTATAAAGCTGTGGAAATGAAAGTTTTCAGTGGTTTTAAAGTTAATGATAATACGTCAGTGGAGGTTGTCCAATTTGCTGACGATACTTTAATGGTGGGCGAAGGAGGGTGGAAGAATATATGGGGTATGAAGGCGATTTTGAGGGGCTTCGAATTAATTTCTGGGTTGGGTGTGAATTACCATAAGTGCAGAATTATTTTTATTAATGTCAGCCAGTATTTTCTATTAGCAGCAGCAAATTTCCTGTCCTGTCGTGTTGATTCGTCGAGTTTCTCCTTTTTGGAGATTCCTGTGGGATATGATCCTAAACGTGTGTCCACTTGGAAACCGGTTATAGACAAAATCAGAGCGAAGCTTTCAAAATGGAATGGGAGACTGATGAACATGGATGGCAGGTTAGCCCTCATCAATTCCATCTTATCTAGTTTACCTATTTTTCTGTTTTCCTTCTATAAGTGTCACTCCCGGGATTTTCATCCTAGTACAAACGCGAAAGTGGCACCGAACAGAGTCGCCAGCAATGTGTATTTATCCCATGAGAGGGAAAGGAAACACCGCATAAACCTGAAGGAAAGGATAGAGCATGGTCTTACGACCAAGAGAACTGGGTTCGGGAGTCGGTTACGCGCGGGGAAGGTATTAGCACCCCCTCGCGTCCATCGTACCCGATGGGATCCACGCTTGCTTGTCTCGATCAAAGGGTGTAGAAATGATACTGGAAAAGAAAGGTATCAAAGGAAAGGAAAGAGAAAGAGAAACAAATGTAGGGAAAATAAAAGAAGTGCTCGCATGGGCCCTACCCCACTGCCTACGTATCTCATCGGGAGCATGAGAATCAGAGCGACGTAGTTCCCCTCACTAGGGATGGATTGTGTTTTTAAGAGAACGGCTTACGTTCTAGCTCAGGTGTTGCAGGCTCGCTGGTCCGAGTGCGTTACCATCTTGCAAGAGAACGAGTAGAAGCGCGTTCGTACGCTAAGAGTGAATGAGGTGAGAAAAGAATTCCCGAAGGAAAGACGTTATTGTTTGTTTTTGTCTTTTAGAAAGAAGTGTTTTGTTATTTGTTTGCATATGATAGTGTATCTGAACCTTAGTCATTGGAATGTGTACATTCTCACATTCCAAGATGGAATGGGTAAGAAAGCACACTAAGAGTGAAGAAGACCCCCACACTTAGTTCCAATTGTCAAGGTTCAAACACACTAGCGTATTTGTGTTTATTAAGTGTTTTTGTTGATTAAGAATGAAGAAGTGTTTTTTATTATTTGTACCTTCAACAAGCATTGCATTTAAGTCCCTCACACAAGATCAAATGTGTAGCACATTGACCCAAGATGGGCCATTTGCTACTCATTTAAGATTATAAGAGAAGACCCCTTACAATCTTTCCTTTATATGAAAGGCCTAAATGCAATAAATGCTTACCTTCATTAAGTGTTTTTGGATTTTCTTTTTAGATGAGAAGAGAGACTCAAGAGAAGGAGAAAGGTAAAATCTATGGGGGGACTAAGACACACCCTATCGTTAGCATGCTTGGAAGTCCTAAGGTTTAGTGAAGTTTAAGAAACCTAATCCTAAAAAAAAGAAAAGAAAGAAGAAAGAACACCACTTACTTCCAAGATGGAAGCTAAGTTGTTCCTAAAGAGGGAGAAAGAAGGTTATGAAGACAAAGCATTATGAAATGCTTAAACAATCACAAATTAAGTTAGAATGTGGAAGCATATCCACACTCAAATGACTTACCACTAGCCCCTGAAAAGGTTAGCACAATTACTTATAAGTAAAGAAAGAACATGTAATGAACAAATCAAACTCAAACAAGTTGAGGAACAAAGTAAAATGAGATTGAATGCTATAAGAACTTCCAAGTCAGAATGTACATCTCCAAAGGTGTTCACTAATATAAACACATCAAACACCAAACCACAAGTACACAAACAAAGAAATAGAGCACCAAGAAGTGCATTATAAAAGAAGTAGAAAAGGATGAAAGAAAATGCAAAGCAACTATGCAAGAATGCTTCATGAGAGGTTATGGTCAGAATATGGACAACTTAAACATGTGCCTAAACATGGTCTTCAAACCTCACTCAAATCATGCAAACAATTTCTCAATCCATTAAGAGGCAAAGAAACAAAAGTGAAGTGATATGATCATGATCCATACTTGTGCAAAAAGTGACTTAAAGTGAAAGACAATCACAAACATGCAAAGATGAGGTTCCAATATCACAACCAGAGATCAATTAATATGCTATCAATCTTCAAACAAGACCTCAAATTGTGGCACAAGTGCCTTCATGATCAAGCAAACCAAACATGAAGCATACATTCATAAAATGAACAAGTTAGATTTCATGCTTCAAACACATATCAAACATGCTTCAAAAATTATGACTTTCAACAATCAAACACCTTAAACATATGTCATTAACATATCAAAGCCACAAGCAATGGATCAGAACCAAAGTCATTCAACAATTAGGTCAAGACCTCATGAAAGTTTCATGCATTCATGCACAAAGCAACACATCCAAAGTCATCCAAAAAGACTTAACAAATCAAACCATAAAGCTCAAACATACTTAAACAGGTTATAAGCACAATGCAAAAAGAAAGGGATCAAAATCACCTTTTATGATCAAGAACAAAAATGCACAAAATGGTATATCACAATAAGCATGCATATAAATGGAAATTCAAAAGAAATAATGGAACAGGGGAAAAATGGTCATAAAATCAGAAAATAAAATCATGGAAAATTTCCTAAATGTTTTAAGAATACACATGAATTTTTGTAGAATTTTCCAATCTGTTTTGGTATTTTTAAAAATTGGAAATGAAACATGTATAAAAAATAAAAAAATGAAAATGAAATGCAAAGGGAAGGGGGTATGAACATAGCAATAACGCAGTGCAAATTAAATGGGCCTCAAAACAAGGGGGTGCAAATATCAATCTGATTGAGTCCAAATGCGCGCATAACACATTAACAACAATGCACCTTCAGTCAACATCAGTCAACACAATCCAAGCCATTGATTTAAGCCAGGTCAACACAAAAATCAAAGTACACAAGATCAACGCATGCACGTGAGGACACATGCCAATTACCATGTACCATGCCACACAAAGTTTAAATGAATTCAGAAAAAAGGCACGTGAGGAGCATGCTTATTTTAATGTGTTGGCACGTTTTAAGCCACACGATGATGAACATCCAATGGTCCATATTCAAACTGCAAATGAAACCCTAAAATGAAGCCACCGGCCGGAGAGGGACCTCCGGTCACCTTCTCCGGTCACTTACCACCGTCTGCAACTCACATTCTTTCCAGAAAATCACAATGCATACATCAATTGAAAGCTAAACTCATGTACATTATGAATATGCTAATGAAAATCACCAAACACATACGCACAGCAAGAACAGAGTCAATCAAATTAAGCCCTAGGTATAGAACTATGCCTCTAAGAAGCCTATCAACTAGCCAGGACGCACACGACCTCTATTAGGCCACAAACATCACAAAAACAAGCTGGATCCAGTAAAATAAAGTTGAGGAAGAGAACCTGAAAATATGATGAACTTTGGATCCACCAGAATACCAGAGATCCTATCTTCTTCTTCTCCCTTGGAGCTTCACAAACCAAGCAAAATAAATGCTGTTTGAGCTTGATATCTTGAGACCAGTGAGGGATTCAAAAACTTGATGAAGTACACTTGAAGAATTCGTGTGGATTATGCTGGTTCTTACTTCAATCATGCGCCATTGATGATGATGGAGATGAAGTAGAGGAAGGTGATAACAGAATCGTGCACACAGAGAAAGGGTTTGGAGAGAGCACTTGAATTGTTTTTGGAGAGAAAAGTGAAAAATGAAAAACCTCCCTCAAAATGTGAAGAGTATTGGAATTTATATGTTGAGTTTAGCTATGGTTTAGTGAGTGAATTAACTGAGTCACCCTTGGGTTAAGTGAGTCCACCCTAACTAATTGAGCCAAGTTAGTTAGGGGACGAGTTGGTTATGGCTGGGTTATGGTGAGGATGATGTTTAGAGTGTTATGGTGAGGATGAGATTATGCAGTGTAGCAGCAAGCTTGCTGGACAAGTTTGGGTTCTTTCCCTTTTCATGTATGAAGCAACATGGATAGCACGTGCTGCTCAAGTTTGTAAAGGGGATGTTGGTTTAAATGGGGAAAAGAATAAAGAGTATTCATGTGAATTCTGAAACAACCACCACAGCCATGGTTCATTTTCTGGTTTTATGACAGCTTGGAATCAATGCCATCATAGTGATTGGATGATGAAACTCTCCCTAATCCCTGAATGATTTAGTGTGTTTTTGGGTTCATTCGAAAGAGGAAATATAATGCTACATATTTGGTGTGAAAAATGAATTGAAATAAGACATGGAAGAGGTTGAAAAATGACTTAGAACATTAAGGTTTGGGACTGGTATAAGGGTGAGGCAGTGAGGTTGGCTGGCAAGGCATGTTGGCATGGGATTTTCAGCATAATCACCATGACTTTGGACCCATATATCGCCTCTATAACTTGATCAAATGGAATTTTGTCCAACATGAACATTGAAGCTGACACTACAAGGAACATCTTTGATGTTGAAAAGTTTCTCATTTGGAGCCTCTAACTATGAGAAAAGTGAGTGTACTTCTGGCCCACCACATGCTTGTGAAAATGACTGCGCGCGTGACCTGAAGATACTTGGTCATGACCTAGTTTTGAACCTACTTTGCTCAAACTTTGGCCACTCATATCTCACTCAATTTTTATCCAATGGAGATGTTCTACACATGGATTTGGAGCTTAAAGCAAGACCTTTTGTTGTGGCCGAGTGGAATTTTCATTTGGTGCTTCAATTTTAGATGGCCTTGGCTCAAACTCTGATGCAAAATGGCCAAAACTTACTATTTTTAGTAACCCTACTTCACCCAAAAATGGCAACTTTCCACATCTTGATTTTTTCATGATTCCTTTGGAGTTTCTTGACCAAATTTTGCACATTGGACACATATAACATGAATTTTATGAATTTGGCCTCAAAAAGTCAAGAGTTGACTTTTCCCTCTGATTATTTGACTTTGCCCCAATTTCTCTGATTCCTGATCTTTCTTCCAATTGAAACACTTCCAAAACCAATAGAGATGTAATTTTCCACATACATACACTTAAGGACATATGGAATACCATGACATCAAGTTTTGTTCAAAAACCAAAGATTCCCTGATTTAATGGGAAACCCTAGTTTTGGTGCCCACCTCCTAGGAGAAAAATGTGCAGTCTTCAATTTCAAATTCCTCAGAGTATGTTGTGTACCTTCTTAAAGGATGATGATATATGCCCTTTGAGGATGATTTTGGATCAATGAGCTATCTCTTTTGAGGGTTTTCCTTCAATTTTTGAACCTCTTGCATAGTGAAAGATGTAGTGCTTCAATCTCCCATTGAATCTCTCATCCTTGAGGTTGTGGATGATCCATTGAGATGGTATGAGACATGAAAGACCTCTTGGCTTGCCTTGAGGAAACTTGATTGACCTTTTTGTGCTTTGAATGATTCCTTGATTGTCCATCTCCCACCTGACCACATGCCCTGATGGTAAGAAGGATGCCATGCTTCATTTTTCTATGTTAAATGCAATGCAATGCTAATGAGATGGATATGACATGATAAATGATAATGCCATGCTATGATGCCAAAAGGGGAGAGCAAATTTTGGGGTATTACAGCTGCCCCTATTCAAGCGCTGTAGACCTGAATGCCTGAAAGCAATTGCTTTCGGACTTTCAAGGTATATAGTGATTGAATACCAAAATATAACCAAAAATTTGCTCTGGATGATGAAAAAGAAAAGGGATATAAACCCAATGAGACTTCTGGATTGAATCTTCAATGAACGTCGTCGGAAAAATCTGTCTTTTGAACGACACCAGACGACTACTGGCTTGCCACACTGCTGGTGGACTTTAATAATGTCTTTTATGCAATTCCAGACGACTACTGGCCTGCCACGCTACTGGTGGACTTTAGAAATGTCTTTTTGAACGACGCCAGACGACTACTGGCCTGCCACACCACTGGTGGACTTTGATAATGTCTTTTATGCAACTCCAGACGACTACTGGCCTGCCACACTACTGGTGGACTTTGCAGCTTCGTGCCACCCGAAGATGGACTTTTGCCAATCCACTGTTGGACTTTTGCCACCCGAAGACGGACTTTTGCCAATCCACCGTTGGACTTTTAGAATATGCCACCCTTAGATGGACCTTTCGCCAATCCACTGTTGGACTTTTGCCACCCGAAGACGGACTTTTGCCAATCCACTGTTGGACTTTTGCCACCCGAAGACGGACTTTTGCCAATCCACTGTTGGACTTTTGCCACCCGAAGACGGACTTTTGCCAATCCACTGTTGGACTTTTGCCACCCGAAGACGGACTTTTGCCAATCCACTGTTGGACTTTTGCCACCCGAAGACGGACTTTCGCCAATCCACTGTTGGACTTTGCTAACGTCTTTTAACAATGCCAGACGACTACTGGCTTGCCACACTACGGGTGGACTTTCGCAAAATTCCTATACTGGATTGCACTCTGCATCCATGTCAGACATCTCTGCCGACTTTGCTGAGGAACAAAGACCAATGATTTGACTTTGGAGACTCCTGAAAGGATAACCTCTCCACTGGAGAATGAATGAATAATCTGTCTGCTTCGAATTGTCAAGCTTGCCAAAAATAAATTGGACTTGAAGAATAATAAATCTGCCAGGAATCACTTCATCTGTTGGGGGAATGAATTCTGGTCACAGTGATTTCGCTGGGGATGAGAATTTCTTTGTATGGCGTCTTTCTAGGAGAGAGAAGTCATAAAAACTCTGCTTGGGGATCTGTCCAATCCAAGACCCTTTGTAGGGGTTATCCACCTTCTGACCCGGCTGGGGAAAGGCTGTACCCTCCTTGTTGAGGAATAGATTCTGTCGATCTGATAAACCTCTGCGGGAAGAACAACAACTCAGCTGGGAGTTGCGGACAAGATTCGATGCTGACCTCTGTGGGGATACCATGACCAGAGATACGATCTTGCTGGGTATCAGGGCTACTCTGCCAGGGATATGCAAATCCTGGTTAGAACATTCCACTGCAACTTGCTAGGAAAGAGTCCTTAGAGATCTGTTGGGGAAACCCAAAGCAAATCCACAGTATTCTGCTGAAGAATATGACTGTCAAGCTTAGGATAAGTACCACAATGCCCCATGTTAGGCGAGCTTCCCTTTAGACAATTCCGTTAGGGATGACGAGTTTATAACAAACTCTGCTGGCGGAAACTACTTTAAAACGTCTCGTGCTGGGGAATGCCTTTTGAGAGGATTTTACAGAAGACCAACTGTCCTCAAACTCTACTGGGGATGATCAACACTTCATGCTGGGGAAACAATCATGCCCCATGCTTGGACAAAACAACAATTCGTCCCCGAAGAGGATGTCATAAGAGGATTTTACAGAAGATTTAGCCTCTTCAAACTCTTGTGACTTCGCTGGGGATAATGACCATCAGTTTCGGTGTCGACGAGACCACTCTTTTGGGGAACCTGTGACCGTTATCGACACAGAAAAGCTTGTAGCTGTTGGAAGTATTGAATAAGAGAATCGACTTAATAAGATGCCACGGTACCCAGTTGAACTTAATTCACTGATATCGACCCGTTATGAACAATCGTCGACCGAACGATGAACGCCGATCTCCTTACCCATAATTGCCCCAGTCTTTTGCGTGGGGTGATTTATTGCTGGTCTTGTGCTTAAAATCATCTGCACCTGCTACCTGCAACAAAAGAATATACCCACATGCCCCGAATATTGCGTGGCTAGAATCCACCATCCGGGAGTATTCAACATTCGAAGTAATTTCAAATGTTTTTTTTTTCTGCGCATGTTATTGCAAGGCTGCCATGTTTTCAAATGCAATGTTTTATCAAAAATTAGGACGTTTTTGCAAACAAAGCAATAAAACAAAAATAGAAAGCTTTTTATTGAAATTCAATTTATTGACTGAGAGCCCAGAATAGGCAATTACATCTGGAAGCAATCCCTGGAAAGAGGTGATCGCTGAAAATTGAGAAAAGAAACTATCCTAATGGCAATGTGAAAACGGAATTCCACTGAGTTTCCATTCTGTTATGACCAGTATGTCTTCAAAACTCCCAGACCTTGCCTTCTGAGGAATGATCAGACCGATTCCTATCCTTCAGAACGTCAGTTGTTCAAACGGTAATGGGGGATAGATAACTCAGACCATAGTCATTCGCTTAAATCCCTCTTTTGTGTGGACCGCCCTTTCAGGTTTTCGATCCACCAGGATACCCTTTTTTGCCTAAGTTGCCCTTTCGGGTTTTCAACTTACCGGGTGTACAAATCTTTTTTCAATTATATCCCTAATTTTTGCCCGAACCTTATTCTGTTTTTGGTTCGCCGGGATGCCCTTTTTTGCCTGGATTTTTTTATTTTTATTATCCATCGGGTCTATTCATGCGAAGTATTTTTTGACTACGTCCGAGTTGACAGGGGATGAAAAGTCTTCGCCATCCATGGTTGTAAGCAATAAAGCTCCGCCCGAAAAGACCTTTTTAACCACGAATGGACCTTCATAGTTAGGAGTCCACTTGCCCCTGCGATCTGTATTGGGAGGAAGGATCCTTTTGAGTACCGCATCTCCGACTTTGTAAACCCGAGGACGCACCTTTTGGTCAAATGCCTGCTTCATTCTGCGCTGATATAGTTGCCCATGACATACAGCCGCCAATCGCTTTTCCTCAATAAGGCTCAGCTGATCAAATCTGGCTCGTACCCATTCAGCTTCATCTAGCTTAACATCCATCATAACTCTGAGGGACGGAATCTCTACTTCAACCGGTAGCACTGCCTCCATACCATATGCAAGTGAGAATGGGGTTGCCCCAGTGGACGTGCGTACCGACGTTCGATACCCATGCAAAGCAAATGGTAACATCTCATGCCAATCTTTGTACGTGACAACCATCTTCTGCACAATCTTCTTGATATTTTTGTTGGCCGCTTCGACCGCGCCATTCATCTTTGGGCGGTACGGAGAAGAATTGTGATGTTCGATTTTGAAGTCCCGGCATAACTCAGCCATCATCTTATTGTTCAAATTAGAACCATTATCAGTAATGATTCTTTCGGGAACTCCATATCTGCAAATGATATCCCGTTTTAAGAAACGAGCGACCACTTGTTTTGTAACATTGGCATAGGATGCAGCTCCAACCCATTTGGTGAAGTAATCAATTGCCACCAAGATGAAACGATGACCATTGGAAGCTGTAGGCTCAATCTTTCCGATCATATCAATGCCCCACATGGCAAACGGCCAAGGCGACGACATGATACTCAACGGATTTGGAGGCACATGCACCTTGTCTGCATAGATCTGGCATTTATGGCATTTGCGGGCATATTTGCAACAATCTGACTCCATAGTCAACCAATAATATCCCGATCTTAACAACTTTTTAGCCATTGCATGCCCTCCGGCATGGGTACCGAAAGAGCCTTCGTGCACTTCAATCATCAACAAGTCTGCTTCATGTCTATCCACACATCTAAGCAGGACCGTGTCAAAATTTCTTTTATACAGCACGCCATCTTTGTTCAAGAAGAAACTATCGGCTAACCTTCTCAACGTCTTCCTGTCTTTGGACGATGCCCCGGGCGGGTACTCTTGACTTTTCAAGAAACACTTAATGTCATAAAACCATGGCTTGTCATCAGACGCTGCATCGACCGCAAACACAAATGCTGGTCTGTCAAGGCGGGATACCTCAATCTTAGGTACATGGTTCCATCCTTGCACTTTGATCATGGAAGACAAAGTGGCCAAGGCATCCGCGAACCTATTCTCATCTCGAGGAATATGGTACAATTTCACTGTTGTGAAAAATGTCAGCAATCTCCTCGTATAATCTCTATACGGCACTAGATTTGCTTGGTGCGTGTACCAACTCCCTTTCACTTGATTGATTACCAAAGCTGAATCACCAAATATATCAAGGGTCTTAATCCGTAGATTAATCGCCTCCTCGATCCCCATTATACAAGCTTCGTACTCTGCTTCATTGTTGGTGCATCCGAAAGTTATTCGTGCAGTGAAAGGCATATGAACACCTTCCGGCGTGATAAGAACTGCTCCAACTCCGCACCCATTCATATTGACAGCCCCATCAAACATCAGACTCCATTTGGATTCAGGGTCTGGCCCCTCCTCCGGAAGTGGTTCCTCGCAGTCTTTAGCTTTGAGAAACATGATGTCCTCATCAGGGAAGTCAAACTTCATGGGTTGGTAATCATCAATCGGCTGTTGCGCAAGATAGTCGGACAGAATACTTCCTTTGATGGCCTTTTGTGAAGTGTACTGAATGTCATACTCTGTCAAGACCATTTGCCACCGTGCAACTCTGCCTGTCAATGCTGGTTTCTCGAAAATGTACTTGATAGGATCCATTTTTGAGATCAACAAGGTTGTGTGCCTAACCATATATTGCCTCAATCGCTTAGCGGCCCATGCAAGCGCACAGCATGTCTTTTCAAGCATTGAGTATCGGGACTCACAATAATTGAACTTTTTGCTCAGGTAGTAAATAGCATGCTCCTTCCTACCTGTCTCGTCATGTTGACCGAGAACACAACCCATGGAACCTTCAAGCACTGTCAGATACATTATCAGCGGTCTCCCTTCAACTGGAGGCATTAGAATCGGAGGTTCCTGCAAGTATTCTTTTATCTTATCGAATGCCAATTGGCAATCGTCATTCCACCTGACCGTTTGATCTTTCCTTAACAATTTAAATATTGGTTCACACGTGGCTGTTAGGTGAGATATGAACCTTGCAATGTAGTTCAATCTACCCAAGAAACCACGAACCTCTTTTTCTGTTCTCGGTTCAGGCATTTCTTGTATTGCTTTCACCTTGGCAGGATCAACCTCAATTCCTCTTTCGCTCACGATGAAACCCAGTAACTTTCCAGAACGCACCCCAAACGTGCACTTGTTTGGATTTAATCTCAGACGGAACTTTCTCAACCTTTCAAACAGCTTTTTCAGGTTAACTAGATGTTCCTCTTCTGTTCTCGACTTGGCAATCATATTGTCTACATAACATTCGATCTCCTTATGAATCAAGTCATGAAACAATGTCACCATCGCCCGCTGGTATGTTGCCCCTGCGTTTTTCAACCCAAAAGGCATTACTTTATAACAATATGTACCCCACGGAGTAATGAACGTGGTCTTCTCCATGTCTTCAGGTGCCATCTTGATCTGGTTGTACCCGGAGAAACCGTCCATAAATGAGAACACTGAAAACTGAGCTGTATTATCGACCAGCACATCAATATGAGGTAGTGGAAAATCATCTTTCGGGCTAGCTTTATTAAGATCTCGATAATCCACACACATTCTCACTTTTCCATCTTTCTTCGGTACTGGCACGATATTGGCTACCCACGGAGGATACTTTGTCACAGCAAGAAAACCAGCATCCCACTGCTTCTGGACTTCCTCCTTAATCTTTAAAGCCATGTCGGGGTGAGTCCGACGAAGTTTCTGCTTGACTGGCGGACATTCTTCTCTTAATGGCAGCCTGTGCACGACAATATCCGTATCCAACCCCGGCATGTCTTGATACGACCAGGCGAAAATGTCAACATACGCGCGCAACATTTCTGTCAAAGTTTGCTTCACATCTGCTTGTAAGCTGGCACCAATCCTGATCTCTTTCTTGGCGTCCTTGGTACCAATATTGATGATTTCTACAGTCTCCTGATGAGGCTGGATGACCCTTTCCTCTTGTTTCAACAATCTGGCCAGTTCTTCAGGGAGTTCACAATCTTTCTCATCCCCTTCTTCGGCTTGATAAATCGGATTGTCAAAGTCATACATAGTCATATCAAAATCGTTATCAGTGGTATCCGGAGGATCAATTCTGCATGAACGGGTTCATGCCTTATTTTAGAATTTATTTTTAAGCAAAACAAAAGAAAATGAAACATTGCCATTTTATTTTTTTTTTTGTGCAAAAATAAAAAACTGAAAGACAGAGAACAAAATTTGATTGCAAAACGTCCTTTATTAATGATTAAACATTGCAAATGCAACCATGGTGGCCCTACAAATGAATCTATACGCCTTGGGCAGAGCGCAAGATTTTGACATGCATTATGGTTAGAAAAAACAAAGAAAAATTACTCTGTCTGAAGAGTAACCCGGATGACTTCTTCAACGAACCAGTTCTGCACTTGTTGTCCCGGAACATGAGGGCGTACCCAGTTGTCCAGGTCACAATCACTGTCAACACTATCCTCTGTGGCTGCACAAGACTGGTCCGTGTAGATAATTCCCCCACTATTGAAAGTAATGGGTCCCCTGCTCCCCGCATCTGAAGTTGTAGAGGGATGATAACCAATACCAAATTTGTCTTCCTTCATTGGGGTCTCTATCAACCTGCCCCAACCTTGGGCGTTGCCTGCCCTGACGACTTCGACAGCTTGTTTGTAAGATGAAATGGAGGTACCAGCCCCAACTGGTACAGAAGAAGACTCAGGTGCATCGTCAATGTTGACTGCTTCAAATGATTGGCACAGCATCTCATGAATTTCCCCATCCATTTCAATGTACTTGAACGTAGACAAATGACTCACAAAGATGTCTTCTTCCCCACACACTGTCACAACTTGCCCTTCAAACTCATACTTCAACTTTTGATGTAGAGTAGAAGTAACAGCCCCGGCTCCGTGAATCCAAGGGCGTCCCAATAGGCAGCTATATGCAGGTTGTATGTCCATTACATGGAACGTGGATTTGAATACCTGTGGTCCAATTTGTACGGGCAATTCCACCTCACCAAACACAGATCGTCTAGTTCCATCGAATGCTCTAACCACCAATTCACTAGGCCTTAAGATCAAACCGTCAACTTCCAGCTTCATTAATGCCTTCTTGGGCAAGACATTGAGTGATGAACCAGTGTCTACCAGTACATGAGATAACACTGCGCCCTTACACTCCATCGTGATATGCAAAGCCTTATTATGGTTTCTTCCTTCAACAGTCAAATCTCTACTTGTAAAGCCCAAGCCATGGCTAACATTAACATTGGAGATTACGCCCTCGAGCTGATTAACAGTAATTTCTTGTGGCACGTATGCACTCTTCAATACTTTCAACAACGCCTGCCGATGCGCATCAGAGCACATCAATAGTGACAAGATTGAAATCTTTGAAAGGGTCTGATTCAGTTGGTCCACAATCTTATAATCGCTTTTCTTGATTATCTTCATAAATTCTTCCATTTCCTTATCAAAAGTAATCTTTGTCTCTGCTTCAGGTGTAGGCGCATTTTCAACCACCTGTTTACCTTTAGCCTTTGCTGCGGCTTCTGCCTCTTTATCACTTCTCAAGGTTTGGGGAGCGAACAACCTTCCACTCCTTGTAAAGCCCCCTACACCCCCTACGTTATCAATATTTGGGCTGACTGACGACTCAACTTCTTGCTTTTTACCTTCGTAATATACATCTGCCCCATAGTGCCATGGGATAGCCTTCGTAGACGTGAACGGCATTGGTCCTGGCACCGTGATAGTGACAGGACTGGGCCTTTCTGGCGCAACACTCGCCACGGGAGCTGCATTGACCGGCATTTGAATCTCAGCGGGGGTGTAATAGATGGTCACGGTTGATATCTCATCAGTGTCTTTCACGACTCTGTCGAACTGTAGACATCCTTCATCGATCAGATTCTGTAAACCCATCTTCAACTTATCACAGCCGTTCTCCTGATTCATACACTCAGAGCAATCTTGATTACAGCCCGGGAACACCTGTCCCTTCAATAAACGATCTTTTACAACCAACAAAGAAGTTTTCACTTGATGAACGTCTAACACCAAATTCAATCTCCTCCCGTTTTCAATAGCGTACACATTTGCTGCACTATGATCAGGCATGGGATGCTGAGTAATATTAGGAGCGGGAGAGAAATTGATGGCTTTAGCATCAATCAAATCTTGTACTTTATGGTGGAAAGCCCAACATTTTTCAATGGAGTGTCCCTGAGCACCTGAGTGGAACTCACAACGAGCATTAGCATCGAAGTTAGGTGGCAGGTTTCCAGCAACCGGAGCTTTCATAGTACGGAGTTCTACCAACTTTAACTCGAGTAGCCGGGGCAACAGCGCGGCATAAGTCATAGGGAGAGGATCCATCTTACGATCCCTCTGTCTAGACCTTTGCTGGAAAAAAGGTTGTTGCTGTTGAACTTGTTGTTGGGGTTGTTGTTTCTGAACAGACGGTGTGGGGATTGTTACAGCATCTACCTGATAATAAGCTCGAGAACGCCCTCTGCCTCGTCCTCTAAACACAGCATTCGTATCACCTTCTCTTCTTTTCTGGTTACTAGCAAACGGTTTCTTCGTCCCCGAAGAGCCAGCCCTACTCACATCCTGGATCTTTCCAAGCTTTAACAGACTTTCTATTCTTTCTCCCGCAATCACAATATCAGCAAATCCAGTTGACGGACAAGCAGCTAATCTATCAAGATAGGCCCCTTGCAAGGTGCCCATGAACATATCTGCCATTTCTCTGTCTGACAAGGGAGGTTGAACCTGGGCAACCATTTCCCTCCACCTCTGTGCATATTCTTTGAAACTCTCTTTGGCATTCTGGGACAATCCCTGCAATTGGGTGCGGTTGGGCGCCATGTCGATATTATACTGGTATTGCTTCAGGAACGCTTCTGCCAGATCTTTCCAATTCTTCACAGCAGCTCTATTCAACTTCATGTACCAGGTCAAGGACGCCCCAGCCAGACTGTCCTGAAAATAGTGCATCCATAGCTTCTCGTCATCCGTATGGGCTGAAATCTTCCCAAAGTAAGCTTGAAGATGCGTTTGGGGACACGCATTGCCGTGATACTTATCAAAAGTGGGAGGTTTGAATTTAGGGGGAATTCTGACTCCTGAGACCAGCCCTAAGCTGGTAACATCAATACCCATAGAGTTCTTGCATTCTATGGCCCTGATCTTCTCTGCCAACTCATCATACCTCCGATCACCTTGATTACCCACATCAGCATCTAGTAGAGTAAATTGGTCTTCCAGAGTATCTTCAAGAGTAACACCAGCATGCCTACCATTTCCATTACCCCGATTGTTACCACCAGGAGGAGGGTTGCCACCGGGAGGAGGAATGCCATGTCCCTGTGAATTGTCATGCTGATCACCTTCGGGCCCATTGTCTGGACGCTCGACCAGAAGCCTCAACCTCTCCTGATTTTGCGCCATGCCAGTCATGAGGGTCATGAACTGGTCCATACGCGCCCTCATTTCCGCCAAATCACTTTGCACTTGATCCATGATTCTTACTTGATTCCTTCGCGTCGAATATCGGTGAATATGACTCTCCGCTATACTGCCTGAAACCAAATAAAGGTTAGAGTCCCTGCAACGAGTACCTGAAAAGCAAGTAACAAAAAAATGCAAAATGATATGCAATGCCATGCAATGCCATGTTTGTCATTTCCGAGGTGCTTTATACCCTGATTCCAATCCAACCACAGAAATCTGAAGACCAGAAATTGTGATATAAAGAGACGTGTCGTGGTCATGTGCTTGTGTGCAGCTATCTGATAAGGAATAATTCTGAATAAAACTGCTCATACTCATTCAACGAAGTATTCAGGTACATTTAAGAAAGGTTCAACCGCAAATTCAATACAAGGAAAAATGGATCCATCAACAAGCCTGATGGTAACCATTAACAACAAAATATAAGGAAAAGAACATCAGTCTGACAATTCCACACCCCTCAGCTTATCACTTGAGTATTTGATCTCCTCAAAAAGTTTACGGGTACGCTGGTGATTCGGCTTTTCAATCATTTCTTTGATCAAGACATCCCTTTTCTCAAGAGCTTCAGTTAAAGAACCCATATGCAGCATCAGAGCCTCGTCATCACACACTCCTTTGTGTCTCTTTATGCCGGCTTGCGTCTTGAGTATCTCCCTTTCTATCATGACTTCTTCAAGCTCTTTCTTGGTATTCCTCAGCTCACCTCTAGCTTCTTCTAGCTGTTCTTGACTCTTACCGAGGCTTTCCCGATACTTTCTCCTCTGCTCATGCGCCTTTTCAAGCTCTTCGTCCTTAATCTGCAACTGTTCCTGTAATTCAGCATTCTCTATCCTAACTTCGTCCCAAGCGTGCTGAAACTTTGTTAACTTTTCTTTGGTCTGTGCTAACGCCTGTTTGGTTTGCTTGTGGGCTTGAGTAGCATCATCAGCACCTTTACTAATCTTCCGGAAATGTTGGGCTCTTCCAGCAAAGTCTTTTTCTTTTGCAGTTAGGATTTGTTCAGCATCTTGGGCTTTCCGCTCCAGCTCTTTGTTGACATGTAGAGCATTCTGAAGACGGCTACTCAACTCGGAATTCTCTCCTTGGAGCTTTTTCACCAAGGCTTGCAACTTGTCAACTTCTTCCACAGTAGCAGTGCTTCTTGCTTTCTCATTCTCCGGATACAAAAGGGGCGCCTTACCAAAAGGCAAGAGAAAATCTTCAACTCTTTTCTTCACCCACTCTTCATATGCTGGATAAACCCGGTTGTTAGGCTTGCCTAGAGTAACTTTCCCCTTTTTCAGTATGCTACCCCAGCTTTCAGAAGCTTTCTGTGCTGCTTCCCAACCATCTGATGTATGAAAATAGAGGGGCTCCTCCACATCTCTCTTAATAGGCGGACCTGTCAGGGCATACCCAAATTGTCGAATGGCCAAAGAAGGATTGTAGTTAATCCCACCCAGTCTTCCTATCAGTGGAACGTTAGGGAACTTACCACAGCTGTGGATAATATTCTTGCCAATCAGCCCATGATCTACCCATACGATGTCCTTGGCTATCAATCCCATTAAACGCTGTTTCCACTCTAGAGAATCTTTGGAATCCACAAAAGCCCCTGATTGTGGTAAACGGCCTGAAAACCACTTATAGAACAAGGGTGCACAACAACGAATTATCCCTCCTCTTTTCTTTTCGTTTCGGTTGTACAATGAGTAGTGAAGATCTCCCAGTAGCGTTGGCACCGGGTTCTTCATCATGAATATTCGTATAGCGTCCGTATCAATGAAATCCGGCTCGTTGGGAAACAACACTATGCCGTATATACAAAGGGCTAGCAAAGCATTAAAAACAAGCCAATTCTCGCCTTTAGCTGCTTCCTGGGCCTTCTTAATCAGATATTCCAACTTGTAACCACGAATCTTTCCTTTGTTGGAGATATTGTCGCCTAACTCTGATTTGCTCAAATAAAGAGCACCAGCCACCTTCCCAAAGTCAAGATCCCCCACTGATCCAAAGAAAGGGGGCTCCTCCTTGATAGCAATCCCCAACATGTTGGAATACTCCTCCAGGGTAGGAACCAACACATAGTCTGGCAATACAAAACACCTCAGAGGCGGATCATAGAACTGCATCAACGTATGGAGACCTCTGGCTTCATAATCACTGACATTACGGACCATAGATAAAATCCACCCATATTTCTCTTCAAAAGCTTCTCGTACTGCAGGACTCGCCATTCCCTTCAGCATAACAATAGGGCCTAAAGTAGGCGTAAGGAACTTATAGCTGATGATATTCTTCCTCTCTTTAGTGTTCATCTTTGCAGGGACCTGATGACTGGAATCAAGGGTAATATATGCACCTGGAAATGAATAAACATGTATGTTAGGATATGATAATGCAATGCAAAGGGCAATGTGATCAGGTAATCAGGTGTCTGTGCTGAACTGTGAACGGTGTCAGTGTAGCTCTGAGACTAATATAGAACCATAAATAAGAACCATCTGAATACAATAGGATGAAACTTCCTTTCTGTGCAATGATGATAGAAAACCGGGTATGTAGGAGGTCATGGTTACCTGCAAACCTGTAAACAACCCGCCCTTCTCACATGTGGGTACTAGGATGTTCAGTATCCCGGGCTCTCAGGTCGAGAAATGATGATACGTTTACCATTTCTGGTTTGGCATCATCATCAATCGAGAAGGCCTCAACTGATTCTCCAAAACAAAAAGGTCCTCAGCTTCTGGCACTGAGGTCGAGAAGCAATAGTACATTCATCCCTCAGGGTACAGTACTATAGCCAATCGAGGAGTGCCTCCGCTGACTCTCTTTCAAAAAGGGATGTCCTATAGCAAGTTCCCAGCATTGGGTCCTCGGATCGAGAATGTGCAATGGGTTTGCCACGGAATGTGGTCTGCCACTGTCACAACTCGGGAGGAGTGCCGCAACTGAGTCCTCGGGAATGGTCACCAGAGTCGACAGTTCCTCAAGAGAATAACCACTGGCCTGCATAACATGCAGTAGCAGAAAGCTCCTGATAGAACCTCGTCTGGTTGTGGGTCTCATGAACAACAATACGTGGTCACCACCACGCAAGCGTCATGACTATCCACTCTAATACCTATGTATGTACTCAAGCCTTGGTAGTGGGCTTATCTCTCAGAACACCCATCCCGCCAAACAGACAAAACAGTGCAACACAATATAATATGTGATATGCAATGCTAAAATGTGGTAAATACAGTAATGTACAGTAAAGTAGTAAATAACCATACAATAAAACAGTAAATACAGCACAACAGTAAACACCCAATGAAAGAAAAGCAGACAAGCGCTAGGATTGACTCGCTAAGGGAACCAGAGATTTTGGGTTCGATCCCCAGCAGAGTCGCCAGCTGTCGCTCCCGGGATTTTCATCCTAGTACAAACGCGAAAGTGGCACCGAACAGAGTCGCCAGCAATGTGTATTTATCCCATGAGAGGGAAAGGAAACACCGCATAAACCTGAAGGAAAGGATAGAGCATGGTCTTACGACCAAGAGAACTGGGTTCGGGAGTCGGTTACGCGCGGGGAAGGTATTAGCACCCCCTCGCGTCCATCGTACCCGATGGGATCCACGCTTGCTTGTCTCGATCAAAGGGTGTAGAAATGATACTGGAAAAGAAAGGTATAAAAGGAAAGGAAAGAAAAGGAAAGGAAAGAGAAAGAGAAACAAATGTAGGGAAAATAAAAGAAGTGCTCGCATGGGCCCTACCCCACTGCCTACGTATCTCATCGGGAGCATGAGAATCAGAGCGACGTAGTTCCCCTCACTAGGGATGGATTGTGTTTTTTAGAGAACGGCTTACGTTCTAGCTCAGGTGTTGCAGGCTCGCTGGTCCGAGTGCGTTACCATCTTGCAAGAGAACGAGTAGAAGCGCGTTCGTACGCTAAGAGTGAATGAGGTGAGAAAAGAATTCCCGAAGGAAAGACGTTATTGTTTGTTTTTGTCTTTTAGAAAGAAGTGTTTTGTTATTTGTTTGCATATGATAGTGTATCTGAACCTTAGTCATTGGAATGTGTACATTCTCACATTCCAAGATGGAATGGGTAAGAAAGCACACTAAGAGTGAAGAAGATCCCCACACTTAGTTCCAATTGTCAAGGTTCAAACACACTAGCGTATTTGTGTTTATTAAGTGTTTTTGTTGATTAAGAATGAAGAAGTGTTTTTTATTATTTGTACCTTCAACAAGCATTGCATTTAAGTCCCTCACACAAGATCAAATGTGTAGCACATTGACCCAAGATGGGCCATTTGCTACTCATTTAAGATTATAAGAGAAGACCCCTTACAATCTTTCCTTTATATGAAAGGCCTAAATGCAATAAATGCTTACCTTCATTAAGTGTTTTTGGATTTTCTTTTTAGATGAGAAGAGAGACTCAAGAGAAGGAGAAAGGTAAAATCTATGGGGGGACTAAGACACACCCTATCGTTAGCATGCTTGGAAGTCCTAAGGTTTAGTGAAGTTTAAGAAACCTAATCCTAAAAAAAAGAAAAGAAAGAAGAAAGAACACCACTTACTTCCAAGATGGAAGCTAAGTTGTTCCTAAAGAGGGAGAAAGAAGGTTATGAAGACAAAGCATTATGAAATGCTTAAACAATCACAAATTGAATGATTAAAAGATGAAGGAAGAAGTTAGAATGTGGAAGCATATCCACACTCAAATGACTTACCACTAGCCCCTGAAAAGGTTAGCACAATTACTTATAAGTAAAGAAAGAACATGTAATGAACAAATCAAACTCAAACAAGTTGAGGAACAAAGTAAAATGAGATTGAATGCTATAAGAACTTCCAAGTCAGAATGTACATCTCCAAAGGTGTTCACTAATATAAACACATCAAACACCAAACCACAAGTACACAAACAAAGAAATAGAGCACCAAGAAGTGCATTATAAAAGAAGTAGAAAAGGATGAAAGAAAATGCAAAGCAACTATGCAAGAATGCTTCATGAGAGGTTATGGTCAGAATATGGACAACTTAAACATGTGCCTAAACATGGTCTTCAAACCTCACTCAAATCATGCAAACAATTTCTCAATCCATTAAGAGGCAAAGAAACAAAAGTGAAGTGATATGATCATGATCCATACTTGTGCAAAAAGTGACTTAAAGTGAAAGACAATCACAAACATGCAAAGATGAGGTTCCAATATCACAACCAGAGATCAATTAATATGCTATCAATCTTCAAACAAGACCTCAAATTGTGGCACAAGTGCCTTCATGATCAAGCAAACCAAACATGAAGCATACATTCATAAAATGAACAAGTTAGATTTCATGCTTCAAACACATATCAAACATGCTTCAAAAATTATGACTTTCAACAATCAAACACCTTAAACATATGTCATTAACATATCAAAGCCACAAGCAATGGATCAGAACCAAAGTCATTCAACAATTAGGTCAAGACCTCATGAAAGTTTCATGCATTCATGCACAAAGCAACACATCCAAAGTCATCCAAAAAGACTTAACAAATCAAACCATAAAGCTCAAACATACTTAAACAGGTTATAAGCACAATGCAAAAAGAAAGGGATCAAAATCACCTTTTATGATCAAGAACAAAAATGCACAAAATGGTATATCACAATAAGCATGCATATAAATGGAAATTCAAAAGAAATAATGGAACAGGGGAAAAATGGTCATAAAATCAGAAAATAAAATCATGGAAAATTTCCTAAATGTTTTAAGAATACACATGAATTTTTGTAGAATTTTCCAATCTGTTTTGGTATTTTTAAAAATTGGAAATGAAACATGTATAAAAAATAAAAAAATGAAAATGAAATGCAAAGGGAAGGGGGTATGAACATAGCAATAACGCAGTGCAAATTAAATGGGCCTCAAAACAAGGGGGTGCAAATATCAATCTGATTGAGTCCAAATGCGCGCATAACACATTAACAACAATGCACCTTCAGTCAACATCAGTCAACACAATCCAAGCCATTGATTTAAGCCAGGTCAACACAAAAATCAAAGTACACAAGATCAACGCATGCACGTGAGGACACATGCCAATTACCATGTACCATGCCACACAAAGTTTAAATGAATTCAGAAAAAAGGCACGTGAGGAGCATGCTTATTTTAATGTGTTGGCACGTTTTAAGCCACACGATGATGAACATCCAATGGTCCATATTCAAACTGCAAATGAAACCCTAAAATGAAGCCACCGGCCGGAGAGGGACCTCCGGTCACCTTCTCCGGTCACTTACCACCGTCTGCAACTCACATTCTTTCCAGAAAATCACAATGCATACATCAATTGAAAGCTAAACTCATGTACATTATGAATATGCTAATGAAAATCACCAAACACATACGCACAGCAAGAACAGAGTCAATCAAATTAAGCCCTAGGTATAGAACTATGCCTCTAAGAAGCCTATCAACTAGCCAGGACGCACACGACCTCTATTAGGCCACAAACATCACAAAAACAAGCTGGATCCAGTAAAATAAAGTTGAGGAAGAGAACCTGAAAATATGATGAACTTTGGATCCACCAGAATACCAGAGATCCTATCTTCTTCTTCTCCCTTGGAGCTTCACAAACCAAGCAAAATAAATGCTGTTTGAGCTTGATATCTTGAGACCAGTGAGGGATTCAAAAACTTGATGAAGTACACTTGAAGAATTCGTGTGGATTATGCTGGTTCTTACTTCAATCATGCGCCATTGATGATGATGGAGATGAAGTAGAGGAAGGTGATAACAGAATCGTGCACACAGAGAAAGGGTTTGGAGAGAGCACTTGAATTGTTTTTGGAGAGAAAAGTGAAAAATGAAAAACCTCCCTCAAAATGTGAAGAGTATTGGAATTTATATGTTGAGTTTAGCTATGGTTTAGTGAGTGAATTAACTGAGTCACCCTTGGGTTAAGTGAGTCCACCCTAACTAACTGAGCCAAGTTAGTTAGGGGACGAGTTGGTTATGGCTGGGTTATGGTGAGGATGATGTTTAGAGTGTTATGGTGAGGATGAGATTATGCAGTGTAGCAGCAAGCTTGCTGGACAAGTTTGGGTTCTTTCCCTTTTCATGTATGAAGCAACATGGATAGCACGTGCTGCTCAAGTTTGTAAAGGGGATGTTGGTTTAAATGGGGAAAAGAATAAAGAGTATTCATGTGAATTCTGAAACAACCACCACAGCCATGGTTCATTTTCTGGTTTTATGACAGCTTGGAATCAATGCCATCATAGTGATTGGATGATGAAACTCTCCCTAATCCCTGAATGATTTAGTGTGTTTTTGGGTTCATTCGAAAGAGGAAATATAATGCTACATATTTGGTGTGAAAAATGAATTGAAATAAGACATGGAAGAGGTTGAAAAATGACTTAGAACATTAAGGTTTGGGACTGGTATAAGGGTGAGGCAGTGAGGTTGGCTGGCAAGGCATGTTGGCATGGGATTTTCAGCATAATCACCATGACTTTGGACCCATATATCGCCTCTATAACTTGATCAAATGGAATTTTGTCCAACATGAACATTGAAGCTGACACTACAAGGAACATCTTTGATGTTGAAAAGTTTCTCATTTGGAGCCTCTAACTATGAGAAAAGTGAGTGTACTTCTGGCCCACCACATGCTTGTGAAAATGACTGCGCGCGTGACCTGAAGATACTTGGTCATGACCTAGTTTTGAACCTACTTTGCTCAAACTTTGGCCACTCATATCTCACTCAATTTTTATCCAATGGAGATGTTCTACACATGGATTTGGAGCTTAAAGCAAGAACTTTTGTTGTGGCCGAGTGGAATTTTCATTTGGTGCTTCAATTTTAGATGGCCTTGGCTCAAACTCTGATGCAAAATGGCCAAAACTTACTATTTTTAGTAACCCTACTTCACCCAAAAATGGCAACTTTCCACATCTTGATTTTTTCATGATTCCTTTGGAGTTTCTTGACCAAATTTTGCACATTGGACACATATAACATGAATTTTATGAATTTGGCCTCAAAAAGTCAAGAGTTGACTTTTCCCTCTGATTATTTGACTTTGCCCCAATTTCTCTGATTCCTGATCTTTCTTCCAATTGAAACACTTCCAAAACCAATAGAGATGTAATTTTCCACATACATACACTTAAGGACATATGGAATACCATGACATCAAGTTTTGTTCAAAAACCAAAGATTCCCTGATTTAATGGGAAACCCTAGTTTTGGTGCCCACCTCCTAGGAGAAAAATGTGCAGTCTTCAATTTCAAATTCCTCAGAGTATGTTGTGTACCTTCTTAAAGGATGATGATATATGCCCTTTGAGGATGATTTTGGATCAATGAGCTATCTCTTTTGAGGGTTTTCCTTCAATTTTTGAACCTCTTGCATAGTGAAAGATGTAGTGCTTCAATCTCCCATTGAATCTCTCATCCTTGAGGTTGTGGATGATCCATTGAGATGGTATGAGACATGAAAGACCTCTTGGCTTGCCTTGAGGAAACTTGATTGACCTTTTTGTGCTTTGAATGATTCCTTGATTGTCCATCTCCCACCTGACCACATGCCCTGATGGTAAGAAGGATGCCATGCTTCATTTTTCTATGTTAAATGCAATGCAATGCTAATGAGATGGATATGACATGATAAATGATAATGCCATGCTATGATGCCAAAAGGGGAGAGCAAATTTTGGGGTATTACAATAAGGCTCTGGTTTCAGTCTACAATGAGATTGATAAGATTCGTAGAAGGTTCTTGTGGGATGGTGGTAGTGACGATCGAAAGATATCGTGGTTAAGTTGGGAGGTGGTTTGTTGCAAGAAAGAGTTGGGAGGCCTTGGAATTAGAAGGATGAAAGAGTTTAATTTGGCTCTGCTCAACAAGTGGAAATGGTAGATTATGTCGAGGTCGGAATATTTATGGAAGAAAGTTCTCAGAGCAAGGTACGGTGGATTTTGAATGATTCTTTCAATAGGAGGAAGGGTTGTTCAGGTTGGTGGATTGATTTGTTGAGGTTGGCTGACAGTTCTAAGGTGGGTGCTTGTGCGTTCTCCTTTGGTGATAGTCTGAAGTTTCGTGTAGGGGATGGTTCCAAGATTTCTTTTTGGATGGCGAACTGGTCTTCTTCAGGTCCCTTGGCTGTTACTTTTCAGGATTTATAATGTTTGAGCAGGTTAAAATAGGCGAGTATTGCAGAGATGGGCCATTGGGAGGAAGGAGAGTGGTTTTGGGACTGCTTTGGAATTCCAGATGTTTTGCAGGAACAAAACAACCTTAGAATTTTGGAATTGATTGAAGGTTTGAACGGTATCAAGCCGAGACCGGTGGTGAAGGATGTTGTGCAGTGGGCAGGCTGTGAGCATTTCGACTATGAAGTTAAAGAAGTTTATAAACAATTTGCGGAAGTGGTTGGAAAAAAGACGACGGATGAGCAAGACAGGGGCTTCTCGCTGTTATGGAAGCTCAAGGTCCCTGAGAAGACAAAGGTATTTGGGTGGAAAACGTTGTGGTGTAGGTTACCGTCCCGTCTGGAACTTAGGAAGAGGGGAATTGGGGTCAATACTTGCTGTCTGCTTTGTTCTGAGTGTGATGAGGATTGTTTGCACCTGTTGTTCTCTTGCTCCTTTTCGGTCATTGTGTGGCAAATTATCGGTAAATGGCTTGGAGTTGAGACTGCGTTTAATGGAGATGTGAATAATTTTTTCTTGAGATGGTGTGCAGGAGGCGGAAATAAGATGGGGAGATGTGTTGTTTGGATAGCGGTCATTTGGGCGTTATGAACGGAAAGGAACAACCGTATTTTCAAGTCGGTTTCGTCTTCTGTTGATGATGTGTGCTGGAGTGTTAAAATTTTAGCTTGGAGGTGGGGGTCTATTAGGAATATTCTTTATTCCAAGTCTAGTTTCTTAGGATTTTGTAATGATCCATTTCAATTTTCCAGATCCGACTTGGTTGAGAATTTTTCTTCCTTTTGTAAGGGCTTGAATACCCCCTTGTATTCTCTTTAATCAATTGCTTTTAAAAAAAAATAGTACTTTAAATTTTTGAAGTAATACGTAGAAGATAATATTCATTATATACCTAAACCTACATATCTACCTATAGACAAATTGTTACTATAATTGTTTGTCTCTGGTATAATCTCTGTCCACTTTATATATTTAAAAATGAACCAAATAATTTTTTGGTATTTGCAATAAAGCGCTACAATTGTATATCTATTAACAAATGAATCAAATAATTTTTTGATAAATGCAATAAAGAGCTACAATTGTATATCTGTTTATGAGCTATGAATGCAATAATTCTTTGGTACCTTAAGATTGCATAATTAATATCTTATAATAAATCTTAAGATTGAATATCTCTTAATTGACTAACCTTTAAATACATGTTGAAAAGTTATAGTTCGAAGAAAAAAAACGCAAGGTACTCCTATATAGTTGAATCAGACACGTTTCAATATTAGGTAGACGAAACACTCAAACATTAAAGAATTTAAGAAATTTTTAAGAATAAATACAAATATTAGTAGGGAAGTTATATAAAACAATAATAAAATATAGTCAAGAATTAAATACAAACAGTATAATTGTTTTAATGTGCATTAACTAAATTTGACCACCATAATATTAAGAATTTGAATAAATAGTTTTAAATGATAATTATAATTTTCAAACAAATAGTTTAAAATCATTAATTGTGGGCCTTTTTCTTTAAATGTGAATATTATGAATTGGGTCAAATTATGTAGTCCTAGTCCAATTAATCTTAAGGTCATTTTAATTTTTTTTAAAGTAATGGATATTATAATTAAAAATAGGGTAATTTTAAATGATAACACCACATAAAGATGAAATATAGAAAAAGAAAACAAGTAAACAAACACTAACACCTAACACAAAAACAACTAAATTAGGTTTGAATCTCACTAGAGAGGTAAGTCCCCAGCAGACTCGCCAACTGTCGCGGTGCGAAAAATATCCGAGCATACGGATGCTCAAAATAAACAGAGTCGCCACCGAAGTTTATTTATTCCAAAAGAAAATGGAAAATATGGATAAAACCCTTAAAAAACATAAATATGGTTGTCGCAACCAAATTTGGATTCGGGAGTCGGTTATGCGAGGAGGAGTATTAACACCCCTCACATTCGTTATACTTAACGGGAACCGTTTAGTTAATTTTAGAAAGTGTTAGCTTGAAAATGTTTAAGTTTATTCTTTTTAAAAGTATTTACAGAAAATGAATAAAAGGACTAAAAAATATTTTTTTTTTTATTAAAGTGCTTCACGAGATGTTTAATCTCACTCCTACGCATTCTCTGGTGTGATGAGGAATTCAAAGCTACGTAGTTATGGGTAGCAACTGTTTGTTTGTTGATCAATTTTAGCGAAAAGTACTTAGTCGTATTCGAGCAGAAAACATTGCTTGCCACCCAAAACATTGATAAGTGAACATTTTCTTCGTCAGAATGGACAACGTTATCTGAAATCTCACAAATTTATGTTCTCATCACATTCGAGCGAAAATCGTTCTTACTTCTTCCCCATGGTAGGAACGAAGCCTTGTTTACATGTCTCGAAATGGACGAAACATCTTTTGTTTGTAAAAAGGTTTGGACATCGCGCTAAGCCAAAAAAGAGGTTTGATTGGTTGAGTTTATTTTAGTTGGATGGCGAGTATTCCACCAACGAGCTCTACAGCCAATGTTTAAATATTCGGGGAAAAAGAGGCATATGCCTAATCAATGAATTGTCATCCAAATTTATTGTGAAAGATGTGAGGCGAATTGATTCATGATTCCTTAACAAAAGACGAGCATTCGAACAATAAACTCTACAGCCAATATTCAAATACTCGGAGGAAGAAAGAGGCCTACCCCCAATTAATCATTTTTTGTCTATGAAAGAACAAACTAAGTTTGGTTGGTTATTTTATTTTTGTATAGTGTTGGAACTCAGTTCCAAGAAAGATGAATATTTGAGAAGAAGAAGAAGAAGGAGAGAAAAGAGGGAGATTAGGGTTTGGAAACTTTGTAAAATTTTATTATGAAGCTGTTGTGTAAAATACAAATTACAATGCCCTTTATATAGGCTATCAAAGCCCAGGCCCAAAACAATCAATTCAACACAAACTAGCAAATCGACTGAACTCCTTATCAGCTATATTCGACTCTGTCAAATACAGCTGACCTACGCAACACTACAACTATTCGACTGACTATATACAACTTCGACCAAAACCCATAACACCCTTCGACTTCGACAAATTAACATGAATTACATCTAACACACCACCTAATTCATGTTTTCGAGACTTCTCATCCCAATGCTCTTCTTTAACTCGTCGAATCTGAGTTTCTTCAAAGGTTTGGTAAGTATGTCAGCTAGTTGAACTTCAGTCTTGCAATATTCAAGATCCATCTTCCCTCTGTTTACTTGATCCCTGAGAAAATGATACCTTCT
Organism: Lathyrus tuberosus; assembly: GCA_022829125.1. Classification (NCBI taxonomy): domain Eukaryota; kingdom Viridiplantae; phylum Streptophyta; class Magnoliopsida; order Fabales; family Fabaceae; genus Lathyrus; species Lathyrus tuberosus. Next base: position 1,813,583 of record JALAZF010000768.1, read on the forward strand.
TTCTATGTGCTTACTTCGACCATGACACATAGGATGATTGGCAAGATCAATAGCTGACTTGTTGTCTACAAACAATTTCATCTTCCCAGGTTCCTTGATCTTGAGTTCTTCGAGCAACATATCTATCCATGCTGCCTGACATGCTACATACGATGCATCTACATACTCAGCTTCACATGATGACAAAGCCACAATGCTTTGTTTTCTCGAACTCCAAGAGATTGGAGCTCATTCGATCATGAAAATATAGCCTGCAGTACTTTTCTTCTCATCTTGGTCTCCACTGAAATCTGAATCAGTATAACCATATACCTCAGCATCTTTCGACTTGGACTTATTTCGACATGGCATCAGCACACCATGATCAATCGTACCCTTAATGTATCTCAGTACTCTTTTTACTGCAATGAGATGACATTCTTGGGGTTTCTCCATAAATCGACTTAACAATCCGACACTCTGACAAATGTCTGGCCTTGTATTGCAAAGATACCTCAAGGATCCAATAATTTGTTTGTACAGTGTCGAACTTACAAACTCATCATCAGTTACCTTCTTTAACTTTGCTCCCGTTTCCAATGGAGTTGTCGCAGCTTTACAGTCAATCATCTTGAACCTCTTCAAAATATCTTGAGCATACTTCTTCTGGTGCAGGAACACACCTTCAGCTATGTCTTTGAATTCCATCCCTAAGAAATATGACAAATTCCCTAGGTCGGACATTTCGAACTTTTGCATTAGCTTCGACTTGACTTTTCTTATCTCAGCTTCATTTGCACCTGTAATTAGCGAATCATCAACATACAGGCATAAAATGATTCGACTATCATTGTCGACATCATTTACATAAACTCCATGCTCAGACACACACTTTGTGAACCCTGCTTCGATTAGGAAACTATCTATTCTTTTGTTCCAAGCCCTCGGGGCTTGTTTTAATCCATAGAGAGCCTTCCTTAATCTGTACACCTTCGACTCATGCCCTTTAACCTCAAATCCTGGTGGTTGACTGACATACACTTCTTCCTCCAGAGGTCCATTCAAAAATGCTGATTTTACATCCAACTGATGTATCTTCCATCCTCTATACGCTGCTGTCGAAACAACAATCCTGATTGTTTCCAACCTAGCCACTGGCGCATATACTTCGTCGAAATCAACACCAGGTTTCTGCAGAAATCCTCTTGCCACTAGTCTTGCCTTATGCTTGGCAATTTCACCATTTGGCCTTCGTTTCAGCTTGTAAACCCATTTCACATCAATAGGCTTCTTACTGGCTTTTTTCGACAAGTTCCCAGGTATTGTTCTTCTCGATTGCCCTGAGTTCTTCCTTCATGGCTTCACACCAATTCGAATCATTCATGGCTTCATCCAAATTAATTGGTTCTGCTTCAGCCATCATCATTGCTTCTTCTATTAAGTCACCTTCTGCATCGATTGCATTATCTGGAAATCTCTCATATCCAGCTAACCTTGTCGACTCAGCTCTTGTTCTAGTTGATCTTCTGACATTCTGCTCAGGTGGTTCTTCATTTCGTCTTGTCGTGGCCTCAGTTTGTTGGTCTTCTTCAAACACCGTCGGAACTGTCTCTTCCATCTGTCGAGCAGTATCCTGTCCAACTGACCCATGACTCCACTCCCATTTTTTATTCTCATCTACCAGAACATCTCGACTGATCACAAATTTATCATCTTCTGGTGAATATAGTCTATATGCACCAGTCGAATGATAACCTATGAGCACCATGGTTTGACTTTGATCATCTAGTTTTGTTCTCAATTGCTCAGGAACATGCCTAAAACATATTGATCCAAAAACTCTAAGATTACTTACATTTGGCTTCTCACCTGTCCAAGCTTCATGAGGAGTCTTCTCGACTAACTTCTTCGTTAGACATCTATTCAGAATGTATACTGCTGTCGAAGCTGCTTCAGCCCAAAATCTCTTTGGCACCTCTTTAGCCTTCAACATACTCCTCGTCATATTCAATATACTTCTATTCTTCCTCACAGCTATGCCATTGTGTTGAGGTGTATAGGGTGCAATAACCTCATGCTCTATACCTTTCTCTTCACAAAATCTAGCAAACTCTCGAGAGACATATTCGCCACCACCATCAGTTCTCAGTTTCTTTAGCTTGCAGCCACTTTGCTTTTCGACAAGCAACTTAAACTTCTTGAACTTTGTGAATACTTCACTCTTACTTTCGATCACATAAATCCACATATATTTGGTGAATTCATCAATGAAAGTTAAGAAGTAACGCTTGCCACCATTCGACCTAACTTCAAAAGGTCCACATACGTCAGAATGAACAAGCTCCAACTTTCCTTTCGACTTAATTGGCAGATCATGTTTGAATGCTTTTCTAGCCTGCTTTGCTTTGCAGCATTCCTCACACACATGATTTGGTTCCTTCACCTGAGGTAAACCATACACCATCTTCTTCTAATTCAGCATACCCAAACTCCTGAAGTTTAGATGCCCATATCTATGATGCCATAGCCAATTCTTTTCTTCTTCTGTAGTTGACGCAAGACATTCATGATTAATCATGTTAATCTGAACTTTAAAAGTCTTGTTATCAGCCAATGGTGCTTTCAGTACCAACCTACCATCAGCATGATACACCTTTATTTGATTATTTTCCAGCTTCATATTATGTCCTTTGGCAAGTAATTGACCTATACTTATCAAGTTACTTGTCATAGAAGGCACATACAACACATCAGTAATGCTGGCTTTTCTACCATCTCTTCTCATTACAGATATGTTTCCTCTTCCACCTGATGTGATCTGTCTACCATCTGCAAACTTTATCACCTTCTTAACTGATTCATCAAGCTTGTTGAACCAGTTCTTGTTACCAGTCATGTGGTTGCTGCAACCTGAATTAAGATACCATAGATTCGTTTCATCATCATTCGACTAAGTGTCTGCCATTAGTAGCACACCTTCAGAATCACCATCCTCTGCCTGTGCATACTGCGCTTTGTCACTTTCTTTTGCTCGTGCTTCCTTCTTCTTTCGACAGTCTCGAGTATAATGACCAAAGCTTTGACAGTTGTAACACTGCACGTCTTTCATGTCAACTTTCTTCCCAGAATACTTGTTGCCCATGCGTTTCTTTGTCGAATCATCACGATTCTTTGAACTCTTGCTTGACTTCTCATCACTAGCAAGATTCCTTCCCTGCTTCGCCTTCCCAGATTTCTTGGTGAATTTCGCTTGTAGTGCTTGGTCCGATACCTTTTCTCTTTCTGAATCTCTTTGCTTCAATCTCATCTCACGAGCTTCCAAAGAAGCCTGTAACTCTTCAACCTTCATCTCAGCGAGATTCTTGGACTCTTCAATTGACACTACAATGTAATCAAAATTTGCAGTCAGAGATCTTAGTACCTTCTCAATCTTCTGCAAATCTGTGATTGTTTCTCCACAAGACTTCATCTAGTTCGTCAGCATCACCAATCTTGAAAACAATTCCGAAACTGATTCATCTTCCTTCATTTGAATCATCTTGTATTGCTTTCTCAAGGTTTGCAGCTTCACCCTCTTCAATTTCTCATCACCTCCATACAAGTTTTTTAACTTGTCCCACGCTTCTTTTGCAGATTCTTCTTCAATAATTTTCTCAAACACATTCGGATCCACACACTGGTGAATCAAGAACAACGCTTTGCCATCTTTCTTCCGTTGATCCTTGTACGCAGCTTTCTGTTCATCAGTAGCATTTGCCCCTAATTCCGTTACACCATCATTCACGATTTCAACCACATCTTGAAATCTGAAGATAACCCTCATCTGTGCCACCCACCGTTGGTAGTTTTCCCCTTTGAAAACTAGTAGATTCGCTGGGAATAGTGTGGACGTTGTTGTTCCGTTTGCCATTAGATTCTCTCTGAATCGCAACCGGGCTCTTTGATACCAATTGTTGGAACTGAGTTCCAAGAAAGATGAATATTTGAGAAGAAGAAGAAGAATGAGAGAAAAGAGAGAGAGATTAGGGTTTGGAAACTTTGTAAAATTTTATTATGAAGCTGTTGTGTAAAATACAAATTACAATGCCCTTTATATAGGCTATCAAAGCCCAGGCCCAAAACAATCAATTCGACACAAACTAGCAAATCGACTGAACTCCTTATCAGCTATATTCGACTCTGTCAAATACAGCTGACCTATACAACACTACAACTATTCGACTGACTATATACAACTTCGACCAAAACCCATAACACCCTTCGACTTCGACAAATTAACATGAATTACTTCTAACATATAGAATACGAGTATTCGAACAGTAAGCTTTATAATTAGTATCCAAATACTCGGGGAAAAAGAGACTTATGCCCAATTAGTCCTTTTTATACGGTTTATTTGAGAAAATAATTTTCTGTTAATTAAATTGTGAATACGATTTGGGTTTTATTTGTGACCACGTATTTTATTTTAATAAGAATAAACTGATTTAATATTTATTAATCAATAAGTTAATTTATAAAAATAAATAAACTAAAATTTATTTTTTTATAAAATCGAATTTTCATTTAATAAAAAAAATTACTCATTTTTATCGAATTAATCAATTTGTTAAACAATAAAAAAATAGATAGAAAGGGGGTGCAAGCAAAAAAATAGTGTTAACTAAGTAATCAGCAGTGCTCAACAGACCTAAGCCCAAATCACCAAAATACTTAACCCTAAACTAGAAACTATTTAAAAAAAAAATAGAAAAATACATGGAGGAGATCCGCCCCCTTCCTGATTCTTCATCCTTTTTTTATAAAAAGTAAAATAAAACAAATAAAGAAAACTAATGAAAAAAAACATGTTGAATTATTCAACCTCTTATTAATAATAATAAAATATAATTAAAAAATGTAAAACAACTAAACTAAGGCTAAAACTGTGAATGCATTTTTATATATTTTCAAAAATATCTCTCACTTGATTAACGGAGAAAACGACTCCTTCTCTCCCAACGCGTTTTCCAGAAAAAACACTAACTCTCTCTCTATTCATCCTTTGTTCTTAATCAAAATGGTAGAAATGTTGTGTTGTTCAACGTGTTTTGTGTGATGATTCTACATTTCTAATTTTCTTCCATTTTTACAATCAGATGAACTCCTTTTTTTTTTTATAGGCAAAGCTGTATTAAAAGGGAGAAAAAGGGGTTCTCCAGCCCAATACAAACACCAATCAAAAAGGTAAAAGACAAAGGGGTGGAAAAGCACCCAAAGCTATTACAAAAAGTCCAGAGGTTGTTTTAACCAATCATAAAAAGAGCACCTCCTACGACCTATCACCAACCACCTCCAAGTTACCGTCACAATACTAAAGAATAACTCATCAATATTGCAAATTACATTATTAAAAATGATATTATTCCTCATGTTCCATATGCCCGACACCGTTCCAAACCACACTAAACAAGCCATAACCTCATTGCTCCTATCTACCACAGCCAAAAACCAAAGTAACGCGTGTTTACTAATGGAGTCCGCAGTATACAAAGGGATATCTAACCAAGAAAACACTTTCCTCCAAAGCAATTGAATTTTAGGACAGGATACGAAAAGATGAAAAGCATCCTCGTCCACTTGAAAACATAAAACACACACCTTATCATGAGGAGAATCAACGATACCTCTAGATCCAAGGTTATTACGGGTTGGCAGCCTGTCCAAAGCAAGTCTCCAAGCGAAAATATTTATTTTTAAAGGAATGCAAGAATTCCACACAACCTTGAGGTACAACCTGACTTCTTCCAAAGGAATAACAGAAACAACAGTTGAAATTATGCAGGAGTAAATGGAACTGACAGAGAATAAGTTATTAGCCTCCAAAGACCAAAACCAATCATCCTCAACGTTTTTCTTGGCCTGGAAACCAACGACTTTATTCTGAAACGAGACGAAAGAGCCAGAATCCAACTGAGATGAATCCAAGCACAACCGGCCAAGGTCCCACCGCCAATGATCTAACTCCCAGAACCCAACGTCAGCCACACTGCAACTCTTTTCCGCAGCTGCTTCGAAGACAGAAGGAAAAGCGTACTTAAGCGAGACGTTCCCACACCACAACGAATTCCAAAACGAGACTTGATAACCACTACCCAGAACAGGTTTAGCAAGCTTCTAAAACGTGATATCCCCCACAAAGTGTTTGACTTTCAGCAAGTCTCTTAGCCACAACGAAACAGAACTAGGGTGAACGGCAATGTCGAAATCCATCACCCATTTATCCAAGCTACCGTATCTTCTAACCATGAAGCTCCTCCATATTTCATTTCCACCTTTTAGAAATTTCCACAACCACTTGGAAAGGAGAGCTTTGTTAAAATAGCCAACATGCTTTATTCCCAAGCCACCTTTATCCTTAGGCCTACACACATCACTCCATTTGACCCAGGCTAAAGATCTATTAGAATTAAGACTAGACCACAGGAACCGTCGCTGAATGGCAATGATGTCTTTCACGATTCTCGTAGGGGCCTTGAAGAAGGACAGAAAATGAATAGGCAGGTTTGAGAGCACAGAGTTGATGAGAGTAACCCGTCCACCAATCGAGAGATTTCTACCAATCCACAAGTTAAGTCTAGCTTTAAGGGAGGAGATAACCGGATCCCAAAACGAAAGACTTCTATGGTTGCCTCCTATTACTACTCCAAGGAATTTAAAAGGAAGCGCTCCCGATTTACAAAATAGAAAGTTCTCCGCTGCTTTAGTGAACTCATGATCAATGCCAACACCGTAAATGCAGCTTTTAGAGAAATTGATTTTCAAACCCGACACCATTTCGAATCCTCGAAGGATAGACTTGAAAGCCCACAAACTCTCGTAGCCACCATCACTAAATAATAACGTATCGTCAGCGAATTGGAGTAACTCAATGGTAGGACCATCGTTATAACCAAATCCCTTGAAGAGGTTAAGATGCGAAGCTTCTTTTGACCAAGATAGCCAACGTTTCAGCCACTAGCGCGAAAAGGAACGGAGCTAGAGGATCTCCTTGCTTAATACCTCTAGAAGCCTCGAAGTCTTTAGTCGGACTACCATTGATCAAAACAGAAACATAGCTAGAACAAATAAGGCCTTTCATCCAATTAATCTAATTCGGCCCAAAATTCATTGCCGTAAGAACTTGTAATAAAAATTTCCAGTCCACACAATCATAGGCTTGGGCAAAGTCGACTTTAAGAAGGAGGCACTTTCTTTTCTCCCTTCTAGCCAAATCAACAGCTTCATTAGCTAACAGGACTCCATCCAGTAAGTTTCTACCCGCAATAAATGTCGTTTGGGACGGAGAAACTAAACTAGAAATAACAGCAGATAAACGTTTAGAAAGCAACTTAGAGACCACTTTTGAAACGCAACCGACCAAACTGATGGGTTTATAGTCACCAAACCCTTGAGGGCTGTCCACCTTTGGTACAAGGGCAAGGAATGATGAAGAAAACACCTTTGGCAGCTTACCTGTCTCAGAAAAATACTGCACACAGTTAACAAAATCAATGCCAACAATATCCCAACATTCCTTAAAAAAACCAAAAGAGAACCCATCCGGTCCTGACGACTTAGAGCTGTCACAGTCGAAAACAGCAGCTCTAATCTCTATAGAAGTAAATTTAGCATCCAAACTTAATTTGTCCTCCTCAGTCAACTTCTGCACAGAACTAAGTTTCATGACAGGCCTAGGCAAACCTTCCTCTTGGAACTTGTCGTGGAAGTAAGAGAAGGCAGCTTCCTTCAGGAACTTAATATCACCAATCAATTCACCCGAAAACTCAATGGCCGAAATAGTATTGACTCTGGTCCTAGCTTTAAGGAGAGAATGGAAATAACGAGAGTTAACATCACCATCTGAGAGCCATTTCGTTCTCGCTTTTTGACAGATAATGCTTTCTTTGAGGCGAAGATTACTCCAGAAATTTTCCTGGTGATCAGCCCTTTTTTTAATCAATTCATCCGACAAACCCACAAGACTGTTACCCAGCACAGAGTCGACATTGTTCAAAGCCTCGACAGAATTCTCTATCTTAAGATCAACCCAGCCAAAAACGTTAACATTCCACCACTTCAACCTAGATTTAAGAGCCTTGAGCTTTTCCTTAAAAACAAAAGAAGGAGAACCATTGAAATGAATCGAATTCCACGTTTCCTTGATAAACACCATGAAATCCTTGTGCTAAATCCAGCAATTGAAAAACCTGAATGGTTTAGGACCCAAATTGATAGAGTTAGATCTAATCCAGATAGGACAATGGTCTGAAATATCGCGCTTCCCAACTAATCGAGCCTTAAAATCCCAGTTATCAATAAGAAACCCATCGATAAGAAATCTGTCCAGCTTACTGCAACTCATACCATTCGAATTGAACCACGGAAAACGATTACCCACAAAAGGGAGGTCCACCAAGTCCAAATCAGAAACAAAGGAATTAAATTCCGCACACTCCCTAACAGAAGATAACCGTCTTCCTTTTCTCTCCTCAGGAGTTTTAACCGAATTAAAATCTCCCCCAATAATCCATCTACAGCCAACATTATCATTTTTAAGCTTGATAAGGTCGGACCCTAACCTCCTTTTTTCTCTAAGAGCACAAGGCGAATATACATTGACAATAAACAGAAAAATGTCTTTCCATAAAAATTGAGAACACAGAAAACCAGAACCTCTAAAAGAAAAAATATGTTGGAACAAGTCTTTTCTCCAAATAGTAAGGATACCACCTGAAGCTCCATCTGAATCACAGGCTGACCAATTGTAATCCCCTCACCCCCACAAACTCCTAACCTTGTTATCCTTCATACACGAGATCTTAGTTTCTTGAAGACGACAAAGATCAGCTTTACCTTCTAACAAAATTTGGCGAATCCTCTTTCTTTTAAGAGGCAAACCACACCCACGAACATTTAAGGAGACAAAAATCATTGGTCACATCTGTCAACAGCCTTCAAGAGTTCAAATTGCTTCCTATCTCTATCCTCGAGCTTCCTAACCACACCCTCAAAGACTTCCTCGTCCTCATCTGCTTCAATGCCCAAAAGATTAACAGTGTTCCAAATCCTTCTAGGTACGTCGTCCATCGCCTCCAAACATCTGAAATTGCTTCTACGAATGTCTGATTCATCAACAGAGCAACAAATGGGATCTTCAGATGACCCTGGGAGATCAGCAGGTCCTGAGGTAGACGGGTGCGGCGAAACCAACCTGGTCGAGCTTTTAGGTGGGTGCGGCGAAAGCCAGGCCTCCTTCCCCTCTGATAAGAATGAACTCTCTTCTTATTGCGTTTGAATCATACTAAGATGAAAATAATATCAAGCAAACAAAGTAAACTTTATATGCCATGATGAATGTCCATAAAAATCAAATTATTGTTGTCTATTATTTTTGGAAATATAATATGGTGATGAAAGATAAGCATGCAAACTAATGATATTAAAGCGAGACATTTATTTATTTATTGTATTTTTATTTTTTAGAAAGAAATTAAATGAAAAAAATAAAAATAAAACTATTTCAAATTAAATAAATGCAAGGAATGAAATAAAAATCAAACGATATTTTTTTCTTATAGATAAAAGAAAATAATTAAACCAAATGAATGAAATAAAAATTTAATTTTTTTAAAAAATTCTAAAATCCCAAACAAAAATGGAATACAATAATTTGGATGTGACAAAATTAAATGAGCAAGCCAAACTGACCTACGCGTATTATCATTTAGAAAAACATACAGTCGCAGACCATTTATTACAGCTAAAAATGCCTAAGTAAAAGGACTCAAACGGAATAAAATGTGAATGTGCGCGAATGCGAAAAAAACACAACGAATAAGCATGCCAAACTAACCTACAAGTAATGTAGTCCAATAAAACATATAGTCGCATGCCTAGATTTGAAAATATTGTTCTTCGATTTTTACTCGCCATTAAATAATGATTTAATTGATCTGTCTAAAAAAACTGCACTGCTATTTTTAGCAAAACAAAGTTGACTGCCTAAGAATGCAATGCAATGTGATGCAAATATTTTAATGAAATGTCTTAAAACTTGGAGAAAAATTTAGGGTACGACAATAATTATGAAAACCACCTTAATGGACATGATCTAATAGAATGGGGCAGAACATCTGTACTACCTTGCCTGTGTGGGCAACGAATTTAGTTATTCATCAATATAGGACATTAGCTTTCATGTGATGAATGAAGTGGAATTAAGCTTTGAGTCATTTATTACTATCGTAGTATGCAAGTGTGGTACTAGTAGAATAAGATTATGGACTGGAAATCCTTCAAAGTCGAGTGGACCCATAAGATAGAGAAATTCCACTGAGATGTAGTATCTCATTTCATATATGTTGTTGATTTCAGGTAGCTCAAAGAAGGACAAGGATGAAGGCAAGGCGACATGAAGACCCAAAGTTTGCGTGTTAGCGTGTGTTTAATTTCCGCTATGTGATCTTGTCTAGGACAATTGTATAGACATTTCTGTAATTCATGTACAATGTTTTTCCTATATATTGTATCTTACATGTTTTGAGATGTCATCTAGACACTAAATATATGCATACAACACTAAACTAACACTTAATGTATTGTAATTCTAGACGTGTATTATGTTAAGGTTGTTACACTGATCCTCGAAATTTACTAGGTAGATAATACCAATTTAATTTAAATTTGATTGCATGATTATTATTTTGATTAACATATAAAGCTATATATGTTTAAAAGAAAATGTAAGTATTGCACTAGAAGAAAATGCTTCTCACTTAAGGTTATATATTGGTAGCAGATAATGTCGAAGAATATATGGTCAAGATGATTTTGGTGATGTCCGCTAGCACAAGACTAGAAAGACTAAACCTCGTAAAGGAAGTAAAAATATTATGTTTCTCCATAGAACTCTTGAGAGTAAAGACAAAGATACCAAAACTAATTGTATTATACATCAATATCATCTTGGGACAAAAGAGAATGATAAGCATGGAGTACGATGCATCGAAAATCTTTTAGCAGCAGCAACATTATGTCAAATTGCATGGAAAAGAAGATCAGGATGATCCTCAAATTACTGAAAGGCAATTTCTTAATGCACCACCCAATTTTTTTAGGCATCACGTGAAATTATTTTTTTGCCCCTCTATTCTGGATGTGCACATCCGGACGCACCAAATTTTTAAAAATCGTAGAGATTTTCCGGATATGCATATCCGGAAAGAATTCTGATGTGCACATCCGAAAGTATTTCTTATTAGTTCGCGCCATATGTTCTTCCCCCCTCATTATTCACCTTTCCATTTCCAAAATCTCTCAAACTCTCTCAAACTCTCAAATTTTCAATCACCACAAATCTCGATTTTTTCCACTCGAGTTCGGCGTAGAGCAACTGCTACAACGATCAACACACTCCAAATCCTCCGTATCACATTTTAATCGGTAAGTTTTCAAATTTTAGAGTTTCGAAGTAATTTTCGAGTAATCGATTTAGCGTAGACATTTAGGTGTATAAATTGTTAGGTTGTATGAATAACATAGGTTAGAGACAATGTAGGTTATTTTTACTGCTTCAAACGGACGATCAGGGCATAAAAATGCCCTTTTGGTTGTTACAGTGGCCATGGTTGCCATTTTTAAACTTCAAAATACGTATCGGATGTACAGATCCGGAAATATTGAAACGTTTAGTGTTTCCAGATGTGCACATTCGAAAATACCCAACGTTTAAAATTCTGCGTCCTTCCGGATGTGCACATCCGGGAATACCTAACGTTTAAAATTCTGAGTCCTTCCGGATGTGCACATCCGGAAGACTATTTTTTTTTCCTTTTTTAATTTTGCTTGTTTGTTTGTTTTTGTTTAATTATTTTTAAACAAAATTTAATTTATTTATTATGCTTTGCAGATTAGATGGCTGGCAGAGACGATCGTACCATACATGGACGGACAGCTCAACACACATCTGTCCGACGTGAGCGGATGCAGTCTACAGCCGAGGCTTCTGACGCAGAGGGAGTTGGGGTAGCCCCTACAACTGAGGGACATCTATCGATCACGGGTACCCTTCTGAGTCACGGTAGGATGACGAAGGCGGACGACATAGAGTTGTTGGTTACAGAGCTTGGGGCTAGCGCAGAGAAGGCACATGCGAAGGTGCACTAGTTGAGGGGCGCACACGTCCGGTTCTCATTTTTGATGGATAGATTTACTGAGGCGCTTGCAGAGGCAGGACGGGCAGATGGTGATCCAGCTGAGGTGGCGATCCACAACACTTTCCCTATATTACTGGTTGGGGGAGTGCCCAGGGGTACATTGAGGATATGCCACGTGCTGCTGCATTTGTCCTGCTCAGAGGGAACCAGGCGCCAGACCCCTTCAGAGTGTATCTAGATCGGATGGCTACTGAGGACGTTTTGTATTGCCCCTATGCTGCTCACCGCGTGACGCGCCCGTTCGATGAGGTTTGTTTGTTCTCAGGATGGTTGGCATGCAATTCGACCGTTACTGCCCGATACCTGCCAGAGCGCGTCTTGCGTCAGTTCGGTTACACGCAGACGATCCCCAGGATGCCTCATGAGTCTGCTCCTCTAGGCTTGACCCGCAGGCAGATAGATGAGCTATATGCTGACTACCAGTCCCACTTGGTACCGGAGGAGGCTCGGGCGACCAGAGCGGAGACAGACTGGAGTGTTGCTGCCGGGTACATCGTGTGGTTCTACACCGTCTCACACCCATGCATGGTGCCCACTGCTGAGGGATCGCCACCCAGACCTGCTCATCAGGAGATATTAGAGGAGCGGCAGTCTCAGCTGGACCACACTCAGGATGTCCTACCACGCTGTCGTCAGATAGAGCAGATAGCGCAGCAGGCCATTGCGGACGGTCACCTCCCTGAGGGCTCTGGTGCCAGACTTGCCGTGGACAGGATTATTGCGATTGCTCAGGGGCACTTCAGTACCGCAGACATCGATCCAGGATGGCGGGTAGGGGCAGAGGAGCAGGGGAGCCAGGAGAGATCCTTCGCCATACGCAATAGTTTTTTGTTTGATGTATTATATTTATATTAGATGTATGCACTGTATTTTGACAGAGATTTATTATATATATATATATCATTTTATTTTATATATGGATATTGTCAAATGTATATTAAATTGCGACGATTTATTAACATATGCGACCAAGCAAAAAAATCGATTTAAAAAAAAAAATAATGTTCTGCCTTTTTTCGGATCTGCAGATCAGGAATGTTTCCGAATGTGCACTTCCGGAAAGAATCAGCGTTTTTAAAAAAAATGATGCGTCCGGATGTGCACATCCGGAATCAGGAAGCAAAACTAAAAATTCAAATGGTGCCTAAAAAACAATGATGGTATGATAAGAAATTGTCCTACTGAAAAAGTGAGTCTTGTCACGCCCAGTTCTACAACTCGTGAACCTCGTTGGATAAAAAATCTTTCCAATCATCATCTACCGGTAACATTTTCTTAATGTTTGTTTTACTTTTTATGGATAAATCTCATCCGTTTTCTTTTTCTGACACCGAAATCTAAGTTATTCCCATTAATGAATTAGAAAGATTTTATTAGAGGGTGTGTTGTCGTGTCGCGCTTTCTAATGTTGATATTTATTTGGTGTGGTTATTCAATTAAGCATGGAAAGATTAAAAATTCTTATGAGATTATTTTTTATAGTTTTGATTCATGAAAGTAGTTTGTGGAAATATGAAAATAATCTATCAAAATATTCAACAACAAGGATATTAAAATAAAACAATGAAATTTATTTTGGAGTTCAACAACGAACCTCCATTAACAATGCACAATAAAATGAAGAAGAAAGAATAGTTGCAGAATATATATATATATATATATATATATTCTGTAGCTATTTCAGTTCTCAAAATCTGTCATTCTTTTTTTTAATTCACCTTTATTTGAGTTTATATATATTAACCTAAATTCAACTGAAATGAATTAAAAGCTGAAATTCAAATGCAAATGTGAATGTAAATTCAAATGAAACTAATCTTGACTGTTGAATTACATTCAACATCATTCTTTAATTCACTTTCAATTTAAAAATCAACAACACCTATTTCATCCCTCAAATTGATGAAGTGTTCAATTTTGATTGCCTTGGTCAGCATATCTGCAAGTTGCTTCTGAGTTGTGACACGAACAACCTCAAGTACTCCATTCTAAACATGATTGTGCAGAATGATACTTGGTATCAATGTGATTGATTCTTCCATGCACCACTAGATTCTTAGCAAGACTTATGGAATATTTGTTGTCAATCATCAATCTGACTAGTTTGCTCACCTTGACTTCAGTTCCTGCAACAAATTGATCAGCTATATAGCCTGACAAGCTAACAAAGCTTCAGTTATGTATTCAGCTTCACAGGTTGACAATGCAACCACTAGTTGCTTCTTGGAACACCAAGAAATGAGGGCTCCCAGATACATAAACATGTATCTTGTAGTGCTTCTTCTATCCACTCTGTCACCACACAAATCAGAGTCTGAGTACCATATCAACTCAGCATCATCTGGCATTTCGGATGGAAACAAAATTCTATGCCTCGTAGGACCTTTTGCATACCTCAGAATCTTGAATGCAGCTTGGTAATGTGACCACTTTGGTTTACTCGTAAACCTAGCCACCATTCCAACTGCATAACATATGTCAGGCCTGGTGTTACACATATATCTCAGACAACCAACTAACTATTTGAAGGTTGTAGCATCTTCATCCACACCATCATCATTAGAGTCCAACTTATGATTTTTCTCAGCAGGTGTGATTGCTGACTTACAATTCATTACCTCAAATATGTTCATCTGCTCAAGTTCATACTTTAGTTGGTGCACAATAATTCCCTTCTCATAATGCAAAATCTCCATCCCTAGAAAATATATCAGATTTCCAAGCTCAGTCATATCAAATGCATGTATAAGCACCTTCTTGAACTTCTTTATCTCAGAAGTATAACTCCCTGTCAGAAGTATGTCATCCACATAAAGACACGCCAGAATCACGTTGTCTTCAGAAGTATGCTGCATACACACATCATACTCCATTTCACATTTTTTGAATCCCATGTGCTTGAAAAATGAATCAATCTTCATATTCCAAGCCCTCGGAGCTTGTCTCAGCCCGTACAAGGCTTTATGCAGCTTGTACAACATCCTTTTTTTGTTCTCTTTCACAAATCTAAGAGGTTGTAACACATAAACTTCTTCTTGCAATGGATAAGTTAGAAAAGATGACTTTACGTCTAAATGTATTAGAGGCCAATTCCTATTTGCAACTATAGTAATAACCAACCTTATGGTTTTATGTCTATATACATATGCAAACACTTCAAAGTAGTCTAAACCAGAATTTAGTAGGAATTCTCTAGCTACTAACCTTGCTTCATGCTTAGCAACTGAACCATATGGCTTCAGCTTTATCTTGAAAACCCATCTCACACTGATAGCTTTCTTGTTCTGAGGTAGAACAGTCAATTCCCATGTCTTATTTCTTTCAATGGCCTCAACCTTTTCCTTCATGGCGGTCACCCACAACTTCTTAATGGGAGCCTCATTGATGCTAATAGGTTTAGAGTTCATCATCATGGCACTCTGTATGACTTCTTCTTTAGAATCAATCTCAATATCTTCCAGCAACTCAAAGTCTGCAAGTCTCCTTGGTATCTGTCTAACTCTCTATGGTCTCTGAAGCGGTACAACTTCAGCTTCAGGAGCAGGACTACCTTCAGAAGCTTCACCTTCAAAAGTTCCACCTTTAGAGGTTGGACGACTTTTAGAAGCTCTACCTTCATAGGTTCCACCTTTAGAGGTTGGATCACCTTCAAAGGCAGATTCACCATCAGAGGCAGACTCACCTTCATAGTCAAAGTCATCTTCAGAGCCATGCCCACTTTCAGAGTTAGAGTCACCTTCAGATTCAGACTCTTCTTCAGAGTCAAAATCACCTTCAGAGGCACAATCTCCTTTAGAGGCCGAATCAGACTCTAGTGTTGATATTGCACTAGAGTTTGATTGAGACTTTCTCAAATCCCATGTTTCTGATTCTTTCAATATGACATCTCTACTGAATTCAACTTTGCTTGTGACTGGGTAATCGAGCTTATAAGCACTTGTACTGTGAAAACTATAAGCAACATGACTTTGCTTCTGTCATCCAATTTCCTTCTAGTAGCATTTGGTATATATCTGTAACATACAGAACCAAACACCTTAAAATAGTTGACACGTCTCTTTCTTCCAGTCCACTTCTCAATAAAAACTACTTCCTTCAACTTCTTTTTTGGACATTTGTTGAGCATATATACTAAAGTAGCAATTGCTTCACCCCACAATTTGTTAGGTAGATTCATTTCCTTCAACATGCTCCTTGTCATGTCAAGCAGAGTTCTATTTCTCCTTTTAGAAAGACCATTATGTTATGGAGTGTATGAAGCAGTCACCTCATTCTCAATACGATGCTCCTCATAGAACATTTTGAACTCTGTAGAGTTGAACTCACCTCCACCATCAGTTCTGGGGATTTTCAACCTTTGTTCACTTTGATTTTTCATCCTTTACTTTGAACTTCTGGAGCTCAACAAACACCTCGCGTTTGAACTTAACAAGTGTTACCCATGTCATTCTTGTGAACTCATCCACAAATGAAACAAAGTACTTGTTCCCTCTAAGTGAAGGTACCTCAAAAGGCCCACATACATCAGAATTCACCACACCCAAAGCATGAGTTGCTCTTTAAGTCATTTCTTATTAGAATGGCAATCTAGGTTACTTTCCTCTCATGCATATATCGCATGATTTCTCTGGTGCTACAATCTTAAGAATTCCATGTACTAGAATCTTGAACTCTGATGCCCTAAGCTTTTGTAGTTAAGATGCCTCAATCTCTTGTGTTACAACACATTTTCCCCCTCAGTACTTCTTGCACTAAGGCATTGAGTGTCTGTTGTTGCAACATTCACTTTGAATGTTCTGTTTCTTCCTAGTTCATACTGTCATACCCCAAATTTTGACCACCAAGATTTCCCATCATTGTGCAAATCATTACCACAATATGGATGTACCTTCATGCCTCATCAATCTCCTCAAAAATGGTTGAGCATTCACTATAACCAAGACTTAAGGTTTCAAGCCCTCTTAGAGCACTTAGACGAAGGATCAATAAAGAAATGACATGATCTTAAACTTGCCTAACCTCTCAAACCCCCATAAAGGATCAAGAGGACTCTCACATCAACAATCAAGCACAAAGTTGCAACGTTCCAAGTGGATCAAGCCTCGAGATCGCCAGTGTCACCAAATTAGGGTTTTGGTCGACCAAGGCCTCCAGATGAAAGTTTTCATCTGGGCATGAACCAATACTTCAAAGCACAACCCAAGATACTCCAAGGGACCTTATGAACCCAATCATCAAGTCAATTTATCCTCAGGGGATGCATTCACAAAAAATTAAGAATTAGGGTTTCTTGACCTAATTTACCCCTAAGTTGACTTTTGAGGCAAAGCATGGGCCAAGACCTCAAGACGTGATTTGAGGGCTTAAAATACACTACATTGATCCATTTACAACAATGGATTGACCCAAGAAACTTGATTCACAAATTTCAATTTCATCTGGACCACAATTAGGGTTTTGAAGAAAAAGTCAATCGTATCTTTGACTTTTGACCAAGAAATGCTCCCAAAACTTGGGAAATGATTCAAGACACCCTAAAACACCTATGGAATCCATACATTAGGTTTGAATTAGGTCAAGGACTTGATTGCATAAAGAATCACACAGTTTGGATTTCATCTGACAAAAAGTCAACTGTACCTAAAATCAAGTTTGACTTTTTGGAATTTTTCAGAAATATGGTTCCCCTAAGTCAAAACTAATGTTAATGTATGGTATTGATCATCATTCATTAAGAAAAATCAAGAAAAGTGAGGTTTCTTGCAAAAGGGACAACCATGAGAAACAAAAAAAATTTCTAAGTTATGGAACAAAAGTGATTTTGTACCAACTTTGCAAGGTCATAACTCCTAAACCACAAGGCCTTTTTCTCCCATTCAAAGCTCAAATGAAAGTCCATCTGACATACTTCAAATATGTCAACTACAAGAGATTCCAAATCCTCATGGATTTTGAGTTATGGATTGATCAAAATCACAAAAACATGAAAATGACCACTTTTCCAACACTTAGTGAAATTTTCAATAAGTCATAATCTGCCTTACTTTTTCCAAAATGTAGGGACATTTTTCACCTTGATCCAAGTTAAACCAGGTCCATTGGTGAACATCAAAGTTGAAGTATGCCATGAGGGCTTTCCAACAAGTACCAGATCATCTCCAAATTCAATTTGAGTAGGGAGATACAACCTTTGGAACATGGAATCATGGACTGATTTTGTCTAAGGCAGATTATAGGACATTTGCTCAATTTGGCCAAATCAGATAACTCCAAGCCTTGTCATCCATTTGGACACCTCAGGGATAAAATAAAAAAGGAATGATCTGATCCACAAGCCTCCCAAGTCCAAGGAACTACATGTAGCCATAATTTCCCTAAAAAAGCTAAAAAGCTCAAAGACTCCAATTTTGTTTCCAAGCATTCAATGGATGCATCAAGGTGGCATGGACTGAGACATTGCTAACTAGATGAGTCAAGATTCAGCTTTGAATCAAAGGACCATAAGCCTGTGCCCTAACCTCAAGTCAATGGCTATAGGAGACTAAAGATGCCTTTATTCTACAATTGGCCAAGGGACTGTCCAAGTTGCCATTCACTATTGCTTGTAAACCAAACTTGCTCTACTATAAATAGAGCTCATTTGTGATCAGTTTGAGTACACCAAAGCACTACAACTGATGCTTTCCTCAAAATCTCTCTCATTAGGCCACAATGCCTTTTTTTGCAAGTCATCTCTGAGTTTTTGAGTTAGAGAGCCATTCCACCACAACTCATGATCCAAACACATCCAATGTATCATATCTAAGATGTTCAAACACTCACCCTTGATCTGAAACACCAAAATCAGAAAGTCAACCTCCAAAACCTCAAATTTTGACTGTTTTGCATTTTTCAAGCCATTCCTTGATTCAGTCACTTCCAAAACCAAACCAGGCCTCAAACACACTCCAAATATCATCCTCAAACTGTCCCAATTGGTTTCCCTCATCTGGAACACCATTTGAGAGAGTTACTATCTTGGTCACTTTTACCCCTTTTGTAAGAAAGAGTCAATTCTTGTTCCTGAGGATTCCAACTTGTTTTGATCATCCTAAAAGCTTCTAAGGGATCAATCAAGAGTGTTTAAAGCATTGAATTACATCTGGCACAAGGAACTTGGCAGATAACACAAGAAGCTTCAAGAGGTAAGTGCATTACAACTTAAACTCTCTAAATCATGCATTGCTTTGAGGTCCATTGATCATGGACATCTCATACATATCATATATGTTGTGTTTGAACCAATTTATCATGTTATTGTTGCCTGTATGATGAGATAGCATAGAACATGCAAATCTAGGCCTATTTTGAAATCACTATCGGATTTTAAAATGGAAACATTTTCTGAAAATTCCAAAGGCACCATTGGATTCCTCATGAAATTCTAGGCAGGATACACCTAAATTTTGTACAAATCCATGGAAAAATGAGGAATTTAGAGCCTTCACGCAAGAGACCTAAGATCAGGCCTTGCCTTGGGCAAGGGTCAGGCCATGGCGCCTTGGTCAAGCCTAAAAACATGGGGTGGTTTTGATACACGGATGTATCACCATCCCAGTGGTAGCGCGCATGTGTGTTTGGATGGAAGGTCGTGGGTTCAACACCCACCCAGACCATTTTACCATTTTCTCTATTTTGCTATTTTTCACATATTTTATGGTTTTTGTTAATTAATTCCGAAATTAATTTCGCTCTCAATTTTAATTATTTTTTATTGGTTCTTTTTTTGAAAATTCCCAAAAATGTTAAAATATTTTATTCTACAAAAATTTCACAAAAATATTATTTATTTCATATATTTGGTATTTTTGTAAAGAATTATGTTTTTATTTGTTTTTACACATATAAAAATTATTTCTTTCTCTTGATTTTGCAAATTCAAATGATTTTCAAATCATATTATGAATGAAACATGATACTTTTCTTAAATCAAATTAGGGTTTTGATTATTTTCACCCTCACAAATATTTTTCAAAACACTTTTGGGCCTCTAATAGAGTGCAAGACCCAACCCATTTGTATATAAATAATTTTGGGCCTCAGTCATTGTATAAGTTCCAATACAGTTTTCAAAACGACGGTGCGATCATTGTAAGCCCCATCCCTTGTACAAAAATAAACTTTTGGGCCTCTAATAGAGTGTAAAACCCATCCCTTGTAAATATAAAAACCTTTTTGGGGCTCCGTCATTGTATAAGTCCCACCGTGTTTTCAAAACCTCAGCGCGATCGCCGTTTTCAAACAAATCATCTGGGCCTACCCTTGTGTTGTAAGTCCCATTTATTTTCTTTTTCAAACACTTTCGGCCTCTCCTTGAGTTGTAAGACCCATCTCTTTGTACAAAAAACCTTTTTGGGCCTCAGTCATTGTATAAGTCCCGATACAATTTTTAGATCAACGGTACGATTACTGTTTTTCATCTGGGCATCTCCTTAAGTGTAAGCCCCAATCTTTTCAAAACAACTTTCCCTTTTGATTTAGGTTCAAACTCATAGTTGTTATCAAAACTTTCTTTAACTTCTTGAACAACTAACAATACAGCTGTTACAATGGAAGCTTGCTCACCTGTAAATTTTAAACAGCTTTCTTTTACATACTTACACATATATATATTTGTTTGTGCTGGAAGCTTGTTCACCTGTAAGTCCTCCTACCCTCTTTTACATACTTGTATATATTTCATCTGTATATATATATATATATATATATATATATATATATATATATATGCTTAGAGTTTTCCCCGACAATTAGGTCTATAACTAGATAAAGCCAGTGGTCACTCTTTCAACACAGTCAAAACTAGTTCCCCATAGGAATTCCATATACAGTCTTGCCTCCTCTTGGGCTTATACAATATGGAACAAAGAGAAAGACATTATTCTCGGTGAAACTTTTCTTAGACTATCACTATTAGAAAATTGTCAAAGAAATTCATTTCCCCTAGAGAGGATTAATTCTCGGTGAAACCTCTCTTGAATTTCTTCAAACCCTTGAACTATTCACTAAAGAAAAGATTATTCACGGTGAAACTTTTCTTGAACTTTTCTTAAGTTTTGACCCACGGGCTTCCTAAAAGCATCCCCGCCTCCTCTTGGGCTTTGTACAAGGACCCTCAGACTTCTTAGAAGTTCTCATGCCTTCTCTTGGGCTTAGTACAAGGACCAAAAGACCTCCTACTAGTATAGGACAGAACTTAGTCATCCTTTGTTAGAGCAGTCTTTCCAAAGAGTCTATACATCAGAACATTTTAGGGTTGATTCTCATCCCTTAAAGCACCAGCCTCCTCTTGGGCATCATGCAAAGATAAACTCTTTCATACCAGTAAACTTGGACAGTCTAATCTCCTTTTGGATCTCAAAGACATTCTCAAGTTCCCTACAAACACCGGAGAAACCCTGTTCATTTGATCAAGCTCCAATAGAGTTAAAACCTCAATAGGTTCTAAAACTCAATCTTTATCCTAAATTTCCCCAGCTAGGGTCAAATTACTATAAACAAACCTTTACAAAACCTCAAGGCATCTGATATCTCAACTCTTCAGTAATCCTCAGCAAGAGTTGATTCCCCAATTTGGACCTGCCTCTGGATCTCAATAATCCTCAGCAAAAACTAGCCTCCTCTTAGGCTTTGTATACAGATTTTTCAACACTCTCTTGTTGAGTCAATCACCTTTCAACACTCTCCTGTTAAGTCAATCACCTTTCAGCACTCTCTTGTTGAGTCAATCACCTTTCAACACTCTCATGTTGAGTCAATCACCTTTCTGCACTCTCTTGTTGAGTCAATCACCTTTCAGCACTCTCTTGTTGAGTCAATCACCTTTCAGCACTCTCTTGTTGAGTCAATCACCTAAAAACACTCTCTTGTTGAGTCAATCTTCACCTAAAAACACTCTCTTGTTGAGTCAATCATTTTCAGCCTCCTCTTAGGCTTTGAAATGATCCTTCTTTTTCTCAGAAAAAGTCAGCCTCAATCTTGGGCTTTGTATAAGACACCCATAAATATCCTTTAGCCATAATCTTGGGCTTTGTACAAGACAGATAAAAATACTCTCTTGTTGAGTCAATCTCTCTTTCAGCCTCAATCTTGGGCTTTGTACAAGACACCATATAAATAGCTTCAGTCGAGTCAATCAAATATATTTTAGCCTCAATCTTGGGCTTTGTACAAGACACATATAAAATCTCCTTAAGCAGAGTCAAATCTCTTTTTAGCCTCAATCTTGGGCTTTGTACAAGACAAATCATACTCTCCAGCAGAGTCAAACTTCTTTTAGCCTCAATCTTGGGCTTTGTACAAGACAGATAAAACCTCTCACTAGTAGAGTCAGTTTCCCCTTTTAGCCTCAATCTTGGGCTTTGTACAAGACACATAATAATATTCCCCAGTGGAGTCAATAAACCCTTTTTAGCCTCAATCTTGGGCTTTGTACAATACAGACAAAATCTTTCCCCGAAAAAGTCAAACTTTCAGCCTCCTCTTAGGCTTTATATAATGATATCCCCCAAAGAGTCAGTCTCTTTTTAGCCTCAATCTTGGGCTTTGTACAAGACAAATAATAAACTCCCCAGTGGAGCCAAATCAATCTCTTAGCTTCAACCTTGGGCTTTGATCAAGGCACACAAAAATCAACATTCCCCTCAGAGGAAATCAAGAACTCTCTATAGGAAGACATTTCTCTGTATATCACAACATCAAAACAAGCATTCAAAACAAACTTTAATCCCAAATAACTGCTATAAGTGGCACACTTGTTGATTCAAATATCTAAGCTGTAGTCCATCTCTTATCCTGGTAAAACTCCTCTTTCATCTAATTGCTATAAGTGGCAAGCCTCTGGATTATTTATATCCATGCCACTGTCCATCTCTTAGCATGAAAGATTCCTAAGGAAAAATGGCATTGCTCTACACTGAGTTAAAGTTTTCTCCTTCACGACAAATTCCTTATAAAGGAAATTATGGCATTGTTGGATTTACATATCCCAGTTAAAGTAATCCTCTTTTATAATCAGTCACCCAACATTTGTGATAAACAGACGAGATATCTGCCTTCAGAGATAACAAATTCTCTTTCAGTCAAACCTTTTAGTTTCAATCTTGGGCTTTGAACAAGACACAAATAACCTTTTAGCTTCAATCTTGGGCTTCGAACAAGACACCAAAACATCTTTTTCCTCCCATAGAATAGGAAGAACTACGATTGCTCTGATTTCCCTGCTTTCTTTAACGGGAATACGTAGGCATAAGATTGCGAAATCTTAGCGAGCACACCAATAAAAAACTTTAGGTCCAGTACCTTCACACACCAACTAAAAAAAAACCTTAGGTCCAGTATCTTATAAAAAAACATCGGAAAAAACCGACATCAACAAAAACTCTTTCTCTCAAACACTCCCAAAGGAGAAACTTTCCCAACCCACAACAGACAAACACCAGTAAGTAGAAAGCAGTAAGGAAAATTGCTAACAACCTGTGGATAACCACATATAGGATGGGTAATTGACAACTCCCCATTGTATAACCTAACCCCGAACTCCCCAATCTCTTAAGCATTTGTTCAGTAAAATATTTGCGTGCAAGGTTAGTTTTAGATATCTTCCCTTTCCTTTCCAGCATCATAGGATAAATAAGAAATCAGAAAGTAGCATCTCATCCCTACCATTGTGGTGAGAAAAAACTAATGGTGATAAGGTGGTCACGTCACCGACTAAAATCGCACGCCACAGGAAAATGGTGACTCTGTTGGGGAGTCTTTAGGATGATATTTAGGGCATTCATCACCATTTTCCCAACATGAAAATGGCGACTCTGCTGGGGAGTCATTTTATCTGTCTAGGACTAGGATTATAATTCCTAAGAGGTCTAGGTTGTTAGAAATTTTCTACATACTATATTATATATATATATATATATATATATTGCTTTTCCTACTGGATATCCATGTTTATTTTTCTGTAAATGGGAATGCGATTGATACGCATGTGGAAAGTTTGAGAGAACCCTAAGATAAGTGATGGCATAGACGGGTGGACTTACAGGGAGTGATTCCCGCATAAGCGATCCTGGTAGACCATCAAATCAGGTGAGGGCCCGTGTGGATACTATGCTGAACGACCGATCATCGTGAAAGCAGACGCTATCTCAGTGCGGCACCCATGACCCTGATGATTTAGTAGACATTAACCATATGGCCATTTGGTAGTGCGGTAACTATTGGGAATAGTTAATACGCGATACTACACCCAAATTGAGATTACCCTAGGATGCTATAGCTCGCTCGGGTGAACCAGCTTGCTGTTGACATCCCTAGGGGGGTCAATGATTTTGGGAACCTTTAACCCGTTCTACAGGTACAAAAATTGACTAGAATACAAGCTTTGGGGATGGGTAGAGCCATGACTCCATGCTCGTGACGTTAAACCCTTGAACCCATGTTTTTTCAATGTTTTTGTGTGCTGCATTCATGCATTCATTTAAAAATTTCTTAAACAAAGAAAAAAATCTTCTCTTTTCTCTTCTCTTTCTTTTTCAAAATAAACTAAAACAATAATTGCAAATATCAGAGAAATATTGCGTTATGGATTTCGGTAGATGAAAGACGCACAAGTACATCTTAAAGGCTCCGAAACTAGAGGATTTAAGAAGGTTGGCAAGGATGATTACCAACCCTGATGCTTTCAGAGCTAAGCATGGAGGACTGTTGTCTCTGTTAAGGGTCCACGTTGTTGAAGGTATCATGTCTATGTTAATTCAGTTTTACGATCCGGTTTATCGCTGTTTCACATTCCCGGATTATCAACTGGCACCAACGCTAGAAGAGTACTCTCATCTGACTGATTTACCTATCACTGATCAAGCTCCCTTTTCTGGACTGGAAGAAATTCCAAAGGAACAAACCATTGCGAGAGCAATCTATTTGGACAAGTTAGAAGTCAGGACTCACATGACCACTAAGGAAGGAATCCATGGTTTACCAGCTAAATTCCTGACGGAGAAAGCTCTTTACTTTGCCAGTGTGGGAAACATAACCGCTTTCGAAGATATCTTTGTTCTACTCACATATGGGTTATTCCTTTTTCCCAACATAGACAACTTCGTCGATACCAACGCTATTAAGATATTTCTGATTAGGAACCCCGTACCAACCTTGCTCGCAGATGCTTATCATTCTGTACACTTACGGAATTTGTACAGCGGAGGAATGATCACATACTGTGTACCCCTGCTTTACAAATGGTTCACTTCCCATTTACCCAAGTCTACTGCTTTTTGGGACCGAAAGAGTACTCTATGTTGGTCACAGAGAATCGTGTCTCTTACCAACTCTGACATAGATTGGTATAATAGGATTTATGAGGGGATAAGGATCATCGACAGATGTGGAAACTTCCCAAATGTACCCCTCATAGGAACTAAAGGAGGAATCAACTATCATCCAATTTTAGTTCGCCGTTAACTCGGATACCCGATGAAGAATATCCCGCATAATGTTCATCTGGAAAGTCTTTTCTTCAAGGAAGGAGAAAATGACAGGGCACTAAAGAAAGAAATAGTGCATGCCTGGCAACATGTTCACAGGAAAGGAAGAGAGTCTCTAGGAAGACCAGACTGTACCTCCATGGAACCTTATCTCCACTGGATATAAACTAGAGCCCCCAAGCTGAGGATGCCTTACCCTCGTCAAGAAGTTCTTCTGTTAAAGGAATCTGTCCTTTATTTTATGTCTGATACGGAAAAACTCCAGGTCACTCTCAACAAAGTTCAACGGGAGAAAAGCTCTTGGAAAAACAAGTACCGAATCCTCAATGTAGAGTGTACCAAAATTCAGGAACTGTTAAAAGAAAAGGATGCTCTGATTGAGATTCTAGAATAGCATGCTATGGAAGATCAAAGAAACTTGCTCACTCCTTTTACTTGGCAAAGGACTGACAACCCGACAACGGCTGAAGAACCCTGGTCAAAGAAAAGGAAAATACCAGAACCAGCATCTGAGTTCTCTTCAGAGAGGACTCAGGATCCATAGACTTAGACATTTCCTTTTACAGCACTTTGTGAAATACTGTATTTTCCCTTTCTGCAATCTTTTAAATTCAATAAAAAAAAGGGTCTCCCCACTGTATGATATTTGCAATCTACTTGTTGATGTTTCTTTTTGGTTAAAACAAAAAACAAATATATATATATATATATATATATATATATATATATATATATATATATATATCATTGCATATCATACATCATTCTCACATAACACGTTGTTCTTCGAGTCTCACGATTCTAGAGTCAAACTGTCTCATTCATACAATACTCGAACTAATCGACAAAAGAAAATGGGCGATCTCGAGGAAGAGACTAGAGAGCTGAGAGAAGAAATCGACGCTCTGAAGGAAGATCTGGAAAAAATTCACAGTGACATGCAATCCCTGGCAACATCTCAGAGACAACAACAAAGGACGTGATCTCGGAGATCACATCTACGCCCATAGTAGAGACATATGATCCTCGTTACAATATGCCTAAGGATCGCCCCTGGGGCATGCCTATCAACTTTGTCCCTGAAGGATACATCCCGCCGGTCACTAAAGACCCAGAAATTGCGGCAGGAACCGCTGGGCCTGAAGGTTACAAACTTTGGGAAAGTGAAAACGCAAGAGTTATGACAGCAACTCCTGAAGGTTACAAACTTCGGGGCATGGAAGCACCAAGAGTCACCGCCGTAATGACTATACCACAATCGGTGGTACGCACTGTCCCGGGAGGACAGATTCCATAAGTAATTTCTGGTGGAAACGAAGACATGTACGAAAGAATGAATGAGTTCCAGGAGAAATTCCTGGAGATGCAGAAGGAACTGCATGCAATTCGCGGTCAGGATTTATTCAGAAAAGACGCCGCAGACTTTTGTCTGGTCCTTAACGTGAAAATACCGCACAAATTCAAGG
This sequence comes from Lathyrus tuberosus, assembly GCA_022829125.1. Classification (NCBI taxonomy): domain Eukaryota; kingdom Viridiplantae; phylum Streptophyta; class Magnoliopsida; order Fabales; family Fabaceae; genus Lathyrus; species Lathyrus tuberosus. The sequence goes on from JALAZF010000768.1 coordinate 1,840,787, forward strand.
TGTCCGACTTTGAAAATATAAGGGCAACTCTTGCCCTCAAAGTTATTTGGTGATGTATGTAACGACCCAGTTTTCGTGTGCGTTTTATTTAATCGAGTCGTTTGATTATTATATTATTATTTTATTTTATTTTTGACTTTTATCTGAAAATATGTTATTTTTCAATGTTGTGGTATTTTATCGGGTTTTGGGATCGTTTGTGAGATATTTGAGTGTGGGGGTATTTTGGTCATTTTAAGATATTTTTTATTAAGTAAGAAAAATAGAAAATAGTAGAGAGAAAAAGAGAAAGAAATAAAAGGAAAATAAAAAAAAAAGGAGAGAAAAGAGAAGAAGAAGAGAAATAGTGGAAAACTTGGAAAAATCAAGAGAAATCAACTTCTAGTATCGATTTAATCGGGTAAGGGTGCGAAATTCAATTATTGTATACTTGTATATGATTATGTATGTATATTTGTGATGTTTGTTGGATTGAAATGGAAATATTTTAGTAAACCCATTTTTGGGAAAATTGATTGGAAATTGATTAAATGTGTAGAAATGTATGTATTAAGTGTTCATTCTTGTTGATACATGATAGATACTTGTTATTGGACATTGTATTGGCAATTTTCTGGTGTGTAGGTGAGATTTGGGGGGATTTTGGGTTGAACCCGTATGAACAATTATGCAGAAGAATTTTTCTGAGATTTCCAGGTCATACGCGTATGGGGTATGTTCATACGCGTATGGTGGGCGAGCCACAGGGCCAATACGCGTATAGGTTGCTTGTTTTCTCAGCCATCTGCCCATTTGCGTATGATACACGTAGCTTTTTAGGTCATTACGCATACGGGCTTGGGCATTACGCGTACGATCATTTACACGTGATCTTTGGGAAAAATGAGTCTCTGCTCATACGCGTATGGCTCATGGTGGTACGCGTATGGACAGGACTTTTGCAAAATGTGACTTTTCAAAATATCGTTTTTCGTTTTCGTTCGTAACTTTTGATCCGTTTATCCAATTTTTACATTCTTGGTATCGTTGCGTAGCTATTGAGCTGTACTTTCTTATTATGATGATTTCGAAATTGTTAGCCGATTTAATTATGTCGGAAAGTCAGGAATAGTGTCGGTTGTCGACTTTTGTCGTTATACTTGTACGTAATTGATGTGTATTGTGCAAGGTGTTGTGGTATGATGAAAACGTATGTGTTTAGATGATTTTTGGCCGTATGGAAATTAAATGCATTGTTTTGGGCATAAGTGCAAAGTGTAATTTATGTCGATGTAAATGAATGTATTTATGTGTGTATATTAAATGTCATGGGTCATTGTATGCCAAGCATCATGATATGCATTGTTGAAACGTCCTGAGTGACGGTTTGGATTCCAGTGGGAATTCACTATAACTTCGTGTGCCCATGTGGGGTATGAGCGATGATTATAGACGATCGTGTGCCCATGTGGGGTGTGACCGATTGGGTCGTGTGCCCGTGTGGGGTGTGAGCGATCCATAAACACCGTGTGCCCGTGTGGGGTGTGAGCGGTGGGGAACATCGTAGGCCCAACGAGGAGTTACAGTGATGTAACGAGCGATGGTTCCAGTAGAGTTCCTGAGTGAACTAGTGATGAGAAACAATGGAAGTCGGTACCGCATGTGCATATGCATAGAGTCGTTGTGTCGGTCTCTTGCATTTGCATAAATCTTTTATGGTTGATTATGTGTGGATTTGTGGATAAATTGATATATGGATATGTGTTGGTGATGGAAATATGTATTGTGTCTTGTAATGCCTTGTGTTTGAATTATGGCGTGAGTTGTGGTGAGAATCGTATAATTGTGTATTTTCGTGTTATATGTATATTTGTATGCAATTATATTATGGTTGTTTTTCTCACCCTTCTGCTATTTTATAATGCTCTACGAGGCATTGCAGATTAGAGTTGCTGGAGGTATTTTTGTGAAGCTTTGCGTCTTCATTCTTTTGTCGGTCGGCTCTGATATGTGACACCGGGTAGTTAGGGAGGCCGTTTGTGATAATTGTATATTATGTATATGTATATCTTTTGGCTTGTGCATGTACAACTTGATGTATGACCTACTTTCCATGATATATATATGTATGTTATTCAGTTTTAGATTTTCCGCTTTTATTCTAAATCTGAAATGTGGGTGTAAGGAACTGAGTTCCTCTGTTTGTTTGCTACCCCACTGTTGCATATCTTTATGAGCAGGTGTTGTATGTATTGTTTCAAATTGATGCGACCCTCCCGGTCTATGCCATGATAGTTTAATTATACTATGACGAAATTTCGAATTTTCTTTTACTGATTTTTATTAATTGGGGGTATAGATTGGTGGTGTTACATTAAGTGGTATCAGAGCCAGTTTGTGTCAGTCCGTGTCAGTTGTGTCAGTCCTTGTTGGTCGTTGTGGTTGGATGAGCTATTTGTTTAACCATAGTTTCTGTTATTGGAAATGAACAGAATATGGCTGGTGGGAATGATGCTGCTTTGGCTGCAGCTATGCAAGCTATGGCTCGTGCTGTGCAGGGTGCACCTAATGCTGCGGGTAATGATGAGTTCAGGAAGAACAAACCGCCTGTCTTCAAGGGAAGATATGATCCGGATGGTGCTCAGATTTGGCTGAAAGAGATTGAAAGAATTTTCCGAGTGATGGATTGTGATGAAGATCAGAAGGTGAGACTGGGTACTCACATGTTATTGGAAGAAGCTGATGACTGGTGGGTTAGTACTCGACGTGTGTTGGAAGCTGCAGAAGAGGAAGAAATTACTTGGGAAGTTTTTAGCCGGGAGTTCTTGAGGAGGTATTTTCCTGAAGATGTGAGAGGGAAGAAGGAAATTGAGTTCTTGGAGCTTAAACAAGGTAATATGTCTGTAGTTGATTACACTGCTAAGTTTGTGGAACTTGTGCAGTTTTATCCTCATTATGCTGAAGCTACTGCTGAATTCTCTAAGTGTGTGAAGTTTGAGAATGGCTTGCGTCCTGAGATAAAGCAGGCGATTGGATATCAGAGGATTCAGAGGTTTTTTGATTTGGTGGATTGTTGTAAGATTTATGAAGAGGACAGTAAGGCTCGTTTTACTCATTACAAGAGTGTGAGCGAGAGGAAAGGGAAACAACAGTTCCGTGGTGGTCCGTATGTGACACCAGCTGATAAAGGTAAACAAAGAGGGAATTTTGAGAAAAGTTCAGGTGGAGGAGGAATGTCTGGTCCTACGAGGTGTTATAAATGTGGTGAGTTGGGGCATCGTCAGTTTGAGTGCAGGAAAGATTTGAGGAAGTGTACTAATTGTGGAGGTGTAGGACATGTTGCAGCGGAGTGTGCCAGGAAGAATGTGGTGAAATTTTACAACTGTGGTGAACCTGGGCATATTAGTACGAAGTGTCCGAAACCGAAACAAGCTCCAGCTGGTGGAAAAATGTTTACATTATCGGGGACTCAGACTTCGAGTGCAGATCGTCTGATTCGAGGTACTTGTTTTATTAATAGTACTCCTTTGATTGCTATTATTGATACTGGAGCGACTCATTCGTTTATTTCGTCTGAGTGTGCGAAGCGTTTGAATCTTGTGATGTCTGTGATGGGTGGTGGAATGGTTATTGATACTCCAGCAATGGGGTCAGTAACTACGTCGTTGGTTTGTCTAAGATGTCCTTTGACCATTTATGGTAAAGACTTTGAGATGGATTTAGTGTGTTTGCCGTTGGAGGGTTTAGATGTGGTTTTGGGTATGAATTGGTTGCAATTCAATAGGGTTCATATTGATTGTTATCATAAGCTGGTAAGTTTTCCTTCCCTTGAGGAAGACGAAGACTCGAGTTTCTTATCTACCAAAGAGTTGAAGAAACTTTTGGCGGAGGAAGCTCAGTTGTTTGGATTGTTTGCATCTTTAACTGTGGATAGTCAAGTTTCACTTGAGGTGTTTCCTGTTGTGTGTGAATTTCCGGAAGTGTTTCCTGAGGATATTTCAGACTTGCCGCTGGAGAGAGAAGTAGAGTTTTCTATAGATCTAGTTCCTGGTACTAGACCTGTTTCTATGGCACCTTATCGTATGTCGGCATTGGAGTTGGTGGAGTTAAAGAAACAGTTGAATGAGTTGTTGGAAAAGAGGTTCGTGAGACCAAGTGTTTCTCCTTGGGGTGCTCCAGTTTTATTGGTGAAAAAGAAGGATGGAAGTATGAGGTTATGTATTGATTATCGCCAGTTGAATAAGGTGATGATCAAGAATAAATATCCTCTTCTAAGGATTGATGATCTGATGGATCAGTTGGTTGGTGCGTGTGTGTTCAGTAAGATTGACTTGAGGTCAGGGTATCATCAGATAAGGGTGAAGGAAGAAGACATTCAGAAAACGGCTTTTAGGACACGATACAGTCATTATGAATATTCTGTGATGCCGTTCGGGGTTTCTAATGCTCCAGGTGTGTTTATGGAATACATGAATCGTATTTTTCACGAGCATCTGGATCATTTTGTGGTGGTGTTTATTGATGATATCTTAATTTATTCTAAGTCCAGGGAGGAGCATGCAGAACATTTGCGTATTGTTTTACAGGTTTTGAAGGAGAGGAAGCTTTTTGCTAAACTATCCAAGTGTGAATTTTGGTTATCGGAAGTGAGTTTTCTTGGACACGTAATTTCAGGTAATGGTATTGCTGTGGATACATCTAAAGTAGAATCAGTTCTACAATGGGAGGCTCCGAGATCTGTTACTGAAATTCGAAGCTTTTTGGGTTTGGCTGGTTATTATCGCAGGTGTATTGAAGGTTTTTCGAAACTAGCACTTCCTTTGACCCAGTTGACTTGTAAAGGGCAAGCATTCATTTGGGATATTCGGTGCGAGGAGAGTTTTACTGAGTTGAAGAGAAGATTGACGACAACTCCGATCTTGATTTTGCCGAATCCTAATGAACCATTCGTGGTTTATTGTGATGCTTCTTTGATTGGTCTAGGTGGTGTTCTGATGCAGGAAGGTAAGGTGGTGGCTTATGCTTCAAGGCAATTAAGAGTTCATGAGAAGAATTATCCTACTCATGATCTTGAGTTAGCGGCTGTGGTTTTTGTGTTGAAGATTTGGAGGCATTATCTCTACGGTGCAAGGTTTAAAGTCTTTAGTGATCATAAAAGTTTGAAATATTTGTTTGATCAGAAAGAGCTAAATATGAGGCAACGTAGATGGTTGGAATTCTTGAAGGACTACGACTTTGGCTTGAATTACCATCCTGGTAAAGCTAATGTGGTAGCCGATGCATTGAGCCGGAAATCATTACATATGTCCGCTTTAATGGTTAAGGAGTGGGAACTTTTGGAATCGTTTAGAGATTTGAGTTTGGTTTGTGAAGTGACGTCGGATAGCGTTAGGCTTGGTGTGCTAACGATTACTAATGATTTTCTGATGACTGTTTGTGAGAAACAAAAGCTGGATGTGAAATTTGTGGATTTGATGTTGGTTGGAGGAAAAGATGCGAATAGTGATTTTCAAGTGGATATTAATGGTGTTTTGAGATTCCGAGGTAGGATTTGTATTCCAGATGATGCGGAGTTGAAAAGGATGATTTTGGAGGAAGGACACCAGAGTAATTTGAGTATACATCCAGGAGCGAATAAGATGTACCAAGATTTGAAGAAGATTTTCTGGTGGTCTGGATTGAAAAGAGATGTGGCTCAGTTTGTTTATGCATGTTTGACTTGTCAGAAATCGAAGGTGGAACATCTGAGGCCTAGTGGTTTGTTGCAACCGTTAGATATTCCGGAATGGAAATGGGATAGTATTTCCATGGATTTTGTAACAGGGTTACCAAATACTCAGCGAGGGCATAATGCTATTTGGGTGATTGTGGATAGGTTGACTAAATCGGCTCATTTTATTCCAATTGACATCAGTTTTACTTTGGAGCGGTTAGCGGAGATTTACATCAGTGTGATTATGAAGTTACATGGAGTTCCATTGAGTATTGTTTCTGATCGAGATCCTAGATTTACATCGAGATTTTGGGAAAGTTTACAGAAGGCTTTGGGTTCTAGATTGAGATTGAGTTCGGCTTATCATCCGCAGACGGATGGTCAGACGGAGAGGACGATTCAGTCTTTGGAGGATTTGTTGAGAGCGTGTGTTTTGGAACAAGGTGGTGCGTGGGATAGTTATCTGGCATTGATTGAGTTTACGTATAATAACAGTTTCCATTCTAGTATTGGGATAGCACCGTTGAAGCATTGTATGGACGAAGTTGTCGAACACCTTTGTGTTGGCACGAATCTGGTGAGAGAACGGTGGTTGGACCAGAGTTGGTGCAACAGACGACAGAGAAAGTGAAGTTTATTCGTGAGAAGATGAAAGCTTCTCAGAGTAGACAAAAGAGTTATCATGATCGAAGACGGAAGGATCTTGAGTTCCAAGAGGGCGATCATGTATTTCTGAGGGTTACGTCGGTAACAGGTGTAGGTCGTGCTTTGAAATCGAAGAAACTTACTTCTCGGTTTATTGGTCCTTACCAGATATCCGCGAGAGTGGGTGCTGTGGTGTATAGGGTGGCGTTGCCGCCGAATCTGTCGAATTTGCACGATGTGTTTCATGTTTCACAGCTTCGGAAGTATGTTTCGGATCCGTCGCATGTGATTCCGATGGATGAGGTTGAGGTAAGGGAGAACCTTACAGTTGAGGCATTACCAGTTAGGGTTTTGGATCGTGAGGTGAAGAGGTTGAGAGGCAAAGAGATTGCACTTGTGAAAGTGGCGTGGGGCGGCGCTGCTGAGGGCAATTTGACTTGGGAGTTGGAGAGTCGGATGCGGGAGTCATATCCAGATTTGTTCGTCTCAGGTATATTTTCGAGGACGAAAATTTCTAAGTGGGGGAGAGTTGTAACGACCCAGTTTTCGTGTGCGTTTTATTTAATCGAGTCGTTTGATTATTATATTATTATTTTATTTTATTTTCGACTTTTATCTGAAAATATGTTATTTTTCAATGTTGTGGTATTTTATCGGGTTTTGAGATCGTTTGTGAGATATTTGAGTGTGGGGGTATTTTGGTCATTTTAAGATATTTTTTATTAAGTAAGAAAATTAGAAAATAGTAGAGAGAAAAAGAGAAAGAAAGAAAAGGAAAAGAAAGAAAAAGGAGAGAAAAGAGAAGAAGAAGAGAAATAGTGGAAAACTTGGAAAAATCAAGAGAAATCAACTTCTAGTATCGATTTAATCGGGTAAGGGTGCGAAATTCAATTATTGTATACTTGTATATGATTATGTATGTATATTTGTGATGTTTGTTGGATTGAAATGGAAATATTTTAGTAAACCCATTTTTGGGAAAATTGATTGGAAATTGATTAAATGTGTAGAAATGTATGTATTAAGTGTTCATTCTTGTTGATACATGATAGATACTTGTTATTGGACATTGTATTGACAATTTTCTGGTGTGTAGGTGAGATTTGGGGGGATTTTGGGTTGAACCCGTATGAACAATTATGCAGAAGAATTTTTCTGAGATTTCCAGGTCATACGCGTATGGGGCCTGTTCATACGCGTATGAACCTTGGCAATACGCGTATGGTGGGCGAGCCATAGGGCCAATACGCGTATGGGTTACTTGTTTTCTCGGCTATCTGCCCATTTGCGTATGATACGCGTAGCTTTTTAGGTCATTACGCGTACGGGCTTGGGCATTACGCGTACGGTCATTTACACGTGATCTTTGGGAAAAATGAGTCTCTGCTCATACGCGTATGGCTCATGGTGGTACGCGTATGGACAGGACTTTTGCAAAATGTGACTTTTCAAAATATCGTTTTTCGTTTTCGTTCGTAACTTTTGATCCGTTTATCCGATTTTTACATTCTTGGTATCGTTGCGTAGCTATTGAGCTGTACTTTCTTATTATGATGATTTCGAAACTGTTAGCCGATTTAATTATGTCGGAAAGTCAGGAATAGTGTCGGTTGTCGACTTTTGTCGTTATACTTGTACGTAATTGATGTGTATTGTGCAAGGTGTTGTGGTATGATGAAAACGTATGTGTTTAGATGATTTGTGGCTGTATGGAAATTAAATGCATTGTTTTGGGCATAAGTGCAAAGTGTAATTTATGTCGATGTAAATGAATGTATTTATGTGTGCATATTAAATGTCATGGGTCATTGTATGCCAAGCATCATGATATGCATTGTTGAAACGTCCTGAGTGACGGTTTGGATTCCAGTGGAAATTCGCTATAACTTCGTGTGCCCATGTGGGGTGTGAGCGATGATTATAGACGATCGTGTGCCCATGTGGGGTGTGAGCGATCGGGTCGTGTACCCGTGTGGGGTGTGAGCGATCCATAAACACCGTGTGCCCGTGTGGGGTGTGAGCGGTGGGGAACATCGTAGGCCCGACGGGGAGTTACAGTGATGTAACGAGCGATGGTTCCAGCAGAGTTCCTGAGTGAACTAGTGATGAGAAACAATGGAAGTCGGTACCGCATGTGCATATGCATAGAGTCGTTGTGTCGATCTCTTGCATTTGCATAAATCATTTATGGTTGATTATGTGTGGATTTGTGGATAAATTGATATATGGATACGTGTTGGTGATGGAAATATGTATTGTGTCTTGTAATGCCTTGTGTTTAAATTATGGCGTGAGTTGTGGTGAGAATCGTATAATTGTGTATTTTCGTGTTATATGTATAATTGTATGCAATTATATTATGGTTGTTTTTCTCACCCTTCTGCTGTTGTATAATGCTCTACGAGGCATTGCAGATTAGAGTTGCTGGAGGTATTTTTGTGAAGCTTTGCGTCTTCATTCTTTTGTCGGTCGGCTCTGATATGTGACACCGGGTAGTTAGGGAGGCCGTTTGTGATAATTGTATATTATGTATATGTATATCTTTTGGCTTGTGCATGTACAACTTGATGTATGACCTACTTTCCATGATATATATATGTATGTTATTCAGTTTTAGATTTTCCGCTTTTATTCTAAATCTGAAATGTGGGTGTAAGGAACTGAGTTCCTCTGTTTGTTTGCTACCCCACTGTTGCATATCTTTATGAGCAGGTGTTGTATGTATTATTTCAAATTGATGCGACCCTCCCGGTCTATGCCATGATAGTTTAATTATACTCTGACGAAATTTTGAATTTTCTTTTACTGATTTTTATTAATTGGGGGTATAGATTGGGGGTGTTACAATGTACGCTGGAAAAATGTCAACTCAGATGGAGAATCAACAGCTGCTGATCCATTACTTCCAAGACAGTTTAATCGGTGCCGCACTCAAATGGTACATGGGTTTAAACTGCACCAAGATCAACACTTTCAAAGATCTCGGAGCTGCCTTTGTTCAGAAGTATAAGTATAACCTGGACATGGCACGAGATAAAGATCAACTCAGAGCAATGTCGCAAAAAAACAAGGAAACTTTTAAGGAATACACTCAGAGATGACATGAAATTTCCGCTCAGATCAGTCCCCATCTTGAGGAAAAAGAGATGACTAAAATCTTTTTGAAAACCTTGAGCTCATTCTATTACGACCGAATGGTCGTCAGTGCGCCCAACGACTTCACTGAGATGGTGAACATGGGAGTACTCCTTGAAGAAGCAGTCCAAGAAGGACGATTGGTCAAAGATGCAGAGCCATCTAGCAGTACCAAAAGATACAGTAATGCTTTACCAAAGAAAAAAATAGCAAGATATTGGTAATATCTCTCTCAGAAAGCAAAGGCGAAAGTATCAACCAGTAGCAGCAGTAATTCCCGCTATCAACCCTGCGTCGACTCAAACGTATCAACCTCGGGTTGCTCATAGCCAACCAAGTCAACAATAGTATCAGCAAAGGACACAACAGCCTCTTCAGCAGGCTCGTCTTCAGTATAACAATAATAATCGTACGACGCGACCACCATGGTTTGATCCTATACCGATGTTGTGCGCAGAATTATTTCCACTCTTACTGGTCAAGGGGCATGTCCAAACCAGGCCTCCTCTTACAGTACTGGAAAATCTGCTTTTTTGGTTCAAAGCAGATCAAACATGCCCTTATCATCAAGGAGGACCAGGACACAACATTGAGAACTGTCTCAGTTTCAAGTCTGACGTATAGAAGCTTGTCAGGAATGGGGTCTTATCTTTCAAAGATACTAATCCAAATGTTCAGACGAACCCGTTGCCACAACATGAAAAGACTGCCGTAAATGTAATAGAGGAGGAATTTAGCCACAGTTATCAAATTCAAGATGTACTCCTATTAGGAACCACCTCATAGTTATCACCAGTGTGATATCTGCTTAGAGAGCAACCAAGGATGCTACCTCGTACAAGCGGCTCTTCAAAATCAGTTGGACCGGAAAGAGATTCGACCATGTTTAAGTTCTGGGTCAACCAACAGGACACCCGACTATCTTCCTGATCAAGGTAAAGACGTTGTCATAATCTCCAATCATGAAATGGCCAAAGACGTATACGCCATAATCCCTCTACTCCATGAATCAAGAATTCCTCTTGATAGTAGAAAGATTCTCAACCTCGAACCAATTGAGGCTGCCTACGATGGTCAGAAAAATCAAAAAGCTCCTATGGTTATCTACTTGCCAGGTCCAATACCGTACAAATCCGATAAGGCTATCCCTTACAAGTACAGTGCAACAACAATCAAAAATGGAAAGGAAACTCCATTACCCTCTGTAGTAAACATTGCCAACATCAGTCAGGTAACACAGAGCGGTCGGATCTTCAACAGAGGAGTTGGAGAACCCACCAAAGAAAAAGAACCTCAAACTGAAGTTCCTAATCAACAAATCGGGCAATCCAGTAATCCGAACTTACAAAAAACAACGATGAGATGCTAAAGCTCATCCAGAGAAGTGAGTACAACATTGTAGACCAACTGTTCCAAACTCCTTCGAGAATCTCTGTGCTATCTCTCTTGCTCAGTTCCGAAGCTCACAGGGAAGCTTTGCAGAAAGTCTTGGAGCAAGCTTTTGTAGAACAAGATATGACGATAAGACAGTTTGATAGCATCATCTCCAACATCACTTCCTGCAACAACCTAGGATTCAGTGATGAAGAACTGCCAGAAGAAGGCAAAAATCACAATATGGCGCTTAACATTACAGTCAATTGCCAGGACGATGCTCTAGCCAGCGTACTGGTAGACACGGGATCAACTCTGAATGTTATGCCAAAATCTACTCTGATGCGACTATCATTTCAAGGATCTCCGATGAGAGGCAGCGAGATCATCGTCAAAGCCTTTGACGGATCCAAGAAAACAGTTATCGGCGAAGTTGATCTTCCCATAACTATCAGTCCTCACACTTTCCAAGTCACTTTCCAGGTCATGGACATCCGGGCAGCCTACAACTGTTTATTAGGAAGACCTTGGATACACGAGGCTGGGGCAGTCACTTCGACACTTCACCAGAAGCTGAAGTTCGTCAAAAATGACAATTTAGTCACAGTATGCGGAGAGCAGGCCTTAATCGTGAGCAACTTATCATCATTTTCCTGTGTAGAACCAGAAGAAATTATTGGGACTCAATTCCAAGCACTCTCGGTGAGCAATGAGAATCGATCAGAGAGAGGGTCGTTGATTTCCTCATACAAGGACGCTCTCGAAGTGATCAAGAGTAACGATGTAAAAGGATGGGGACAACTCGTAATTCCTACTGATAACCAGACGAAGAAAGGTCTTGGTTTTTCTTCATCTTGTACCCAGACTACTAAAGACGAAAGTTTTCGTCCCATTCAGGACTTCTTCCACGGTGGAGGCTTCCTCCACCCAGTGTCTCAAGAAGTACACACCATCAATGAGGGTGACTCCTCCAATACAGATGAAGAGTGGATATTTTTTCTCAACGACAACAATTATATATCTCAGGAAGAAACGCACGCGCCATTTTGCTATCCCACGCAGAGTCCAAGATATATACCAAGATCAGACGTCAAAATGATGTACAGAGATTGTGATCCGGAAGGATGTCGTGCTCTGCCCAACTCATTAGAGAAGGACACTCCGATGAAAGACAACTTCGACTATGACTATTTTGATCCCCTGGATGACTTGCCTATCTGGCAGTCGTACCCAAAAGACTTGGGGCAAAAGAGTCAGCCAAATGATGCATATTAACTGAGCATCATTGAAAATAATACATGTGTCCCCACCAAGTCATGGGATCATTACTCAGGACATTCTAAAGATATCCAGGACAATGATGAATCTACAAAGATTGCAGGACAATAGTTCATCAACTATGCTTTTCCTGAGGTCAACGTCATCTAGAAAGATGACTCCTCCAGTCCCACTGAAGTATGGGATACCTTAGGACAACCGAGTGGCAAGTACGACTTCTTGGTCAGGTACACCGCTCCTGAAAGCTCTCGCATCAGGCTCGAAGACATCCAGCCGACTGGGTGGGGATATCCGCCTGAGAGTGAAAACAATGTGCAAAATACAACAGAAGAGTTCGTTTATGATAACTCTGCCTGGGAGGAAGACTCCAATGATCCTGCTCCACCAGAAATCAGCGTCATTTCTGAGGACAAACCAAGAAAGAAGGTACCAGACTTTGTGATTCACCGAGGAGTTCGTCTCCAATGGGTTGCTGTCGATGTCTCGAAAGTCGTCCATAAGTCTAAGTAATTGCATTCTTTGTTTTGACCTTTCACCCTACCTAGGTGAAATGGATGTTTTTATAGGGCTCACTTTTTTGTAAATGTCCCTCTTCGCTTCGTCCAAAGCGATAGAGTTTTGTTTTATAGGGCTGTAGTTTCAAGAATCGACAAAATCATAAATAAATAAACGTCGTTATGTAATTTCTGCATTTACTGTTACTTTCACTTTTCGTTTTTCAGAAAATGGTAATCCTAAAACAACCAAAAATAAATAAAAACAAGCATTTTTTGGAAAATACACTGCACACACTCTTGCATTCTCTCTATCTCTTCTAAAAAACAATCATCACGTCATGCAGATTGCTTGTTTTAAACCCCGTTGAAACATACGATCTAATGCCTTCTCCAAACTTTGAATTCCCGGTATTTGAAGCTGAAGAAGAAGAGGACGCAGAAATTCCAGAAGAGATCTCCCGATTACTCAGACAAGAGGAAAGGTCCATTGAACCTCACAAAGAGCCGTTGGAAACAGTCAACTTGGGTTCAGAAGAAGAGAGGAAAGAAATCAAGATTGGGGCCCTGCTCAGTCCGACAATCAGAGAAAGCTTGATAGAACTTCTCAAAGAGTTTCCCGATGTATTTGCTTGGTCCTATCAGGACATGCCAGGGGTGGATACCAGCATCGTGGAACATCATTTACCGTTAAGATCAGAATGTTTGCTGGTGAAATAAAGGCTGAGATGGACTCATCCTGATATGGCCATCAAGATCAAAGAGGAAGTGCGGAAACAGATTGATGCAAGTTTCCTCGCCACCTCAGAATATCCTCAATGGCTAGCCAACATAGTGCCAGTTCCGAAAAAGGACGGAAAAGTCTGATCGTGTGTAGACTACAGGGATCTAAATAAAGCCAGTCCAAAGGATGACTTTCCATTGCCACACATTGACATGCTGGTAGACAGTACAACAAAGTTCAAAGTCTTCTCCTTCATGGATGGATTCTCGGGCTAGGATAAAATCAAAATGGCGCCGAAGATATGGAGAAAACTTCATTCATTACCCCATAGGGCACCTTTTGTTACAAGGTAATGTCGTTCGGCATGAAGAACGCCAGGGCAACCTAGCAAAGAGCCATGACAACTCTGTTTCACGACATGATACACAAAGAAATCGAAGTGTATGTCGATGACATGATTTCTAAATCTAAAATAGAAGAAGAGCATGTGACCCACTTGTCAAAGTTATTCGAGCGTCTGAGAAAATACAAACTCCACTTGAACCCCAACAAATGCACATTCGGTGTCCGCTCAGGGAAACTTTTAGGGTTCATCGTCAGCCATAAAGGAATTGACGTTGATCCTGACAAGGTCAAGGCCATTCAAGAAATGCCTTCACCAAAGACTGAGAAACAAGTCAGAGGATTTTTGGGACGTCTGAATTACATCTCAAGGTTTATATTCCTCATGACCGCGACATGCACGCCAATCTTCAAACTACTAAAAAAGAATCAAAACTGTGTATGGACGGAAGATTGCCAAAAAGGCTTCGACGGTATCAAGGAGTATCTGTTGATTCCACCAATCATGTCACATCCAATGGAGGGAAGACCACTGATTATCTACCTAACAGTCTTGGAAGACTCTATGGGTTGTGTACTTGGCCAACCAGACGAAACAAAAAGGAAAGAGTCTGCCATCTACTATTTGAGCAAGAAATTTACCAACTGTGAAACTCGGTACACTATGCTTGAGAAAACTTGCTGCGCTTTGGCTTAGGTAGCCAAACATCTTCGCCAGTACATGATTTTACACACTACTTGGTTAATCTCCGAAATGGATCCGATCAAGTACGTCTTTGAAAAACCTGCTCTCACGGGAAGGATCGCCCGTTGGCAGATGTTGTTATCGGAATATGACATCGAGTACCATGCTCAGAAAGCCGTCAAAGGAAGCATTTTAGCCGATCATTTGGCTCATCAACCGATTGATGATCAGGAATCAGTCAGATTTGACTTCCCAGACGAAGATGTCATGTATTTGAAAATGAAAGATTACGATGAACCGCTACCTAGTGAAGGGCCAGAACCAGGTTCCCAATGGGGACTCATTTTTGATGAAGCTGTCAACAATTATGGAAACGGAATTTGGGCAATCATCGTAACACCTCAGGGAACCCACATTCCTTTCACTTCCAAACTGACATACAAGTGTACAAACAACGAGGCCGAATACAAATCTTGTATCATGGGTCTCGAAGAAGCTATTGATTTAAGAATTAAGAACTTAGATGTGTATGGAGACTTAGCCCTGGTTATCAATCAGATCAAAGGAGATTAGAACACATACCAATCAGGACTGAGTCCTTACAAAGACTACGCGAGAAGGTTGTTACCATTCTTCAACAAAATCGAGTTTCATCATATCCCTCATGAAGAGAATCACTTGGCTGATGCACTAGCCACTCTCTCTTCCATGATTGTTGTAAATCATTGGAATGACGTACCTAAGATCAACATAATGCGCCTTGAGAGGCCCGCCTACATCTTCGCGATTGAAGTAGTCATAGATGACAAACCTTGGTATCACGATATCAAATGCTTCCTTTAGAAACAAGAATACCCACCTGGGGCATCCAAAAAGACAGGAAAACCCTCAGAAGGCTGGCAGGCAACTTCTTCCTGAGCGGTGATACATTCTATAAGAGAAACTTTGACACGGTCTTGCTCCGATGCGTAGACAGACCAGAAGCAAACATGCTGATAAAAGAAATCCACAAAGGATCCTTTGGCACTCATGCCAATGGACATACAATGGCGAGAAACATTCTGAGAGCAGGGTACTATTGGTTAACCATAGAATCCGATTGCTACAAGTGCATGAGGAAGTGTCACAAGTGTCAAATATATGCTGACAAAATCCATGTACCGCCAACGCATCTCAAAGTTCTTTCTTCCCCATGGCCTTTTTCCATATGGGGAATCGACGTGATTGGTATGGTCGAACCCAAGGCTTCGAACGGACATTGATTCATCCTGGTAGCCATTGACTACTTCACCAAGTGGGGTGAAGCAGCGTCATACGCCAATGTAACCCTACAAGTGGTGGTCTGATTCATAAAAAACAATCTCATCTTCCTTTATGGTGTTCCGAGCCAGATCATTACTGATAATGGATCTAACTTGAACAACAAGATTATGAAAGAATAGTGTGCCGAGTTCAAGATCGAACACCATAAGTCATCTCCCTGCCGACCTAAGATGAATGGGGCGGTAGAAGCGGCTAACAAGAACATCAAAAAGATTGTTCAAACGATGGTTGTAACCTACAAAGACTGGCACGAAATGCCGCGCTTTGCTCTTCACGATTATCGCGCATCAGTCTGCACTTCAACAGGGGCACACCCTTTCTCTCTAGTATATGGCATGGAGGCAGTGCTTCCCATAGAAGTAGAGATCCCATCGATCTGGGTATTGATGGAAGCTAAGCTAACAGAAGCTGAATGGTGTCAAAGTCAACACAATGAACTGAACCTAATCGAAGAAAAGTGAATAACGACTCTATGCCATGGTCAGTTGTATCAACAAAGAATGAAGAAGGCATTTGACAAAAAGGTCCGACCCCGTGTCTTCAGGAAAGGAGACTTCGTGCTCAAGAAGATACAGTCATTCCTCACTGATTCCCGGGGAAAATGGACTCCGAATTATGACGGCCCCTATGTGGTCAAGAAAGCCTTCTCAAGCGGCGCCTTGAGACTCACAACCATGGATGGAGAGGAGTTTTCCTACCCCACGAATGTTGATGTAGTCAATAAATACTTTGCCTAACTAAAAAAGAAAAAAAAATGTCTCAGTGGATTGAAAACCTGAAAAAGCGGTCCAGGAAAAAATTAGAGACATAAGCAAAAAAAATCATCCCGATGGATTGGAAATCTCAAAGTACAATCCAGGCAAAAGTTAGGGATTAATGGCAAGTAACTACGTCTGATCAGTTCAACTCCTCAGCAGTCATGTCATCCATCAAGAAAACTTCAGTCAAGGTTATCTTCGAAAAAAGCTTAGGATGTCCAGAATTTAAAGTTGGTAGAAGGATAACGGTCGTTATGTTTCGATGTAGCCCCTTTCCCTTAAAATTACCATTTTTTAAAACTTTGTGAATACTCTATGGGATCACGCGCTTGGTTGATTTCCATTCTATTAATAAAATTTGAGCACTAATGCTTTTGTTTACAATTCTCTTTTATTTTAGCTTTACAGAATGACATTTTAACATGATCAATGATTCTTGAAATAAAATAAAAAATGAATTTACTTGTCAAAAATTTTCTGCTTTTAAAATAAAGATGGCAATTCCTTTTGACTGTGAACTTCAAAAAGAACATCGATAGCTTCT
Organism: Lathyrus tuberosus; assembly: GCA_022829125.1. Lineage (NCBI taxonomy): Eukaryota > Viridiplantae > Streptophyta > Magnoliopsida > Fabales > Fabaceae > Lathyrus > Lathyrus tuberosus. Next base: position 1,857,781 of record JALAZF010000768.1, read on the forward strand.
CCAGAGGTGATTGAACCTCAAAGTGCAGAATTAAAGTACTCCTTCTAAAACCAGTGCACCTGAATGAAGGATCGACTATTTCAGATGCCATGTTTCATATGAGATTCCCGACAGGGTTCTTACCTCTTAAGACCGATTGACAATTCTTCCTCCCCACAGGGTCTATCTCTCCCAAGCAGGGCCGAATTTCTATTTTGAACTAGTGATACTTTTCATCCCCCACCGTGGCCGAGTATCCAGTCGTGTTCATCTATTAGACTGTATGTCGCGTCAGTTTTGTCAGCATAAACATACATACATTATGCATTATTTATTCATGTTCATAATCATATTGCATCACTTTTGTAATACCCCAAATTTTGACCACTTAGATTTCCCATCATTGTGAAAATCATCATCACAATATGGATGAACCATCATGCTTCATCAGTCTCCCCAAAGATGGGTGAGCATCCAATACAATCAAAATTAGGGTTTCAAGCCCTCTCTGAGCTTTAGACAAAGGATCAATCAAGAAATGACATGATCTTAAACTTGTCTAATCTCTCAAACATCCTCAAAGGATCAAAAGGACTCCTACTTCAAGGATTAAGCACAAAGCTGCTCCCTTCTAGGTGGATCAAGTCTCCAGATCGACAGTGTCACCAAATTAGGGTTTTGATCACCCAGGGCCTCCAGATGAAAAATTTCATCTGGGCACAAGCCATTGATCCAAAATATAACCTAATATACTTCCTGGAACCTCATGAACCCATGCATCAAGTCAATTTTGCCTCAAGGGATGCATTCATCGAAAATCAGGAATTAGGGTTTCTTGACCTAATTCACCCCTAAGTTGACTTTTGGGACAAACCATGAGCCAAGACCTCAAGACATGATTTGAGGGTCTCTAATATACCATATTGATCCATTTGGAACAATGGATTAATCCAAGAAGTTTGAGCAACAAGTCTCAATTTCATCTGCACCACAATTAGGGTTTTAAGGGAAAAGTCAACTGTAACTTTGACTTTTGACCAGGACATGCTCCCAAACCCTAATACATGATTGAATATACCCTATGACACCCATGGAACATGTCCATCAAGTTTGATTTAGGTCAAGGACATGATTTCCTGAAGAATTGCACAGTTTGGAATTCATCTGATAAAAAGTCAACTGTGCACAAAAGTCAACTTTGACTTTTTGAGATTTTTCACCAAAATGGATTTTTAACCCTAAAATGATGTTAATGTATGATTTGAATCATCATTCATTAAGAAAAATCAAGAAAAGTGAGATAACTTGTAAAAGGGGTAACCATAAAACTTAGAAATTTTTCTAAGTTAAAAATAAAGTGGCAAGGGTACCAACTTTGAAGGACCATAACTCCTAAACCACAAGGCCATTTTTTCTCATCCAAAGATGGATTTGTAGCCCTCATTATCACCTACAAAAACTTCAACTACAAGTCATTCCAATTCATTAAGGATTTTGAGTTATGGAGTGATCAAAGTGGCTGAAAAGTGAAAATGTCACTTTTTCCAACACTTAGTGAAATTTTCACTAAGTCAGATTCTGCCTCACTTTTTGCCAAATGTAGGGGGATTTTTCACTTGGAATCAAAAGAGATCAAAACCAAACTTGTTCAAACAGTTGTTGTATCATGTAAGAGCTTTCCAAAATGGCCAAGAACATTGCCAAATTCAACCTACACCATGAGATACAACATTGCCAAGTTGCCTTGCTGAAATCTGTCAAGGCAAGGCAGCATTTGCAACTTTGGTCGATTTGCCAAAATCAGCCAAATTCAATTGCTCCTATCCACTTGGACACCTCAGAGGATTGAATCTAAAGGGGACAATCACTGAGCCAAGCCTCCAAAGTCCATGGAACAAGAAATAGCATGTTGAACCTAGAATGGCCAAAATAGGGACAAGACTTCAAATTTGGAATGAGGCATTCAATGGAACCATCAAGGTGGCATGGACTGAGCCATTCTCATCTGAAATCAGTCAAGACTTATCCAAGACCAAGGGAACCAAAGCTCTGTGCCCTAACCTCTAGTCAATGGCTAGAGGAGACTTGGATTTTCATTTGCCAACATTGGCCAAACCTACTTACCAGCTGCCATGCACTATTCCTTGCAAAAAAAATTGCTCTACTATAAATAGAGCTCAATTGTGGTCAGTTTGAGTACACCAAAGCCATCAAACAGATGCTTTCCTCAAAATCTCTTCTTTCACTCCAATTTTGCCTTCTAAGGCAAGTCACTATCGGGTTTTGAGTTTGAGAGCAATTCCAATCAAACCAATCACTCACACACCTCACATACATCACATATGAGCTGATCAAACACTTAGATTACTTCTGAAACATCAATTTCACAAAATCACCAGCTGGTTGCTCAAGGTTTTAACCAAAGTGCAGCTGAGGTACCACAAAATGATCCAGCCAATTTCAATCAAGTCCAACCATCCAAACACAATCCATAGGGTGTAGGGAAGCTATTCAAATCATCACAACTCATCTGTAACACCTCCAAATCAAAAATCACTTTGAACTTGCTGTCACGACTTGGAGGTAAGCACATACTTGGTCATCTCTCAATCTATGTATATTTCCTCGCACAATAATTTGGCCATATGTTCATAATCATGCATGGAATGTTTTCCCTCAATTAATTGCATTGTTTGAATCGTGTATCAAAAATCCTAGCCTTCATGCAGAAATTAGGGTTCTTGAGGTCTCTTCGTGATTTCTTGTTGTATGTTTAATTTAAATGAAATTAAAGTACATAGATATGATCGTGAGGTTGAGACGAGCATAATGATATGTGGATTGCATGATATGATTACGTATTCATGGAGATTGGATAGAAAATGCAAATCTGAGAAACCAAGAACACGCGCGTGTTCTTCAGCTTGTTCTTGGCGCCATTTTTAGAAATCCAAATATTTGAATTTTGTGATTTTGTTTAATTGATTCAAAAATTAATTTCTCTCTGAGTTTTAATGATTTTGAGTTGATTCTTTTTTTAATAATTCACAAAAATGTTAAAATATTTTATTTTCACAAAAAATCCCAAAAATATTATTTATTTCATATAATTGATATTTTTGTAAAGAATTAATATTTTGATTATTTTTGGCATTTTAAATATTTTTTCTACATTGATTTTGCAACTTTTAATGCTTTTTAATTATTTTGTAGGTCAATACTTGATTTTTGAAGCATTAATCCAAGATCACAATTTGTTTTCCATGTGTTAAATAATTTTTGATCATTTTAATTGAATTTTTATTCAATTAAATACATTTTGAAAACAAATTAGGGTTTTGGATTAATTCAACCCTCATAAATCATTTTCAAAACTCTTTGGGCCTCTTGAGAGAGTGTAAGACCCATCCTCCCTTGTACAAAAACTTTTTGGGCCTCACTCATTGTATAAGTCCCTCTGTATAAGTAAACGGCGCGATCGTCGCCCGTTTAAAAATAAAAATCATCTGGGCCTCTCCTTGAGCTATAAGACCCATTCAAAACACTTTGGGCCTCTATTAGAGTGTAAGACCCAATCCCCCTTTTAACCAAAACAATTTTGGGCCTCACTTATTGTATAAGTCCCTCTGCGTTAAAAGAAAACCTCGGCGCGATCGCCATTTTAAACGAAAAAATCATTTGGGCCTACCCTCGTGTTATAAGCCCCACTCTTTTTCTTTAAACCTTTTTGGGCCTCTTGAGAGAGTGTAAGACCCATCCCTTTGTACAGAAAACCTTTTTGGGCCTCAGTCACTTGTATAAGTCCCTCTGTACAAATTCAACAGTGCGCTCACTGATAAAACCCTGGGCCTCTCCTTGAGCTGTAAGCCCCAAATCTTTCTTTTTCAAAGCACTTTCTCCTTTGATTTTGAATATACTGTTGTTTTCAATCTTTCTTTGTTGAACAACTAACCAAACAGCATGGAAGCACTCCAACCGAGTAAGTGGTTATCGCTTTCATTTACTGCTTTCATATATATATAAACTGTATTGTGGGGCTGCTCACTGTAAGTCTCCTTTCATAAACTCATATCTACTGTGTAATAATAGTATAGATATTTCGAGTTTCCCCGGCTACTACGTCTATAACTAGGTGACGCCGTTTCATTTATTCGTAGAAATAGACGCCTAGATCCCCAATAGGAGCACCAGATACAGTCTTCTCTTCGGCTGTCCTCCTTAGGAATCGTCAAGAAGCTCTACTCCCCAAGATGAATGTATTCTCCGTGAATGGCATCTTTGAGTTTCTTCCAAATTCTCGAACTTTCCTAACTTGATCTATTCCTTGTGGAAAGCATGCCTTGAATGTCTCGGGGTTTGGGTACCCACTACGGTCATAATCTTGGACCTTAACTAAGGAACCCTCTTTAAAAGCTAAAAGTCGCTGGATAGTAAACCTCGCACGTTTACCAGTGGTTTTTATCTTTAAAAGAGTTATCTCTCCTAATGGAAAGGAGATGATAAGACCCACGGGCTTCTTAAAAGCATCGGCCTCCTCTTGGGCATTATTCAAGGACACTACGACTTCTTAGAAGTATTCACAGCCTCCTCTTAGGCTTCGTATAATGATCTCTTCCTCCGGGAATGATAGCCTCCTCTTGGGCTTCGTACAAGGACCCGTCGGCTTCTTAAAAGTTTCCAGCCTCCTCTTGGGCTTCGTACAAATTGTCCCGACGACCTCCTAGAGGTATAGGAACAGAACCTAGTCATCCTCATAGAACAGTCCTTTCATAGAGTCTACTACTGTTTCTCATAGCGTAGTACAAAAGATAAAACTCTAGACACGGACAGTCTAACTTCCTTGAGTATCAAAGACATTCTCAAGTGACCCCTTCGTTAAATAGGAAGGAAACCCGCAGACTCGGACAGTCTCAATACCCTATGGATTTCCCGCTTCCTCAAAGAAAAGGAAATAACCCCGATCCTCAGATCTAACCCGAGTACAGTGATGCTCATATAAGAACTGATTTTCTCTTTCAAAATCAGTATACTGGACCTGTCACTTAACTGACATAGCCTCCTCTTGGGCTTTGTACAATGACTCTCCCCAGCGGAGTCAAACAACGCTTTAGCCTCCATCTCGGGCTTTGTACGAGATACAGAGACTCTCTTGTTGAGTCAAAACTTTTAGCCTCCATCTCGGGCTTCGTACGAGATACAAAAACACTCTCTTGTTGAGTATAAAAGATTCTCCTGTTGAGTCAAACAAACAATAGCCTCCATCTCGGGCTTCGTACGAAACACAAAGACTCTATCGTCGGGTCAAAAACTTTTAGCCTCTCTCTCGGGCTTTGTACGGGACACAAAATAGCCTCCTCTTAGGCTTTGTATAATGATTTTCCTAGCGGAAATTAGCCTCCTCTTAGGCTTTGTATAAGAAAACCACTGGTTGATCCAATTAACCTTTTAGCATCAAAGTTGTGCCTCGTTCACAGTACACAAACATCAACAACTCTTTCCCCCATCTAATCGCTGTAAGCGGCAAGCCTCTGGATCATCTACATCCATGCCACTGTCCCTCTTTTAGCATGAGAAATTCCTAAGGAAAGATGGCATTGCTCTACACTGAGTTAAAGTCTTCTCCTTCAGGTTAAAACCCTTTCTTCGGAAATTATGGCATTGCTCGGATCCGCGTATCCCAGTTAAAGTAATTCTCCTTCTCCCCTCTTTAGAGATGACAAATTCTCTCTAAAGTCAAGGTCATTCAGCTTCACGTCTTGGGCTTTGAACAAGACACAAATAGACCTTTCAGCTTCACATCTTGGGCTTTAAACAAGATACAAATCACCTTTCGCTTCACGTCTTGGGCTTTGAACAAGACACCAAAAACCAATTTCCTCCCATAGAATAGGAGGAACTACGAACGTTCTGATTTCCCTGTTTCGGTAAACGGGAATACGTAGGCATAAGATCGAAAGAAAAGATCTTAGCGAGCGCAATCAACAAAAAACCCAAATCCCATATCTCCATCAATCAAAAGCAGTATTTCAAAAGCATCAGTCCTAACATCCTAATCCTTGTTCCCCGCCAGAAACCTTCTGCCTAGATAAAAAGAAAGAAAACCGTATTGGCGAAAATACAAATAACCAGTACAAAGGCCCCCCACATTGATAGCATCCGTAACCTAACAGACCATTGTTTAAACTCAGTATGCAAAGCAGGGTTAATTGGAGACATCTATTTCCCTTCCTTATTCAACTCACAATAGGATAAAAAATGAATCGACCTGTAGTCAAAGCTCAAACCGCAGAGAGCGACCAGCGCTTAAGAACCGCGTCCAAAATCGCTCGCTACAGAAAAGTGGCGCCCACCGTGGGGCCGATCAAAGTTAGATCTAGGCACGGTCTTCCTTCTCTTCACTTATGTGAAAACCACAGATTGGGGCTTCCGCCGGGGAACCCGTTTTCTGTCAGGAACTTAGGAATCATAGCTTTATAAGTCTAGGATGATTAGGACAAATATATATACTGCTTTTCCTAATTGCTATATGTGTTTATTTTTCTGCTGATGGGAATGCGTGTGATGCCGCATGTGGTGAGAATGAGTATACACTTAAGATAAGTGATGGCGACGGGGTCGACCATCAACCTCAGTGGAGGCTGACCAACGCAACCCATTCACTCTTCTAGCCAATGGGCCAGTTGTTAAGTCTGAGAAGCTGAGCATCCAAACCCTTTCGTAGTGCGGAAACTATCGGAAATAGTTGTTACGCGATACTACCCTCATTTGAGGCTGGTGATCTATTCTCGGTGAATGGCACTTACTCTAAGATTGCTTTACAACTCGCTGGTGATCCGCTTGTTGGTTTGCTTTCCTGGGAGGAGCTGATGATAATGAGTACAGGTACAAAAATCACCCTAGTATAAACCTTTGGGGATGGGTAGAGCCTTGACTTCATGACAACGACCCTCTGACCCCATGTTTTTTCTATGTTTTTGTGTGCTGTATTCATGCATCCATTTAATAAAACATTAAAACATTCAAAAAAAAAACTTCTCTTCTAGTCTCTCTGTTTTTCAAATTAAACTAAGGCTGTGATTGCAAATATCAGAAAAGAGGATTACGCTAATGGATTTCGGTAGAAGGAGAACTCACCAGTATACCTTCAAGGTTCCAAAGCTAGAGGATTTAAGAAAGTTAGCAAGGATGATCGTTAACCCAGAGGCTTTCAGAGCCAAGCATGGTGGTTTGCTACCACTGTTAAGAGTCCATGTGATTAAGGGGGTCATGGATAGGCTCAGTCAGTTCTACGATCCAGTTTATCACTGTTTCACATTCCCGGATTACCAGCTATCACCAATGCTGAAGGAGTATTCTCATCTGACTGATTTACATATCACTGATCGAGCTCCATTTTCTGGACTGGAAGAAATTCCAAAGAATCAGACTATTGCAATAGCAATTCATTTGGACGAGTCTGAGGTCAGGACTCACATGACCACTAAGGGTGGCATCCAAGGTTTGCCAGCCCAGTTCTTGACAAAGAAAGCTCTGTACTTTGCTAGTATAGGGAACGGGACTGCTTTTGAAAGCATTTTTGTCTTGCTCACCTACGGGTTATTTTTGTTTCCCAACATTAATAACTTCGTCAATATCAACGCTATTAAGGTTTTTCTCATTGGAAACCCTGTGCCGACTTTGCTCGCAGATGCGTATCATTCTGTTCACTTGGGGAATTTGTACAGTGGAGGGGAGGTCACATGCTGTGTACCTCTGCTTTATAAGTGGTTTATCTCACACTTGCCCAAGTCTGCTGCTTTTTGGGATTGCAAGAGTGTCTTACGTTGGTCGCAGAAGATCATGTCTCTCACTAATTCCGATATAGATTGGTGTAATAGGATTTAAGAGGGAATCAGAATCATTGACCGTTGTGGAAACTTCCCCAGTGTGCCCCTCATAGGAACTAAGGGAGGAATCAACTATCATCCGATATTGGTTCTTCGTCTGTTTGGATACCCGATGAGACACATCCCACTGGATGTTCATCTGGAAGGTCTTTTCTTCAAAGAAGGAGAAAATGACAGAGCACTAAAGATGGAAATAGTGCAAGCTTGGAAACATGTTCATAAGAAAGGACGAGAGTCTCTGGGAAAACCGAACTGCGTCTCGGTGGAGCCTTATCTCCATTGGGTACAAACTAGAGCTCTCAAGCTAAAGATGCCTTATCCTCATTACGGAATTCTTCCACCGAGGGAAACTGTCATGTACTTCATGACGGAAACTGAAAAGCTTCAGGTTACTCTCAACAAAGTTCAAAAGGAAAGAAGATCTTGGAAGAACAAGTACCGCACCCTCGACGTAGAGTGTATCCAAATACAGCAACTACTAAAAGAGAAAGATGCTCTGATTGAAATTTTGGAGCAACATGCTGTAGAGAATCAAGACGACCAAAGGAATTTGCTCACTCCTTTCACTTGGCAAAGGAATGACAACCCGACAACGGCTCAAACGCCCCGGTCAAAGAAGAGGACTCGGGACCCATTAGTTTAGGTTTCTGTTTCTGCACTTTGTAATCTACTGTATTTCCATTTCTGTAATCCTTTCGAATTCAATAAAAAGGGGTTTCCCCAGTGTTTGATATTTGCAATCTAATTGTCGAAGTTTATTTTGATTAAACCAAAAAAAAAAAACAATTAATATAATCATTGCATTCATCATTCTCACATCGCGTATTCTTCTTACCTACGAATCTCACGTTTGTGTCTCGATTCTAGAGTCAAATTGTCTCATTCGTATAATACTCGGGCCAATCGTCAGAAAAAGATGGATGATCTTGAGGAAGAAAACAGATAGTTGAAAGAAGAGATCGATGCTCTGAGAGAGGATATGAGAAAGCTTCGTAACGACATGCAAGCCATGGCAGAAGCTCAGCTACAAAGAACTGTGATCTCAGAGATCACCCCAACGCCCATCATAGAAAAGTATGATCCTAGGTATCAGATGCCGAAAGATCGTCCTTGGGGCATGCCTGTTAACTATATCCCGGAAGGATATGTTCCGCCGATCACTGAAGATCAGGGAATCGCAACAGAAGCCACTGGGCCTGAAGGTTACAAACTTCGGGAAAGCGAAGATGCCAGAGGAATACTCAAGACTCCTGAAGGTTACAAACTTCGGGAGGCGCCAAGACTTACTGCCGTAGTCACGGTACCACCCCCTGTGGTGCACACTGTCCCGAAAGGACAGATTCCACAGACACCTTCTGGTAAGAAGGAAACTATGTTTGACAGAATGGAGGAATTCCAGGAACAGTTCTTGGAAATGCAGAAAGAGCTGCAAGCCATTCGCGGTCAGGATCTATTTGGAAAGGACGCCGCAGACCTCTGCTTGGTCCCAAATGTGAAAGTCCCGCACAAGTTCCAAGTGCCCGACTTTGAAAAATACAAGGGTAACTCTTGCCCTCAAAGCCATCTGGTGATGTACACTCGGCGGATGTCAGCTCAGATGGAGAATCAGGACCTGCTGATTCACTACTTCCAGGATAGTTTAACCGGTGCCGCACTCAAATGATACATGGGTTTAAACCGTGCTACAATCAGCACTTTTAGAGATCTTGGTACTGCCTTCGTCCAACAATACAAATACAATTTGGACATGGCACCCGAAAAAGATCAACTTAGATCGATGTCGCAAAAGGACAAGGAAACTTTTAAGGAATATGCTCAAAGGTGGCGTGAAATTGCTGCTCAAATTTGTCCACCTCTTGAGGAAAAAGAGATGACAAAGATCTTCTTAAAGACTTTAAGCTCATTTTACTATGACCGAATGGTTGCCAGTGCGCCCAGTGATTTCACCGAAATGGTCGGCATGGGTGTACGTCTTGAGGAAGCCGTCCGAGAAGGACGTTTGGTAAAAGACACTGGATCAACGAGCGGTACTAAAAAATATGGTAGTGCTCTCCCTAAGAAAAAAGAGCAAGATATTGGGAATATTTCTCTCGGAAAGCAAAGGCGACGTTATCAGCCAGTAGCAGCTGTTACTCCTGCTATCGGCCCCGCGCCTGTTCCTACGTATCAACCTTAGGTTGCACAGAGCCAACCTGACCAACAAAGGACACAACAGCCTCTTCAGCAGGCTCGTCCTGCATATAACAACAACCGTACAACATGGCCACCAGGATTTGATCCTATACCCGTAACGTACGCAGAGCTGTTTTCGTTACTGCTGGCTAAGGGGCACATTCAGACTAAGTCTGCCCTTTCAGTTCTGGAAAATCCGCCTTTTTGGTTTAAAGCGGATCAGACATGCCCTTATCATCAAGGAGGTTCAGGGCATAACATTGAGACTTGTCTCAATTTCAAATACGACGTGCAAAAGCTTGTTAGGAGCGGGCTCTTATCTTTCAAAGATACGAAACCCAATGTTCTCACGAACCCGCTGCCTCAACATGAGAAAGCTGCAGTCAATCTGATTGAGAAAGAGACTAACAATGTCTATCAAATTCACGATGTACTCTTATTGGGGACCAATCTGGTCAAGATGCATTGTAGACAGAGTGGATATGGCCATGTGCCACCTCATAATTATCACCAGTGTGATATCTGCTCTAAAGACAACTAGGGATGTTCTGTGGTGCAAGCAGTTCTTCAGGAACAAATGGATCTTGGATGGATCCAAGAGCACCGAGTTCGTGGAGTTAACATGGTTTACACAAATTCCAACGTCATTCAAAACCACGACATCCGTGCGATGAATGTCAACTTGGTGGCGATGCACTCAAGGCAAAGCCAGTATCATAATCTGCCGCGGCACGATTACAGTTCCTGTCTGATTTGCTCGGTAAACAAACAGGGATGCTCTTTCATACAAGAGGCCCTCCAGCGTCAGATGGATCTTGGATGGATCCAAGACTACCATGATAGGAATCCCTATCAAATCAATATGGTTCAGATCTTTGATATCCGCGTAATGAATACCAACCTGGTAGAGTTACATGTTGAGCAGGTCCGACTCGGATTCTTAATATCACATGATTACCAAAGCTGTAAAGCGGGTTGCGAAAACGATCGAGGTTATACCCTTGTCCAGGAGGCACTTCAGCACTTGTTAAATCATTGGTGGATGCCAATTTATATGGACGAAGATACTCAGCAAATTAGTATCAGTCACAGGAATCCTACTCGTCGTCAAAGTCAGGATGTCCGATCAATGGAAGATAACCTAGTGAGGTTACATTGTATTCAAAGTGGGCGTGGCCAGGTGCCACCACACAACTATGACAGTTGCAGCGTCTGTTAGGAAAGTAACCAAGGGTGTTACCTTGTGAGAGCATCTCTTCAGGGTCAGGTCGATCATGGAGAAATTCGTCCATATCCAGGTTCAGGACCCATCATTTGGTCGCCGAACTACCTTGCCGAGCAAGTTGAGGATGTTGTCACGATCTCTGGTCATCACAGGACCAGGGATGTTTTTGCCATCATCCCTCTACTTGACGAATCTAGAGTTCCCAACCAGGAACGGATCGAGATTACTTATGATGGTCAGAAAAATCAGAAGGTTCCCATAGTCATCTATCTACCGGGGCCACTACCGTATGAATCAAACAGGCAATCCCTTACAAATACGGTGCAACAATAATCGAGAATGGAAAGGAAATTCCATTACCCTCCGTCGTGAATATTGCAGACATCAGTCGTGTAACATGGAGCGGTCGAGTCTTCAACCGAGGGGTTGGAGAATTCAACAAAGAAAAGGAACTTCATGCAGAAATTCCTGATCCACCAGTCGGTCAATCTAGTAATCCCGACTTTTCAAAAGACAAAGATGAGATGCTAAAGCTCATCCAAAGGAGTGAATATAACATTGTTGATCAACTGTTACAGACTCCTTCAAAGATCTCGGTATTATCGCTGTTACTCAGTTCAGAAGCCCACAGGGAGGCTCTACAGAAAGTCTTGGAGCAAGCCTTTGTGGAACAGGATGTAACAATTAGACAGTTCGATAGTATTGTCTCTAACATCACTTCCTGCAACAATTTGGGATTTAGTGATGAGGAATTACCCAAAGAGGGTCGTCGTCATAACATGGCGCTCAACATTACAGTCAACTGCCAGGACGATGCTTTAGCCAACGTACTGGTAGACATAGGGTCAGCCCTGAATGTTATGCCGAAGTCCACTTTGATGCAATTATCATTTAAGGGCCCTCCGATGAGAACCAGCGAGGTCGTCGTCAAAGTATTTGACGGATCCAGGAAAACAGTTATCGGCGAAGTTGATCTTCCCATAACTATTGGTCCTCACACTTTACAAATCACTTTCCAGGTCATGGACATCCGGGCAACATACAGTTGTTTATTAGGAAGACCTTAGATACATCAGGCTGGAGCGGTTACTTCAACCCTCCACCAAAAGCTAAAGTTCGTCAAGAACGATCAACTTATCACGGTTTGTGGGGAACAAACTTTGCTTGTGAGTAACCTATCATCATCTACTTGTGTGGAACCCGAGGAGGTTATTGGAACTCAGTTCCAAGCACTATCGGTGAGCATGGACAATCAGTTCAAAGAAGGAACTTCAATTTCTTCATACAAAGATGCTAGCAAAGCGGTCGAGAGTACCGATACGACAGGATGGGGACGGCTTGTCATTCCTAATGACAATAAAACAAAGAAGGGTCTTGGTTTTTCTGCGACCTGTACCCAGACAGCCGCCAACGATGAAAGTCTTCATCCCCTTCAAAACTTCTTCCACAGTGGAGGCTTTCTTCACCCAGTGTCTCAAACAGTTCATGCTATCAATGAGGAAGATCCCTCCGACACAGATGAAGAATGGAAGTCCTATCTTAATGAGGACGGTTATATGTCTCAGGAAGAGGTGCCTATGCCTTTTTGCTTTCCTACAGAAAGTCCGAGATTTATACCAAGATCAGATGTCAAAATGATCTACGGGGATTGTGATCCAGAAGGATGCCGTGCTCCGCCAAATTCATTAGAGGAAGACACTCTGATGAAAAACAACTTTGACCACAATTACTATGGCCCGATGGATGGCCTGCCAATGTGGCAGCCTTACCCAGGAAACTTGGGGCAAGAAAGTCAGCCGAGTAATGAAACTCAGCTGAGCATCATTGAACAGAATACCTGTGTCCCCACCATGTCATGGGATCAACACTCAGGTCATTCAGAAACTACTCAACATGAAGATGAATTCGCAACGTTTGCAGGACTAGAATTCATCAACTATGCTTTTCCCGAGGTCAACGCCATCAGAGGGATGACTCCTCTAGTTCCACAGAAGTGTGGGACACCCTGGGACAACCAAGTGGAAGATACGACTTTATGGTTAAGTACACTGCTCCCGAAAGCTCTCGTATCAGGCTCGAAGATATCCAGTCAACTGGATGGGGAGATACAACTGAGAGCACAAATGCTATGCAAAATGCAACAGAGGAATTCTCCTACGACAATTCTGCCTGGGAAACAGATTCCAACGATCCTGCTCCACCAGAAATCAGCGTTATTTCTGAAGACAAATCAAGGAAGGTGCCAGATTTTGTGATTCACCGAGGAGTTCGCCGCCAATGGGTTGCTGTCGAGGTTCCGAAGGTCGTTCGCCAGTCAAAGTAATTGCCATCTTTAACCTTTCACCCTGCCCAGGTGAAACAGATATTTTGATAGGGCTCGTTTTCTATAAATTTCCCTCTTCGCTTTGCCCAAAGCGACAGAGTTTTGTTTTATAGGGCTGTAGTTTCAAGATTCGACTTGTTCATTAATAAAATAACGTCGTTCTGTAATTTCCACATTAATTGTTGTTTTCTCTTTTTGCTTTTTTAGAAAATGGTAATCCTAAAAAACATTCAATGATAAAAACAAGCAGTAAAATAAATACACCGCACACACTTGCATTTCTCTCTATCTCTTCTAAACACGAATCATCATGTCATGCAGATTGCTTGTTTTAAACCCCGTTGAAACATACGATCCGATGCCTTCTCCCAACTTTGAGTTCCCGGTATTCGAGGCTGAAGAAGAAGTTGACAACGAAATTCCAGAAGAGATCTCCCGACTACTCAGACAAGAGGAAAGATCCATTGAACCTCACAAAGAACCGTTGGAAACGGTAAACCTGGGTTCAGAGCAAGAGAGAAAAGAAATCAGGATTGGGGCACTGCTCAGTCCAACTACCAGAGAGGGTTTGATAAAGCTTCTCAAAGAATTCCCCAATGTGTTCGCTTGGTCCTATCAAGATATGCCAGGGTTGGATACCAGCATCGTGGAACATCACTTACCATTGAGATCAGAATGTCCACCAGTAAAGCAAAGGTTGAGACGCACTCACCCGGACATGGCCATCAAAATCAAGGAGGAGGTACAGAAACAGATCGACGCGGGTTTCCTCGCTACATCTGAATATCCTCAATGGTTAGCCAACATCGTACCCGTTCCCAAAAAGGACGAAAGGGTCAGAATGTGTGTTGATTACAGATATCTGAACAAGGCAAGTCCAAAGGACGACTTTCCTTTACCACACATTGACATGCTGGTTGACAGCACATCAAAGTTCAAAGTATTCTCCTTCATGGATGGATTCTCGGGCTATAACCAGATCAAAATGGCGCCGAAAGACATGGAGAAAACTTCGTTCATTACCCCATGGGGTACCTTTTGTTACAAGGTAATGCCGTTCGGTTTGAAGAATGTCGGGGCAACCTATCAAAGGGCCATGACTACTCTGTTTCATGACATGATACACAAAGAAATCGAGGTATATGTCGATGATTTGATTGCAAAATCAAGAACAGAGGATGATCACGTTGAACATCTGTCAAAATTGTTCGAACGTCTAAGAAAATTCAAGCTCCGGTTGAATCCTAACAAGTGCACCTTCGGTGTCCGTTCAGGGAAACTACTAGGGTTCATCGTCAGCCAGAAAGGAATTGAAGTTGATCTTGACAAGGTCAAGGCCATCCAAGAAATGCCTTCTCCGAAAACTGAAAAACAAGTCAGAGGATTCTTGGGAAGTTTGAACTACATCTCCAGATTCATATTCCTTATGACCGCGACATGCGCGCCGATTTTCAAATTACTCAAAAAGAACCAGGATTGCGTTTGGTCAGAAGATTGCCAAACCGCCTTCGACAGTATCAAGGAATATCTGTTGAAACCTCCGATTCTATCACCTCCAGTGGAAGGGAGACCACTGATCATTTACCTCACAGTCCTAGAGGACTCAATGGGATGTGTACTTGGCCAACAAGACGAAACTAAACGGAAAGAGTCTGCCATTTACTATCTAAGCAAGAAATTCACCGACTGCGAGACTCGGTACACAATGCTTGAGAAAACTTCTTGCGCTTTGGCTTGGGCAGCCAAACGTCTTCGCCAGTACATGATTCGTCATACTACTTGGTTGGTCTCCGAAATGGATCCAATCAAGTACGTTTTCGAAAAACCTGCTCTCACGGGAAGGATTGCCCGTTGGCAGATGTTACTATCAAAATATGACATAGAGTACCATGCTCAGAAAGCCGTTAAAGGAAGTATTTTAGCCGATCATTTGGCTCATCAACCGATTGACGATCAAGAATCAATCGGGTTTGACTTCCCAGACGAAGATGTCATGTATCTAAAGATGAAAGATTGCGATGAACCGCTACCCAGTGAAGGGCCAGAACCAGGTTCCCAGTGGGGACTTATCTTTGACGGAGCAGTCAATCATTATGGAAATGGAATTGGGGCAATCATTGTTACCCCTCAGGGTTCCCACATTCCTTTCACTGCCAGACTTACGTTCAAATGTACGAACAACGAGGCCGAATACGAAGCATGTATCATGGGTCTCGAAGAAGCGATTGATTTAAGGATCAAAAACATGGCGTATACGGTGATTTAGCCCTGGTTATTAACCAGATAAAAGGAGATTAGAACACATACCAATCAGGATTGATTCCTTACAAAGACTATGCAAGGAGGTTGTTACCCTTCTTCAACAGAGTCGACTTTCATCACATCCCTCGTGATGAGAATCACATGGCTGATGCATTAGCCACTCTCTCTTCCATGATTAGTGTAGGTCGATGGAATGACATACCTAAGATCGACATAATGCGCCTTGAACGGCCCGCTTACATCTTCGCGATTGAAGCAGTCATAGACGACAGACCTTGGTATCACGATATCAAGTGCTTCCTTCAGAAACAAGAGTACCCATCTGGGGCACTTAGAAAAGACAGGAAAACCCTCAAAAGATTGGCTGGAAACTTCTTCCTGAGCGATGACACTCTTTATAAGAGAAATTTTGACATGGTCTTGCTCCGATGCGTCGACAGACCAGAAGCAGACATGCTTATGAAACAAATTCATGAAGTATCCTTTGGCACTCATGCCAACAGACACACAATGGCGAGAAAAATTCTCAGGGCTGGGTACTATTGGTTGACAATGGAATCCGACTGCTACAAGTACATGAGGAGGTGTCACAAGTGTCAGATATACTCCGACAAAATTCATGTACCGCCATCACATCTCAAAATTCTTTCTTCCCCGTGGCCATTTTCCATATGGGGAATCCATATGATTGGTATGATTGAGCCCAAGGCTTCAAACGGACATCGGTTCATCCTGGTGGCCATTGACTATTTCACCAAGTGGGTCGAAGCAGCGTTATTCGCCAATGTAACCCAACAAGTGGTGGTCCGATTTATCAAAAACAATATCATCTGCCGTTATGGTGTTCCAAGCGAGATCATTACTGATAATGGATCTAACTTGAACAATAAGATGATGAAAGAGTTGTGCACAGAGTTCAAGATCGAACACCATAACTCATCTCCCTACCGACCCAAGATGAACGGAGCGGTAGAAGCGGCTAACAAGAATATCAAGAAGATTGTTCAAAAGATGGTTGTAACCTATAAAGATTGGCACGAAATGCTACCCTTTGCTCTTCATGGTTATCGCACATCTGTCCGTACTTCAACAGGGGCAACCCCTTTCTCTCTAGTATATGGCATGGAGGCAGTTCTCCCCATAGAAGTAGAGATCCCATCAATCCGGGTATTGATGGAAGCTAAGCTCACCGAAGCTGAATGGTGTCAAAGTCGACACGACAAACTGAACCTGATCGAAGAGAAGCGAATCACGGCACTATGCCACGGTCAGTTGTATCAACAGAGAATGAAGAGGGCGTTCGACAAAAAGGTCCGACCTCGTGTCTTCAGGAAAGGAGACCTTGTGCTCAAGAAGATACAATCATTTCTCACTGATTCTCGGGGCAAATGGATCCCAAATTATGACGGCCCCTATGTGGTCACGAAAGCTTTCTCAAGCGGCGCCTTGAGACTTGCAACCATGGACGGAGAAGAATTTGCCTACCCCACGAATGTTGATGTAGTCAAGAAATACTTCGCCTAAAACAAAAAAAAACGTCTCGGTGGATTGAAAACCCGAAAGGGCGGTCCAGGCAAAAGTTAGAGACATGGAAAAAATCATCCCGATGGATTGGAAATCTCATAGTACAATCCAGGCAAAAGTTAGGGATAATGGCAAGTAACTATGTTCAACAGAGGCAAGTCCCTCAGCAGCAGTTGCATCATCTATCGAAGGAAATCTCCAGTCAAAGATCATCTTCGACAGAAGCTCGGGATGTCCCGAATTCAAAGTTGGTGGAAGGATAGTGGTCGTTATGTTTCAACGTAGCCCTTTTCCCTGTAAATTACCATTTTCTAACTTTGTAAATACTCTTTGGAATCACGCGTTTGGCTGATTTCCATCTTATCAATAAAATTTGAGCCCTTGTGCTTTTGTTTGTAAGTCTTTACTTGTTTTAGCTTTACAGAACGACGTTGTTTAAACTTAATCAGTGATTCTTGAAATAAAACAAAAAATAAATTTACTTGTTAAACTTTTTCTGCTTTTAAATTAAAGATGGCATTTCTTTTGACTGTTGAACATCAGAAGAACATCGATCGCTTCTCCCGAAGTAAGCGGACTTCAAAGTGCAGAATCAAAGTACTCCTTCTAAGCCAGTATGCCTGAATGAATGGATCAACTGTGTCAGAGACCTTGTTTCGTCTGACACGCCTCGGCCGAGTTCTCATCTCCTAAGCCCGATTAACATAGCTCCCAACGGGACTATCTCTCCTAAGCAAGGTGGAATTGCTATTTTGAACCAACGGTACTTCTTCGCCCCGCGATGGCCGAGTATCCAATTGTGTTCATCCATTAGTCTGTATGTCGCGTCTGTTTTGTCAGCATATACATACGTACTTCATGCATTTTTGATTTGCATTTACATTTCATATTGCATCGTTATCACTCTAGTCGGTCTTGTCCCCTAGTGATAAACAGTTTTCTCAATCGAGTTTGTCAGTTCTTTCCTCGTCAGGAAGTGTTGCGTCTGCACAATCTCGTTTCCAGTGAATCTCTAAGATCAGAGTCGGCAATTGGCCACTTTGATAACTTGAACCTCTGAATGACCAGAGAAACCTTCAACAGATGTCACTCTTTGCCATCAAAGATGATATCTTTGCTTTCTCGGATTAAGGAAAATCCACAGAGAAAGCCTCGTGATCAGAGATTCGGCAGCACGCCAGTTTTGCTCCGAAAAAACCACTGATGAAAAGGTCATCGACACCTCAAAATTGGATCCCATCATATGGCATTTCTCTGGGAAGATCCCCAAGAAAAGTATGATGTAATATCCCCAATCAGAAGCAGTTTCTCAAGAAACTCGCTTTCCCCAGTAGAAACAAATGGCGTCTCCAACGGAGAAGTTTGTACAACTCTACAACTCAGACGACTGGGTTCCCCAGCAAGTCTGACATTGAAACTTTTTCCACTCAAATGGCATCTCCCCAGGAAAATTCGACGAGAAGTTTGAGGAAAACCGCTACTAATAGCGTCCCTTGTCAATAAAGTTTATTGACAAAAGAAACTTAGACCAGTTCCTTGGTAGAAAACCAGGATCGAGGGGAAGTTTATATCAGAAACTAAGACCAGTTCCTTGGTAGGAAACCAGGATCGAGGGGAAGTTTATTTCAAAAGAAACTAAGACCAGTTCCTTGGTAGGAAACCAGGATCGAGGGGAAGTTTATATCAGAAACTAAGACCAGTGCCTTGGTAGGAAACCAGGATCGAGGGGAAGTTTATTTCAAAAGAAACTAAGACCAGTTCCTTGGTAGGAAACCAGGATTGAGGGGAAGTTTATTTCAAAAGAAACTAAGACCAGTTCCTTGGTTGGAGACCAGGATCGAGGGGAAGTTTAAATCAGAAACTAAGACCAGTTCCTTGGTAGGAGACCAGGATCGAGGGGGAGTTTACCTTTTCTAAGCATCATTGCTCAGCAAAAGAATATGAATGCAATTCGTCATTCATAGACACCATCAAAATTTCGGGTATTCCGATATTTAATCCTCTTGCACCCCGAATGCCCGAATCCCTTCGTCATTCACACCTTCGGGTCCAAGAAGATTAAATAGGGGCATCGGTAATACCCCAAATTTTGATCACTTAGATTTACCATCATTGTGAAAATCATCATCACAATATGGATGAACCATCATGCTTCATCAGTCTCCCCAAAGATGGGTGAGCATCCAATACAATCAAAATTAGGGTTTCAAGCCCTCTCTGAGCTTTAGACAAAAGATCAATCAAGAAATGACATGATCTTCAACTTGTCTAATCTCTCAAACATCCTCAAAGGATCAAAAGGACTCCTACTTCAAGGATTAAGCACAAAGCTGCTCCCTTCTAGGTGGAATAAGTCTCCAGATCGACAGTGTCACCAAATTAGGGTTTTGATCACCCAGGGTCTCCAGATGAAAAATTTCATCTGGGCACAAGCCATTGATCCAAAACATAACCTAATATACTTCATGGAACCTCATGAACCCATGCATCAAGTCAAATTTGCCTCAAGGGATGCATTCATCGAAACTCAGGAATTAGGGTTTCTTGACCTAATTCACCCCTAAGTTGACTTTTGGGACAAACCATGAGCCAAGACCTCAAGACATGATTTGAGGGTCTCCAATATACCATATTGATCCATTTGGAACAATGGACTAATCCAAGAAGTTTGAGCAACAAGTCTCAATTTCATCTGCACCACAATTAGGGTTTTAAGGGAAAAGTCAACTGTAACTTTGACTTTTGACCAGGACATGCTCCCAAACCCTAATACATGATTGAATATACCCTATGACACCCATGGAACATGTCCATCAAGTTTGATTTAGGTCAAGGACATGATTTCCTGAAGAATTGCACAGTTTGGAATTCATCTGATAAAAAGTCAACTGTGCACAAAAGTCAACTTTGACTTTTTGAGATTTTTCCCCAAAATGGATTTTTAACCCTAAAATGATGTTAATGTATGATTTGAATCATCATTCATCAAGAAAAATCAAGAAAACTGAGATAACTTGTAAAAGGGGTAACCATAAAACTTAGAAATTTTTCTAAGTTAAAAATAAAGTGGCAAGGGTACCAACTTTGAAGGACCATAACTCCTAAACCACAAGGCCATTTTTTCTCATCCAAAGATGGATTTGTAGCCCTCATTATCACCTACAAAAACTTCAACTACAAGTCATTCCAATTCATTAAGGATTTTGAGTTATGGAGTGATCAAAGTGGCTGAAAAGTGAAAATGTCACTTTTTCCAACACTTAGTGAAATTTTCACTAAGTCAGATTCTACCTCACTTTTTGCCAAATGTAGGGGGATTTTTCACTTGGAATCAAAAGAGATCAAAACCAAACTTGTTCAAACAGTTGTTGTATCATGTAAGAGCTTTCCAAAATGGCCAAGAACATTGCCAAATTCAACCTACACCATGAGATACAACATTGCCAAGTTGCCTTGCTGAAATCTGTCAAGGCAAGGCAGAATTTGCAACTTTGGTTGATTTGCCAAAATCAGCCAAATTCAATTGCTCCTATCCACTTGGACACCTCAGAGGATTGAATCTAAAGGGGACAATCACTGAGCCAAGCCTCCAAAGTCCATGGAACAAGAAATAGCATGTTGAACCTAGAATGGCCAAAATAGGGACAAGACTTCAAATTTGGAATGAGGCATTCAATGGAACCATCAAGGTGGCATGGACTGAGCCATTCTCATCTGAAATCAGTCAAGACTTATCCAAGACCAAGGGAACCAAAGCTCTGTGCCCTAACCTCAAGTCAATCGCTAGAGTAGACTTGGATTTTTATTTGCCAACATTGACCAAACCTACTTACCAGCTGCCATGCACTATTCCTTGCAAAACAAACTTGCTCTACTATAAATAGAGCTCAATTGTGGTCAGTTTGAGTACACCAAAGCCATCAAACAGATGCTTTCCTTAAAATCTCTTCTTTCACTCCAATTTTGCCTTCTAAGGCAAGTCACTATCGGGTTTTGAGTTTGAGAGCAATTCCAATCAAACCAATCACTCACACACCTCACATACATCACATATGAGCTGATCAAACACTTAGATTACTTCTGAAACATCAATTTCACAAAATCACCAGCTGGTTGCTCAAGGTTTTAACCAAAGTGCAGCTGAGGTACCACAAAATGATCCAGCCAATTTCAATCAAGTCCAACCATCCAAACACAATCCATAGGTTGTAGGGAAGCTGTTCAGATCATCACAACTCATCTGTAACACCTCCAAATCAAAAATCACTTTGAACTTGCTGTCACGACTTGGAGGTAAGCACATACTTGGTCATCTCTCAATCTATGCATATTTCCTCGCACAATAATTTGGCCATATGTTCATAACCATGCATGGAATGTTTTCCCTCAATTAATTGCATTGTTTGAATCGTGTATCAAAAATCCTAGCCTTCATGCAGAAATTAGGGTTCTTGAGGTCTCTTCGTGATTTCTTGTTGTATGTTTAATTTAAATGAAATTAAAGTACATAGATATGATCGTGAGGTTGAGACGAGCATAATGATATGTGGATTGCATGATATGATTACGTATTCATGGAGATTGGATAGAAAATGCAAATCTGAGAAACCAAGAACACGCGCGTGTTCTTCAGCTTGTTCTTGGCGCCATTTTTAGAAATTCAAATATTTGAATTTTGTGATTTTGTTTAATTGATTCAAAAATTAATTTCTCTCTGAGTTTTAATGATTTTGAGTTGATTCTTTTTTTAATAATTCACAAAAATGTTAAAACATTTTATTTTCACAAAAAATCCCAAAAATATTATTTATTTCATATAATTGATATTTTTGTAAAGAATTAATATTTTGATTGTTTTTGGCATTTTAAATATTTTTTCTACATTGATTTTGCAACTTTTAATGCTTTTTAATTATTTTGTAGGTCAATACTTGATTTTTGAAGCATTAATCCAAGATCACAATTTGTTTTCCATGTGTTAAACAATTTTTGATCATTTTAATTGAATTTTTATTCAATTAAATACATTTTGAAAACAAATTAGGGTTTTGGATTAATTCAACCCTCATAAATCATTTTCAAAACTCTTTGGGCCTCTTGAGAGAGTGTAAGACCCATCCCCCCTTGTACAAAAACTTTTTGGGCCTGACTCATTGTATAAGTCCCTCTGTACAAGTAAACGACGCGATCGTCGCCCGTTTAAAAATAAAAATCATCTGGGCCTCTCCTTGACCTATAAAACCCATTCAAAACACTTTGGGCCTCTATTAGAGTGTAAGACCCAATCCCCCTTTTAACCAAAACAATTTTGGGCCTCAATTATTGTATAAGTCCCTCTGCGTTAAAAGAAAACCTCGGCGCGATCGCCATTTTAAACGAAAAAATCATTTGGGCTTACCCTCGTGTTATAAGCCCCACTCTTTTTCTTTAAACCTTTTTGGGCCTCTTGAGAGAGTGTAAGACCCATCCCTTTGTACAGAAAATCTTTTTGGGCCTCAGTCACTTGTATAAGTCCCTCTGTACAAATTCAACAGTGCGCTCACTGATAAAACCCTGGGCCTCTCCTTGAGCTGTAAGCCCCAAATCTTTCTTTTTTAAAGCACTTTCTCCTTTTATTTTAAATATACTGTTGTTTTCAATCTTTCTTTGTTGAACAACTAACCAAACAGCATGGAAGCACTCTAACCGAGTAAGTGGTTATCGCTTTCATTTACTGCTTTCATATATATATAAACTGTATTGTGGGGCTGCTCACTGTAAGTCTCCTTTCATAAACTCATATCTACTGTGTAATAATAGTATAGATATTTCGAGTTTCCCCGGCTACTACGTCTAGAACTAGGTGACGCCGTTTCATTTATTCGTAGAAATAGACGCCTAGATCCCCAATAGGAGCACCAGATACAGTCTTCTCTTCGGCTGTCCTCCTTAGGAATCGTCAAGAAGCTCTACTCCCCAAGATGAATGTATTCTCCGTGAATGGCATCTTTGAGTTTCTTCCAAATTCTCAAACTTTCCTGACTTGATCTATTCCTTGTGGATAGCATGCCTTGAATGTCTCGGGGTTTGGGTACCCACTA
The DNA here is from genome assembly GCA_022829125.1 of Lathyrus tuberosus. Taxonomy (NCBI): domain Eukaryota; kingdom Viridiplantae; phylum Streptophyta; class Magnoliopsida; order Fabales; family Fabaceae; genus Lathyrus; species Lathyrus tuberosus. The sequence continues at coordinate 1,881,232 of JALAZF010000768.1, forward strand.
CGGTCATAATCTTGGACCTTAACTAAGGAACCCTCTTTAAAAGCTAAAAGTCGCTGGATAGTAAACCTCACACATTTACCAGTGGTTTTTATCTTTAAAAGAGTTATCTCTCCTAATGGAAAGGAGATGATAAGACCCACGGGCTTCTTAAAAGCATCGGCCTCCTCTTGGGCATTATTCAAGGACACTACGACTTCTTAGAAGTATTCACAGCCTCCTCTTAGGCTTCGTATAATGATCTCTTCCTCCGGGAATGATAGCCTCCTCTTGGGCTTCGTACAAGGACCCGTCGGCTTCTTAAAAGTTTCCAGCCTCTTCTTGGGCTTCGTACAAATTGTCCCGACGACCTCCTAGAGGTATAGGAACAGAACCTAGTCATCCTCATAGAACAGTCCTTTCATAGAGTCTACTACTGTTTCTCATAGCGTAGTACAAAAGATAAAACTCTAGACACGGACAGTCTAACTTCCTTGAGTATCAAAGACATTCTCAAGTGACCCCTTCGTTAAATAGGAAGGAAACCCGCAGACTCGGACAGTCTCAATACCCTTTGGATTTCCCGCTTCCTCAAAGAAAAGGAAACAACCCCGATCCTCAGATCTAACCCGAGTACAGTGATGCTCATATAAGAACTGATTTTCTCTTTCAAAATCAGTATACTGGACCTGTCACTTAACTGACATAGCCTCCTCTTGGGCTTTGTACAATGACTCTCCCCAGCGGAGTCAAACAACGCTTTAGCCTCTATCTCAGGCTTTGTACGAGATACAGAGACTCTCTTGTTGAGTCAAAACTTTTAGCCTCCATCTCGGGCTTCGTACGAGATACAAAAACACTCTCTTGTTGAGTATAAAAGATTCTCCTGTTGAGTCAAACAAATAATAGCCTCCATCTCGGGATTCGTACGAAACATAAAGACTCTATCGTCGGGTCAAAAACATTTAGCCTCTCTCTCGGGCTTTGTACGGGACAAAAAATAGCCTCCTCTTAGGCTTTGTATAATGATTTTCCTAGCGGAAATTAGCCTCCTCTTAGGCTTTGTATAAGAAAACCACTGGATGATCCAATTAACCTTTTAGCATCAAAGTTGTGCCTCGTTCACAGTACACAAACATCAACAACTCTTTCCCCCATCTAATCTCTGTAAGCGGCAAGCCTCTGGATCATCTACATCCATGCCACTGTCCCTCTTTTAGCATGAGAAATTCCTAAGGAAAGATGGCATTGCTCTACACTGAGTTAAAGTCTTCTCCTTCAGGTTAAAACCCTTTCTTCGGAAATTATGGCATTGCTCGGATCCGCGTATCCCAGTTAAAGTAATTCTCCTTCTCCCCTCTTTAGAGATGACAAATTCTCTCTAAAGTCAAGGTCATTCAGCTTCACGTCTTGGGCTTTGAACAAGACACAAATAGACCTTTCAGCTTCACATCTTGGGCTTTAAACAAGATACAAATCACCTTTCGCTTCACGTCTTGGGCTTTGAACAAGACACCAAAAACCTATTTCCTCCCATAGAATAGGAGGAACTACGAACGCTCTGATTTCCCTGTTTCGGTAAACGGGAATACGTAGGCATAAGATCGAAAGAAAAGATCTTAGCGAGCGCAATCAACAAAAAACCAAAATCCCATATCTCCATCAATCAAAAGCAGTATTTCAAAAGCATCAGTCCTAACATCTTAATCCTTGTTCCCCGCCAGAAACCTTCTACCTAGATAAAAAGAAAGAAAACCGTATTGGCGAAAATACAAATAACCAGTACAAAGGCCCCCCCACATTGATAACATTCGTAACCTAACAGACCGCTGTTTAAACTCAGTATGCAAAGCAGGGTTAATTGGAGACATCTATTTCCCTTCCTTATTCAGCTCACAATAGGATAAAAAATGAATCGACCTGTAGTCAAAGCTCAAACCGCAGAGAGCGACCAGTGCTTAAGAACCGCGTCCAAAATCGCTCGCTACAACTATCGCTCTGGTCAGTCTTACCCCAAAGTAATAAAGTCCTTTTATCAATCGAGTTGTCAGTTCTTTCCTCGTTAGGAGACGTATCGTTTGAGCAATTTCTCCCCAGTTTATTTCTAGATTGGAGACGGTCCTCGACCACTTTGATAACTTGAACTCCTGAAAGGCAAGAAGATATTCAACAAACGTCACTCTTCACCATTGAAGATGACATTTTTACTTTCCCGGATTAAGGAAAATCCCCAGAGAAAGGCTCTTAATCGAAGACTCTCGACAATACATCAGTTTTTCTCCCCAAGAAAGTCAATGTTAATGAAGTCATCATCACCTCAAAATTGGATCACATCACATGACATTTCTCCGAGAAGACGGTCTTTCAAGATACTCGTTTTCCCTAGTAGAGTCAATAAATGGCATCTCCAACAGAGAAATTTGTACACCTCTACAGCTCAGACAAATGGGTACCCCCAGCGAGTTTGATGACAAAACTTTTTCCATCAAATGGCCTCTCCATAATAAGACTCGGCGAGAAGTATGATGAAGACCGCTACACATAGTATCCCTTGTCAAGGAAGGAACTTGACAAGAAGAAACTGAGACCAGTTCCTTGGCTGAAGACCAGGATCGAGGGGAAGTTTATTTCAGGAACTAAGACCAGTTCCTTGGCTTAAGACCAGGATCGAGGGGAAGTTTACTTCAGTAACTAAGACCAGTTCCTTGGCTGAAGACCAGGATCGAGGGGAAGTTTATTTCAGAAACTGAGACCAGTTTCTTGGTTGAAGACCAGGATCGAGGGGAAGTTTATTTCAGAAAGTAAGACCAGTTTCGTGGCTGAAAACCAGGATCGAGGGGAAGTTTTATCCTTTTCTAAGTAACATTGCTTAGCAAAAGAAGATGGATGAGCAAACCACCATTCATAACCACCGTCAAAATTTCGGGTATTCCGATATTTAATCCTCTAGCACCCTGAATGCCCGAATATCGTCGCCATTCACACCTTCAGGTCCAAGAAGATTAAATAGGGGCATCTGTCATACCCCAAATTTTGACCACCAAGATTTCCCATCATTTTACAAATCATTACCACAATATGGATGTACCTTCATGCCTCATCAATCTCCTCAAAGATGGTTGAGCATTCACTAAAACCAAGACTTAGGGTTTCAAGCCCTCTTAGAGCACGTAGACAAAGGATCAATCAAGAAATAACATGATCTTAAACTTGCCTAACCTCTCAAACCCCCATAAAGGATCAAGAGGACTCTCACATCAAGAATCAAGCACAAAGTTGCAACATTCCAAGTGGATCAAGCCTCGAGATCGCCAGTGTCACCAAATTAGGGTTTTGGTCGACCAAGGCTTCCAGATGAAATTTTTCATATGGGCATGAGCCAATGCTTCAAAGCACAACCCAAGATACTCTGAGGTACCTCATGAATCCAATCATCAAGTCAATTTAGCCTCAGGGGATGCATTCACAAAAAATCAAGAATTAGGGTTTCTTGACCTAATTCACCCCTAAGTTGACTTTTGAGGCAAGGCATGGGACAATACCTTAAGACATGATTTGAGGGCCTCAAATACGCCACATTGATCCATTTACAACAATGGATTGACCCAAGAAACTAGATTCACAAGTTTCAATTTCATCTGGACCACAATTAGGGATTTGAAGAAAAAGTCAACTGTATCTTTGACTTTTGACCAAGACATGCTCCCAAACCTTGGGACATGATTCAAGACACCCTAAAACACCTATAGAATCCATCCATTAGGTTTGAATTAGGTCAAGGACTTGATTGCACAAAGAATCACACAGTTTGGATTTCATTTGACAAAAAGTCAACTGTGCCCAAAATCAAGTTTGACTTTTTGGAATTTTTCACAAATATGGTTCCCCTAAGTCAAAAATAATGTTAATGTATGGTATTGACTATCATTCATTAATAAAAATCAAGAAAAGTGAGGTTTCTTGCAAAAGGGGGAACCATGAGAAACCAAAAATTTTCTAAGTTATGGAACAAAAGTGATTTTGTACCAACTTCACAAAGTCATAACTCCTAAACCATAAGGCCTTTTTCTCCCATTCAAAGCTCAAATGAAATTCCATCTGACATACTTCAAATATGTCAACTACAAGAGATTCCAAATCCTCATGGATTTTGAGTTATGGGTTGATCAAAATCACAAAAACATGAAAATGACCACTTTTCCAACACTTAGTGAAATTTTCTATAAGTCAGAATCTGCCTTACTTTTTCCAAAATGTAGGGACATTTTTCACCTTGATCCAATTAAACCAGGTCCATTGGTGAACATCAAAGTTGAAGTATGCCATGAGGGCTTTCCAACAAGTACCAGATCATCTCCAAATTCAATTTGAGTAGGGAGATACAACCCTTGGAACATGGCATCATGGACTGATTTTGTCCAAGGAAGACTATAGGAAATTTGCTCGATTTGGCCAAATCAGATAACTCCAAGCCTTGTCATCCATTTGGACACATCAAGGGATAAAATCAAAGAGGAATGATCTGATCCACAAGCCTCCCAAGTCCAAGGAACTACATGTAGCCATAATTGCCCTAAAAAGACTAAAAGGCTCAAAGACTCCAATTTTGTTTCCAAGCATTCAATGGATGCATCAAGGTGGCATGGACTGAGACATTGCTAACTGAATGAGTCAAGATTCAGCTCTGAATCAAAGGACCATAGGCTTGTGCCCTAACCTCAAGTCAATGGCTATAGGAGACTAAAGATGCCTTTATGCTACAATTGGACAAGGGACTGTCCAAGTTGCCATTCACTATTGCTTGCAAAACAAACTTGCACTATAATAAATAGAGCTCATTTGTGATCAGTTTGAGTACACCAAAGCACTACAACTGATGCTTTCCTCAAAATCTCTCTCATTAGGCCAAAATGCCTTCTTTTACAAGTCATCTCTGAGTTTTTGAGTTAGAGAGCAATTCCACCACAACTCATGATCCAAACACATCCAATGTATCATATCTAAGTTGTTCAAACACTCACCCTTGATCTGAAACACCAAAATCAGAAAGTCAACCTCCAAAACCTCAAATTTTGACTGTTTTGCATTTTTCAAGCCATGTCTTGATTCAGTCACTTCCAAAACCAAAACAGGCCTCAAACACACTCCAAATATCATCCTTAAACTGTCCCAATTGGTTTCCCTCATCTGGAACACCATTTGAGAGAGTTACTATCTTGGTCACTTTTGCCCCTTTTGCAAGCAAGAGCCAATTCTTGTTCCTGAGGATTCCAGCTGGTTTTGATCATCCTAAAAGCTTTTAATGGATCAATCAAGAGTGTTTAAAGCATTGAATTACTTCTGGCACAAAGAACTTGGCAGATAGCACAAGAAGCTTCAAGAGGTAAGTGCATCACAACTTGAACTCTCTAAATCATGCATTGCTTTGCGGTCAATTGATCATGGACATCTCATACATATCATATATGTTGTGTTTGAACCAGTTTACCATGCTATTGTTGCCTGTATGATGAGATAGCATATAACATGCAAATCTAGGCCTATTTTGAAATCACTATCAGATTTTAAAATGGAAACATTTTCTGAAAAATTCCAAAGGCACCATTGGATTCCTCGTGAAATTCTAGGCAGGATACACCTAAATTTTGTCCAAATCCATGGAGAAATGAGGAAGTTAGAGCCTTCACGCAAGAGGCCTAAAATCAGGCCTTGCCTTGGGCAAGGGCCAGGCCATGACACCTTGGCCAGGCCTAAAAACAAGGCCCCCATATATATTCATGGGGTGGTTTTGATACACGGATGTATCACCACCTCAGTGGTAGCGCGCATGTGTGTTTGGATGGAAGGTCGTGGGTTCAACACCCACCCCGACCATTTTACCATTTTCTCTATTTTGTTATTTTTCACATATTTTATGGTTTTTGTTAATTAATTCCAAAATTAATTTCTCTCTCAATTTTAATTATTTTTTATTGGTTCTTTTTTTTGAAAATTCTCAAAAATTTTAAAATATTTTATTCTTCTAAAATTTCACAAAAATATTATTTATTTCATATATTTGGTATTTTTGTAAAGAATTATGTTTTTATTTGTTTTTACACATTTAAAAATATTTCTTTCTCTTTATTTTGCAAATTCAAATGATTTTCAAATTATTTTATGAATGAAACATGATTTTTCAAACATTAATCCAAGATCAAAACTTGTTTGTTTTCACACATATTTGGTAATTTTGATCATTTTAATTGAATTTTATTCAATTAAAATACTTTTCTTAAATCAAATTAGGGTTTTGATTATTTTCACCCTCACAAATCTTTTTCAAAACACTTTTAGGCCTCTAATAGAGTGTAAGACCCACCCCTTTGTACATAAATAATTCTGGGCCTCAATCAGTGTATAAGTCCCAGTACAGTTTTCAAAACAACGGTGCGATCACTGTCTTTCCATGGGCCTCTCCTTGAGTTGTAAGCCCTATCCCTTGTACAAAAATAAACTTTTGGGCCTCTAATAGAGTGTAAGACCCATCCCTTGTAAATACAAAAACCTTTTTGGGCCTCCGTCATTGTATAAGTCCAACTGTGTTTTCAAAACCTCGGCGCGATCGTCGTTTTCAAACAAATCATCTGGGCCTACCCTTGTGTTGTAAGTCCCATTTATTTTCTTTTTCAAACACTTTGGGCCTCTCCTTGAGTTGTAAGACCCATCTCTCTGTACATAAAACCTTTTTGGGCCTCAGTCATTATATAAGTCCCGATACAATTTTTAGATCAATCGTACGATTACTGTTTTTCATCTGAGCCTCTCCTTAAGTGTAAGCCCCAATCTTTTCAAAACAACTTTCCCTTTTGATTTAGGTTCAAACTCATAGTTGTTATCAAAAATTTCTTTAATTTCTTGAACAACTAACCATACAGCTGTTACAATGGAAGCTTGCTCACCTATAAGTTTTAAACAGTTTTCTTTTACATACTTGCACATATATATTTGTTTGTGCTGGAAGCTTGCTCACCTGTAAGTCTTTCTACCCTCTTTTACATACTTGTATATATTTCATCTGTATATATATGCTTGTATATATCTCCTTAGAGTTTTCCCCAGAAATTAGGTCTAGAACTAGATAAAGCCAGTGGTCACTCTTTCAACACAGTCAAAACTAGTTCCCCATAGGAATTCCAGATACAGTCTTGCCTCCTATTGGGCTTATACAATATGGAACAAAGAGAAAGGCATTATTCCCGGTGAAACTTTTCTCAGACTGTCACTATTAGAAAATTGTCAAAGAAATTCATTTCCCCCCAGAGAGGATTGATTCTCGGTGAAACCTCTCTTGAATTTCTTCAAACCCTAGAACTCTTCACTAAAGAAAAGATTATTCCCGGTGAAACTTTTCTTGAACTTTTCCTAAGTTTGGACCCACAGGCTTCCTAAAAGCATCCCCGCCTCCTCTTGGGCTTTGTACAAGGACCCTCAGGCTTCTTAGAAGTTCTCATGCCTTCTCTTGGGCTTAGTACAAGGACCAAAAGACCTCCTACAGGTATAGGACAGAACTTAGTCATCCTTTGTTATAGTAGTTTTCCAAAGAGTCAAAACATCATAACATTTTAGGGTTGATTCTCATCCCTTAAAGCACCAGCCTCCTCTTGGGCATCATGCAAAGATAAACTCTTTCATACCAGTAGACTTGGACAGTCTAATCTCCTTTTGGATCTCAAAGACATTCTCAAGTTCCCTACAAACACCAGAGAAACCCTGGTCATTTGATCAATCTCCAATAAAGTTAAAACCTCCATAGGTTCTAAAACCCAATCTTTATCTTAAATTTCCCCAGCTAGGGTCAAATCACTATCAACAAACCTTTATCAGAACCTCAAGGCATCTGATATCTCAACTCTTCTGTAATCCTCAGCAAGAGTTGATTCCCCAATTTGGACCTGCCTACGGATCTCAATAATCCTCAGCAGAAACTAGCCTCCTCTTAGGCTTTATATAAAGATTTTTCAGCACTCTCTTGTTAAGTCAATCACCTTTTAGCACTCTCTTGTTGAGTCAATCACCTTTCAGCACTCTCTTGTTGAGTAAATCACCTTTCAGCACTCTCTTGTTGAGTCAATCACCTTTCAGCTCTCTCTTGTTGATTCAATCACCTAAAAACACTCTCTTGTTGAGTCAATCTTCACCTAAAAACACTCTCTTGTTGAGTCAATCATTTTCAGCCTCCTCTTAGGCTTTGTAATGATCCTTTTTTTTCTCAGAAAAATTCATCCTCAATCTTGGGCTTTGTACAAGACATATAAAAACACTCTCTTGTTGAGTCAGTCTCTCTTTCAGCCTCAATCATGGGCTTTGTACAAGACACCATATAAATAGCTTCAACTGAGTCAGTCAAATATCTTTTAGCCTCAATCTTGGGCTTTGTACAAGACACTTATAAAATATCCTTAAGCAGAGTCAATTCTCTTTTTAGCCTCAATCTTGGGCTTTGTACAAGACAAATCATACTCTCTAGCAGAGTCAAACTTCTTTTAGCCTCAATTTTAGGCTTTGTATAAGACAGATAAAACTTCTCACCAGTAGAGTCAGTTTCCCCTTTTAGCCTAATTCTTGGGCTTTGTACAAGACAAATAATAATATTCCCCAGTGGAGTCAATAAACCTTTTTTAGCCTCAATCTTGGGCTTTGTACAAGACAGACAAAATCTTTCCCCGAAAAAGTCAAACTTTCAGCCTCCTCTTAGGCTTTGTATAATGATATCCCCCAAAGAGTCAGTCTCTTTTTATCCTCAATCTTGGGCTTTGTACAAGACAGATAATAAACTCCTTAGTGGAGCCAATCAATCTCTTAGCTTCAACCTTGGGCTTTGATCAAGGCACATAAAAATCAACATTCCCCTCAGAGGAAATCAAGAACTCTCTGTAGGAAAACATTTCTCTTTATATCACAACATCAAAACAGACATTCAAAACAAACCTTAATCCCAGATAACTGCTATAAGTGGCACACTTATTGATTCAAATATCCAAGTTATAGTCCATCTCTTATCCTGGTAAAACTCCTCTTTCATCTAATTGCTATAAGTGGCAAGCCTCTGGATTATTTCCATCCATGCCACTGTCCCTCTCTTAGCATGAAAGATTCCTAAGGAAAAATGACATTGCTCTACACTGAGTTAAAGTTTTCTCTTTCAGAACAAATCCCTTATAAAAGAAATTATGGCATTGTTGGATTTACATATCCCAGTTAAAGTAATCCTCCTTTATAATCAATCACCCAATAGTTGTGATAAACAGACAAGATATCTCCCTTCAGAGATAACAAATTCTCTTTCAGTCAAACCTTTTAGCTTCAATCTTGGGCTTTGAACAAGACACAAATAACCTTTTAGCTGTTCTTGCATATCAAGAGACAATTTTTTTCAATGAGAGCCTCGTCAACTTCCTTTGGCTCAACTTAGGAAACAAAAGTTATATGGTTACATACCTTACTAAGGGAGTGTCAAGTTGTAACTCACTTAGAAATATCCCCCAAAACATTATGGATTGGACGATATTTAGCATTCCTCCATTTCTTGGGAAGATTTTGACATTCTAGATTTGATTTTTCAACTTTAACACATTAAGTTTGACTTTCATTTTCTTATTGATCTTGATCTTTATTTTTATCTTTATCTTCTTGAGATGTTTTCTCTAGAATACCTAAATAATCAACAACGCCTACCTCTATAGACGAGCGGTTAGACTCGTCAAAGGTAACATGAACTAATTCTTATATCATTAGTTTTTTTATTAAAAAATCTAAAATCTTTGCTAAAATTGGAATATCTTAAGAATAAGCATTCATCATCTTTGGCATCAAATTTCTCAAGAATATCCTTTATGTTGTTAAGGATAAAACATTTTCACTCAAAGACATGTAAGTGAGAAATATTCAATTTTCTTCCTTTATATAACTCATAGGGATTCAACTTTATAATTGGTCTTATCAAGACACAACTCATAGCTTATGAACCAGTGCTTCGTGCTTTTGCCCAAAAGTATCTAGGAAGACTAGCCTCATTGAGCATCATCCGCGCCAGCTCTTCAGGAGACCTATTTTTCCTCTCCACTATCCCATTTTTTGGGGGAGTTATTGGAGTCTAAAATGTGTGTTGAATTCCATCCTCATTACAAAAACCTTTGAATTCCTCCTTCTGGAATTCTCCACCATGTTCCATTTGAATCAATGTAATGCTTAATCCTTTTTCTTTTAAGATAATCCTAGCGATATTTTCAAAAGGAAACAAATGCGACACTTTTTTGGAAAAAGAATAATGTCCATGTATAGCAAGAGAAGTAATCCATAACTACAAGGTCATAAAGTTTGTCGTCAAAGCTTTTGGTTCTAGATGGGCCAAAGAAATCCATGTTCACAGGTCATAAGGGTGGTTTTATAGAAACAACATTTTTAGCTTTAAAATAGATCCTTAATTGTTTACCCTTTTAGCACACATCTCATAACCGAATTTTCTCAAAGCATAAGTTTCGCAGACCAATCACTAAATTCTTGCGGACCAACTTGTTTAATTGGTACATATGGATATGGTTTATTCTCCTATGTCATAGCCATGTTTCATCCTTGTTACTTTTTAAACAAACATCATTGAAAATAATTTTTAACTCACGGTGTAGGTGTTTCCACTTATAGAGCTGGTAGGGATAATTAGATCTGACTTTGATTTGATAATCTTACATCTAGAACTAAAGGTTAAAATGTCACCTTTGTCGCATAATTGACAAATGCTTAGTAATTTATGCTTTACTCCATAAAATAAAAGAACCTCCCTAATCATTGGATTAGGGAACTTACCAACAATACCAATACCAATGATTTTCCTCTTGTTGTCACCATAAGAGACAATACTGTTGGGTAGTCCGAAGAGTGGGGAGCACCAATGAGACTAATGCTCCAGGAACACAAGAGAGGGAGACACCACATCTAAATCCAAAACCTTAAGGTGTTAGGTAAATGGGTCCTCTCTCTTATAAATCCAACATTTCACCAATTCATAGGCAATGTGGGACTTTAACCACTCACACTTACACTCAACATTCTCCCCCAGAACTGTGAGTCTCCCACATCCTATAACTAGAACCAACACTGGATCCATCTCCCGCTCTCCCAAAAAGATGAACCATGACTCTGATACCTCTGTTGGGGAGTCCTGAGAGTCGGAAGCATCAATGAGACTAATGCTCCAAGACCACAAGAGAGGAAGACACCACATCTCAACCCAAAACCTTAAGGTGTTTGATAAATGAGTCCTCTCTCTTATAAATCCAACATTCTACCCATTCATAGGCAATGTGGGACTTTAACCACTCACACTTGCACTCAACATTCTCGAAAAAAACAAAAAAAAACATAGAGAAAAAGAGGAACATAATCATTACATAAGAATAAAACGTGGAAATTCCAAAACTGGAGAAAGAACCCATGGTCGTTGTCAATAGACAACCAGAGAATAAAGCTATGTGAAAATTATTACAACACATAATATACCCTAAAGTAACCCAGGCCCCCAGTACACCTACACCCTCCAAAAGAAATATTTAACTACATCTCACAACACTCTAATACGGGAGTATAAGAGAACAAAGAAAGTCAAATATAAGTTTAAAGTGCTTTTGACTGGTGCAGCTTATAATGAAGAACTTGAATCCTATATATAACCTTTGACTCCTTCTTCCTTCATAAAACTAAACGATGTGGGACTTCAAATAACTTGTATCCTATATGTTGCGGTGAGAATCGGATAACAAGCTATTAATTAACTTGCATCACAAAACTTTGAAATTCACCACCGAGCTTTGATTTATCCAAAGGAAAGGGTAAAGAACGAAAACCCTAAGTTAAGAGAATCTAGGTTCGGGGGTTGGTTATACTAAGGGAAGGTATTAGCACCCTAAGTATCTGTAGTACTCTACAGGAACCTCTTGTTAGTATTTGTGTTATGCTAAGTTTGCTTGCTAAGGGAAAGTGCTAAGGTAAAGACCTAGGTGTATATACACTAAGTATGCTCGCCAAGACATCGCATCTCGTGCCTACGTATCCTGACGGGAATGGAATCAAAGCATTCGTAGTTCCCCTCACTACGGGGAAAACTGGGTAAGAAGAAAAGGTAAAATCCAAGAAGGCATTGGATGTAAAGGAAAAAAGGTGGAAAAAGAAAAAGGTAGAAAAAAGAAAAGGTGGCTTGCTAGGATCTCGCAATCCTATGCCTAAGTATTCTCAAGATGAACTTGAGAAATCAGAGCGTCCGTAGTTCCCCTCAACGGGGGTAAAGAACTCTTGACCGTGGTCAAGATTCCAAGGGAAAGTAGGGTCTGACAACAAGACACCTACGTGGAGTGAGGCGACTCCAAACCTAAGACTAGGTAAAACAAGGAAAGAAGTGTCTACAGGAAAGTAGGGTCTGACAGCAAGACACCTACATGGAGTGCGGCGACTCCAAACCTAAGGCTAGGTTAAAACAGGGAAGAAGTGTACACAAGAAAGTAGGGTCTGACAGCAAGACACCTACGTGGAGTGCGGCGTGAGATAAGGGAAAGACGGACAAGATTATCCTAAATGACATAGCAGTCAACGGGAACAATCCTTTCCTTTGGAACGAGGTAAAAGAAACAAGCAAATAGAGGGGTAAGAAGGAAGACCTCGAGTCTCAAGTGTAAGGTAAATATGTTCAGCAATATATACAGTAAATGCGACAAGAATTAAATCGAAAATTGGATATCAGGAATTAATAAAAATGAAAATATGAAAGTATCAAAATAATTTAAGAATTAATGAAAATCTAAGTAAACGAGATTAAAAAATAAACCAAATTCTAATTAAATCCAAAATCTAAATAAAAAATTAAAACTAATTAACTAATTAACTGGAATCTAATTAAAATTTAATCAAACTAAATTCTAATGTAAAATGAATTTCTAGTTAAAAGTTAATTAAACTAATTCTAATGAGACTAATTAAGTTAAATTCTAAAAAACTAATAAACTAAATATTTAATTTAAACTAAATTCTTATTAATATTAATTAACTAAATTCTAATTAAAAATCTAATTAAATTAAATTCTAATTAAAGTACTAAAATTAAGTTTTAAAACTATAAAACTAGAATTAAAAAATAAATAAATAATAATAATAACTAAAGATTGTTTTTTTGTTATTCTTTATATTTTATTAACTTCAAAATTCCTACACTTTAGTGGATACAAGATTTTATAATGCTAAGGCTATGAAAACAAACCACTCACCCTCAGCCAATCTACAACCAAAAGCTTGATATCAGAAACGAGAAAGCAACAATATAAATTTGTTTACCAAAATCACAAATTATGGAGTACCATTACTTAATAAGCTTAATCTACATAAAAAGAAACAAAACTTCAAATCTAAACTTGCTGTAATAATTAAAAATATACTAGATATAATACTTAATAACAAAACACTTGTTAAAATTTAGATGGCACAAACTAAAAGGAAATGGTAAAGCTTAGGCCACGTGATGTTTTAATTTAAATAAACCTTAATTTAACAAAGTAACAAAAGCAGCAAAATAAAAAATAAATAAAGAGTTAAAGTTCAAAATAGAAAATTCAAAAGAATGAAACAAGAAACAGTCATGTGAATGCGAACAAATTGAAACTCAGAGATATAAAAAAAAAAAGAGCAAACCGATGACGGCGGGAAGGAACCACAACGCGGAGGGAGTGTGTTGGTGTGGATTTGTTGATGAAGGAGGTAGATGAGTCAACAAAGATGATGGAGGTTTGAGTTATTGGTTTTGAAGGGTCCGGTTTGTGAAGTCGTTTGGTTCTGAGTTGTTCGGGTTGAAGGATTGAAGAAGGTTTTGGAGAAGAATTTTGAAGGGTTGATGTTGTTACAGAAACGGATGTGCATCCATGTATGAAGGTGGTGTTAGGAAACTTCGTCTAATTTCCCCAAAGTCAGATTAATGAGAAGTGATAAATGCGGAATAATAAAACACAAAAATTGATAACGGAGTTCGGCCAAGTATGCCTACGTCTCCGGGCTGCTGCAGATGTTTCTATTGAAAAGGGAAATTTACACAAAGTGTTTACAAACACTCACAATCTCTCACTACCCAAAATCCCAATTACACCCAAGAATTTCACTAACTAGAAATCTCTCTAATTCTCTTGAAACTCTCTCAAGGTTGTTATGTATTTTTCTCTCAATGTTGGAATGAATAGAATGCTTTGCTTATGGTCCTATTTATAGGAAAAGTAAGCTAAAGGTGCCTTCCATGCAAATCACCAAGTGTTACTCATGCATGCACTTTGCTTCTTGATCAAGATAATAGGTGGTTAATATCTTTCTTCTTGACTAAGATAATAGGTGGCTAGTATCTTGCTTCTTGACTAAGATAATAGGTAGCTAATATCTTGCTTCTTGACTAAGATAATAGGTGGCTAGTATCTTGCTTCTTGACTAAGATAATAGGCAGCTAATATTATTATTAACTAACAATCTCCCACTTGAAGACTGATTTCAATCGGTCTTCACACATCAATCATGCAACAGCCTTCCCTGGTCTGTTACTCTAGCAGGCCTACTGAAGTTGAGCACAACTTCAGTTTGTCAATGGTTACCACCTTTGTCAACATGTCTGCTGGATTCTTTCTTCCTTCAATCTTCTTCAATGATAATACCTCATCCTCAAGAAGAGATCTGATGAAGTGATAACGAAGATCAATGTGCTTTGTTCTTGAGTGAAATGCTGAATTCTTTGCAAGATGTATTGCACTTTGATTGTCACTATGTAAGACACTTTGCTTCTGGATGAAACCCAACTCTGTCAACAACCCTTGAAGCCATATCAACTCTTTGCTAGCTTCAGTTATTGCTACATATTCAGCCTCTGTAGTGGACATAGCAACAATTTTTTTTATCCGCGACATCCAACTAACTGCTGTAGTACCGACAGTGAATACGTAACCAGTGGTACTTCTTCGGTGATCGACCTCACCTGCAAAGTCTGCATCTACATATCCTTGTACTTTAATTTCTCCTTTACTGAAATACAAGCACTTCTTTGTGGTGCCTTGTAGATACCTCAAAATCCACTTAACTGCTTCCCAATGAGCTTTACCTGGATTTGACATAAACCTGCTAACAACTCCCACTGCATGGCCAATGTCTGGCCTCGTACAGACCATTGCGTAGATAAGACTTCCTATGGCTGAGGCATATGGAATCTTAGCCATGAGTTCTTTCTCCTCCTCGGTCTGAGGTGATTGTTCCTTGGATAAGCGAAAATGATTTGCCAAAGGTGTGCTGACTGGTTTTGCATTGATCATGTTGAATCTTTGCAAGACACGGTTGATATACTCTGCCTGAGATAATTGTAAAACTCCTTTTTTCTTATCTCTCGTGATTTGCATTCCAAGGATCTTCTTTGCAGGACCCAAGTCCTTCATGTCAAATTCTTTTGACAACTGCATCTTCAAGTTTCTAATCTCGTCTATATTTGAACCTGCCACTAACATGTCATCGACATAAAGTAGCAAAATGATATAACTAGAGTTATATCTCTTGAAGAAGCAACAATGGTCGGCATTGCACTTCTGGAAACCTTCCTTGTGCATGAAGCTTTCAAACCTTTTGTACCACTGCCTTGGAGCTTGTTTCAGGCCATACAAACTCTTCATTAATCTACACACTTTGTTCTCCTTACCTTTTTCTGAGAATCCTTCAGGTTGGTGCCTGTATATCTCCTCGTCTAATTCTCCATGAAGAAATGCAGTCTTCACATCTAATTGCTCAAGAAAGAGCTCTTCACTGGCAGTAATACTTAATACTGTCCTGATAGTATTGAGCTTCACAACCGGGGCAAAAATTTATGTGTAATCAACTCCTTCCTTTTGCTGGAATCCCTTGACCACTAGTCGAGCTTTGTATCTCTTGGAACCATCATGGTCCTCCTTTACTCTATACACCCATTTGTTGTTAAGTGCCCTTTTTCCCATAGGTAACTCAACTAGTTCCCATGTTTGATTTGAGATTAAAGACTTCATCTCGTCTTTCATGGCAAACTCCCAATTGCTAGCATTTGCAGTTTGACATGCCTCTGCATAGTCTTCAGGCTCTCCTTCATCTGTTAACAAAACATAATCTGCTAACCTCTTGTTAGGAACATGTGATCGAATAGACCTTCTCAATGAAGGAGAACGTTCTCCGCTGCTTGATTCAGATAGTTCCTCAGATTGAGGAATTTCAGGAACATCATCTAAGTCTGCATACACAGGCTCACGAGCTTCTGAATCTCTAGTGGTTGTGTTATGCCTATCCTTGTACATCACTCTTTCATTGAATATCACATCTCTACTGCGGATCATCTTTTTGTTTTCATCATCCCAAAGACGGTATCCAAACTCATCCTCACCATAACCGATGAAAGTGCACTTCTTAGATTTAGGATCAAGTTTATTTCTACCTTGATCACTAGTATGCACATATGCTACACACCCGAAAACTCTAAGATGTGAGAGTTTAACCTCCTTTCCACTCCATACCTCTTCTGGTATTTTATGCTCCAATGGTACCGATGGACCTCGGTTGATCAAGTAGGTTGCTGTGTTGACTGCTTCTGCCCAGAATTGCTTTGGTAGGCCTGACTGCATACGTAAGCTTCTGGCTCGTTCTGTCAACGTCCGATTCATACGCTCAACTACACCATTGTGTTGAGGCGTACCAGGCACGGTTCTCTCCATTCTGATACCGTGCTCATAGCAAAACTTCTTGAATTTTGTGTCTTCGTATTCACCACCATTGTCGGTTCTGAGCTTTTTGATCTTCAAGCCTGTCTCATTTTCTACCATGGCTTTCCACTTCTTAAAAGCCTCAAATACTTCTGACTTATGTTTTAGAAAGTATGTGTATACCTTTCTAGAGTGATCATCGATAAAAGTCACGAAGTAATTCTTCCCACCAATGGATGAGACGGTTGTTGGACCCCAAACATCAGAGTGTACAAGTTCGAGTTTATCTTTCTTTGGGGTTCTTCCACTTGTCTGAAAGCTGACTCTTTTCTGCTTTCCAAATATGCAGTCTTCGCATATGTCAATTTCTATTGACCGGAGACTTGGAAGTTTTCCCTTTGAGTGCATAATCTTCATCCTTTTTTCACTCATATAGCCTAATCTCTGGTGCCATAGATTGGGATTTCCATTTGCTGCAATTGCAATTAAATGACATGTTCCTACTGTCTTGTAAAGAGTACCACTCTTTTTACCTCGAGCGATCATCATTGCACCCATTGAAATCTTCCAATCATCACCCTGGAATACTGTTATGTATCCGTCACTAGCCAACTGGCCTACCGAGATTAAGTTCTTTGTTAGGTCGGGAATATGTCTGACATTTTTCAATTCCCAAACAGACCCACTCAACTTAATCTTCACTTCACCTTTGCCTACAATCTCACAAGATTGCTCATTACCAAGATAAACTTTCCCAAGGTTACCAGGGACATAATTCTCGAAGAATTTTTTCTGTGAAGTAGCATGAAAAGATGCTCCAGAATCTAACACCCAAGACTCTTCCTTACTTTCTAGAGAGCATATTAAAGCATCATCTTCTCCTGAGCTAGAAGCAACGTTGGCCTCGTCCTTCGCTTCCTTGTTCTTTGGTGGACTCTTGCATTGATTTTTGAAGTGCCCCGTCTTTCCGCAATTCCAACACTCGATAGTTTTCGAGTTGTAGGAACTACGATGATTTCTGGATTTGGACCGCCTGTCCTTTGATTTACCGCGTCCATTTCCTCTGGTTGAATTTCTTCCTCTTGACTCTGTATGCAACAATGAAGAGGATGAAGATTCACCCAACTCTCTTCGTCGGATCTCTTCACTGAGAACCAGATCATGAACATCATTAAACTTCAACTTTGTACTTCCTGACGAGCTACTCACGGCGGTGACAGTAGCACTCCAACTATCTGGTAGGGAAGACAAAAGTATTAATGCGCGTACCTCATCATCAAACTCGATTCCAACTGAACTCAACTGGGTTATGACGATGTTGAGTTCATTGAGATGTTGAGTAGCTGAAGCGCCTTCTCCCATCCGTAACGTAAACAACCTCCTCATCAAATGAACTTTATTTGATGCTGATGGCTTTTCATACATGCTAGTAAGAGCCGCCATAAGACTCACGGTGGTCTTTTCCTTTGCAATATTAAATGCAACTTTACGAGACAACGACAATCGAATAAAACCGAGAGCTTGTCTGTCGAGGAGCTTCCACTCATCATCTTTCATGTCATTTGGTTTCTTTCCTGTGAGAGGTTGGTAAAGCTTTTTCTGATACAAATAATCCTCTATTTGCATCTTCCAAAAGCTGAAGTCAACACCATCGAACTTTTCAATTTTCACCTTTCCTTCGTCTGCGGCCATCACTCCCACTTGAACCTAACTTGCTTTGATACCAGTTGTTAGGAAACTTCGTCTAATTTCCCCAAAGTCATATTAATGAGAAGTGATAAATGCGGAATAATAAAACACAAAAATTGATAACGGAGTTCGGCCAAGTATGCCTACGTCTCCGGGCTGCTGCAGATGTTTCTATTGAAAAGGGAAATTTACACAAAGTGTTTACAAACACTCACAACCTCTCACTACCCAAAATCCCAATTACACCCAAGAATTTCACTTACTAGAAATCTCTCTAATTCTCTTGAAACTCTCTCAAGGTTGTTATGTATTTTTCTCTCAATGTTGGAATGAATAGAATGCTTTGCTTATGGTCCTATTTATAGGAAAAGTAAGCTAAAGGTGCCTTTCATGCAAATCACCAAGTGTTACTCATGCATGCACTTTGCTTCTTGATCAAGATAATCGATGGCTAATATCTTGCTTCTTGACTAAGATAATAGGTGGCTAGTATCTTGCTTCTTGACTAAGATAATAGGTAGCTAATATCTTGCTTCTTGACTAAGATATTAGGTGGCTAGTATCTTGCTTCTTGACTAAGATAATAGGCAGCTAATATTATTATTAACTAACAGGTGGTTGGTGATTGTTTTGCAGAAGGTTTTTTGTTTAACAGTATGATGAAGAAGGGAGAAGTGGGGTAATGGTGTGGAGCGATTGGGTTTTAGAAAAGAGGCTGCAGATGTTTAAGATTTTAAGGCCAATGTTTGAAGGTGAGTGAGGTTCCCATCTCTTTGTTTCTGTTTTTATTTTCTCCTTTTTAAATTCAATTTTCAAATCTTCTTAATGAAGTTTTCAGTACAGGTCCCTGTCTGATATTGTTGTGCTGTAGCAGGTTTTGTTGGCTTTTGTGTAGAGTGGTTGGGATTGAGACGTCTGCAGCAGTGGCTTTTGGTGTGAAGAGTGGTAGGCTGTGTAGTGTTGTGTATGGCTGATTTGTGCAGCAAGTCGTGTAGCAGTAGAGGTTTGACTTTTTTGTAGAAACTAGTGGGGTCCGGTTTGTATCATGGCATGAGGCTTGTTGTACCTGCCACTCAAAATGACCTGTGGCTAAATGGCTTGCATTGTTTTTTTTATTATTTTGTGAAACTTTAAAAATTAAGTAAAGTTAAAATGAGTTAAACTAAAAATCAAAAATGAAAAAAAATTAACTATAATTATAATTAAAAAAAAGAAAATAAAATTACACTAAATTAACTAAATTAATCTAAGTTAGCTAAACTAAAAAAACTAAATTAAAATTAAAATTAAATTAAGTTCAAAATTAAACTAACTTAAATATATACTATATAAAGAGATAGGCTAAAGTGGATTTAAATAAATTCTAAATAAATCTAAAATAAATATTTAACTAAACAGAAAAGTAATGATAGTAATTAAAATCAGGAATGACAAAATTGACAAAAAAAATGTTTGATTAATGATTAATAGACCAATTGACCGCAAATGCAAAAAAAACAGATGACCTAAGATGATATGACAAAAAAAAAGATCTGAGGATCTGAGGGTAAAATTTGGGGTACAACACTATATATAGCCTTGGACTTTCTCTTCATTCACAAAACTAAGTGATTTTGGACTTCTTCAACATGCATATTTTAAACCAACCTCAACAATCTCCACCTTTATTAAAAATAATACATAAGCTTTCATTGTCTTCACCGAAAATCATACTCCACCATAGTATCAACATGTATATTTTTAACCAACCCAAACAACCTCCACCTTGATTGAAAATAATACATTAACTTTTATTTTCTTCATCGACAATCATACTCCACCATAAAGAGTATAGTCACTTGAAGCTACACCACTCCAAGACTTTTCACATTGTTTTCACCGACAATCATAGTTTTAAAAACCATCATACTCTCTTAAGAAGAATATATTTCACTTGAAGATAAACCACTTCAAGAATTTCACATTGTCATCACCGACAATCATATACTTTATCATGAAGAATAAATTTCACTTGAAGGTAAACCCCTCCAAGAATTTCACATTATCTTCACCAGAAATCACAGGTTTAAAAAACTATCATACTCCACCTAAAGAAGAGTATACTTCACCTGAAGCTAAACCACTTCAAGAATTTTCACATGTTGAAAACCAAGTTGAAACATTATGGTGCAACTTCCTTGTTGGTAGGAAGCTTTTCAACTACCGACGTAATCTTGCACCTTGTGTAATCTTGATTGTATCAACACATCTTTGACTTGAACTTTCCACAAGTAAAAAAAATCTTCCTTCAATTTTATCTAGCCCAAACTGCATAGCAGAATTTTATTCTACAGCTCAACAACTCTTTCACAACACTACCCTTATTTTCTAATGTGTAAGATCAGACAAAACTGCAACCACAGAGCATACTAAGAACAATTATCCCCAAATAGAATCAGGCTCTGATACCAATTGTTGGGAAAAAACAAACAAAGCATGGAGAAAAAGAGGAACACAAGAATATAACGTGGAAACTCCAAAACTGGAGAAAAAACCCCGACCGTTGTTAATAGACAACCAAAGAATAACACTATATGAAAATTGTTACAACACATAATATACTCTAAACTAACCCAGACCCCCAGTACACTCACACCCTCCAAAACAAATATTAACTAAATCTCACAACACTCCAATACAAGAGTATAAGAGAACAAAGATAGTTAAATATAAGCTTAACGTACATTTGACTGGTGCATATTGGAATGAAGAACTTGAATCCTATATATAGCCTTGGACTCCCTATTCCTTCACAAAACTAAGCGATATGGGACTTCAAAGAACTTGTATCCTATATATATAGCCTTGGACTCTCTCTTCATTCACAAAACTAAGTGATGTGGGACTTCTTCAACATATATATTTTCAACCAACCCCAATAATCTCCACCTTGTTTGAAAATAATACTTAAGCTTTCATTGTCTTCACCGACAATTATACTCCATCATAAAGAGTATCAACATGTATATTTTTAACCAACCCCAACAAATACCTTATTTTATGGGAGTGAATGAAGTGAAGAAATATTTATCTCTGGTCATGTGCTTTGAACAACCTCTATCAATGTATCAGTTCATGTTTGATAATGTAAAGCCGTCCTGCACCAAAAGCTCAAGTCTTAACTTTTTGAACTAAAATTATTTTGGGTCCTCAATTGTTAGGGGGGCCCATATTCCCACTAGACTTTTCATGAGGATCATAATTGTAAAAATATGAAGTTGAAATATTTCTCATTTTGTGTTCATGATGCTTTTATAGAAATACGAGGGAGGATGGCCATGTTCATCTTCAAGACTTTTCTTAATAAAAGAGAATAGAGAAATATGACCATTCTTATTGTAGAAATTTCATTTGAGAGTATTACACTTAGGGTTTTGATGAGCATGGCATATTTTATTATAATTCTTCACATTATTCTTTGGTTCATAACCTAGACCAACTTTATTATATGATTCTCCTTGATTTCCTAAAATAAGATTCAAATTATCTCTTCCATTAGTAAATTTATTAAGTGTGCTTTGTAAATATATATTTTCATTTTTCAAAACATCGCATTTGTTAAAGTTGACAGATTCATATAATACTTTGTAATAAGGATAACAAATTTGAGTTAAGACATCTTGTTTTTATTTAAGATTTTCTATTTCTTCCAAGAGGTTTTTATTTTCAAATTCAAGGAAAGAAATTGTCTCTTTAGAAGTGGAGACAAGTTGTTTTAACTTCCTTGTTTCCTTATTTAACTTGAAAATGTGAAATAAGTCATGATAAGAGAAATGGAAAGTTACCTTGTTTTCTTTATGATCTTCCATGAGACATATCTTGGCGTATTCATCATTTGAGAAATCCATGTCATTGTAATCCTAGGATATGTAAACTTTCTTATCGTCTTTATGAGGTTTCTTGAATTTCCTATGATTCTAGTTCTTTTTGTAGTTCTAAGGGAAGTTTGATCTTATGTGCCCCCCTTCGTGGAAAATTGGAATCATATAAGAGTGAGGAACGATCTTACTTCATGCTTTGTTTCTCCTCTTATCATTTTTCGTGTTTCATAAACCTTCTAAAGTGTTGAAAAATTAATGTCATTTATTCATTTCTAGATCATAATCTTGATGTGTGGGAACAAATAGACCATTAATCATAGCTTTCAGAATATCAAAATCCATTCCCATTATGAAAATTATCATCTTCTATTTCCATAAAGAATACCCTTCTCTGTTAAATCATGGGGGTTTGGTAAGTGTATAGTTTGAAGTAATTTCCTTCCCCCTATGATGATTAATCTTAAAAGAAGAGTTAAGATCTGATGCCATTCGTTGAACAAGTGAATCCAAAGATAAGAGAGGATGGATTTTTATATTTAAGATTTGTGAATTCTAGGTCATTTCCCATAAGCAACGTGTTATATGAATTGAGTACAGTTTCAAAAGAGAAAAAGGTTGTTGCATCTTCCCCTAGATGTGTGAAAAATAAGAAAGGGTTCCCATATTTTCATGAACGAGTGTGGGTAAAGAAGTTAGTTCATGAGAGTAGGATTTGTTTTGTATCATGGAATATAAGTACACTTATTGGAAAATCTATATAAATAAGGGGGCATTATGGTTAAGAGGAAGATCAATTTTATGTGTCTACAAGAAACTAAGTGGATGCGTGAAAAAGCGAAAGAATTAGACAACTCTGAATTTAAACATTGGTTCACCGAAAAAGTTAGATGTAGAAATGGAGTGGGGATTATTATGGAAAAGGAGTGGAAGAAGGATATTGTGAATTTGAAAATAGTAGGAGATCAAATCATAGCCTTGAAATTTGTAGTGGAACAAGACACCTTTAATGTTATTGGTGCCTACAGACTTCAAGTTGGGTCAGTAGAACACCTTAAGGTAAATAATTTGGAGGATTTAAAATGCTTATTTCAAGATATACCCCAAAGGAGAGAAGATTTTTATAGGAGGGGATCTTAATGGACATGTGGGTAGCGTAGCTAGAAGTTTTGAGAGCGTGCATGGGGGTTTGGTCTAGGGGAGGTGAATGCAGATGATAAATCCATCTTGGAGTTTTCGGCGGCTTTGGACCTGACAATAGAAAATACATGGTTAAGGAAAATAGATGAACATCTTATCGCATATAAAAGTGGCCTTACATGTTTCTAGATAGATTTCTTTCTTATTAGGAAGTCAAATATGAAGATTCTTTTTGGACTAGAAAGTTATTCCGGGAGAGATCTTGACTACCCAACATATATTTTTGGTTATGGATGTAATAATTAAGGGGAGAGAAAAGAGACAAAGTTACCTAGGATCGCCAAGGATCAAGTGGTTGGACATCTACAAGGAAGTTCAAATGATATGTGGAATAAGATAACCAAATTGTAAAAATAGGATAAGTGTAAAAATGCCTAAACTTGGGACAAGTATAAGAAATCTAAGAATGATATGTGGAATAAGATGACCAAGTGTAAAAATGATATGTGGAATAATATGACCAAAGTTTAAAGAATGGGCTAAGTGTAAAAACTCCTAAACTTGGGAAAAGTATAAGAAATTTAAGAATGAAACCAATAAGGCGGTGAGTGAAGCAAGAACCCAAGCTTTTGACGGATTATACCAATCTCTAGGAAACATTGAGGGATATATATATATATATATATATATATATATATATATATATATATATATATATATATATCTCAAGTGATGTGTGTTAAAGATGGAGAAGGTAAAGTCTTTATTCAGGAAAAAGATATAAAGGATAAGTGGAAGATGTATTTCAACAATTTACTTAATTAAGGATATGATATGTCATTGAACTCTAGCCGACTCGATATTATAGAGAAGGATCAGAATTATACTTATTACAGTCAAATTAAAAAACAAGAGGTAAAGGAAGCATTGAAAAGAATGAGTAACAATGAGGCTGTTAGACCAGACAACATACATATTGAGGTATGGAAAATTCTTAGAGATAGAGGTATTGAGTTGTTCTCCAACTGTTTTTAATGAAATTATGAGGTCAAAACACATGCCAGATGAATGAAGAATAAGCACTTTAGTTCCAATCTATAAGAGCAAGGGGATATACAAAACTATGCAAATTATAGGGGGATCAAACTTGTGAGTCATACCATGAAGTTATGGAAAAGAATGATTGAAAGGAGGTTAAGAAAAAAGACTCAAGTCACCGAGAATCAATTTGATTTTATGCTTGAAAGGTCGACCATGGAAGCAATCTATATATTACCGTGTGTGATGGATCAATATCTGATGGACCACCAAGACCTGCACTTAATTTTTTATTGACTTGGAGAAGGCGTCTGATTGAGTTCCTAGAGATATTTTGTGGAAATCCCCATAGAAGAAAGGGGTTATGATTGCATATATTTGAATTATCCAAGAAATGTATAAAGGGGTATCAACTAATGCACAGACACGGGGTGGAGATTCATATGATTTTTCCATTACAAAACGTTTGCATCAAGGTTCAAACCTAAACCCCTACCTTTTTATCTTAATTATTTATGTACTCACGGAGCAAACTCAATAGCTAGCTCCGAGATGCATGCTTTTTGTAGATGATATGATTCTTCTTGGAGAATCGAAGGAGAATTTAAATGAGAGGTTGAAGACTTGGAGCAAGCGTGAGAAACACATGGTTTTCTCCTAAATAGAAGTAAGGTAAAGTATATGGAATTTAAGTTCAACAAAATAATAAGTGTTTCTAATATAGAGGTAAAAGTGAGACCATATCGTTCCTTAAGTCACACAGTTTAAATATCTTGGGTATGTAGTACAAAATAATATATAAATAGAAATAGATGTTAACCATTGAATTTAATATGGGTGGTTGAAATGGAGAATGGATTCAAGTGTATTATGTGACGCAAAACTACTACTCAAGCTGAAGGGAAAGTTCTATCGAACTGTAGTAAGACCTGTGATGTTGTACGGGACAAAATGTTGGGAGGTTAAGAATGAACGTGAGAATAAAGTTAGTGTAGATGAGATGAGGATGTTGCAGTGGATATATGGTAATACTTGACAAATTAAGATTAGAAATGAAAATATTAGAGACGGGGTTGAGGTAGTGCATATAGTAGAGAAGATGGTGAAAATAGACTTAGGTGGATTGAACATGTATAGATAAGACATGTAGATTTTTGGTAAGGAGAGTAGACTAGATGGATAAAAGTCACTCAACTAGAGAAAGAGAATGACTTAAAAAGAATATAAGTTTTTAAGAAAGATCTAGAGACTAACGATTTGGATAGAAGTATGGTCCTTGATAGGACATTATGGCAAAAATTGATCCATGTAGCCGATCCTACTTAGTGGGATAAGGCTTGGTGGTTGTTGTTGTTGTTGTTGTTGTTGTTGTTGTTGATTTAAGAAATTATTTTTGCTTTAAAACTAGTTTATATTAGTTTAACGATAAAAAAAAAAAGATAACACATCGAAAAGTAGATCGGAAGTAAGGAAAAATAAAAGACAAAAAATAAATAGATAGGGTAGAGATATTACACCAGGATTTTATACAAGTTCCACCTACAACTTGACTAACTCATGCCAATGAATCTTATTACAACATACGAGATATTTTATACACATTTATCCCCCAAGTCAAATGGAGCTTTTGACAGGCTGAGCTCACAAACCAAAATAGAGACTTTAACCGGTTAGTCTAAAAACCAAACAAATATTTTTCCATGATAATCTCAACAACCAAACATCGATTTTATCAGGATAATCTGAAAAACCAAACAAATAAATCAAACAAGAGAATTGTACTCTTAATAAACAACACTGAAGCACGAACACCACTTCAAAAACTCTCACACATAATTTTCACTCACAAGACAATAAGGCAACTTTAGTGAAAAATAGAAATGATAAGAAAGTGAGAAAGAAGAATTTCAAATCGAATTCGGATGTATTCAAGAATGGGGAAAAGCCATATCTTTATATGAGAAAATATGTCTCAAAAAAGGAAAACGATACATGAGTTTTTTAATGCATCTAATCAATTAGATAGCCATATGGATGGTTTTCAAATATATTGTCACTAGCCGATTAGAAACTTATTTAAACTATTAAGAGGCATTAAAAAAAAAGTTAATAGATTAAACCTAATGTGTTGATATATTATCTAGTGTAAAAATCCTTCATAAATGTTTAAATAATGTATGTGTGTTTACATAATATTTTTAAGTGATTTTATAAAATTAAAAAGGCTTTAAAGACATGTATGTGTGTGTGCGCGCACGTGTGTTCATGTGTGCGTGTGTGTAACATCCCAAAATTTTCCCTCTTATTTACACCCATAATAAGTGGCTTATGCTTCACACTCCATATGCATTTAGGTCATAAGCATTGCACATGCATCATTGGTCTTCCCAAGGCATGGTATCAAGGGTTCCTTCATCATTGATTGATCAAAGCAAAGAGAATGGGATATGCTGAAGCAATCAAGTTTCAAAGGCTCCTCAAACCTTAAGGCATCTCATTTGGTTCACCATTTCATTAAGAGATTGACATTGGCAAGACACTTGAAGAGAATCATCTCCTCCAATCTCTTGATCTTCTAACTAGGGTTTTGCCTCAAATTAGTTCATTTCTGATTCTTTGGGCAAGATTTGATTCCATGGCTTTCTATGTGTTCTCAAGTATCTAGAGGAGGAATATGGACCATCAATTTTATTCAGAAGGATTTCAATTGGCCAGATGATTGAGAATTAGACAAATTGGGAATAAAGTCAACTAATCAAGGAAAAAGTCAACTCTTTACTTTTTTAGGTCAAACTCATGTTCATCATGTCAAATATGGTCAATGGATGAGATTTGATCAAAAAATATCAAAGGAATCATGAAAAATTAAGAATTATGGAAAGTTGCCATTTTTGGTAAATTAGGGTTTTAGAAACTTTCCATTTATGGAATGTTCTTTATGCCATGCAGCCATCTTCCATGCCATTTTTCAGCATGATGCAAGCTTCATTTCAACTTTTGTTAAACATGAAAGTTGTAGTATGGATTCTAATTTTCATCCATATAAAGAATGTTCCATTTGGATTTCTAGATCAAAAGTTATAATCAATCAAAGTTGAGATCATCAAGTTGTTCAAATGAAAAAACTTAGAATTTTTTCTAAGTCCCTAAAGTCAGGTTTGTGCCCACGAATTCAATTTCATTTTCCATGAGATTTTAGACTTCAACTCTAATTCTTTTTCACATCAAACATGTTGTATCAAATGTCACATTTCCAAAGCAACAAAAACCACATCAAATGGCCCATTAATCACAATATTATAAGCTTCCAAAGTCACCTCCATGGACATTTTTTCATGTCATAAACCATAAAACTTCATTTCAAATTGCAAGAGTCTTGCATAACTTATTGTTGCAGTATGTTATACACTACACATACATCACAATTACCTCATTAAGCCACATAATTTCTCTCCCACACATATATTTTAAACACATTTCCCTCTTATGTCAAAAAGAGACAAATTGCAAAACTTGGTGAGCAAGTTGTTTTGGCTGTACTAACCATCATCTTACACCCTTACTATCATCATAATGCACTCCATAGTAACAATAATACACCACACACATGAGAAAATTCGTACACCACCATAACCCTTCATTTTTTCAACTTTCACTAATCCACCTTTAACTAACTTTTTAACTAGGATTAGCTCTTAACTACACTCTAACCAATCATATAAAGTTCCATTCTCTCTGTAACAGAAGTTAGTTACACCATTAGAGGAAAATAGATCCAAAAAACCATTTTTCACACCCAAAACTTCAACCATCAAAATCTCACTCATCTTGGGGTTTTTCTCTAGAATTCTTTCACCATCTTCCTCACCTCATGGAGTAGAAGTTTCTGTTTGCATCTATTTTCACCTGGAACCATTGTACCATCACCTACAAGTTCATCTTCTTCCATCGCCAACTGGAAATTCATTCAAGATTTGAAGAGGTTAAGCATTTATTTTGCTTAAGGGAGATCTCAAGGTATTGCATTGAAGTTTTTTGGGTTTCTTAATCTCTAAACACCACAAAAGGAAGTGAACAGATTTCCATTTGGTAAGTTGCTTCATCTTTAGCTCTCTCATTTTAGGGTTTAAATTATGATAGAAGCATCCATATCTTGCATCTGAAGTCCTTTACAAGAAGGCATTGGGGCTATGCTCAAATATTTCATGTTAATTTTAAATGTGTGTTGGTTTACATACTTGGATCTTCATGTTCGTGGTCATTTTTCTCTGTGATTAAATGCTTGTTTGTGAAAATTAATGGTACAGTGATGATCTACGCATTTGGGGCTTCAATTTGGTATATTATTTCGCTAAAATTGATTAAGAATTGGTGTTAAAATTTGATGTTGAAGTGTGTATAAATCATCTTTTTTGCTGCGGGTTCTTCATGAAGCTAGGGCTTTTTCCATGATTGCATGGCATGGGTGTGGAAGAAGACGACACGTGTCGTCTTCTTAGAGGCGCGGATGTTTTTTTGTCTTATTTCACTTTAATGAGACCCTTGGCCAATTGATAATGTTGTGGCATAAGCATGCAACGTTTCTTTTCTTTTAATATTGGCTGCAATGAAATGAATGCTTAACGAACATGATCCATGACATGGGCTCACACGCAGGATTACATCACATGCAGGTAACGTTTTCTTTTAATTCTTACTGCCAATGAAACAAATATAATAATAATAATGCAATCAGAATTATCATAGGACCTGGGCCCACGCGCAGTTGATATGCACACCCCCTCCTGACCCACGCTATAAATACTGAACCTAGAATTTACTTGCTTCACACCCCCTATTTTCTTTGTAGATTTTATTTTTCTGATTTAATTTTCGTTTGCTTTTTTAATTTTAAAAATATTGAAAATCATCAAAAAAAATTCCCAATTAATTCATCAGTGTTCCTTGACATTTTAATTAATTTTTGGTAATTTTTAATTCCAATTTTTAATATTCTTGATATTTGTTGTGGAGTTTTTGTGTAAATGTGTTCAAATGGACCTAGTTCTCACATAATAACTCAAAACTAATTTTTTCCAATGGATCTTGATCTGAATTTTTGTATGCCATTAATCATATGATTGTATGACATATTGATCACCACTTTGAATTTTTTCCATGATTTTTGGTTCATCTTTGAAAGCATTTTTGATGCTTGATTTGAATGATAATTGTTGGATACCTTGCCACATGTTTCCAATTGTTTGAGCACCTTTGGTGCATATTTCTGAGCCAATCTTTTGAAAATGATTAGCTACTGACCCTAACATTACATGACTAATTTTCCATAATTTTCCAAAGCTTTCATCCATTTTTCATTAATATTCCATTTCATGCTGAACATTTTGGATGTATGCTAGAATGAGGGTTAAACTTAATGACCATATGTGACCTCTCTTAAGCTAACTTTCTTGACCCGTTTAAGCACACTCATGATGACATTTTTTATACCTTTGTGATTATTTGACATTGGTTTTTGATCATGATTTGGATGCTTGTTTTGAGTCCTAAATACATGCCTTTTATACTTGAGTTTTTGGTGAATACTTAGGATGTTTAATGATGCATTTATGCCATCCACTTGAGATTTTTAATAATTTATTGATACTTGTTATAATATGATGTAAAGCTTGTCCATGCCACTTTATAGGTCCTTTGGGTGACCTCTAATTGATGCTATATTTTTGTGTGAACTTGTACATGTTAACTTGTCCACTTTGCCCAAATTTTGCTTGAGCCTTTGTATGCCAATTTTGCTCAATGTTTTTGTGACATAATTGTGACATATTAGAGGTCATTTGGTACTTATTTATTTGGTTTGACACTTACTTTACAAGAATTTGCTTCCTCTTTTACATGATTGAAGTTCATATGCTTTTTAGGATACTTAAGATTGTTTTGTTCCCTACTTACACTAATCCTTGGAAATGTGTTACCATGCTAACTTTGTGAGGTCTTAATGTTCATTTTAAATGTTAACCACGTGTTTACATTAGTTTAGACTTGAATCAAAGTATTCTCATCTTATTTATAGAGCTTTTAATGCTCCTAATTGAAGTTACATTTGTGCATGCTTACTTGTTAACTTTGACAACTTCTTTGAATGCTTTTGTGTGCCATCCTTTGGTTGATGTTTACATGACTCAAATGTAGGATATTACATGTCATTTTCTACTGTCATGTATGTTTGGATACCCATTTGACTTGACTTGAATCATCCTTTGCTTGTTTGGCAACTAACATGCATTTATGGAAATGTTTAGACATTGTTTTGTTTCATGCTTGCCTTAACTTTTGAGAATGTGTTTGGCATGAACTCTTATGACAACTTGAGATAGTTTTAAACATTGAATACATGTTTCAACTTCTGACCTAAGTCACTCAAATGCCAATCTCATGCTTGCTTAACCATTGTATGTTCATAAATGATTGATGCACCATAAGTATGACATCTTTGTGTACAATTTTCAAATCTTGTGAACATGACTTTGTGAGCAAGCCTTTAAGTTTTTGTATGATTGCAAATTGTGTGATATGCATGATATAAGATTTGTATGCATGATTAGTTTGTACATACATATGATTTCATACCTACTATGATTTAAAAGACAATGCAAATTGATTCATATCATCATTGTAATCATAAAAACGTTTTTCCCTATGTATGCATCGATTCATACGTGGCTTGTATCGACACATACCTTTGATAAACTCACAAAAAAAACAGTTTTTCTTCAGTATGTATCGATTCATACAACACTTGTATCGATACATGATCCTTTGTAACTAGGGTATGTATCGACGCATACGCATCATGTATCGATGCATGATTTACTTCACATTCTGAAATAATTTTGCTTCAGTATGTATCGATTCATACGATACTTGTATCGACACATGTTCCTTTGTAATTGAGCTATGTATCGACGCATGTGCATCATGTATCGATGCATGATTTATTTTACATTCTGAAAATTAACAGGTACAGTATGCATCGATGCATACAACCATGTGTCGACTCATGCATGTGTTATACTCACTATGTATCGACGCATACGACTCTTGTATCGATACATAGAGCTGTTTGTTGCTTTTAACCGTTTCTGTTTTCATATATAAGTGTCATGACAGTTCAGTTTGGAGGCAGAATTCTGGTTAGAGTGAAAAAGTGCAATCAAAGCAAAAGACAAGTTTGGTGTGCATGATTTTTCAAGAGCAGTGTTAGAAACCTGAAAGAGACTTTGTCTTCATCATCTTCTCAATCTCGTTAATTCAAGAACATCAACACATAATCATTTTTGTTCTTCGGATTAAGGGATCTTTGAGATAACGTTCAGTGGTACGATCATTGATCTAGCTGAGTTGAAGATACAAAGGGGGTTTCGAGGAAAAACCATTTGGTTTGTCCTTCAAGAACGGGTGTGTTCTTGAGGGTTTGTTAGTCACGATTGCAGAACAGATTCAGCCGCAGCGTAGGGTTTGGAAATCTGGAGATTTCGCAAACAGGTCGTGGAACCGGTGAATTGTCTGTATTTCTTGCAGGAAAATTCTTGATCAAGCTCAGATCAAGTGAAGGTTCATACAATAGGAAGATCTTGGGGTTTAGATTTCTGGATTTGTATTGTAACCTTGTAAAGAACGAATTCAGCATTATTGATATAACAGGTCTCAATTTCATTTTGAAATTGAGAGGGAGACGTACCCACACGCGAGGACGAAAGTGGGGAACTTCCTTACCAAATCTCTGCGTATCGTATTCTATCTTTATCTCTTTACGCTTTCAACAATTTTGTGATTCGTTTGGTGTGTTGCGTATTAAAGTTTCAAGATACAATAGTGGTACGAAAATCTTTGTTAAAATCACCATTATTGTTAATCGTTGAATGCATACACGCCAAGTGTTTGACAAAATTGTTTGCTGTGTTTTTGTTCATTGGAAACAGTCTTTGTATGATAAGTGCATTTGAGTCGATTCATATCTGGTGTTAATATATCTTTGTCATCCTAATAAATCCAGCATAAACTCGTGTGTCCGGTTTTCTAGTAGCTGGTTCAGAATAGACGGAAGTCGATTCGGGATCATAATTTTTCCGCTAACTTGAAAGACTCTGATAAACCTTTTTAAATCCTTGAGTTTCAAGGAGGTGATCTATTCACCCCCCCCCCCTCTCGATCACTAGCCACACCGTCTAACAAGTGGTATCAGAGCGCCGGTTCGCTGGTGCTTTGTGGCTGCTTGTAACGATATGGATTCTGAACCAAAGGGGGCGTATAATAGAGCGCCTGTTTTCAACGGTGAAAATTATGGCTACTGGAAAGACTGCATGCGAGTTCATATAAATTCTGTGGATAGGAATGTGTGGGCTGCCATTCAAAATGGTCCTTTTCAAATTACTATGAGAAATGAGGCTGGCGCCATAGTTCCTAAACCAGAAGATGATTACGATGAGAAAGATGAGAAAAAGTGGTCGAGTGATTGGAGAGCTCGAAATATGCTAATTTCAGCACTTAGTGCTGATGAGTATTATCGGGTATCCCATTGCTCGACAGCTAAAGAAATGTGGGATGCTTTAGAAATTGCCCATGAGGGTACTACTGAAGTAAAACAGTCCCGTATTAACACACTTAATCAAGAGTTCGAGCTCTTTCGCATGAAACAAGGAAAATCTATCTCTGACATGCAAAAGAGATTCGTTCATCTCATAAATCGGTTGAATGCACTTGGAAAACCTGTTTCCAATGAAATAGCCACTAATAAAATTCTGAGGTGTCTTAGCAGGGAATGGCAACCTAAAGTAACAGCTATTAAGGAAGCCAACGACCTCACGACGCTTACTATTACAACTTTATTCGGCAAGCTGGAAGAACATCAGCAAGAACTGGAAAGTCTCGAAATATTTGAGAAAAAGAGTAAAAAGGAAAAGAATAAAGACAAAGAGAGTGAGAAGAAGCCAATAGCTCTTGTGGCCTCTAACTCAAAGTCCTCACAAAAAGAGCAAAGCGACAATGATTCAAGTAGTGACGAAGATTCGGGTGATGAAGAAATGGGACTTTTTGTTAAGAGATATAATAGATTCATTCGAAAGAATGGAATCCAGCATTCCGACAAAAATCTCATTAAGTTTCGAAGACAAGCTGTAGAGTCAAAACAGGAAGAGAATAAGAAGCATAGAGTAAAAGGATCGTGTTTTAATTGTGGTAAATCTGGACATTATAAAACAGAATGCCCTATGAAGAAAAAGGACAAAGGAAAAGCTCAACCAAGAAGGTCAAATAAACAAAGAAGAGCTTACATAGCATGGGAAAGCGATAGTGACTCATCAAGCTCACAAAGTTCAAATGATAGTGATGAGACAGCAAATCTGTGTCTTATGACTCACACCAAAAATCAGTCCTACCACAAGAAGAAAATCAACGATAAGAAAGTAAGACAAGCCTATTATAGTAATGTCTCCTCTATGTCTTTTTCTGAACTGAAAATCGCTTTTGAAAAACTGCATAACGAAGCTGTAGATGCTTTCAAAAGATTATCTTCCGATAAACAAATTTTTTCATTCTTGGAAGGTAAAGTATACAAAGCTGAAAAAGATTTAGAAAGCTTGAAAGCTAGTATTGCAGAAAATTCAAAAGATATTAATGTTAACGGATGTAGTAAAGTTAGGTATTGTGAAGCTTGTCATATTTGGCAACAAGAGGTTAAAACTCTTAAAGTCAAATTGGAAAAAGCTTTATAACCCAAGGTGACTTACGCCGTTGATTCTAGGTTGTTTAAGAAGTCATTAAATCCACCATATGCAAAATACTCCTTTATTCCAAAGGGTTTAATGATAAAAAATAAACAAATACATCATCATGGCTTATGTCACTATTGTTGTCATACTGGTCATACCATTGAAAAATGCAAGTTTAGGAGATTTCTTGTTCCTAAAGGCATTTATCAATGGAGGCCTAAAGGCAACCATGTTACAACTTACCCACATGGACCCAATGAAAATTGGGTACCTGTTTCTCTCTTTTGATATTGTAGGATGAGTGTCTTGCATCCGTAGATAGAAGATGGTTTCTAGACAGCGGGTGCTCAAGGCACATGACGGGTGACATATCGCTTTTTATAGACTTCAAAGCAAAGAAGAAGGGATATGTTACTTATGGAGACAATAACAAAGGAGCTATACTTGGCAAAGGTAGTGTAGGTAATCCCTCTACCACTACTATTTCTGATGTCCATCTAGTTGAGGGGCTTAAACACAATTTGTTAAGTATTAGTCAATTGTGCGACAAGGGTTACAAGGTTTCTTTCGCAAAAACTTGCTGCACAATTGAACATACTGAACAGAATATTGTGTTTAAGGGTGTAAGAGTAAACAATATCTATATGCTTGATCTTTTTGATGTACCTTTAACAAGCTCTAAGTGTCTAATTGCCTTGAATGATGATTCTTGGCTTTGGCACAGACGCTTAGCGCATGTTAATTTCGATTTGCTTAATAAGGTTGTATCTAAGGATCTAGTAGTCGGTCTTCCAAAGATAAAATTTTCAAAAGACCATCTATGTGACGCGTGCCAAATGGGAAAGCAAACAAGGGTATCTTTTAAATCCAAAAATGTAATTTCAACTTCACGACCCCTTGAGCTTCTCCATATGGATCTCTTTGGACCTTCTAGGACAAAGAGTCTAGGCGGAAACTATTATGGTTTAGTAATCGTTGATGACTATTCTAGATTTACTTGGACTATATTCCTTCATAGCAAAGATGAAACGTTTTCCGCTTTTAAGAGTTTTGCAAAACTGTCCCAAAATAAAATGAATTCTAAAATAGTTACAATTCGAAGCGATCATGGAGGAGAATTTCAAAACTATCTCTTTGATAAGTACTGTGATAAGTATGGTATTGAGCATAACTTTTAAGCTCCTCGAACTCCACAACAGAATGGCATTGTGGAGCGCAAAAATCGCGTTTTAGAAGAGCTGGCAAGAACAACGCTAAATGAGGGTGGATTGCCAAAATATTTTTGGGCTGATGCAGTTAGCACAGCCTGTTATGTTCTAAACAGGATTCTAATTCGCCCTATTTTAAATAAAACCCCTTATGAGCTTTTAAAAGGAAGAAAGCCAAACTTATCACATCTTCACGTATTCGGTTGTAAGTGTTTTGTTTTGAATAATGGTAAGGAAAAACTTGGGAAGTTTGATGCAAAAGCGGATGAAGGTATTTTTCTTGGTTATTCACAATCAAGTAAAGCATATAGAGTGTATAATAAGCGTTTACTTTCCGTTGAAGAATCTGTTCATGTCTCTTTTGATGAGTCTTATCCGAAAAATGTCGGAAAAGGTATTTCTTTTGATGACACAGGTATATCTACAGAAGACATACTCAAAGAAGTTGTTTCGGAAACTGATCAGTCCAAAACAGAAGACAATGAGGAGGAGGAAGATACCAGTCATGTAAAAGATAAGGAAGAAGGACAAACTGAAGTGAATATCCTTCCACCAACTTGGAGATCTTCAAAAGATCATCCTATTGACAACATCTTGGGAGACATTTCAAAGGGAGTCATGACTCGTTCTAGGATAAGTAATTTCTGCTCTCACTTCGCTTTTGTTTCACAAGTAGAACCTAAAAATGCCAAAGAGGCCTTGATTGATGAATTTTGGCTAATGGCCATGCAAGAAGAGCTTAATCAATTTAAAAGAAATGACGTTTGGGAACTTGTTCCTCGTCCGCGAGATCATCATATCATAGGTACTAAATGGGTTTTTAGAAATAAGCTTGATGAAAACGGAGTGATAACTAGGAATAAGGCACGTTTAGTGGCACAAGGGTATAACCAAGAGGAGGGCATAGACTATGAGGAAACTTATGCTCCAGTTGCTCGCCTCGAAGCTATACGTCTCTTGCTTGCTTATGCGTGTTCTAGAGATTTTAAGCTTTACCAAATGGACGTAAAGAGTGTGTTTCTAAATGGTGTCCTAAATGAAGAGGTATACGTCTCACAACCTCCTGGTTTTGAGAATGCTGAATATCCAGATTATGTTTACAAATTAAAACGAGCTTTGTACGGTCTTAAGCAAGCCCCTCGGGTTTGGTATGAAAGACTTAGCAAATTTCTACTTGATCATGGATATTCAAGAGGTAAAGTGGATACCACCCTCTTCATTAAACACAAGGGAAAACACATTCTTTTAGTTCAAGTTTATGTAGACGATATAATTTTTGGTTCAACTAACATACACTTGGTCGAAGAGTTTTCAAAAGTTATGCAGGGTGAATTTGAAATGAGTCTTATGGGGGAGCTTAATTTCTTCCTCGGTCTCCAAATAAAGCAGCTTGATGAGGGTACAGCTGTGAGTCAAACAAAATACTGCAGAGAGCTGCTCAAGCGCTTTGGAATGAACGACTCAAAATCAATAGACACACCTATGCCTACCAACGGAAATCTAGATAAAGATGAACACGGTAAGAGTGTAGATGTCAAACAGTATAGAGGTATGATTGGGTCTCTCTTGTATCTTACTGCGTCTAGACCTGACATCATGTTTAGTGTCTGCATGTGTGCACGATATCAATCGAATCCTAAAGAGTCACACTTGAAAGCTGTCAAGCGCATATTTAGATATCTTCATGGAACATCTAAGTATGGGCTCTGGTATTCAAAAGGAAGCGATTGTAGCTTAGTAGGTTACTCCGATTCTGATTTTGCTGGCTGCAAATCAGATAGGAAAAGTACTAGTGGTACATGTCACTTATTTTCAAACTCTTTGGTCAGTTGGCATAGCAAGAAACAGGTGTCTGTCGCATTGTCAACTGCTGAGGCTGAGTACGTTGCAGCCGGTAGCTGTTGCGCTCAGATCTTGTGGCTGAAGCAACAACTACAAGATTTTGATATTCAACTCAAACGCATTCCAATAAAGTGTGACAACACCAGTGCTATAAATCTTACTAAGAATCCTGTTTTACACTCACGCACTAAACACATAGAGATTAGGCATCACTTTCTTCGCGATCATGTTGAAAAAGAGGACGTTGTATTTGAGCATGTTGATACTAAAAACCAACTTGCTGACATTTTTACTAAACCATTAGCAACGGAACCGTTCTTCAACATTCGTCGTGAATTAGGGATTTTAGATCTCTCCTCATCGATGTCTTAAGCATGTTGGTCCTTATTTATATATATCTCACTTTGGCTGTTAAGCTTTGTTTTTAGACATCACTCAGACTCCATAAGGTTTCATCAACAGAGGTAATATCATTCCTTTCTAAAATCTCTTTGGAACTTTGTGATTAGTGTATGGTAGAACAAATTCGTTAAGATCGTTTATATGTATTTCATTGCATATGTTGTTTGAACATTAACGTTTGATTCATGAATTGTACTTGAGCATCATTATCATGACATCATCTATACTGCATTGACTCAAGAGCTGTTCACAGGTTTCTAACTCAACAGGTAGTCACAAATCAGTTAAAACATGTTTTAGCATCAAGTATGTATCGATACAACAAGAACATGTGTCGACACATTAGAGTTTCCGATCGATACATTCGTGATATGTGTCGATTCATGTCTTTTCATTTTCAATTTTTTTAAAACTTGTTTCAGTATGTGTCGATGCATCCGTGCTTTGTGTCGATTCATAGGACACTTTCAAAAACAAAAATTTCGCGATATGAATCGATCCATACCCTTTGTATCGATACATACTGTTTCTTTTACAATAAATGCATGTTCAAATCAGTTGTGGATCGACACATTAGCTAATTTTAAAGGGATAATTCACTCTAACCTCTCTTCTCCTCTCATACCCACACGGCTAACCCTAACCTTCTCAAACATCTTCATCTCCAAAACCCTAATTCACATCTTAACCCCTCTACAATTCATCACCATGCCTCCCAGAATTATACCGGCTAGACAAAGAGGAAAAGGAAAGGAACCCATTGGGACGTCTGGTCAGTCTCCACAACCTCCAGAAATCCCTCCCAGTGCTCTCACTCTTCTTCATCCTGCCATCGCTGAGGAGTTTGAGACCTCTTTCAAGACAAGGTTAGTTATGAAACCTCATGTCTTTGATAAAACTGATGCATCTGCCCTCCATCTCAACGATGTCGTTGATTTATTGAAGGCACAAACCCTTGGTACATTTTTGGCCATAAATGATGCCTATCATGAGGATTTTATTCGTATATTTTATGCTGGTCTGCAAACTGGTAGAGGCTATATGTTCAGATGCTCAATTGGCACCAAAACTTACACTTTTGAAGCCACTGATTGGGAGAAAGTGTTTCAAATTCCGCTTGGGGTGCCTGGACTGAAAAAATGGCATGACCAAAGTTATGATACGGAGTTTAAAATAAGGGACTATGTTGCATCTATTTCCAAATTGGATAGACCTCTCGGAGAGGATGAACCCATCACTTCTGGTATGATTACAAGCATACCTAGAATACTTCACTGGATTGTCTCGCACATCTTGCGTCCAAAGTCTGGTGGTCATTCTAGGTTGGATCGATCAGACATTCATCTTGTGTACCTTCTTCACAAAAAGGTCCCACTTAATTGGCCAAACTACTTTGTGAAACGTATGTTTCTTATGCGTAACAGTATGAAGAATATCACACTTGGATATGCTGCCCAAATTATGCGAATCATCAAATACTGGAATGTAACCATCCCTTTAGTACCCCTTACATCTTCCTCTTCCGCCCAAGAGTTCAACACTGCTACTTTATCTCATATGGGATACCGGTGGGACAAGGAGCGTCAATGTTTTTATTTTCTGGACAGAGGATCCAAAACAAGGGTGTACAATTTTGATGTGCCATCTGAACAAGTGTTTGTGCCTGAAGACCAACTGGATGAAGAAATGCATGAGGCCAATGACGAGAATCAGCCTGAAGCAGATGCTAATGCTGGCTGGGGTGATTGGGTGCCACAAAGGTGGTCTCCAACAAATTATGAACCAGGTCCACGTGTTCCTCCGTTCTCTGGCGCTGCCTCCTCTTCAACTGCCCCTGAGTACTTGACTCAAATGTTTCAGCAAATGGAGCTTGCAAATCAAGCCCGTCATGAACAGGCGCTTGCTTGGCATGTGCAGCAAAATGAGTGGCATAAGGAGCATCGTGAGTGGCATGATGAACACACAAGGATGTATCATAATCAGCATGCTTGGCACACGGAATTGGTTAAATGGCATCAAGTCTTTTATAATGAAATGTTTGGTTTTATGGACGATTGTCGTGCACATCCTGGTATCATGGACAGATTCAGAAGTGTTGAAGTTCAGAACCGGTTCCGGCGATACAATTTCATGGGTCATAATCCTGATGAGATGCCTCCTCCGCCGCCTCCACCAAGCTTCAGAGATCCTGATAGAGAGGATGAGGAGTCCTGTGGAGGCCATAACCCTTTTTAGGCTAGCATCATGTCATTTCATTACATTTCATTTCATCATCATGTTGTTTCAGTTTCCTTGCTACATTGTTCAAACTTCATTTGTTTTGGTTCTGCTTATGTAAACTCCAAGTACTTTCTTAAAATTTTAATGCTTATTTCTTTTAGTTCTGTTTACTTGTGTTAGTCTTTCCCTGTCTTATCATTCTCTGTGAATGATTCTGTTATGTTAAGCTTCATTCTTGGTGATTGTGAGCTTCTATATCAATATTGTTGTCTATTGTTACATCAATTTTGCTGTCTAAGCTTTGGGACTATTTCACCAGACTGTCTATCTTTTCTTTTTGATGTTGACAAAGGGGGAGAAGAAAGATAACAAGATGTTGACAGCCATGCACAAACTCAGGGGGAGTGCTCTATCACATCTTGCAAATTTGCCATCATCAAAAAGGGGGAGTTTGTGAGCAAGCCTTTAAGTTTTTGTATGATTGCAAATTGTGTGATATGCATGATATAAGATTTGTATGCATGATTAGTTTGTACATACATATGATTTCATACCTACTATGATTTAAAAGACAATGCAAATTGATTCATATCATCATTGTAATCATAAAAACGTTTTTCCCTATGTATGCATCGATTCATACGTGGCTTGTATCGACACATACCTTTGATAAACTCACAAAAAAAACCGTTTTGCTTCAGTATGTATCGATTCATACAACACTTGTATCGATACATGATCCTTTGTAACTAGGGTATGTATCGACGCATACGCATCATGTATCGATGCATGATTTACTTCACATTCTGAAATAATTTTGCTTCAGTATGTATCGATTCATACGATACTTGTATCGACACATGTTCCTTTGTAATTGAGCTATGTATCGACGCATGTGCATCATGTATCGATGCATGATTTATTTTACATTCTGAAAATTAACAGGTACAGTATGCATCGATGCATACAACCATGTGTCGACTCATGCATGTGTTATACTCACTATGTATCGACGCATACGACTCTTGTATTGATACATAGAGCTGTTTGTTGCTTTTAACCGTTTCTGTTTTCATATATAAGTGTCATGACAGTTCAGTTTGGAGGCAGAATTCTGGTTAGAGTGAAAAAGTGCAATCAAAGCAAAAGACAAGTTTGGTGTGCATGATTTTTCAAGAGCAGTGTTAGAAACCTGAAAGAGACTTTGTCTTCATCATCTTCTCAATCTCGTTAATTCAAGAACATCAACACATAATCATTTTTGTTCTTCGGATTAAGGGATCTTTGAGATAACGTTCAGTGGTACGATCATTGATCTAGCTGAGTTGAAGATACAAAGGGGGTTTCGAGGAAAAACCATTTGGTTTGTCCTTCAAGAACGGGTGTGTTCTTGAGGGTTTGTTAGTCACGATTGCAGAACAGATTCGGCCGCAGCGTAGGGTTTGGAAATCTGGAGATTTCGCAAACAGGTCGTGGAACCGGTGAATTGTCTGTATTTCTTGCAGGAAAATTCTTGATCAAGCTCAGATCAAGTGAAGGTTCATACAATAGGAAGATCTTGGGGTTTAGATTTCAGGATTTGTATTGTAACCTTGTAAAGAATAAATTCAGCATTATTGATATAACAGGTCTCAATTTCATTTTGAAATTGAGAGGGAGACGTACCCACACGCGAGGACGGAAGTGGGGAACTTCCTTACCAAATCTCTGCGTATCGTATTCTATCTTTATCTCTTTACGCTTTCAACAATTTTGTGATTCGTTTGGTGTGTTGCGTATTAAAGTTTCAAGATACAATAGTGGTACGAAAATCTTTGTCAAAATCACCATTATTGTTAATCGTTGAATGCATACACGCCAAGTGTTTGACAAAATTGTTTGCTGTGTTTTTGTTCATTGGAAACAGTCTTTGTATGATAAGTGCATTTGAGTCGATTCATATCTGGTGTTAATATATCTTTGTCATCCTAATAAATCCAGCATAAACTCGTGTGTCCGGTTTTCTAGTAGCTGGTTCAGAATAGACGGAAGTCGATTCGGGATCATAATTTTTCCGCTAACTTGAAAGACTCTGATAAACCTTTTTAAATCCTTGAGTTTCAAGGAGGTGATCTATTCACCCCCCCCCCCCCCCTCTCGATCACTAGCCACACCGTCTAACAGACTTGATGTGAACTTAGTGATCATTCCTTGACATTTCAAACATCACCTTGCATTTATTATGATATGAAATGCTACTGACCCATGTGGTTTCCTCCTTTGAGTTAACTTGTTTGAGCTTGTTAAAGTGCAACTTACATGAATTGTGTATTGACTTTTGTTTGAGTTAGGATATGCAACACAACTTGATTTCTTTTGACACCTTTTAGGACATTAACATAGATAGGATATAGTAGGTTTAGCTACTTCCCCTCTTAGTTTCATACACCTTTAGGGTTCATTTCTCTTTTCCTATTGTTTGGCATTACTCCCAGTGTAGTCTTAGGACCTTAGCATAGGCATAGGTTCATAGTTTTGCATTCCTCTTTCAACTATTCAATAGTTAAGCTTGGCTTGGAGTTGGTAGGTACTTGTGTTACTTTAAATTTATGTTGTCACTTACATGACTTCTCTTTCATCTCACTTCTCCTTTACTTCTCTCTTTTTTGATTGATTCATCTAATATTTACTTGTGTATGTTCACATGATCCCTTAGAATTCCTAGCTCCACTTAATTTATGATTAAGTTGGAGGTAGGAGAGACATTAGGCTTTCAATCTAAGCATGCTAACATAGGTAGAAATTCCCTCCTAACCTCAACTATTGGGCCACAATGCATGATAACTCATAGGATGAAGTTCCCCGTTAGAGTTTTCTTTCAACCTTTGAGTTTCTCTTCTCTCGCTAAAAGAAAAATTAAAACACTTAATAAATATCGTATGTGGAGTGCGCCTTAAGCACATGGGAAGTGATAAGCGGGAGTCCCTCCTTACCTTATCTAGGGTGTTTTGCATACATCCCGTCTTGGGTCGATTTGCAATTCATTTGATCCTATGTCATAGTCTTTAGCATGATACATATAACAAAACAAATCAAAACACTTTCTTTTAAAAAACATAAACAAATCAATCGTCTTCCTTCGGGATTCTTTTCTCATCTCACTCACTCTAATCGTAAGGATACGTTATTTCCGTTCTACCGCAAACAGGTAAACGCATAAGTCTCTACGCAACGAACGACAACACCTAAACTACTAGAACGCAAACGTTAGCGTCATCCGCCTAAAAAACACAAAACAAACAAAGACCCTGTAGGTCAAACTACGACTACTCTGATTTCCTCTCTCCTGTCCAATTGAGGATACATAGGCACAAGACGACAATGTCTTGGCGAGTAACCTTCCCCCACAAACCTGTAGTCCCCCGAACTACGTTGACTCCGACTTTCCCGCTCCTGAGGGAATACATAGGCCTAGGACAGTGATGTCCTATCGAGTCACCTCTTTCGTTTTCACCTTTTCTTTCCTCGTTTCTCCGTTTCTCGTTCTTTTCCTTTTCCAGTTAGCTTTAGAGCTTCAGATACCTACACCCTTTGATTAGAATAACAAGCGTGGATCTCATCGAGTACGATGGACGCGAGGGGGTGCTAATACCTTCCTCTCACGTAACCGACTCCAAAACCCAGACTATGGTTGTGATGACCTTGTCTTTCCCTTTTTCAGGTTTTCTTCGACCGTTTCCTTTCCATGCGTTGGGATAAATAACGTTCGGTGGCGACTCTTCTATTCTTTTCCGCCGGTTGATTTTCACAGTTGTGACAGTGTGTACGTGCGTGCGTGAGTGCGTACGTGCGTGCGCGTGTGTATGTGTGAGTTGACTTAATATCTTACGAGATACTCTTATACATTTACAATAGACTGATCAACCAGACACATGACCGACGAGATTTCACCCTTCCTCTCTTTCGCAACTGTGTGTACGAGTTGCCTTAATATCTTAAGAGATACTCTTATATATTTACAATACACTGATCAACCAGACACATGACCAAGCGAGATTTCGCCCTTTCCTCTCTTTCACAATCTTGAAGCTTCAAGTTCCCTTGCTTGACTCGCCATTGATTATACACTTCATCTAATACTTGTCTCTTCCAACTAATGAGACTTGATATAACTTTTTTGATAGACATCATCATCAAAGTTTTCTTGATAAGAAATTAACATAAAATTCACCAATTGGCGTTTGACATTAGAAGTTGACATCATCAAAGCCCCCAACTATCATCTAAAGGTTGCTGATAGTTGTACCTGCAAAACAGATAGAACCACAATATTGAGCATAAATAAATACACATCCTACACGATAATTCAAACTAGTATAAGACAATTTTTTTGGCTTTATTGTTCTTGCATTAGACAAATAATTTTGTACTACACTTTAGGTTAGATATTTATATGCATTCGATAAAATGGTACAATTTTTACTATAATATTCTTTTTATATAATATATATTGTTTATGGTAAGATTGAGTTAGACTTACTTAAGTATGAGTGTAATCTATTAGATGTCACAGACTTTATTTTAAGTTTGGACTTCTTAGAATTTGATTTAGTCTATTAGCATGTTTAAAAATCAATTTTACATTAAAAATATGAAATGATTTGGTTTTAAAAAGATTAATAGAAAAAACAATAATATGAAATTTGTGTTAGGATTTAATTACCATTTGCTTTGTCACATAGTTTTCGTTCGGGTTATTGCTATTTGTTTTGTGACATGTCATTATCGATTTTTAAATCTAGAATATATTTTTTTTACTAAAACTGATATTCATTCATTCAAATTGATAGAATATATCGAATAATACAAATTCAAAATCGTTATAAACTGAAAAGGATGAATCTGTGAACAATCTCACAGCACCCATGTTAATAGCATATTACGGCAAAATACCTACAAATGTGATAAAACCTACAAATATGATGAAATTGAAATGCTCGAAATACCCATGTCTCCGAGTCTGTAGCATTGAAGTCACCAAAATCATTGATTGAGT
The DNA here is from genome assembly GCA_022829125.1 of Lathyrus tuberosus. Taxonomy (NCBI): domain Eukaryota; kingdom Viridiplantae; phylum Streptophyta; class Magnoliopsida; order Fabales; family Fabaceae; genus Lathyrus; species Lathyrus tuberosus. The sequence goes on from JALAZF010000768.1 coordinate 1,926,169, forward strand.
ATGCACTCAATCGAAATTAATCTGTCAATCTGAATTGAACAAACACAACACCATGACGGAAAAACAAAAAATGCCGCAATAAGACGACAACCAACACAACATCGTACTAAGGCGATGAAATTACGTAGGAAAAAACTAAAAATATTTGTAAAATCATTTATTTAAATGAAAAGAAAATGAAAAGAGATTTAAAGGGGTGATTTTGGATCAAAAATTGACCCTAAAACCACCTCTCTTTAGTGGATGAAGCAAAAGAGAAACTTAAATCTAGAATATATTAAAAGTTAGTTCGTTTTCTTGTTTTTAGTAAATTAAATGCGGCTAAAATTTAAATAATACTTTAATAAGAATCAAACATAAAAAATTGTGATTAATATATATAAATGCACCTTAAGGTGCATGTTACTAAAACACACTTTCATAAAAACAAGTGGACGTATTATAGCAAACCCCTGTGGGGTTTGCTATAATACGCCAATTTGTTTTTATGAAGGTGTGTTTTAGCAAGCTTTAACTTAAAAATGATTAAATGCACCTTAAGGCGCTTGTTGCTGAAATAGACCTTCACAAAAAGAAGTAGGTCTACGTTAACCCTAAGTTTGGTAACATAGACCCTAAAATTTAACTTGTTTTAAACGAATCAAGTTAAACTCAGTCTTAAGTAGGTTCAATTATAAGTATTTGTCGGACAACTTTATTTATTTTTACGCAAGTAATAATTTTTTATTTTATTTTTATTCAATTTATTACTATTTGCTTTGTCACGTGAATTTTTTTTAATATAACCTATTTTTCCAAAGAAATTACCAAAAAAACCCTTCTTTCAAAACATTTACCAAAGTGGTTGGGTTTCAAAAAACCCTATTAGGGTGGCGCCATATGGGATGGCGCCTCAGTTGGAGGCACATGCCAAACTATATGGCGCCCCAGTTAGCTCCTTTGCCCTAAATTTTTTGCTGAGGAGTCGCCATCTAGGATGGCGCCTCAGTGTGTTTTTTTTTTACTTTTAATTGGGAATAAAAAAAATATTTTTAAATTTTTTTTAATGTTTTGTTAAATTTGCTGAGTTGAAAATTGTATTGGAAATAATAGCCATAAATGCATTATAATATCTAGTACAATATTTGGATACAAAAAAAATTCAATGATCGTGTCTATCTAAACGACCACAGGTTCCACATTCAGGGGCTCTTGCACGACGTCTCTGTCTAGCACCACGAGTTTCTTGAGGTGTGGCTGGTATTTGTGTTTGTTGAGATGGCCCCGACGCATCAGACGATGCCCCGACACATGAGACAAATTCTGAAGCATCTGTCCCCAATAGTTTGGGGATTGTCGCCGATGGCGCTTCTGTAATCTAGCTGCATGCCCATGTTTATGTAATTTGTATGAGGGGGTTGGGTTGGTTCCATACGGTATGGTTGGCCAAAATGATGCATTGATGGGTGTTGGTACTGAGTCAGCGGTTGATGTGGGGTTTGATAGTCGAACAGTGGGTGGGTTTGTTGGGTGTAGGATGATTATGGGTCTTGGTGGTAGGAAGATGGGGCTTTGATTTGTGGGGGGTTCATTTGTGGGGTGCTTTGGTGGGTTCGAAAGACTCGTCAGGGTTATAGGGGTAAGGGTTTTCTTGTTGTGGTGTATAGGTCGGTGTATGATGTTGGGCATATTGTTGGGTATTCTGCTGCGAGGAAGACGCACGTTGGCGGGGGTCAACTAGATACGTGGGCTGAGAGAGGAATGGCTGCGGTGTTGTAACAGACCTAAACCAACTCATATATTGTTCCGTTGGCATAGCATCTTGTACAACAGGGTCGATTAAGACGTATTGGTGTCGGTTCTACCAGTGTTGACACAGTGCTGCCGCAAAGTTGGTCCATGCACCCACTTTTCACTGCGTGTCGACTCTACGCAGATGCCACGTTCCCAAACTTGTAGGAACCACCAGAATATCCTGATGCATTCCGAGTTAAAGTTTGACTCGGTCGCTCTGATGCATCTCCACAGTTGTGAACCGAATAATTGGCGTTTTAGAAGTCCACACGGCAGCATCATTTTCGTCGGGCTGGTGGTCGAGCTCCTCGTACGACCTCGAGACAAACTACAAGAACAAAAGGTTTAATGAGAAACTGTACAAAATGTTAGAAATATTTATGGAAGTTGTAGGAAAATATACGTCGTTTGGGCCAATGTGGTCTAGCAGGTTGCAGTAGACTGTTATGGCGTTCCTGAGGTTTCGTTCGTAGTTCATTTTCGGAACTGCCCACCTGAAAATGTAGTTAGAAATGAATTAGTTACAAATAAACATTTCAATATACGAAAAAGGGGGAGAGAAGTGTATAAGCTTACCTTAATGCGTAGGGGAATGTGAAGGGGTTTCGGTTAATTGGAACTAGTGTTGGCATTCTCGACCAACCCCACGCCTGAAGGAGATAGGCGCAACCATAAAATGTACACGCGTCTTTTTTTGCAGTTTTGCAGAGTGAACTATACAGATGGGCCAGGACAGCTGAACCCCAACTATATTTGTTTACTCTATTAATGTTATACAATAAAGGGAGATACATGATATTTACACTATTTCCAGTGCTTTCTGGAAACAAGAAATGACCGAACAATAGCAATAAATAACATATAGTTTTTTGTAGTACGTGATAAGGAAGGGAATCCTGGTCTAATACACTACGCCAAAAATGATTTTAGGCAGCGCACCTTAGACAGCGTTTTTTTTCCAAAAGCGCTGCTATAAGTTAAATAAAAAATAAAACACGGAAAGTATGTACGAAATTGTGTAAAAGCGCTGCTAAAAGGCCCACCTTAGACAGCGCTATTCAAAAGCGCTGCTAAAAGGCCTACATTAGACAGCGCTTTAAAAAAGCGCTGCTAAAAGTCCCACCTTAGACAGCGCTTCTTAAAAGCGCTGCTAAAGGCCCATGTACGAAGCGCTGCTAAAGGCCCATATTAGAAAGCGCTTTACTCAAAGCGCAGCTAAAGGCCCAACTACAAAGAGAAAGCGCTGCTAAAAGCACTCATTAGCAGCGCTTCACAAAAGCGCTGGCTAAAGTCGTTTAAAATTAAAATTAAAAAAACAGATTCTATTCATTCTTTCTATTCTCAGAACTGTTTCTCTTCTCTCGCGAAAAACCCTAAACCCAGAAAAAATCTTCTCTTCTTCTCTCACGCACCTCCGTCCTCTCACGCACCTCCGTCCTCTCCGGCGAGGCTCCTGGGTTCCACAATCAGAGGAAGCTTTTTCACGGTATACTTTTTCTTTGATTGCTTCGGTTCTTAATTTCTATGCTTAGTTTAGAATTCATCAATTTAGGAACTCACTCTGTGTATGATTCTGTGTATCAATTTAGGAACTCACTCTGTGTATGATTCTGTGTATCAAATTTCTCAACTATGTCTAATCCTATGCTTTGAATATTGGCATGGGGAACGTTGCACTCAATAGTTCCCAAATTTTTAGTGTAAATTTGTTCAAATTATGTGAACAAGCTTTTACTAACTTTACATTTTCTAGAACCATTTTCGAAGACACACAAAGTCAATACACGTAACCACCATTGACCAAAAGAGAAAAACGCAACTAATGAAAAAACATCCAACAGCAAAAGCTGCAGGTTCATCTCAAAAAGATTTTTTACACTAGCATGACATCCTATTGATCATGCCATAGCTTTTTCTAATTAATCAAATGTCACACGAATGTTATTTTAACTTAGGAACAAAATACGAAAATTTGAAATAAGTAAATGTGTGGTGCAATTGTTAAAGGTGTAAAAAACATTTCTTTTACATTTGTTTCTAGTAAATTCATGCAATTGTTTAGTGTAAGAGTTTAATATCTTCTTATTAACAGAAGCTCAAGAACATGATGATATAAAACAGTAGCAAACATGTACATTTGAATACCATTTAATATTTTAACTACATTCTGAAAAATATTACAAGAACTGTAACAAATCCTCTTAGCAAATATAGGAAATTCAAACAAACTCGTCTTGTAATTCATTACATTTCTTGAGTCTTCCTTACACAGCGAATTACTTTCTTTTTGAATTCATTTCTCTTATCTCTTCATTCTATCTGCAGCATGATCAACAACATAACAACATCACAACATATCTATATTAACTAACATATTTAATACTAATTAACAACGAACTGCCAATAGATAATAGAATTGTGAGAATATTGTGATATTGCATTATTTTGTAAATGAAATGTAACAAGTATATTTATACACTACATATTACAATCTCTGTTCTGTTCTGTTGATTGTGGAAAGAAAACAAAACGAAATAGTAGAACTCAATAAGAGTGTCAGCTAATTCAGTGTTTCAGTAAAAATGTTTATGAGTTTTCTTTGGAATTGTAACTATTACAATCTCTTATTACAGGTTAGATGGCTAGTAACGAGGATCACCCACATGATGATTCTATTCATGATGGAGATGAGACCGGTAATGCAGTGGAAAGGGAAATTAGACGAGGAATTACAATTATGAAGTGACTGATTCGTGATAGAGATCGAGGCATAAAACATGATGTGCATTGGAGTCAAGATAACCAACTAATTGAGCCTAACGGTTCAACGTTGACAAGTTATCTTGGTTCAGTTGCAAGGAGAGAAGTTCCAATTACTTGTGATGATTGGAGAAACAAAGCGTTGAAAGACGCTAAAGACAAAATATGGATTGAGATACAGGTACCATATGTGATGTTATTTGTTTTTAATGACGATTATGTATTTAAATTATTTATACTAACGCACTCTGTGTATGATTTTCGTAGAGGTCTTTCAACATTGATGATACCAAAAAAGATTATATACTCGGATTGGCCGGAAAAATACATAGAGGGTTTAGATCTTTTTTATCAAACAAGTTTCTTAAGGATGCGGATAAAAAATTTATTGATGCAGAGCTTCCACAGAAATATGCAGATTTGATTACACCTCATGAATGGGAAACTTTTAAATCCAAACGAAAAACCCCAGAATTTGAGAGTGTAAGTGACATAAATCGGCAACGAGCATCAAGTCCCGCGTATCCATACAAAAAAGGGCGTATGGGATATGCACGCTTACAACAATCTATAGTAAGTATCTATAAATTGCAATGATATACTTGTTCATCATGAGTTATTTTTGATCATGTTATTTGGCTTAATGTGTAGTTAACAAAGGAGAAAAGTTCTGAAACATCTCTTCCGGACCATGTTTTGTGGAAGGAAGCCCGTGTGGGTAAGGATGGAGTTGTTAAAGAAGATGTTCAACAAATTTTTGAGAAATGTGTAAGTATAACATTATTTCTTGAATTAAATCAAAAGTTTATTAACATATAATTAAGTCAACTTTTTGACATTCATATGAATTTCAGGAGACTCTATCTCAGTCTATATCTCCAGATGAAGACAATGATTGCAGGAGGCTACTTAGTCGAGCATTAGATGTTCGTGAGTATTCTGGTCGTGTGAGGGGTAAGGGATATGGGATCACTCCAACATCCTTGAAAGAACCAAAGAAAAAAACGGCTAGCAATAAAGAACTGCAGGCAAAGTTGGAAGCATTAGAATCTGAAGTTCGTGAATTGAAAAAGGAAAAAGAAAGAGATCAAAAAGAAAGAGATCAAGCTTCAGCTTTTAAAGATACTTTTCAACCGAATATTCCCGAGGTAATTATATATGTTATTATGAAATTAAATTAGCTTAATTTATTTAATTGACATATATACACATTAACAATGTCATATTTATTATTGGTTTTAGGGCATTTTCCGTTGTCAACTCTATTTATCGTCACCGACTTATCGGATGGTTGGCAAGGGAAAAGTGCATAACACTTTGGGAGAAATGCTTCACCATAAACCGCTCCCCACTGGATTTTTGAAAGTATCGATTGATATTGTTTTAGAGGGGGGTGCCTTATTACCACTACCTGACGATGTTTCGGATGCAACATTGTTGGGAGATGCAATAGGATCGTGTGTTGCATGGCCGTCAAGCCTCATTTGCCTAGATGATAAGGTAAGCTTAAAACCATTATGAACCTTTGGGTATTCAAATTTTTTACGGGCATTTTTACGTACATTTTTTTTACATGGTAATGTTAGACTCCAACAAAATCCAAATCAAATGATAAGGGGATTATGCGGGAAACCGAGTCAGTTGCATCGAGAAAAGAGGTACAACACAATTATATGATATTTATGCATGGAAAATGTTAATTCGTGATCTTATACTTCACCTAACTAATTATATGATATTTAGATTCAGGCTAAAGAGATTGAACAAGTCAGTAGGGGTAAGATGCCTGAAATTAGCAACATTCCCACACAAACAAAGGGTGTTGCTAAGAAGACCGCGGCTAGAAAAAAACCTACTTCTCAGTATAGGTCGTGCCTTCAGACATGTTTACTTATAACAGATATTCCAGATGGTGGTACTCGGCTTATACCTATGGAGGAAGGTATTTTTGGTTTTGAATATTCGGAAACAATTGGTAGAGAGGATATGGAGCAAGTTTTTAAACATTTGGAAATAGGCATCGGTGTTGTCGATACATACATTAGGTATACCCCGGTCAACTTTGTTTAATTAATTGAACAACTTATTTACTCATTTCAAATGAATAGTCTAATATGTTAATGATGTTTTTATTTAAGGTTTCTGTATGACAAATTGATGCGCCCGCGTGGATTGGAACAAAGATTCGCTTTCTTATCTCCCATGACTATCAACTCATGGTTAATCGTACAGAAACCAGATGAAGTCATACAGTATGTAATCGGTTTATTTATGGCCAGCAAAGATACATAAAAGTTGTTCTTTTTACCATATAATACTGGCAACGGGTTAGATTTTCATTCTAACTTCATCTATTATAACTTTTTGTGTTTTAAAGTTATGTAGAAAGTTTCCATCTAACCTTTGTTTAATCTTACAGTGGACATTGGTTGTTAGTGGCAATTAATCCGATAAGAGAAATTGTATATTATTTGGATTCTTTACACAATAATTAAGAAACATACCCAGATATGAAGAAGTTGATTGATACGTAAGTGAGATTGTTCTAAATATTCGTGTGTATATTTATTTATTTATGTGACATGTTCTAAATATTCGTTTATATTTTATTAGCGTTATACAAGTTTTTCGCTCTCAAAGAGATATTCAAGTTCCAAAGAGCAAAGCCAACAACCTTACATGGATTAGAGTGGAGGTATATTTTCACAATTTTGATTATATTAGTGATGATACTTGATAAAACTAGTTAAGGAGTATATCCTGATATATATCCGTATTTTCTTTCCATGTGTAGTGTCCTCGTCATCGTAATGGAATAGATTGCGGATATTTCATGTTGAGGTTTATGAAAGAAACTCTTCTTTTGGATCGAATAGATATTCCATCCAAGGTATGGACTTCTAACGTAGGAATTATTTTAATATTTACCACATATGTCTCATATAATTAAATAGTTTTAGCTAAATGATACTATACTATATTATTATGTAGTACTTTGATGAATTCAAATGTGCTCATTACTCAAAAGATCAATTGGATGAACTTAAGGAGGAATGGTGTCAATTCATTATTGAGCTGAGAGTTTTATAAGGTATATTGTCTTTCTTTCATTGATGAGAATTTTGACTATATATAAGTTTGAGTTTTGATGAGATAATATGTCGTCATTAGTATATTAAATTGTGTTGCAATGTTGTTGTTGTTTATTATAGAAGGTTGGAATCATAAATTGTGTTGGTGCTGCCAAATATTGATTGATATCTTGGCCATAGAAGGTTGGAATCATATACTGATTTTCATAGGCACTTGGCAATATTCAATAACTCATGATCATTTGTTGACATTTTTGGCAATGCTTGCAGCTTGAATATCAGATTTGGCAATGCTTGCAGCTTGAATATCAGATAAGAACAATGCCTTCTTTGTTTTCTTCTATATTTTGTCTAATGTTGTTGTTGTTTTGTTTCAGGTTATATGTGCAGATGTAGAAGATAGAGCTAACAAGTTCATTGTTGTTGTTTTTTAGCTTGAATATCAGATTTTTTGTAGCTAACAAGATATATGAATTGTTGTTGTTTTTTAGCTTGAATATCATCAATTTTTGTATATATAAATTATTGGATTAAAGATGTATATATAAATAGACAAATTTGGTGCATATTTATTGGATTGACTGTCTAATTTATGAAAATTTGGTGCAAATTCTAAATGCATATTCTGGTGCAAAATGTGGTGAAAACCTGGTGTAAAATATGGTGATAATCTGGTAAATATTTATTGTATATATCAGACAGCGCTTTTTTTAAGTTTTATATATAAAAAATTTCGTGGACATTAGACAGCGCTACAAAGAAAAAAGCGCTGCCTGAAGTGGGGATTAGACAGCGCTTTAAATAAAAAGCGCTGCTTAAAGTAGAGAATAGAGAGCGCTTTTAAAGAAAAGCGCCGTCTAAAGAAATGCCTAAAGATAACTAAAAGCGCTGTCTAAAGTCAAAGCGCTGCCTAAAGGGGTTCTTTGGACAGCGCTTTTAAAGACAAAGCGCTGGCTAAAGTGACAAACAGAAAGCGCTTTCAAAGTAAAAGCGCTGGCTAAATCAAACATTTAGCAGCGCTTTCTCATTAACTAAAGCGCTGTCTTTACTTATAGCAGCGGTCGAATAGACAGCGCTTTTAAACGCTGTCTAAGCCCAAAAAAAGCGATGTCTAAGCCCTTCTTTGGCATAGTGATACGACATAGTCATGGTATTCCCTAAGGCATTTTAGGTTAATACCTTGCCCCCTAGGTTTACCTTCAGGTGAAGGCTGAAGTTCTTTCACCTGTAGGGGCGTTCCCAACAACTCGACGCATAGTTGGCTGTCTATACTTACGGGGCCGTTGACGGCCATGCCATCTACGCGGAGGCCCAGTAACATATGCACGTCTTGGAGGGTGACCGTGCATTCACCAAAAGGAAGGTGAAATGTGTGGGTCTCCGGCCTCCATCGTTCTAGCAAGGCCAGAATAAACTTTGGGTCTACATGGTATGAAGGGATTTTAATCACTTGTCCAAATCCACATCTTGTTAGATATTGTTCAGTGAAAGGGTCGTGACGGAAGTATGCGTGTCCACGGCAACAGAACCTTGATACTTCCTGAACAAAAAAAAAACCAGCAACATTACTTAGATAATAAAATACAACAAAGTTTAGTAGTGTAAAACAAAAGAAGACAGGAACACTTATGAATTCGTCAACGTTTTTCGACGTTCCTCGGTGGTTGTTTCCCATCGTGAGCAAAGACATTTTTTTTCGTAACTGGTTAAGGGAATGGATGCAAAGTTTTTATGGTTTGAAGAGAAGAGAAGAGAAGAGTTTGGGATGAGATGAAAATTGTGGCATGCTGAGATGGTATTTATATTGGTGTAGAGGGGAGTCACATGATAATGCATGCATTCTTGGTCTTTGTAATCTGCCATGTGTTCTCTTGCATGCATCTTAGTCTTTGCAGTCTGCCATGTGTAGTCATGCATGAGATTCCTTGCATGCATCTTGGTCTTTGTAGTCTGACATGTGCAGTAAGGCATGAGATTCCAAGGCATGATTGTATTGTCATGTCAATAGTGGTCTTAAACAAAAACAATGGTGCAGAGGCATGCTAATGAATAGTGTACGCAGAGTATAGGTATGCAGATTCATCAGTCTAGGGCATCACAACAAATTAAAAAAAAAAAATCAGATTAAAAATTAAAAAAAAGAAGTAACTTACATTGAGGCGTCATCTGGGATGGCGACTCTCAATTAAGTTTAAAACGAATTTTTAGGACAATGGAGCTAACTGAGGCGCCATCCCATATGGCGCCACCCTAATAGGGTTTTTTGAAACCCAATCACTTTGGTAAATGTTTTGAAAAAAGGGTTTTTTTAGTAATTTCTTTAAAAAAATAGGTTATATTAAAAAAAAAATTCGTGTCACGTGGTTTTCGTTCAAGCTATTGCTATCTGCTTTGTCACGTGTCATGATCAATTTTTAAATCTAGAATATATTAAAAGGTATTGTTCCTTTTGCTTGTTTTTAGCAAATTAAACGCGCTAAAGATATAAATAATACTTTTATAAGAATCAAACATAAAAATCGTGATCAACTTAATGTGTAAAATAGGTTTATAGTATTAATATATATGAATTAAAATATATATATATAATAGATTTTAAATGGAGAAAAAATAGAGAAAAAATTTATTAAACATACTTTTCTTCGAGACACAAAGAACAAACATCTGTTATTTAAATCATAGGAAGTTTGAAAGGGAGAAACAACCTCAAAAATAGTATAAGTATATGGTCTCTCACACATACACATACACTTGAATTGCACTACCAAATTTTTTATCTATCTTATGGTTATGGCCGAGTAAGTCTCTTTTTTTTCCTACTTGCTTCAGTATCAAGTATCACTTATTTTTTCATCTTAAACTTAGGTGAAGAATACCAAAAATGTCTTGTGAATCTTTTTTCTTTATTGAAAATTGGGTTTGCTTCTTAAATGGAAAATTTGTTTATTTTTAAAATGGAATGTCACTACTGAAAGCTGATTTTTTATATTTTTCATCATATGTGTTTACTAGTAGAATATATTACACCTTCAAAATGGTTTGCTTAGTTTAATATCCAACCATGTTAATTAACCTTTTAATTTCAAATTAAATTTGAAGTTGTTTTTACCTAGTATAGAATTCAATGAATATGGAATTTGGCCGAGTAATATTACCTTAGTTTCTAATGTTGATCGGGGTTTTAAATTTCAATCGATTGTGATTGCACTGTGATCCTTGATCCTCAAAAAATTGAAACCAATTAGGTATTACATATAATCACAATATGACCCTTGGTACTGCAATTGCGGCCGTGGTATCAAGGTTTTGAATCATAATTAAGGTAATATACGCCTGCAATTGTGGTTGCGATGTGACTACATAGATCAAGGTTTAAAATTTTAGTCACGCCACGCTTGTGTTGGGATCCTTGATACTGAGCTAATTTCAATCAATTAGGTATTCAATACGATCACAAATATAAAAAATTTAAACGAGGTTGCGCCACGGTTCTGTTGGGATTCATGGTAATTAGCTAATTGTAATCAATTAGGTATCCAATATGATCACGATGTTTAAATTATTAAATCGAGGTCGAATCACGATTTTGTTGGGATCCTTGGTAATGAACTAATTGCAATCAATTAGGTATTTGATACGATTACAACGTTCAAAGTTTTAAATCGAGTTTGCATCACAGTTGTGTTGTGATCCTTGATATGAGCAAAGATGTAGTCAATTAGGTATGGTGCGGTTGTAATCATGGGTGAAATGCGGGCACAAAGATCGAATTTTGGTCATTTCGTGATTGTGTTGTGATCCTTGATACTCGCCAAAGTGTAGTCAATTAGGTATCATGTGATTGTTATTGCAACCGCAATGAAGCCATAGAGACCATGGTTTTAAATTGAATTCGCGTTGAGATCCTCGATTTTGCATAGACTTAGAATCAAATGCAATTTATTTTATCTTAATTGTGGTTGAAAGAGACATAAAAATCTAGATGTCTTGACCCAAGTCATAGTTGGGATGTAATCCTGGCAATATCAAAAACATTGATACCATAACCCAGAACGTGGTTGCAGTTTTTTTTTAAATCTTAGGAGAGACATTTTCTAATTTATACTTTGTGTAAATTAATCTCACGTCTATATTGATTAGTGATTTATCTTTTTTGTATATTCAGATCATCGTGGTTGGTGGACAAAAGTAGCATTGCAACCAAAATAAGGTGTGCATCTGGAGCAATCGAGAGAGTTATATTGAAAAGCAATCCTACCATAGCTTGCCCCAATTGTCAACATGTTATTAACAACAATAATGTATGTATATCTTTTTATTTTAGATATTGTATTTGTGTGCAAGCATGGCAAATAAAACCACCCCCGCCCGTATTCGCCCCGAAATTAAAGGGGAAAATCTGATTTATAGGGGTGGGTGCGGGGGCAGGGAAAACCCAATTTTTATTTACGGGGGCAGGTGCGGGGGTGGGGGATGCTAGTACCCGCCGCCTCTGCCTCCACCCCGCCCCCGCCTAATAAATTTAATTTATTTTCTTTATTTTTTTAATAATTTTATTACTCATTTACACTTTTTAATCTTATAGTATCTTATTAATTAGAATTATTATTCTTAAAATAAAAGTGATCCGCCATTATGATTATTCTTAAAATAATTAATTATTTAGTAAAACTATTGATTTTTATTGTTATTGAAAAAATATAAATTTAAAAAAAATATATAATGTATGTGGTGGTGGCGGGTCAGGTGCGGGAAAACCCATTCTTCGATGGGGACGGGGATGGAGGACCAATTATAAACCCCGACCGGATTTGAGAACGGGGGCGAAGGCGAGACTGGGTCTAAAAGACAGGGGCGGGTCTGGGTCTGCTAAAACCCATCCCGCCCCCGCCCCGTTGCCATGCCTATTTGTGTGTAAGGTTTATTTCATGGAAAATGCTCAACCTGAACCTTCTCCCTATCTAATTTTGTACTTATGTTCATTTATTTAGTATAATTTTCATTACTATTACTTTTCATCACAATTATACTAGTCTTGCAGGTATTTTATGGTTTTTCCATTATGACATCAATATATGTTTACAAGTGGGGTAATTCTCACCTTACTAATTCATTTAAGCTGATTTTGAAAATTTAGTTTGGCCCAACTCAAATTTAAAATGTATGGATTTAAGACATGTCTATGATTTGCATAAAGATGGATCCCTTGTAATCTCACATAGTTTATAATTTTCTCAAACAACATGCAAAAGTCCTACAATTTACTCATCTCTGGACCAAATATATGATAGACATTATATTATCAATTGATACATCTAACGATCACATAATATTCTCGGTCAAATACCATGTTTCTACCCAACTCTCGTTGCTACAAATTCTACATGTTTTCTCTTTACACACCCAAACTACTAAGTCTAATTTTTACCATCTTTACTATTATAGGTGTTAGATATTCTTTATGTGATCCACTCTCCTTACTATAAATTTCACAAGTTTTTTCTCTACATTGTGTTACCTCAACTTTCTCACTAATATTGTCATTTAAGATTTTATTTCGTCTAATTTTATCACACATTCAACTCAATATTTTCATCAGCCCACTTAATTTATTTCAGTGTTGGTTCTTTACGGTCTCTCACTTATAGTGTTACAAACAATATTGATGGTCTTATAACTATATGATAAAATGTTATTCATTTCTACCTATACTTTCGTATCACATAAAACACTCGGAGTTTTCTTCCATTTCAACGAATTTGATCGTTTACATCTCTTTCTAAGTCTCCTTCATTTATATTATGGACTTAAGATATTTAAACCGCTAATGTGTGGTATAGTATGATCTCCGCCTTTCAATTTTAAGCTAGAAACCGCTTTATCTTTTTGCTAAATTATATACTCTGTCTTGCTTCTCCTTATGCGAAAGGCGTACGCTTTTAAGGCATATCTAATGAGAAAGAAGTTGATTATTGGTTGATGTAAAACACAATGAAAATCATTAAATTTGTTACAAGTGCTGGGAGAAAGAGGAATCAGAATTTCAGTTAATAATCCACATATTCTTTGTGCATTAATTTTTTTCTAAAATCACATATGGTCATTCGTTTTGTTTGAAAGAATTAGAGCATGCTTAGCTTGGTTTTCTATCACACAGGAACCTATTTCATTAGCAGTTTCTAAAAAATGTACCTTACAGATTTTGTCCACAGAGCTACATGACACCAGTTGCTGGGTTGCATGTACACATTTTCAGTACTGGTGATCTCAAATTTTTGTTACTATGCTACTTGCCATATATCTGGAGTCACATATATGTCTCCTAAAAGTTATTTTTCGTTTTGAAGTTTAAGAGAATAATAAAATTAATCGTGTTTCTTCGATTTTTAAATGATCTGATATTTGAAAACTTCCTGTTGTTAGGTAACACAAGAGTGGCTTGGACTACCTATAGGTGTTAAATTTGATCCATCTGATCAAGAGATAATATCGCACTTACTTACAAAAGTTGGTGAAGGAAGCTCAAAGCCGCACCCTTTAATCGACGAATTTATCCCTACTATTGATATGGACGAGGGTATCTGTTATACTCATCCTCGATATTTACCAGGTAGATAATACTAGTTTCATTCAAATTTGAATGTCTGACTATTATTTTGATCACCATACTAAGATACATGCTTAAAAAATGTAGGTGTTTCATTCGATGGAAGCGCTTCGCACTATTTCCATAGAGCAGCAAAAGCTTATAGTAGTGGCAGTCGAAAGCGTCGAAGAATATCTGGTCAAGATGATTCTGGTGATGTCCGTTGGCACAAGACCGGAAAGACCAAACCTATTCTTTTGAACGGGGTTCATATAGGAAGTAAAAAGGTTATGGTTCTCTATTCGACACCAGAGAGTAAAGATTTATCTGGGAAAACTAATTGGATTATGCATCAATATCATCTTGGGACAAAAGAGAATGAAAAACATGGAGAATACGTTGCATCGAAAATCTTTTACCAGCGGCCGGAGCATGTCAAACTGCGGGGCAAAGGTACTCAGGATGATCTTCAAACCGCTGAAAAAGTGAGTCCTGTCACTCCCAGTTCCGCGACTCATGAGCCTCGTTGGAGCAAGAAGCAACGCTCGGATATCGACCATGCACAAGAATCTCATCGTTCTCCTGAGGTAAAAGATCTTTCAAATTATCATAGTTTTGATTCGTTACGGTAGTTTTTGGAAATATGAATATAACTTAAATAAGCTATGTTGATAATTTTGTTTTTCTTATGTTTATCTTCCACGCCAGACTCCGCTAAACCTTTCTGAGTTAGAAAGTCTGTTGTTTGATAGTCGGGATGACAATGATGAGCGTACGAATATAGATCCGTCGATGTTAGCAACTCCTGTTAATGAATGGATAGATAACATTGATCTGTCGCAGAATCTATTGGATCCACAACAACTTGCAGAAGCATTTCCCTTGTTTACTGAGAATGGAGAAAATGGAGAACATAATGAACAAAATAGTCTTTCTATATATGATCATCTAGGACCAGACCAATTGAAGAACGATATCGAAGATTACCAAAATCTTAACAAGGACATTGCAAAGACGAACCATATCGAAGATTATCAAAATCTTGACCTTGACATTGCAAAGGAGAATGATATCGAAGATTACCTAAATCTTGACTTTGGTATTGCAAACAAGAACGATATCAACGATTACCAAAATCTTGAACTTGACTCAGCAACTACCGATTTTTGATTAAGTCAGCTGGTATTGCTATTTTTTCAATGATTTTCCTTACATTAAACTCATTTTAAGTTTGTCACACACCAAATTTTCTCGATTTGTGATACATTTTTTTTCTTCTTTTTTTATAGGACTTGAGTTCGCAGGATAGCTATATTGCTTGGGGTGGTAACAAGACAATCAACTAATACTTTCTTCACTTAAGATGATACGTGAAGTAATGCCTCTTTGCAACTTCAACTTTCCCATAACTAAATTGTTACAGTTTTATTGAAGTAGTGATTTGAAGCTGTAATCAATACTTTGTTTTTGTATGATGAAGTTGTGGAGTCATAGTATGTTTCATCCAGGTACTCAAATATTATAATGTGGAACTTGACATGTCCACATATATAGATACATGTTGCTCACTATGAAAGTGACATATACATTGTGTGTATTACTATCTTTGAATGGTTTATTGGTCCCATAGACAAATGCATTGTCTGCCATAGAGTTTGTTAAAATCATGTTTTGATATATTCATGAATGGTAAGAGTGTTCCAGCCTTGCAGGTAATGAATGAAATTGAAACGTGTCTTGCAAGAGACAGCTAATTGAACGACCCAAAAAAATTGCTTTCATTTTCAAGGGAAGCATGACAGTGTTACTACCTATTGGGAGTATAGGGTGCCCTACAAAAGTATAGGCAACCCTTTTCAATCATTCATAATAAATTTTGAAGAGAAAACACTAACTAGCCATGGCTGGTTTATTAAGTAACAAAATCACCTACAACTAATGCTAGCTGTTATGCAACTATAATTAGAGCACATAATGCGTATGAATCGGTATCCTCTGCTCGCAATTGCAGAGGCTAATTCTTCAAATTGAAACGGACTATAATAAACTATAAAATTCTTCCTAAAAATATTTTACACTACTAGATTTAGGGGTCATAACAACTTATTAGTTGTTGTGCGAATGGTTTTAAATTGCGGTTCACAACAACAATTGCTACCGCAATATTACTGATGTGATAGTCTTTGTAGCTGCATCGAACCACAGTTGCGATGTGATTTGAAATCATGCGTTGTCCCACAATAGGTACCTCTACAAAAAACTTCGCTCAGGTTTCTTCAAGTATTTTTATTAAAACTCAAAATTTAGACTCTAAAATTGAATTTACTTCTGAAAAA
Source organism: Lathyrus tuberosus (assembly GCA_022829125.1). Lineage (NCBI taxonomy): Eukaryota > Viridiplantae > Streptophyta > Magnoliopsida > Fabales > Fabaceae > Lathyrus > Lathyrus tuberosus. The sequence goes on from JALAZF010000768.1 coordinate 1,942,716, forward strand.
TCTTCATAATAAGTGTTTTTTTACGGTGTATTTCAAACTCTTCTCAATCAAATTTCATGCTGCAACAACTGCAATGGACATCGCACAACCGCAATAACTACAATCGCAACACCAACACCACATTCACATCTACAACTGCAATTTAAAATCATGGTTATGCATAGGAGATATCTAATTTATGTCAAGAAACATTTTTATTAGTTTTCCATATGTCATTGTAGAAGGGGGGGGCATAGACTTCCTCTATAGTGTGTAGTGTAAGAAAATTGTGGGTCATCTATGATGAGACAATCCAAATCCAATGAATTAGATTTCATGACCTATCATTTTAGTTGAATTCTCAATGAGGCAACAAAAAATGGCCCAGTTCTTTTATAGTGTTCAAAAGTATGTGCCTTTTGGGTCAAAAACTCATGCTGGCATTGCTGCTCTCCATAGACAAATAGGGACACGAACAACCTAAGTAATCTGGCTCTGACAACGACGAAGCACAATTTTGTTTGCTACACGTTTGGATTGTTCTTTGTGGAATAATTAAGTCAATGAAATCATAGGACTTGCTTTTAAGCCAAGTGCGGTATTGAATGGCTATGGCCTATGAAATTATAAATCGTAGGCTGATTTTTAAAAAATATTCGATTCTAGTTGATATTCTCTCTATTCTACGTTAAGGCTCTGATTAGTAAAAATAACAGTTGACTGATAAGTTAGTTAATAATTTATAGTTTATGACTGATAGTTTATAATTTATAGTTGATGGTTGATAACTTATAGCTGATAAGTTAATTGAAGTGTTTGGTAAAATTAACGATTTAATTATCTGATAAAATAAAATAACATAAAAGATATTTAATAATTATTATTTTATTTTAAATTATAATAAATTATAAAGAATACTGATTGATTTTAGTTAAAATAATAAGAGTAAAAATGAAATAAAAAATGATACGCTGTAAATTATAAGTTAAAACGCTATTTAAAATAGCGTTTAGAAAATAAACTATAAATTAATAAAATAAATTATAAGTTCGTGATGAAAAGACTGTTATCAAACAAGTATTTTATTGTCATACGAGCGTATAAGCTCTAAACTTAAATTCTGTCTTGTCAAACAGAGGCTAAATAATTCAGTTCATCATTTTATATAAATTAAAGAAAAAAATGAAAGAGAAAATGATACTTTACTAAAATGTTCCTTATCAAATATTTGAAATGATAAAAATAACAGTAGTATAAATTAGAAAGTAGAATTAAAAAAAAGTGTATTTAAAATTAAAATTAATTGTTCATTTTGGAACTCTCTCGGCTTAAAAGCAACTAATTGACAAATATAAAATGATATGTATTTTTTGCATTTAATTCACAGTTTTTATTTTAAATTAAAATAAATTATAAAAGATAATTAATTAAAGTAAAAGTGGAAGAAAAAATAATAAATTATAAGTTATAAAATAAAATTCTATTTAAAATAGTGAAAAATAAATTATAAACTAATAAAATAAAGAGAAAAAAGATTATATACCAATAGTGTAAAATATTTTTACACCGTCAACCAATCACGGACGTGTATCCCGCCAAATCACAAGTTTAATTTTAAAATACTAATATAACATGGCGAAATGTTATAATTCTATTGGATAATGGTGTAAAATAAATTTACACTGTTAGTGTACTACCTTTGCTCTCTAAAATAAATTATAAACTAGTGATAAAAAAATCCTTATCAAAAAGTCTAATCTTTTATTATCGTCTGAATTTATAAACTATAAATTCAAATATATTTCAATGCGGAAAAAAACTACCTTAAAATATATGATTTTTAGTTTTAGTTGGTTTTATTTGAGTGCGTCGATATCAAACCGTTGCATGAAAATATACGCGGCAATATTTTATCAATGAAAAAAAGAGAATCTATAGCAATATCTAAGATTCTAATTCCATT